>CM061921.1:382071072-382114064 GCA_031002005.1 Vandiemenella viatica
GAGGAAAGATTATGCCAGGCTGCAGTCTAGCTGTTGCGCTCATAGCGATCACTTCCGTGTTCCGGAGCTTAGTCAGTCTGGTAAACAGTCAAGTGAACTTACAGTCCATCAGTGCAGTGAGGTGTGTATAAAATTTGAATTGCCTAAAGATATACAAAACTAGGCTTCAATACTTAGCATCTACTGAGAGCCTGGGCCGTGCCCTAACATGGAAGAGCCCCCAGACACGGGGCAAATAATCAACGCGGCAGTGCAGCCGTGTTATTTTCCAGAAACAGCCTCTTCAGCCCCACCGATGATGCACTTCCAACAAGGAATCCAGCCACAGCCATCTCATCTTCAGCCGCTCAACTTCCCAGGTAACGACGCTGCTTCTGCAAGCTGCACCTCGATCGCAGTGTTGAACAATGTAAATTCGGAAGAAAAAACTGCTAAACGGTCTCGCATAGAGTGAAACCCTACTGAGCTATCGAACGAGGAAATGTCCACTGAAACGTTAAACAATCCAGTGAGTGTGTCCCAGGAGTTATCTTCCATGACATCAGCGGTGTTCTACCCAACTACTTCAGTCGCAGAATTAGATCATCAATATGATAGTGGTGATCCAACCCAAACCACATTAAACGAGGGTACAGGCATGGATATCACAAGCATTCCCGTGGATCGTGAAGGAGTTCAAAGTATATTATCGAACAATCGGAACCCTACTAACCAAAATAGTATCCCCCAGGTGCCAAGCCCCAACTTAAATTTCAATAAAGACAGAAGTAAGAATAACCGATACAGCCGCACAGACACGGGTCCATACTTAGTCTTTGTGGAAGGTGTGGATAAAAATATTGGTAGACTTCACCCCATGTCAATAGGGAAACTTCTTTATACACATAGACCAGCACATAAGCATGAGATCATCAATATCGTAGCGGCCGGGAGAAATAGGTTAAAAATCGAAACCAATTCAACAGGCTCTGCTAACTTGTTGGTTCAATCTACAGTTTTTAAGGACAGAAACCTAGAAGCATTCATTCCAAATTTTTTGATAAACAAACAAGGTAATATCAGGGACGTAGACACCTCCCTGTCAGAAGAAGAAATCCCACAGGCGATAGAAGAAAGCCCCTATCCAGTTATAGCAGTTAAACGGTTTACCAAGAAGAACTCATACCAAAATAAAGAGATCGGAACGATTTCGCGGTGCTGGTGAAGATATGAAAACATCGATCTTGTGACTTAAGAAACTGGAGGAAGCAAAAAAAAAAAAAAGAATATGAATTTTAAAAAGAATATGAATTTTAAAAAGAAAAAATTATACTTGTGATTGATGAATTCAAACAGTATGTCTCGAAGCCGGAAGGGCGCTAATGAACTCGCTGTCGACGCGCCCTAAAGCAACAACCACGAAGCCAGATATCCTGTTAACACTCAACACTAAAGGAAATATTCTGACGAAACGCTAAGCGCGTTAAGGCACAGGTTGCAGTCCTGGTCCCCACGTACGAGCTATCCTGATTGCTGTGTATGGCGAATGCTGGTACGGTCCCAATTTACTTTCTCATAACTACAAATTTCGCAAACAAAATACACCTTCCGCAGAACGACCCGAGGTACGCGAGAAATCAGAATTCACAGGAATGGCTAATGACCAGGAACTACTTGAACAGTGGTTAAGGTGTCTGACTGGATATTAAAAGGTGCACGGTTAGAATCCCTGTTTCAGCGGGGATTTTTATAGGCACTTAACCCGATCTTTACCTCTGGCACAACTTACTGTGTAATGTGAAGTATGCCAGAACTCTTCCGTGGTTCGGATTCCACGTTAAACTGTAGATCTCCTGTACCCGGAAGGATTGCCGGGTTAGGCGGAATGCGCAGCTAGTAGAAACCCTGTCACCAGGTCATCCCGATCACACGGAATTATTATTAGGCTTCGCGGCTGCTAGATGTAAGACCAATCTGAAGAAGTGTGATGTTAGAGTATGGAGCACATAAACTCTGGATCATCTGCTGCGGCGCAGTTTGTGTGCGATGAAAGTTCTAATCCAGGCGACACCGGACGTAATTGTCGTTGCCAGTTTCTGGTCTGCCATGTGAATAGACACATTCTTTTCTTTGTAATTTACGCATGCGTATTCAATTGCACATCTTCTTTGCTTTTGACACAATACATAAAACTTTTCGGGCAAGCGGGATGAAGCAGGCGTGGTGACTACGCTTCACAACCTTACAAGCTCATGATGATCAGTACTGATCACTAAGAGGACTAATAATCAGTTAATGATTGAAAATGGCTGACGTAATATACACCGAAATGCTAAAACTCATGAGATAGGAAGATCCAAACACCCAGATTGCGGAAGTAACATATAAATGTGCCGTGCGGGTTCAGGGTTTTCATTTGTGCTCTCGTGACTCGTGAGAAAGGTTTTCTGACTTTATTATCGCAGCACGGCACGAATTAACGGATTTTTAACACGGGATGGTAGTTGGTGCTAGACGCATGTGGATATTCGATTTCGGAAATTGCTCTTGAATTGAACATTCCTCGATTTCCAGCATTACCTCTCACCTCCGAGACCAGCGACACTCGATGAGGGACGTACGACAGACGTGAATACCATCGACTGCAGGCTCGTGATGATTCCGGTTGGTAAGAGCTGATGACAGGGTTTGAGTGTGGCGCATCACCCTAGGTTGTCAGGAAGGCACTTTGCAAATTGGTGGTGGCTCCATCCTGGTTTGGGTTTATATGGCATGAACTGAGACCCTTAATTAAACTGAACCGACCATCGACTGAATGGTTACGTTCAGCTACTTGGAGATCATTTGCAGCCATTCATGGCCTTAATTTTCGCAAACAATGATTTTTTCAGGACGACAATGCGTCATGTCACAGAGCTACAATCGTTAACGATTGGTCTGAGGAACATTCTGGACACTTTCGCAATTATGGGTGGCTGTAGAGGAAGCATGGGACTTACGACGACCTGTTGGGTCAAGGCGACGTCGGGTTGCTGCACTTCGTCGGGAAAAAGGAGGTCCCAAATTATACTAGGAAGAATCTCATGACTTTTGGCACTAAAATAGGCAACGGAAAGAGCAATTGGTCTGAGCAAGAAGAGGAGTACTACAGGGCAGTACTCTATCACCCTTACTCTTCATTGCTGTGATGGATGTCATCATGAAGCCCTAGTTTTTGCTGATGATGTCATGATTTTTGGTGAAAGTTCAGAAGAGGTGCAACAGAAGGTGGAGGCTTGGAACAAGCTGTTTGAGGAGTATGGACTGAAAATCATCCAGAATAAGGCGGTGGTCATGGGAACAGGTACAGGGACTTCCAATGTGAAGATTTACCTAAACAACCAACAACTACAAAGTGTGGAACAATTCTGAGTAAAGACAACACCAGTAAATGTGAGATTACAAACATATAACAGGGAGGTGATAAGGTTAAAGAGATTGGTGGGACAAGAACATATCAGAGTTAAGAAACAGCAAGGCAGTAGGGAGGTCATGAAACAATTATAAAAAGGCACAAATCTTGGATCTGAAAAGATATTTCAGGGTTAATTTGATTAAATGGAAGAATGGCACAAGTTCAGTGGAGACAAAGTGAGAAGAGTTCAAGGAAATAATAAAAACAACTAACAAAGGAATTAATATACTAAGAAACTGGCTAAGGATGAGTTTATGAAGAATATTATTGGTGCAGGGGGACCTCTGACTGATGCATCTAGAAATTTCTATAGCTATATCAGGAAACTGAGGGGAAGAGAGGGTATTGAGACAATTATTATTATTATTATTACTCCGCGATTCACTAAAAGTGTGTGGCGGAGGGTGCATTGCACCTATCGAAAAGGGTTATGGTTTGGAAGGGTTATACGGGATATGGCAGGAGGCGCCCATGGGCTATTGTGAAGAACCATCCCCGCATTCGCATGGAGTGATCTGGGAAAACCATGGAAAACCCAGATCAGGATGGCTGGAGTGCTTTATCGAAAGCTACTCCTGTAGGTTTTTAAGTTTACTCGCCCGGTAAATCCTTTCTATTCCATTCCCTAATCGCTCGTGGGAAAAATGAGTACAGAAATGAATCGGTTCTGGCCCTGATTTCTCTTATCTTATTTTCGCGGTCATTTCGAGATATGAATGTTGCTGGTAGCAATATTTGCTGGCTGTCATTCCGAAATACGTCTGTCGTGAATTTTTCAATTAACTTCCGTCGAGAGCAACGCCTTCGGTGTTCCAGGTCTTCCCAACCTAACTAATTATAGATAAGGATGGAGAAGAAGTAACGGAGGATTTTAAAAAGGCAGACTTATAGAGTAACTGGTTCAGTGAGTCCATTAGGAACAATAATTCAGCTGTTATATCAGGAAACGAGCCTATCCGAATAGTTGGAGGGGAGCAGATTAGAAAATTTGAAATTAAATATAAAGATATCATGAAGGAACTAAGGAATCTAAAAAATCATAAAGGGGCTGGTGTTAATAATATTACTACAGATGTCTTAAAGATAGTAGGATGGGACATTGTACCTTACCTTGAAGTATTATTCAAATTGAGTCTGGATACAACTTGTTTACCAGATGACTGGAAAAGTGCGATAGTAGTACCAGTCCATAAAGGAGGGGTGACAAACAGGGTTGAAAACTATAGGCCAATCAGCTTGACATCAGTGGTAGGTAAATTAATGGAGAGATTAATATGCAACCATATTAGCAGTGTCTGTGAGGAAAGTAAATGGTTTTCATGTCGGCAACATATCTTTAGACAAGGATATTTGTGTGAATATCAGTTAGTAGGATATATTCAAGATATTTCCGATGAAATGGAAAGGGGATATCAAGTTGATAGTGTGGCACTGGATCTTTCAAAGGCCTTTGACAGAGTGAACCATAAAATGGTGCTAAATAAGGTAAAAACTATTGGAGCTGATAAAATGGTGATTTGCTGGGTGGAAGGGTAGGAAATGCAATATCAAAAGAAGTAGAAGGGAGCATGGGAGTCAACAGGGTAGTGTATTGGGACCATTGTTATTCGTTATTATAGTGAATGATTGTGTTGATGGTTTACTGTCAGAAGTTAGATTGTTTGCAGATGACATAATGTTATATAAAAGGATCAAAACAATAGAAGACTGTAAACAGCGGCAGGGTGATCTAGATAGGATAACCAGGTGGGTGACTCAACATGGGATTAAGATAAATGCAAAGAAGAGCCAGCTTATTAGGTACACAGATAAAAAGCTAAAGGTTGATTACGATTATAAAGCGGAGAAGGAGCTACTTATTGAAGACTCGAAATGTAAATACTTTGGCATAACATTTGATAGCAGACTTAACTGGGCAGGACACATTGGACAGGTAGTAGGGAAAGGGTTCAAAATCCTTCACCTGTTGGAAAGAGTGATGAGGGGATGCACTAGAGAAGTAAGGGAATTGGGGTACAGACCACTGCTGGAATATGGTGGAGTCGTTTGGGATCAACATTTTGTGTATCAAATACAGGAGTTGGAGGGGGTGCAGAGGAGGGCTGGAAATTACCGTAAAACCCATTTGGTAACTAATATGGTAAAGGAGCTGGAGTGGGATTCATCGGAGAATAGAAGTAGGGTGAAGAGAATCATGGGAGTGTACAAAGCCTATACTGGTGATGAAGCATTGAAAGATATTGGTGGGAAAATTGAGAGAGGTGCTTGGAAGGATAAGGTTAACCATGATCACAAGCTGGCACTTGATTTCAGGCATAAGGGTGTGGGAAAATTTTCTTTCGTAGGAAAGGGTGTGAGAGTGGAATAAATTGAAATACTGTAGGAATTTAAAGTAAAAATTAGTAGAGGGCAAAAGTAGGTAGGAACAGGAAAGGAGAAAAGGGGGTGTGTAGGGAGATTGCCACCCGGAGTGGGTGCTCCATCGAAATTTTATCAATTATTATTATAATTATTGTAGGCAATGAATTCGCGTCATCGACATGCTATGACGTGTTACGCGTATTATATGCGTATTGGAGGCGCTTTTTGGAACAAACGTTTTTTATCAGATTTTGATGGAACTTTGCGTACCTATACTTTGTAAAAATACTGTTTACGCTTGATTTAGAAAAACCTAAACCCTCTCCTTAATTTATGTCAGTGTTGTTGATACAAACAGTTTTTAATCCGATTTTGATAGTACTTAGCACACAGCCCTAACCAACGCGGTGGTTAAGGCGCTTACGTTCGTAAGCTCCTGTCTCCTTTCGCGGGTTCAGATCCCATGGTCAGCAGAAATTTTTAGGAGTTGTATTTGATTACATGAGATACTCTGAGATCTTCCGTGGTTCTGATTCTACGTTAAAGTGTAGGCCTCTGAGGAAAGGAATTGGCCTTCATGCCTCTGACACAAAGCTTGGTACATCTCCTTCGGAAAGATTGGACTAAACTTCGGGTTGTGGACAAAGTTAGATTTTTAGTTTTTGAAGTGAAAACTTCTTTAGGGGCGTAAGGAGATTTTTGTATGGGTAAATCTTATGAGTTTGCATCAGCGACATGTTAATGTTATATATGTAGCGGTATAGTGGCTCAGTGGTTAAGGTGTCTGAATGGGGGAACGAAAGGTCCCTGTTTCGATTCCCCATACCAGTGAGTTTGCTACGTACCTGATAAGACTGCCGGGTTAGACAGGGGCGGAATGCGCTGTTCATTATAACGACGTGTTCACTGCCAACTTCTTTTTTTAAGATGGCTTAACGCTTCGTTTGACGTCGAAGTCATTAAGAGACGAGAGAGAACTGAGAAAAAGGAAAGGGAAGGAACTCGGCAATGGCCACTTGAAGGCACTATGCTGTAATTCACCTGGAATTATTTCGGGAATCCACAGAAACCCGAAATTTGGATGGGGGACGGGTATTAGTAACCACGTTCTCCCGAATGCAAAGCCACCAAGCTCGATCAGGTCATTGTAATAACACGAAGTGCTACGCAGTATTTTAAATATATAATGACATTATCGTCTATCCTGCGATGATCCGTGGCTTCCACCCCATTAAATTCACGTCACGAAGGGACTGACTATCGTCTCCGTCGAAAATAATAATAAAACAGAGGCAGCGGGGATTGGTTGACTGATGGTAAGCTCATTAGCTTGCCTAACCAGCACACTTGACGCTCCATCTTGATTAAGTCTGTGCCGATGTCGGTGATTTTTCATGGTAGGGAAAAAATCCAACACGCCATCCTTGAGAGCGGCGTTAAGCTGTCTGTTCCGTGAGCTGCGCATTAAAGAACCATCTCCCACCCAAACGCTCCTGCATTCGTCATTACAAGGATAATTCTTATGTATGAACATCGCTATGACTGTCAATGTTAAAGTCTATGGGTAGTTTATTGTCGTAGTTATGATTTTCTCGCTAATTTTCCAGTTGAAATTTTATTTGTTGGCCTGAAACAATTCAAACTTCCTGATTCTTATCAATCATCGGTTCTTGTTCATTCATCTAAATACAAAACATTGTTGCTGTCGACCCCTACGACTAAAACTAATTTTTTTTCCTGTGACTTTGCGACGCGAATACGTTGATGTCATAATAAGCGGGAGAGGGCTGGGGGCAAGGAACGGGAAGAAATTCTACAATGGCCTTTTTATGGAACCATTTCAGCATTTTCCTAGAGTGATTTGGGGAAACCATGGAAAACCCAAATATGGATGGATGGACGTGGATTAGAACCCGCGTCCTCCCGAATGCGAGGCAAGAGCGTGACTGCTAACCCACCGAGCTTATAACATATCTGTTGTATATAATTACGAAAAGTAAAGACTTTACAATCATAATTTATAATTAAATTGTAACGGTGATGTAAGAACTATTGTTTTGCAACAAATTAAGTAAAGACAGATTGTCAGAAAGTAATTAAATTAACGAACGTCAAAAAATTTAAAAGATTGTAAAATTGCAGTAGCATGTATAAAATAGGTTATAGGCGTCTGTGGAAGACTATAGCTAATACAAAAGAATAATACAAGTTTTTAAAACAAAATAATTTATTTTTCGAGGAATATCGTAACTGTAAAGAACTGATTTTTTTTTTTTTTTTTTTTTTGTGTTTGCATGTACATGGTTGCTTATTTGCAGTGCTATACCAAGTGGACTTTTGATATTTCTGTCGTGCATTTCTGTATGCATTATAGATACTACGAAATTTTGTAAGTGTTTTTGTGGTCCAGTATTATCGGCCTTGCAATACATCGTTGTACTATTGGTGTTGTGCTGTATAAATTTGAGAGCAGTTATTGTTGAATACTATCGGGTTTTTTTTCGCGTAAATAAAATTTATTATTGTTTCTAAATTATTTTAATTTGTTGCAAAGATGGAAAACGGTTGCCTTAAATTGGTTAGAGAGGATGCGCAAATTGATTTGGGTGAGGACCAAAACAATACGTCAGAATGGCAGACGAGTAGTTCTGGAATTGTTAGTTTTGATAATAAAGATGCATTTAGAATCCGAAGTGGTAATAGTAATTCTGTTCAAGCGGAATTGGCTAACAGTCCAAATATTAATGCTTAGGTAAAAGGGGTTGCAGAGTATTTTGAAAGCAGTAATATTAATAGTAATGATGGTTGTAATGGGTTAAATGATAGGGACAGCGACGATGGGCGAGATAATGATGTAAATGACGCAGTCTCACCAGAATTAAGTTGAACATCTGATGCTCGAGAAAGGAGTGTAGATTCCCAACAGTTCATGTCATGTTTCAAGCAACTGCAAGAAAAGATATTAAATCAAGCCATAGAAATAAAAATCGAAATGCAAGAAATGAAAACAGAACTTGTTTCAAATCAAGAAAAAACAAGTCAAAGAATGGAAAAAAATTATGTTAAATCAGGAAAGAGCAATTCAGGATTTGAAAATAAAAATTATGTCAAATCAAAAGAAAAATGAAGAAAGTTTCCAGGTTATGAGGGATGAGATGAAGAGAATTCAAGAAAATTGGAAGCAAGAGGTGCGGACTGAATTAGAACATTTCCAAGAAGAGGTTAGACAAGAAGTAGCCGGGAAAATGGATCAACGTATAGCAGATAATAATGAAAGACAAAACGCCATTATCGGAAACATCAGAGAAGTCATGTTTGAAAGTAAAAAAGAATGTCGGGAAGAAATAATTTTGGTGAAGCAACAAACTGCAGGCAGTATCATTCATTTGAAAAAACAGATTGATGGAGGAGTAGGACAAAAGATAGGTGAAGTTGAAATTGAAATTTAACAGATTGGTTATAGATTCAATCAAGTAGAAGAAAGATTGGAATAGGTTGAACGCCGACCTAGCCCGGTTATTACCGGAACGGTGAATACGTATACTCCGCCGATGTTACCTGATGCAATTTTTAAACCGAACGGAAATATTCACCCTGCAGATTTTGTAAAGATCTATGATAAAGACTTACCATTAGAATGGTCGGATATAGAGAAGATTCGCTATGTCAGAGGTAAAATGAAGGACGAAGCTTTTTCCTGGAGCTGTGAAGCGGCTGAAGAGTGCAATGATTACAATGAATTCTTGAGAAGATTTCACGAAAAGTTTTGGTCTGCACGAATGCAGAGAAAAGTGAAAAGTGATTTTTACAATTGTAGTCGTTTTGGCAGACGCGACGGAAAGATGCGAGATTTTTGCGACGCAATGCGAAAGGAATTGCGTTATTTGGATCAACTAGTAGGAGATGTTGAGCAGATCGAAATATTATTGCAGAAACTTCCGAGACAAGTGCAAGATAAACTAGTTGTTAACCAGTGGAATAGGATTCATGATTTCTTAGATGCACTTGAGCGGGTAGATCGGTGTAACGAAAGGTACGAATACAATGTGGAAGGTCACCGAGAAAACGGCTACGAGAATAAAAAGTATGGGGACAGACATCTTGATGGTAAATCAAATAATTGGCCATACACAGGAGATAATGTATATGGAATAGGAGGACAGGTGAATCGGCAAGACAGAAGCGACAGTTTGAAGGCAAGGCTAACAATGGCAATGAGCGTGGTTATGTATCGAACGGACTAGGAAATCAGCGACCGCAATACAAACAAACTATGTACATGAAAATGAAAGGTAACAGGCAACCTAACGAGGAAAAAGGAGCGGAAAACTTAAGTCCGCAACTGTAAAGGTCCTATCAGTGGCGGATACAGTGGTTGCAGGACCATCCAATATGTGTGATAAAAAAGCAGTAAACGATTACAATGACTACCGGACAAAGCAATCTAGCAAAGAAGAATATCTAAAGTGGTGGGAATGTTTGCATAGGATGAATAACAACAACTGTGGGACCATGTCAGTGGACAGCGAAAGCAAGTGGGAAAATGAGTATATATCGGAGTTGGCCAGAATCAGTGTACATAATGATAATGGCAAAGATGGTGGTGCAGAACATGGAGTAAGGAGAGCGACGGAGTTACATAAGTTGGAAGAAGATGTGTTCGTAGAAGGAAATTTGTGCAGCGAAATAAATGAACTACCTCTAAGCATTGACAGTGATGGTACGTGGAGTAGCGACGATGAAGAGGGCGAAGATATAATTGAAAAAAATAAGTTTAATACTGAATCCAATGAAAATGAAGGAAATAAAGTAAGAATATTTTTTTATAAAGAGTGTCGACGAAGAAGTAAATCCAGGTGTGTCTCAGAGAAGAGCGCCTGAAAATGCAACAAAAGGTAGTCCAAACAGTATTAACGCGTCAGTGCAGCAAAATAACGAAGTCGCAACTTGTTTTGATTTCAGCTATAGGGAAAGATGCAAGAAATTGTTGGTACAGGGTACAACAGAAGACGGCCGACAGCGGTATAATTTAAACAATTTAAAGAGGGAATTTTTGCCAGGGTTGCAAAGAGATAAATGGTAGCATGAAGAAATTGTGAAAGATTTGTTAAGTGAAGACGTTTTAGAGGATAAAATAAGACAGCCATTAGTTGATGTGAAGATATTTGGAATGGAATGCCAACCGCTAGTAGACTCCGGAAGCGACCTGACGAAGATATCACACACGTTGTATGAAAACATTATAGTAAGATATAAGGTGACGGAAATGCCGGTGAACCACATTCAGATCATGGGGGCAACCGGGAAACTAAGCAAGAGACTAAAAACGCAAATTTGGATAGAATTAGAAATGGATAGGATAACTAAGATTATTACACTGATCTGATAAAATGTGATGAAAGTATAATGAAGAAGAAAGCTGAAGATAGGAAAAGGCGGTATGACAAATGGATAAAACCGACCGAGTTTGAGATAGGAGATTTAGTTTTGGTGAGAATGAAAAAAAGTCCAGAGAAATAAATTCCGAAATAAAGAAATTTTTCAAAATATATCACGGACCTTTTAGGGTCATTTCTAAACCGAATATTAGCGTATATGAACTGGCATATCCTAGGTAAAATAAAAGATTAGGATTGAGAAACGTTGTAGATTTGAAATTGTATAAGTCTCGCCTAAAGGGAAGATCAAAAGATGGTGACAGGTAGTAATTGCAAATAGTGATTGTCACTTGAGTTGTGTGAGAAATAGTTGTCATTATAAACAAGGAAGGACTGATAAAGACAGTATGCTGGATTGGTGTATTTGTTTGTAAATATGTTAATTTCATTGTGTAGATATGAGACACTGATTCAATGACATCGAGATGTAAGTTGTGAGTGGAAGAATTAAGTGAACTGATAGAGACAGTGATTTGAAAACTAAAGAACATCTCGGCAAATAAATGTGTGCCATCATTTAGTTGTGCCTCGATGTGGGGGCAATTATAACATATCTGTTGTATACGGGGCAAATACCGTTGATGATTATAATTCTTAATTGATTATTTTTTTTGTGTGTATTAACTTCCTAATTGTAAATAATTTGTAAGAAAAAAAAAAAAGAGATGTAAATGTTTAATTCTAAACTGCCTTCCACAGACAGTAGTGTTTATAATAAGGTAGTAAATATATAATAATATCGTTGGATTCAACAAGAATATGGAATCTCTGTGTGGAGAGTTAAGAGATAAGCTGTGAAGTTGGCTTTGTAAATTAATTTTGAATGAACCAAGGCATTTAATAATAGTAAAGTGCTGTTATTTTATTTTAAAGAAATTTGGAAGAGAAGAGCCTTAATTATATATAAAATGGGGCTGACCTCCCATGATACAAATTAGGCATTAAAAAAAAAAAAAAACTATTGGTCGGCACGCTGAGAAGGGTGTTACAAGCTCAATGAAATTTGGATGGCCAGACGAGGATTCGAACCTGCGTCCTCCCAAACGCGAGGACTGTGAATGATACAGGGATAGAGAGAGAAGGAAGGTTATGAATTCATTTATATGTATAGCTTAATAAGTGAAACCTTTACTCCGACTTCTTATTTGAGCTTTTCATGTCTTTTTTTGGAGTTCTGGGAATGTTTTTAGCCGAGAAGTCTCAACGTTTTCATATCCCTCATCGATAGTTCCATAAGGCCTCGTTTGGAGGGAGCTCAGACTCTGGAATTGAATACCGGTATGTGGATAATATTTGTCAATATTGACATGTTGCTGCGACTGTTTTAACTATGGGCATTCGCCCAAATCGGGTTTCTGATCCACTTCTTATTGACATTAGAACAAAATTTTTAAAAGTCTGTTTTAATCGCATTCCTCTGATGAATTCTGAAAGGAGCAGCCTGGTGGATTAGTGGTTAAGGCGTCTGAATGGATAGCTAAAGGTCTCCGGTTCGAAATTCTATCTCGGCGAGAATTTTCAGTGGCCGTTAACTCGACCTTTACCTCTGGAAGAGCTTGCTGTACACTGTGAAGTATGCCAGAACGATTTCGTGGTTCGGGTATAACGTTAAACTGTAAGTTTATAGGGTTAGGTTAAGGTAGCCTCGACAAAGGCGCATGGGCGGCATATCAAAACATTGTCAATCGGCGGCCGAACCCTTCGGGGATATCCGGGCCACTAATGCCATACGAAATTATTATTACTAACAAAATAAAACGAACAAGATATAGCTTCACCTAGGGAAATAAAGATATGCTAATGAAAGGATTTAGTAGGGGCTACATTTATGACTCTCACAGGGTTCGGATCTTTGTGACAAGTTTTGTGTTTTTCCTGCCCTCTTTTTGAGCTGTAATGCTGAATTAAACGTTTCTGATTGTATTTAAATGTATTTTAAAAGGCATATAAATGCATACTCAGATCATTTTTGGTCATATTAAGATAATATTTATAATCATATGCTCATATTTTGAGGAAAATTCATCACTTGAATTGATAAATGAGAAGAAATTAAGATAATTGTTCCCAGTACTGTATTCCTATTATATATTGGACGAAAAAAAAAACTAATTGTCACTGAATTGGTAAGAATTCAACAGTCAAGAATAAAATTTACACATTATTGTCACTCTCTAAACGTTAATGTTCCGCCCGCCTTTTAACATCGACAATGCAGTAGCAGCATGCCTGTGTCGATCCGCGCCAATCAATGTCTCGCTGTCGCCAATACTTTTGAAAATAATCCTTAGTCATCGTTAAAACTGCAGTGGATCAGTGAGTACCGCCATGCCGAAAACAAAGTTTTCTGAAAGTGCAAAGTTAGGAGGTACGTAAAGGAATTTGGAGAGGAGTGTTTATTACAGACAAAAAGAGTTCTTTTCTGCAAATCATGTGAAATTAAAGTGACTACAACAAAAAAATGTAAAATATAATTTCCCAATGGTGCAGTGAGTGCACGGAAGCAAATTATGCACTAGGTAAAATAAATTGTGTAATTGAGCATGTTTGATGTATAGTAAATTTAAATGTTTGGTCATATTTTGTTATGTTTAGGTCGTATCTACCCGTTTGCACTGTCATATTTTCATGCATATGTTGCTATTTATTGGTCGTAAAGATCCGAACCTTACTTATGAACAATAAATTTCATCTACACGTATACTAAAACCGTAACTAGACCCGCCAGTGAGTCTCAATGCGCTGAGACGCCGTGGAGATACAACGGGACCGGGCAAGCATGTGTGCCGTCCTGATTGCGAATGCTGGGACGGTCCCCAATCTCCACCCCATAAACAACACATTTCACAAGCAAAATCTACATTTATCATACAGAACACGCAAAGTTTTACGTTTCTCAGATAGATGATAACTCAATACTTTCCTCCAGTATTTACATATACCAGGCCTAACAGGTCCGGATAGCTTAGGATAGGAACTCCATCCCCCCCCCTCACACTGGACACCTCAGGTGGACAGTGTCCACGTGGTCTGTGGTGCAGAATCCGAGGGGGAGAAAAACTATAACTAGGAAAAAGTCTGTACATTTGAATTTTTTTTAATGAGTTGGGTGTACTATTAATAAGCTACAGAAAAGGAATCAACTGATCTTTAAATTTGTGTCTGCCTGCATTTTTGGACGAACGGCATTAACGTAAAAACTACTGGTCAGATTTTAGTGGAGCTTCGATTAGTGTACAGTCGATGGTTCTGTGGGTAGAACAGTGTTATTTTTCTGGCCTCGCATTTGGGAGGACGCGGGTTAAAATCCCCGTCCGGGCATCCAGATTTGGGTTTTCCATGGTTTCCCCAAATCACTCCAGGCGAATGCCGGGATGCTTCCTACAAGGCCATGGCCGAATTCCTTCCCGTTCCTTGTCCCCAGTCCCATCCCACCTCTAATGACATTAGCCGTCGACGAGGCGTAAAGCCACAGTAAAAAAAAGTCTTATTTTCATTTTGATGTGATGTCGGAAAACTGAGAAATTTACCAAATTATTTAAGTTTTTGGTTGAACACGATTCACCAAAAAATACTGGTAATGCGTGTAAAATAGGGCTGTTGGCTTTTGATGTGGAAATGTAAAGCTTAAATGTAAGATAATTTTTTGTTGAACTCGATTCACGCAATAACTACTGGTTAGATGAGAGGTTCCTAACCTGGGTGGCGTCTCCCCCCACCAAGGGGACGTCGGGGGGGGGGGGGCGCAGGGTTCCAGGTAGCTTCACCACCCGTGTGGACGATACCCAACGATACCCAAGCATTTTATTTATTTATTGCTTATGGCTTTACGCCTCGTCGACGTCGAGGTCATTAGAGGCGGAATGGGACTGGGAACAAGGAGCGGGAATGAATTCGGCCATAACCTTTTGAAGGAAGCATACCGGCATTCGCCTCTACTGATTTGGGGAAACTATAGAAAACCCAAATCTGAATGCCCGGACGGGGATTCGAACCCGCGTCCTCCCGAATGCGAGACCAGAGCGTTAACGCTCACCCACCACGCTCGGTTCCGTGCTTGCCATCCCGCCTTCTCACCGCTCTAATGGCGCATTCGCAGTACAACTTGTAGGACCTATGATGATCCGATTTTCGATAAAGAACTCTTAATGGGCCTTGAAAAGGGTAGCAGGACTACATGTAGGACGTGAACTTGCAGGCAACCACAAAGGGTCCTTACTGTCCAACAAGCTATAGATATTGAAGGAAGCTATTGGAAGGAACATCCTACGAGTGTGCGATAAGGATACATGGAGTGCCGCGTGAAAGTATGAGTGGAAAGGATGGATGAAACATTTTGTTGGACCCCTTCTATTAGCGTGAATGGGTGAGTGGATCCTACGGTATTTCTACACGGATGTCCTATAAGTTGGACCGTGAATAGGTCGCTTTACTTTACACGCAAGTTCAAACCTGTAAATTTGTCGCTTAAGTAATAACTCCGTTCAGTTCATTGTTACTTTTATTTTAAGATCTTCAGAAAAGAAAACACTTTGTTGTTATCTAAGCGACGATGGGCAGAATTTCGTATAAAGAGAAAAGAATAATATGTATTGCAATGTAAACAAAATATCCGCTATACATCCTCATTAAAATTGCGGATGCGGATGCGAAAGCGGATGTAGGATTTCACGCGAAAGTTCCACATTTGCGGATGCGGATATCCGTTACATCCCTAATTTGAAGGTAAGTTACTTGTCACACTACCAGCTACATTGTCATACGTAGGAATGAAGATACAGTGCATTACATACTCGCTTCATGGAGAAAGAATTTGTGTGCAGTGACCTACAGGAGTCATGTTCTTGATCATGCCGATGTGTACTCTAAGAGTCAACGAAGTTGAGTACTACTGATAGTATGAAGTAAAGGAGCATTGGATATCTGCGAGGCATTTGATGAGTTGACCCATAGAGTAAAGCTGAATATAGATAAAAACATTTATGGAGTCAAGCTGTGACTAGCACTTTCTTAAGACGTAAGAAGCAATGATTCGGGGTAGGAAATGCGGTATCGGAGATGGAAGTGAAGGGCTACACAGATTATTGTGCTCAGACCATTGCTGTTGATTAAATAATTATTCTGTCATTGAGTTAAACTCAGGAGTAAAATTGTTTCTAGTCATATAGTGCTGCATGATAGAATTACATCGCACAGGTAACTAGACATGGTACCTAGTTCTGTTGGTGGAGATAAACGTCAAGTAGAGTTAGCTTATCAGGAACTTACAGTGAAAAATATTGGATTTATATGTTTATACGGTGAAGGGGAAACATGTTATGCGGGGGAGGTGGATGAGGAAGAATTTATAGATCTACATCGAGAATGGTGAGTGAGCGGTCATATTTTGTTTCCTCCCTACTTTTAGAGCTGTAATGCTAAATTAAATACTGATTGAACGTTTATAATTTTTTTATATAGCATATAACTGAATATTTATCCCATTTCCCTAGTTTTTATCATGTTACTATAATATTTATGGTCACATTTTAAGGAAAATCTGGTAATTTTTTAATAGTACCGGGAAATTACTAGAAGTTATAGATGATAAGATATTGTACTCGTACTATAAATTGGAGGAAAAAACAAAGTTAATTGTCACTGAATTGGTCAGAATTCGCCAATCAAGAATTAAAGTTATACTTTATTGTTAAACTATAAACGTAAATGTTCCACCCGCCTTTTAATCTCGACAATGCAGCAGCTGTATGCATGTGTCGAGCCGTGTCAATCATTGACTCATTATCGCCAATACTATTGAAAATAATCCTGTCACTGTTAAATCTGCAGTGGTTCAATGGGTACTGGCATGGCGAAAACAATATTTTCTGAAAGTGGGAACTTACGTAAAGGAATTTGGAGAGTAGTGTTGTGGTACAGATGGAACAGTTCTGATTAAAGTGAATTCAACAAAGCGATTTTATGTTCAGGAGCATTGAGATAAAGCTCGACAAAGCAGATAGCGGCTTTTTTTTTTTTTGATAGCTTCTTCATCTTGCAAATTCTCAATTTTTTATATAGCACTCTATGAAATGATAGTATACGACAACATCCCACTTAATAAAGAGAACAATGAACATTTCAAAACCTTCTTTGAGAAATGTTGATCATATTTTGTCATTTTTAAGGTCATATTTACATGCATATTTCCCTAGTGTGCAGTAACACTAGGCATTCGGGAGGACTCGGGTTCAAATCCCCGTCCGACCATCCAGATTACGGTTTTCTCTGGTTTCTCCACATCGCTCCTAACAAGGTGCTGAGTAATATACCCCAAAAAGTGAAGAAGTTTAAATCAAAAATTCCATAAACTGTAAGTAGGTGTGACATAGGTGCCGACCGATCACTATGATTCGTATCTTAATGAGAAGTCATATTTCTTTCCTGCCTTCTTTCTGAGCTGTAATGCTGAATGGAGCACACGGTCCGGTGGCAATATCCCTACACACTATCCTCCACCCACCTACATTTGCCCTCTACAAGTTTTAACTTTAAATTCTTTTAAAGTTTTCGCCAAGTTTTTCATCATTTCTCTTGGTAACTCATTCCAATCCCTGATACCCTTACCTAAAAAAAGAGAATCTTCCCACACCCTTGTGCCTGAAATCGAGTGCCAGCTTGTGGTCATGGTCATCTTTTCCCTTCCATGCACTACTTTTAATTCTTACACCAATATCTTTCCATGCCTCATCGCCAGTATATGCCCTGTACACTCCCATGACCCTTGTCATCCTCCTCCTATCTTGCAATGAATCCCATTCCAGCTCCTTTATCATATCCGTCACTGATTGCATTCTGCGATAATTTCCAGAAACAAATCTAGCAGCCCTTTTTTGCACCCTTTCCAATTCCTGTATTTGATACGCAAAATGTGGGTCCAATACTACACTACCATATTTGAGCAATGGTCTGACCTAAGTTTTGTACCCAATTCCTTTACTTCTCTCGTACATCCCCTCATCATTCTCTCCAACAAGTGAAGAATTTTGAAACCATTTCCTACCAACTGTTATGAAATGTAATGCCAAGATATTTACATTTCGATTCTTCAGCAAGCAATTCTTTCCCCACCATATATTCATAATTAACCTTTTGTTTTTTATTTGTGTATCTAATAAGCTGACTCTTCTTTGCATTTATCTTCATCCCGTGTTTACCAACCCAACTAGGTATCCTGTCCAGATCACCCTGCAACTGTAACTGTTTACAGTCCTCAATCGATTTGATCCTTTTATATAGCATTATGTCATCTGCAAACAATCTAATTTTAGATAGTAATCAATCAACACAATTATTCATTAGAATGATGAATATCAATGGTCCCAATACGCTACCCTGCGGCACTCCCATTTTTACTTCCACCTCTTTTGATACCGCATTTCCTACCCTAACTTTCTCTTTTCTACTTTTTTTTAAATTCTTCTACCCAGTAAATCATTTTCTCATCCACTCCAATAGTTTTTACCTTATTTACTACCATTTTATGGCTCACTCTGTCAAACGCCTTTGACAGACCTAGTGCTACGCTATCAATTTGGCCTCCCTTGTCCATTTCATGTGAAATATCGTGTATATATCCCACCAACTGAAAACTACTTACTTACCTTACATATATTTCTGATGTGGTTGCTTATCAATCTTTCCATTAATTTACCTACCACTGATGTCAAACTGATTGGCCTGTAATTTTCGACTCTATTTCTCACCCCTCTTTTATGTACTGGTACTACTATCGCACTTTTCCAATCCTGTGGTAAGCAGCAAGTATCCAGACTCAATTTAAATTATATTTCAAGATAACGTACAATGTCACATCCGGGTATCTTTAAGATATCTGTAGTAATATTATCTACACCAAACACATGTCAAACGTCTCTGATTGTATTTAAATGCATATTCAGGCCATTTCACTAGTTTAGCTCACATTACGATAATATTTGTGGTCATATTTTGAGGAAAAATCTGGTAATTTTTTAATAGTGCCAGGAATTCACTAGAAGTTATAGAAGAGAAGAAAATCAGAAAATTATTCACAGAACTAAATTCCTATTATACTTTGAAGAAAAAAACCAAACTGTTGCTGAATTGGTTAGAATTCATATTGTCACTCTCTAAACGTTAATGTTCCGCCAGCCTTTTAATCTCGACAATGCAGCAAAAGCATGATTGTGTCTAACCGCGTCAATCAATGTCTCTGTTTCGCCAATACTTTTGAAAATAATCCACAGTCAGCGTTAAGTCTCACTGGATCAGTGAGTAACGCCATGCCGAAAACAAAATTTTCACGAAAGTGTGAAGTTGCGGAGTTACGTAAAGCAATTTGGAGAAGAGTATTTTAGTACAGACAAAAGAGTAAACTATTTGAAATTAATGTGAATTCAACAAAACGATATAAATTTAATTTCCCAATGGTGCAGTGAGTGCACAGAAGCAAATTATGCTGTTTACGTGAAAGTGACACTACTAGATAAAATGAATGATGTATAATTGAGCATGTTTTGTTGTATAGTAAATTTAAATGCCTGGTCATATTTTTTTTATTTTTAGGTCATATTTTCCCGTTTTCAAGGTCATAGTTGCATGCATATTTGTCTATTTTTCTGGGCATAAACATCCGAACCCTAGTAATCACCATCACTCTGTGTGCACATGAAAATTCAGCGTCGTTGGGTTTGATATGAACCATGACTAAGAGAAAGAGCAGCTTACGGTTTCTGAGTGACGATTGAAAGGTTTCCGGCACTGCCAGAATTTCCTGAGATCTTCATGCCTCGGATTCCACGTAACGCAGTGCCTTCTCTGTGTGGGTTAGATTAGACCAGGGATTGGCAGAAAGTTTTAGGACAGCGCCAGATCGTGAAAAAAGAGAAAAAATGGTTTCGACGGGTCAGGGTGCAGACTCCTTTTTTTTGGGGGGGGGGGAGCCCCCAAAACCCACTTCTCCAAGCATGGTGGCCTTCCTGTTATCTACTGCACATGAATTAAGGGGGTAGGTACACTTATCAGGTTTCAAAAAAATGTTTTTTTTTTATTATTCACAAAAATAGTTTATACTTTTGGCTGAATTTTGGTGAAAAAATTATTTCAATATCTTTGACAGTCTGGGAATTATGTGGGATTAAGCAATGCCCTGCACGATTGATATCCATTTAAATCTTACTGCGCTTGATGGTAATCCAAATCTTTAACCTTAAATATCTCAAAACAGCAATTCATCAAACGGTTTTAAAGATAACTTTTTTCCATATGCATAAATCTTTTTCAAATATGCAGGACATGTTCTACATACTAATTACTTCAGTCCTTACCATTATTGTTTGTGCAGCTTTTCCCAAATGAAAAATATGCCTTTATGTTTAAGCAAAAAAAGCAAAAATTTTAATTTCTTGAAATGTTTTTATTAATAAGAAATATAGAGTTAAATATGCTATATTATTGGTTCAACTTATTGCCTTGATATTAGTTTACAATAATAAAAAAGATTTCTGAAAAATTTCAAATTCTATGCCTTCTGTCATTAAAACCCTTCACAACAACATCTTTCTTACTGTCAATTTGGATGGTACATTAACTTATTGTTAAAATATTTTTATTTTAAAAATCAATTTTTATATCTAGCTATAACAGTTCTACGAAATTTGAACCCTCAAATTTAAATAGATTTGAAGAAAATAACATTTCAATTTTTTCAAATATTTGTATGTGTTAGGTGTACCTACCCCCTTAAGTTAGTAATTCTGTAGGTGATCACAGAAACGGGATTGTGATGTATTCCATGCGTCCAGGAGTCCGCCCGTTTCATGGGTCCATCGAATAAGACAGACAGAAACTTTTGAAAGAAGAGACAGGGCAGAGGGAAAAAAGTGCCAGGGCTTTAACCCCGGGAAAAAAAACCTCTGCGACAGTTAAGGTGGGATATCTAAGATACTGCCAGTACCGCGACGAGGATGATGTAGGAGGTGTGGTTGTGTCCTTGGAGCCGCCACGCCAATGTAGCACGGGCTGCGACGTTTCGCCCAAGCAGAGGTCCAGCACGTGCGACTTCCGACGTCACCAGGTCCCCGGCAGACATCCGCGTGCCAAGACCGACCGCGACGCGCCGGTCCCAGCCACGACGGGCCGACGGCGCTTCCACTGACATGCAGGTTTGCCATATCACGCACAGCTGCAGGTATCTCGTTGAGTTCCCAGCATCACACCGCAGCCACCCCAGCGACACACACTGTTGCGGTTTCCGGTATTGGGTGATTGGTACAGCACTGCGCGGTTCCCGGTATGCGGACGTTGTGCAGTACATACCATTTTTAAACATCACCCCTCCGCACCGAGCTGGCTGGTTAGCCCGCGTCTGCATCGCAGCAGAAATAGACCAGCCCGAGGTCCGTCACCCTAGCGCTTCCACTGGCGCCGCACACTGTAGCGGTTCCAGGGATTCGGTGGTTGCTACAGCTGCAGCTGTTCCCGGTATGCGGAGTTTGAGCAGTGCATACCAGCTTTCACGCAGGAGGCAGACATCGGTATCCAGAATATCGAGAATGTAATTGGGAAAGCAAATCGTATGCTTCGATTTCTAGGTCGTAATTTAAAACAATTCACTCCGGAAGTTAAATCGATTGTATACAAGTCACTAGTACGTCCTTACTTGGAATATTGTTGTTCTGAATGGGGTCCCCATCAAAAGGGGTTAATGGAGGCATTAGAGAAGGTCCAAAGAAGAGCCGCCCGATTCGTGACAGGTATATATAGTTGGAGGGAAAGCGTAAATGCGATGTTGAAGGAGTTAGGTTGGGAAGACCTGGAACTCCGAAGGCGGTGCTCTCGACGGAAGCTAATTGAAAAAATCACGACTGACGTATTTCGGAATGACAGCCACCAAATATTACTACCAGCAACATTCATATCTCGGAATAACCGCGAAGGTAAGATAAGAGAAATCAGGGCCAGAACCGATTCTTACTCATTTTTTCCACGAGCGATTAGGGAATGGAATAGAAAGGATTTACCGGGCGAGTAAACTTAAAATCCGACAGGAGTAGCTTTCCATAAAGCACTCCGACTATCCAGATCTGGGTTTTCCATGGTTTTCCCGGATCACTCCAGGCGAATGCTGGGATGGTTCCTCACAATACCCCATGGGCGCCTCCTGCCATATCCTGCATATCCCTTCCAAACCATCACCCTTTTCGATAGGTGCAATGCACCCTCCTTACACACATTTAGTGAATCGTGGAGTAATAATAATAATAATAATAAATAATAATAATAATAATAAATGGCAGCATACACTCAACTGCAAAAAGTGAAAGGCAAATAACTAATAAAAAAGACCCCGTTTGCTCACGAGTACAAAGTTAACAGTTCAGTTGTTAACACGGTGAATTTCCTGAAGTATCTAGGCGTAATAGTACAAAGCAACATGAAAAAGGACTTGCACATAACTTCCGTCGTGGGCAAAGCTAATTCTAAACTACGATTCATAGGTCGTATTTTGAGAAGTTGTAATGCTCATACAAAGGAAATAGCGTACAAAACACTAGTGCGTCCGCATTTTAATTACTGTTGTTGAATTTGGGATCCGTATCGGAAGGGATTGATTGGCACGTTAGAGTTAGTACAGAAGAGAGCCGCTCGATTCGTGACTGTTAGTTACAGTCCTTACGAAAGTGTCACAGAGTTTGGGCTGAGATTTTTGGGCTAACAGACGACGTCGTTTTCGTTTGAATTTGTTGGAGAATATGCGATAATCTTTAATTATGAGTGCAACGAAATACTTCTTTCGCCAACCTATTTAGGTCACAATGACAGGAGGGATAAGATTAGAGAAATAAGCTGCCGTACTGATACTTCTGTGTATTCTTTCTTTCTTCGTTCTGTTCGGGATTGGAATGCACAGAATTAGGATTGGTGCTTAGCACCCTCTGCCACCCACAATATTTGTGAATTGCAGAGTGTAGATGTAGATGTAGATCCACACAGCAGCGGTCGACTCCCAGTGCAGGATCCATAGCGTATTCAGTTAACAGAGGCGGTTCAAGGTCACTGTGCTTTATCCTTCATTTGCCGCTCGTATACATGGTGTTCAAGGGAGGAGACGGCGAGGCCTTGAGGCGCCAGTTCGGAGTAAACAGCAGCCTACCTCTGTTCATAATGCAGAAGAAAAAGTTATTTTTTATGAACTGATATTTTAAATTCATACATAATGTTTATGCGAGCAGCACGATAGCTGGGCGGTTAAGGCTACTGAATGGAGATTTAAAGGTTCCCGGTTCAAATCCCTGTCTCGGCGGGGATTTTCCCATGCCGTTGACCCGACCTTCACCTCTATTACAGCTTGCTGTGCAATGCGAAGTGCGCCAGAACGCTTCCGTGGTTCGGATTCCATGGTAAACTGTAGGGCCCCTTTACCAGATGGGATTACGGAGTTAGGTCAGTCCTACCTCCTTTACCAGTGGTCTGGAACGTCAAAGTGCGAAATCGGTAGATCTGCCCCCTGATATCGGTATATGAAAAAATACAACCCCATTAATCACAATTTGCTGTCCAAGAATATTCTATCTGTTTGACACCAAATTGACTACTAAACTTGAAACTCCAAGAATTGATACTAATTTGGCATAAAACGATGCAGCAAACTGAGGGCAATCTGCTGCCTCAACTGGGCGACAAATTGTCACCAAAAATCGGAGAGAAAATTTTGGTTGCAACTTAGATGGGCTTGATTTTTTACCTTTGTATTATATAAATCGAAATCATTAGATTAATTCGTTTATTACGTTAATTAGCAAAATGATATCTAACCTAAATCAAATAGAAAGACAACCTTCAATCAACTTAATTTTTACGTTATCTAGGATCGTAACAATATTCTTTGGCCATAGCCACGTTCATTTTTTAATTAATTTCGAGGCCATAAAATTAGCGTCATTAAGTAATCTTATTTATAGACCAGTGATTGACCCAGTAGACATTAATATGCAAGAATATGCGCTCAACTTTGGTGGACGAATGGGATAGTGATAAAACAGTAAAGAAGAAAGTAGACAACGAAGCAAACAGTAGATTGTCATCGCCACACCTTAGTTAACTGACATTGTACCAAAACGGTTCAGTGCCATCAAGAAATGTGTTGATTTGTTGACAGTTTCTTAAAATATGCCACGTTCTGTCAATTTATTAGAAATCATTGCTATGAACAATATTGGGAAAGAATCTACTAACAGGAATTATCGAAGCAGTTTTGCCATTATTAATATTTGATGGTTGAGTTATGTGTAAATCTTTTACAGGATTATTTTTTTCAATGGATACCACCCATTTATCTCTCGGCATGCATCGATATAAAAAATGTTATTCGCTTGTGATTTTATATTCTCTAATGATACAGAATGTGCGTGTAAAGAATTGTGTTTCTTGGGAATGCCTTTCCTTGATGTAATATTAATATCGTAGTTACAACTCTTAAAAAAGGCATAGTTTGCGCCTTTACGACTATTTTTGTATCGAACCTGAAAATTCTTCTTCCAGTTCTTTTCTATAAAATTGTAGGTATTTTTTTCTTTTAACACTCGCACTTGAACTCGGTTCTTCGCCTGAAGACATTTTGACTTAGTAACTCGGAGAAAGTTTCTCTTCTAAAAATCAGAATTCTCGTTTATATACACAAGCGAATTAGTTCAGGAATCCCCTAAAAATGTCGAGAAAGTATGGCACAAGGGTACTCTACAAAAGATATCTGGAACATTCCGCAGTACGTAACTACTTAACATATAATCGATCGAGGAATTCCCCCGTAAAACATAAACGAAAAAGGTTTGGAATCCTCGGGGTTTACCAAATCACTCCAGGCGAGAGCCGGAATGGTTCCTTCTAAAGGCAAAGTTCGAATTCCTTCACGTTCCTTGATCCCAGTCCTCCGCGCCTCTAATGACTTCGACGTCGACGAGGCGTAAAGCAACAAGTACAAAAAAATAATCAATATGTCTTTGATGTATCCAACGTGTGTCTGCGTTACTTATTTATATTTCGCATATGAATGCCAAAAGAGAAACCGTTGAACAAACAGCGTGCGGTAGAAACCATTCGTTCTTCATTTGAGCGAGACTGCTGGGTCGTTTCGGAGGTCGCTGTGTTGTTTACTTTGGAAGGATATTCGTTATAATTCTCATATTCTTTTGGAGACGTCCATTAATTACGTGAGCTCAAAATAGGGAAGGGAGGGGGGCGCGGCAAAATCTCACCAAATTTCATTTAAGGGGAAAATCCCACGTCAAATTTTTTATTTCAGAGAGCAGTAGAACCAAAAAAAAAAAAAGAAATTACGAGCTCAGTCTCGCGTTAGGGGGATGTCAGTAAAGGGGATGGGGAAGTCCAAATTTAAGAAAAAACGCCTCACGTAGTGGACGTCCCCTAAAGTGCACTGCACTGTTTTGAAGTATATAGTGTTTCGTGATCCATTCCTTGGTATGATATTGAAGCGGACATAACACGCCCACGCTCAGTTTATATCACAAGGGGAAGCGGCTTCGTCTGCGCATGCGTGTGCCCGGCCAGGCTACAGCCTCGCCCCCGCCTTACCTGTGCAACCCCCAGCTCCTTCATTCATGCAGCCACCGTGTTAACTCCTAGGGGCTGCATAACAACCAACACAAAATGCAAAGCGTCCGGTAGGCTCATACGCTAATCGTCTTCGCAGGTGTGTACAACTGCAAACGTGGTGTGGATGGAAGCGGCTGCGGGACGGCCGAAACAAAGTCCCCAAAAGGACAGTTTCCCGTGCCCGGGCGCCAGGGGCGTGCGCGGCGCATGCGCAGAACAGAGCTAGCAGACGCGAAGCCCCGGCCGTTGTCATTCAGTGGCGAGCCAGCAGCACGCGTAATAAGACGTGTTTCGTCGGTTTTCTTTTCCTTTTTTTTATGCATTTTCAGCAACGTTACTATCGCCCGACTTAATCTGTAGAATAACTGAAAGTGTAGCTGCGTACTCTTCACCCCGCAAGTAAAGAAGCGCAAATCGTTTTATGAATCGCAATTTTTTACTAACGATGGAGCCGAACGTTGTGAATTAGTCCGTCTTGGACATGCTGAACTAGTGCACACGTTAAACGTACAGACTAACTGATGACAACGCATCTGCGGCTCTGCTTTTAAAATGTGCTTTATGTGTGCGTGTGAAACGTAGAATGGTGAAGAAGTGTTTATATTGAGAGTTTGTGCGTGCAGTGACTGAAGACGGTGAATCCTACGAGAATATTGGTGACCATTACGAATTGGATGCCGCACATTCACTGTTTCATCAAGGTAAGTTTCTTTTGTTGGTTTTTGGCATATTCTTCACACGCTGGCTCTAAGCTTGGATTAGGATTAACAAATACTTCCTTCCTACTAGGCTTTCTAAATACCTGATCGTATGGCAGTGAAGGTGTAATTCTAGGAATCGCTGGCGATATTACAGCTTATGGACGACCAGTAGTTCCTAGTTCACAGGTTTCGTGCGTTTCTTGCGAGAATCCTTGTATTCCCTTGCATCAGATTAATACCCTGCTCAACTTTTTCGTCGGTTGATGAGTGTAATCATTGATTTTTTGTGGCTTTAGGCACGTAGTACTTCCCTTCTGGTGTCTAGTTTGAGCCACGTATGTAATAACCCAAAAGGACTGTGGTTTAAACTAGATTTTCTAAAGCTCTTCAGCCAAAGATCACTCTGAGAATAAAAGAACTATTTCGCGCTCGCGCATAGAGTTTATGCTCATCCATTAAAGAGTTACAAAACTATTGGTAGATACAGTATTTTTGCTTTAATATCGTAGGTTGATCTTCGAGCGTACAATATCGTTTCGGAAGCGATTGCATCCATTTCAGTCATGCGAGGATTTGTAGCTGATGTAAACGTGTTAAGTTGGTAATCGTGTTTCTCTCGTGGCTGTTGTACGTCGTAATTATGACCTCTTCAAGTACGTCTGCTGGATAAATAATGGAAAGCCGTATGTATGCGCAACGATTTCAGTAGGGGCCTACCTTAATTCTTGTCTTGATTTCTTTAATACGTACAGTAATGACTTCCGAGACGAACCTACATATCACCATTCTCAACATTTTTTAATCAGCCATTTTTTAGTCAATTAACAGTGGTTAAATTGGGGAAATTCGAAAGGATGGTGCTGGTTTTTTTGAAAGAAATTAATGCCGGCACTATTTGATTTCAACCGACTAACAAGAAGTAAGATGTGTATGCGTGAACGAAGAAGAAAACTTTTGGTTTTCTCAAGACACAAAGCATATGCCCGTGCTCAAAGTTTGTTGATTTTAATGACGATTTAATTGATAAAAACTATGGCGTGATTAATAGTTTATTATACTTTTTGGTTATAACTGTGATAAAATTTTCTCTCTACCATGCATTCAGAAAGCTCGGGTATACACTTACATTTGTTTCAAACAATAATTTTACAAAAACCTAACAAATCGTCACTTTTAAACAGCAGTTAATATGTGCTGTACAATTTTGTGTGTGTTTATTTCAGTGCGATACAATTAACATCAAAGGAACCGCTCTTCGTACAATAGATTTCTTGCTATTGTGTGCTTTGTGAAGAGAGGTTGAGAGATCTTTGTAGAGTTCATTAACGTCTTTCTAGCAACCACCGAGCGGCCCAACAAATTTACGCCTTTCTCTTAGCTGGATTCAACATTTTGCATTTGTTTCGATTCATTATACTATAAGTTTTCTGCATCTGTGACATGGCATTAAGTATTGCCATGAATAGCATTTTGGTTTCTTCGTGTAGGGAAATTGAGTAGTGCGTACAAACGTTATATTCAGCGGTTTCTTTTTTTTTCGGAATAAGCAGCTATTATAGTGGCAGGCGACATGCTGATGATACTGCATTACAAGTATCGCAAATAAATCGCATTTGTATCATTGTTTCAGTTGTAGCGCGAACGGAAATAGTCAGATAAATATCTGTAATCTGCCGCATGTAAAACCATATATTATTTAATCTGGAAATGGTGAAGATATAATATCAAAGATTCTAAGTTTTACTACAGTAGTTGTTACATCTTTACTCGTATATTATTAATGATTCTTCTACAGACAATAGTTCAGTGATCCACCGCAAATTGATGGTCGGGGGTCATTGAGCGATCTTCGAAACGCTGTCGGCTTGAGAATGGGAACAACCAACCAGAATTTTCGAGCGGTAATATGTTGGGAAATTCATATTTTGGCTTCACTCGTCTGCTGATGGAAATACGTATTTTATGTTGTGGATCGAACCAACAGCATCGGAAGACGTGTCGAAGCAGCGTTCTCACGTTACGGATGGAAACGAAATGCTGAATCTGTTGTTCTGTTGCACGTCAATTCGTTCACATTAGTTGACGTCATGTTTTCTGACTGGACGTAGCAGCTGACTCAATGTGTGTCGTACGAGATTCGTAATACGTACGCTCTTTCCAGTTGATCCTTAATGGGCAATCATAACGCGATAATATTTTTAACAGGTGTGAAATCGGGATTCTATTTCTTCAGATCATTCGTTTGACTATTTTTTTTTACCCACTGTAAATGGTTTCTAATTTTTTCAGGAAGGATGTTCACGGATTCAGTTTTCGCTGGATTATATTTCTCTTAAATTATAGCATTATGTAATAGATATAACAAAATCCTAAATAGTCTTGTGAAATCAGCTTACTTGATGTGTATCTAGTTAGGCGAAAAGAGACACATCAAGCAATTCGAAACATTATTTGAAGCTGTCTGCTTCGTTAGTAAAAAAAAAATAAAAAAAAAAAAAAAGTGTGTTTAAATAACCAGCTTGTTGTAAATTATTCTTGTTGTGAACAAGCAGTCGTGTGTTCCTGATGAACGAGAAATCTACCATGACAAGCACAAGGCAGGAAATGGTTTTAGTAAATTCCATTCTATGAGTCTTTGTCTCGCAGTGCAACAGTAAGTGGGGAAATATCAGGAACACGTTTTTGTACTGTTAGCGATCTATTTTTTTTTTTTTTTTTTTTGTGAGATGAAATGTAGCAGAAATGATACCAATACTAGTAGATTAAATATAAAAATAGGATCGGATGCAATAGGAGAAGTAACTGAATTATGTTACTGGGGAAGCAAAATTACAACCGATGGCTGAAGCAGGAATTATGTTAAAGTAGAATAGCACTAGCAAAAAGAGCCTCCATGAAAAAGAGAAACCTTTTAGTTTCAAATATTGATCTAGGAATTAGATAGAACTTTTTAAAACTCTATGTGTGGAGCACAACACTTTATGGTAGCGAAACATGGACTTTAGGAATACCGGAAAGAAATAAAATTGAAGCATTAGAAATGTGGTGCTACAGAAGAATGATGAAAATTAAGTGGACTGAAAGTAAGAATTGAACGGGTTTTGGAAATGATGGGTGAGAAAAGAAGTTTGTGAAAGAATCTTACAGCAAGAAGAGACAGACTGGTAGGTCATATTTTGAGACATACTGGATTGTTTAATTTGCTGGTGGAGGGAACAGTCGAAGATAAGAACTGTAGAGGAAGACAGTGACTAGAATATATGAAGCAGAAAATTGAGGACGTGGGTTGTAAGGGGTATGCAGAGATGAAGAGGTTAGCACAGGGGGTGTACTGGAGATCGCGATTCCGGTACAATAACATTGTGTCTGCGCGGAGGAATTCGATCTGAGATTTTCGATATATATTGGATGTCGATACATATTGTGGGTATTTATAGGCGGTCAGTGTTTGGTCGGATTGCGGATGTGTTTATGTTATGATGGAGTGTTGTTCGTGACTTGTGTTGGGTGGTAGAATTGTGAATCGATGGTATTGGTGTTGAAGATTTTGCAAATGGATTTCCGTTATGTGATTGAAGAGACATTGTTTGTGTATTTAGGATGAATGTAGTGAAAGTGTATGTTTGTAGTTGGTTCTTTATAGTTATTGGTGTGTTTTCGGTCTTGTGTTTGTGGGAAGTTTTAGTGGTGGATTGTGGGGTATTTTATGTTGGTGAGTGTTTTGATATAAGTGTCGGTGGTTAATGAGACATTGTGGGTTATGTGTTGTAGTTGCTTTTTTGTTTTTTAATTAGTAAGGTTAGTTGGCTACTGATACGGTGAGTGTTCATGTGTTTGTAAAAGTTAATACGTTTTTTGTTTAGTGAATTGGTAATTTTTTACTCGTTCGTTTCTTGCGACAACGTTTTCGCGAATTTTTAATTTTTCTGGCGGAAGAAAGTTTGGTATTATTGGACATCTTAATTGTTCTAGGATTTAGCATTATTATTTTATAATGGTCTAACGGAAGATTTATTTAGTAATTATTTACGAAGTAGATTTATCTGTTTTGTATTGGTGTACGGTTTGTTCGTGCGTAATTTTGCAGTCGGAAAAAATGGTTTAGGGTTTATTATAAAGTAATTATTCTTTGATGATAATTCGTGTGTAGAAGTATTACAAGTATGTTATTTAATGTTGATGTAGCGGAAACGCGTTTCCAATGGAACGGATGGTTTGAAAGTGCTTAGGATATCATGATTTTGGTGTAAAATTTTATTAGATTGCATGGGTTCTAATTTAGTTTTCAAGTGATGTTTGATTTCAAGGTTGTGGTATCGTGTTATACAGTTGGGCGGGTGGGGGTTTATTGGAGATGACGATACCATTTTTTGGTTTTTACCCTTTATATGCGTTAATATTTTGACTGTTTTTGTTCCCCGCCCAGATAACCCCCTAGTTCCCGTGCTGTCCCGTTAGTTACATTTGTTGCTGCGTTGGATGGTGTTTACGTCATAGACGCCATGTTGTGACGTCATTGTTTTGCGCGGCGGAAAGTAGTTCTACCGGTATCGCGTTCTCCAGTAATAGGAAGGGATGGAGGATTGCATCAAACCAGTAGTAAAATAAATATTGCCCTAGTTTGCGTGTTGCTAGAAGTAGATGGAACGTCAGACATTGCGGACACATTTTCAAAATTAATTAAAAAGAATCAAGCGTTTCTCATAGCTGCTTCTTGTCTAGCCCCAAAGGTTTTTGTATATAAAAATTATCTTTTGGCACTTAATAATGTTATTTTGCATTAGAGAAGTGGCGTTGTACCATTCTTTTTATTGGCAGTAGACGCCAGTTTTTAATTGCACGGGTTTCAGACGATTTTTGTAAAAAGCTTGTTAAATTTGATGTTTGTTCATATTAACCAAGGATTAACGAAAAGCGAGCGTATAGAATGCTATCCAAGTTTTGTTTGCTGCTGATCATACTTGTAATCCAAGAGACATATTAATTTTTAAGGACAATCCATGTGTGTGAACAGTGTGTTCATATCTTAAAACTAAAATAAGGGTTTTACATCACGAATCATAGCGCTGCTGTTCCAATTCTGTTGGATACATGCGCTCATACTGGCAGAAATACGTTGATTAACGTTTCGTTTGTTCACTTGACGCGAGACGAGGATGAATTCCGTTAAATAATCGAATAGGTTGTTACCTCTCTCGGGTCATCAATTTAACGGTTTCGGGAAGTATTTCCCACCGCGTGGGGTGGCCTTCAAGGTAATCCAAGTTTAGGCGAATTACACATTTGATTCCGCCTGCTCTGCTGATTTTGTCAGTATTTTGTAAATTGTTAAATCCACAAAACAGCTGAAATTATAGTCATAAAATTTCCCTAACGTTATATACGAAGCCAAGCTGCCATAGAGGTAGAGGTTAAAAAAAAAGGATGTATCGGCTTATTCATGGTTCCCAGGAATCATCCGAGTCAAATGACGAAAGGTATCATTTTCGTTGTAAGAAGTGCGCATTTCATTTACGTTCGTTCTTACATCTTGAGGGTTTTAAACACTGCATAATAGGAATTATTATTGAAGTGTAATGTTTATTTTCGGATGTCAGAAGCTGCTATTCATAGAGACGTGATGATGGAAATAGTGGATTGCCCGGGAGCCCTTTCTCAGGTAGGCCTGCTCTATCGATCCATCGTTTTCATAGCCGACGTCTTTTTTTCCGCCAGATGGGCAGCAGTCAGTGAGAACTCCAATCGTGGCACGTTTCTCACGATAGCTGATGTTCAAATTATGGAATTTAAGAATGTTAAAACTTTTCCGATTTTCTTCAGGAAACGTTAATCAAGTTCATACCCGAGACCACTGATTTGCATCACACTTCGTATTATTAATGCCCGTTTTTATCTTCCATTATATTTAGTTAAGACAAAAATATCCACGTGTATGCCTCGGAATATACAAGGAAGAAACAATTTACTGGAAATAACAATGTTTAAACAGAAATTTAGTACTGAAAGTATCATTATTGACAAAAAATGTCATAATTGTAGTTACGAGGTACTTCCAAGGTCTTAGTTAAAAATGAGGTTAGCGAGTATGCTGGCTCATGCTTAAATACAATTTCCTTGCATGTAGGAAGAAAATATGCCTGTATCCTGAAGGACAACATAAAATTATTGCGAGTTGCCTTACATGAAAACTCTATTTCACCTCCCAATTCCTGCATTATTGTAGTACTACTTCTAACACTGAACGTGCGACAGTGTTAGAAAAGCAGTGACAACAATTACAGGCATGCAGAAATTTATTGTTTAGTTTAATGAAATCTATATAAAACTCTTCAAAATTACATTTTTCGACAATTTGTATCAAATATCTGTCACGAAAGATTGAGCTCAATAATACCACCAATGAAACAAAAACAAAGAAACCTGTTATCCGAAATATCGCTGTCATATCTTGTCCATAACGACGAACCTTTGTTTCGATATTTTAAGTTTCATCTAAAAATAGGACTCTGAAAAACGTTGTTGATGATATTATTTCCAAATTCTGTTGTATTTCCTTTGTGACGTTAACGAATAATTTAAAAAAAAAAAAACAATTAAGCCAGGCTTCTTTAATTGCAACACGCTGACGATCATAAAAGTCCCTCAAGCATTAAAATGGTGTAGTTTATATACTAGTTGTTGATGTAGAATGCTGAGATACCCTGCTTCCAAACACAAAGTAGTTATGTCCATTTTGCTTTAAATTGTGGAAATAGAAATGAGAGTCACATACAACGTATCTGTGAAAGGTTTTTTTGGGTCTTGAGTATACACGGAATCCGATGTGGGCCCCAGGTTTAAATCACCGTCCCGACATCCTGATTTCGGTTTTACGTAATTTTCCGAAAACATTCCAGGTGAATGCCTGGATTGTTCCTGCGAAAGCACATAGCCGAATTCCTTCCCGTTCCTTGTCCCCGGTCCTCTCCCGGCGCTAATGACCTTACCGTAAAACCATAAACAAAAAGATAAAATAAAAATTGAGCATACAGCAAGTGGCAGATAATGACAACATTTAACACGGCATCTTACTGAGAACACGGTGAAAAAGCCGGAATAATGTGAAAAAGGACTAATCCAAATTAATGGAAGTAATTGTTCGTTAAAACTTGTGGATTGCAGCCATTACTTGTTGATGAGACAACTTACGTAAATAATAATAAAATTTATAAAAGAGTTGTTATATAGTTAGAGAAATAACTATACAGAGAAAAAAAAGTCTTTTTCGGAAATGGAATTTACGGTAGTCCATCTTGATCCAAGATAAAACACAACTACTAAAGCGAACAGGTGACTTCGTTATTAAGGAGTAATATCTATATTCCGTACAGTAAGTATAATTTAAGAAAGAAAAGAAGCTAAACTTTTTATTATGTTTGTTTTTTAATAGTTATGATAATAGGCTGCCACCACTACTAAGGTGTTATGAATCCGTGACTTGAAAACAGCATCCCTAAGAATTTAATTAGGAAATAGCGATAAGCAGAGGTGAATAAATTATCGAGAAAAGAAAATAACACACGCGACGGAATGTCCATGCGAGGAGCTAGGTCATTCACAAGGACGCATAGCAACTTTCTCTCATATAACATCCCGTAATATAGCGCACCTGTAGTCATGTTGTAGGGCAGGGATGGCGAACCTTTATTGATCTAAGTGCCATCTTTTTCTAAAGAAGAGTTGAATGACATCATGACGTGCCATCAAACAATCATGATTTAGTAATTAATGGGAAAAGAAATAAAATGAAACTAGTGCAACTTCTGTTGTTGCAAATTAGAAGCCATACTTAGCAAGCTGAAGTGGACTCATCTGACAAACGGTTTCGAGGCGAGTCTTTAATATTATTCTAGTTCGCTTTTTTTACAAAGAGATTTGTGATTTGTTTCACAGTGCCATTTTACAGATGAAGTTCTATACACTGTTCCAGAATATAAAGCAGACACCGCTTTATCATCTTGATTAATCATGCCATATTTCTCAGTTCGCCAAGGTTGAACTTCTCTATTACACTTATCTTGCGCTTTTTTTTTTTTTTTTTTACCAAATTAGCCACGTTGAATAGTTGTACATGTAACTCAAACTAACTTAAACAAGGTGCTATGTTAAAGAAATTAGTTTAAAAAATGTAAGAACTATGCGTAATTGGTAAAAGCAGACAACGAAAATAAACAAGTGAATAAATTAGCTTAGTGCCTCTACCGCGCTTGCTCACACAGACGTTTGGTCAGAACTTTGCTCGAAATCTGTGTTTGTTCTGGAACGAGTATTTTTGTTACTATGATCTTAAATTATATATATAGGCACCTACTGAATGCCATGCCATCATCCCTGTTGCTTACCACACTCGGAAGTGCAATAGTAGAGTCCGGCTCTAACGTAATGTGGGTTTGATTTTCTTTGTACCGAACATGAATATGCAGATATGATCACGCTTTCTTAATTTAAACAAGAAGAATCTTTCTATTACGGATAGCTTCTGTGTTGAATATAAGTGCCTAAATTCTTACATGTTCCTTAAATCGACAGAGGTCTCGAATTTAGGCTTCTCAATAAAAACTGAGCTTCAAATACAAACTGAAGGAACCTTGCATGCCATTAGAGCGCAGCGCTGGCAACCTCAACTCTTCGGCATGTACTTTGTCATATTTACCTGTAGTTATGTATATTATATCATAGGCAGATATTGAAATTCATCGCTTGCAAAGGACTTCATGTAAAGCCGCCAAATAGTGCAGAGGGATACTGTTATACTATCTAATGCGGTTTTTTTTTTTTCTAGCATTTTTAATTCAGTCTCGGCTGTAGGAACAAATTTATATTTTACCAGAAACTGTTGTATTAATGATGTAGAAAATGACTGTAGTTATTAAATAGTACGGCCAGAGGCTTTACATATATTCTTAACGTGCCGACAGTTATCAACAGTCGCCATCCTTCCTAGGTTGGGTTACTATTAGGGGAAGTTCGCTTAAAATTAATTGCAAATAAAAATAAAATAAACAAATTTTCTGTCTTTTTTTTATCTTAAAATTTAACTAGGAACTTCTGCAGTCATATTAATTAGAAGTTAGCAATCATAACTTTTTTTTCAACGAATTAAATTGAAAACGCTTTCGCCTTAATTTTTTGGTAACACAAAAGTTGTATGCTAGCCCCGGACACAGCCTAAGCGTTGTTTGGCCTTACATAAATCACAATAATAATGGATATTTGAAGAATCTGTATAAACACAATCTTCGTTGATCCTGTCTTCACAGCACTGAATCCAGTCTTTTTAAAAAATTTCTCCACGTGCGATACATTCGATCTGTTTTACTTGATTTTTTTCCGGAAAGATTTTGAATACTTTTCTTTGTATTCGACGTCTTTAATTTTTTAGCTTCGCCCTTTTTACTGCCTATACGTTTTTGCCCGTCCTATCCACATATTTTACATGGCGATGTTAAATCTCGCCCTTTTGGATTTTTCAAGCTTGCGTTGCTATGCGTTTATTTGACATATTCAATAATCTGGAATTAATTTTGACAGGAGCGACGAAAAATGTCTGTCAGAAACTCACTGGTTGCATAAGCCGCAGCTCAGTTGCATTTGTTTTTACACTGCAGCGAGCAGCGTGGTTGGTTTGTTAGAACATTGACCAGCCACCACTACTATTACTATTACCCCGCGTCCCTGTCGGATTCACACGGAAACGATACGGCCTATCATCCATGGATTCCAGAATCACTCCTGGCGAATTCTTCATAGAGGTCATGGCACTTTTGCTTACCGTCTTTTGGCCCGTAATAATCTCTACAGTCGTAATAAACACGAAGGAAAAAATAAACAGAGGTGCAAGTGAGGTATTTCGCTGTAGTTGGATATCAAGTTCAAACCAAATATTCTTTCTGTCAATCCTACTTACCCTAAACTCTGCGTTGTAAAAATTTAGAAGCCGCAGTAAATTCTTTTCCTTTTTGTGTATTACCATTGAGCCTCCTGCTTACTGATTCCATGTACATACTATTACTATTACTATTACTGTTACTATTACTCCGCGATTCACTAAAAGTGTGTGGCGGAGGGTGCATTGCACCTATCCGGGTAGGTAATGGTTTGGAAGAGATATACGGGATATGGCAGGAGGTGCCCATGGGCTATTGTGAGGAACCATCAAAGCATTCGCATGAAGCGATCTGGGGAAACCATGGAAAACCCAGATCAGAATGGCCGGAGTACTTTATCGAAAGCTACTCCTGTCGGATTTTATGTTTAGTCGCCCGGTAAATCCTTTCTATTCCACTCCCTAATCGCTCGTGGAAAAAATGAGTACAGAAATGAATCGGTTCTGGTCCTGATTTCTCTTATCTTATTTTCGCGGTCATTCCTGGATATGAATGTTGCTGGTAGCAATATTTGTTTACTGTCATTCCGAAATACGTCAGTCGAGAATTTTCCAATTAGCTTTACATATCTCAGATCATACACGTTCGCTGCATTTGTCGACGTGTGCGTGAATAAATGAGTTAACTAGTGAAACATGTTGAATACTTTTCTGAGCTCTGATGGCCAGAAAAGATGCGGTGGATAAAAGATCCATCGTTAAATTTTGTTTTAAATTGTTCACAGATCCACGGAAATATTTAAAACAATGCAAACTATTTACAGTAACGAAGCCGTGAGTTGTAGAAGTGAAGTGCTACGCGAAATAGATTCACCATTCCCAAAACCACTGCAGGCGAACGCCGGGATGGTTTCTTCAAAGGTCCGTGGCTGAATTCCTTCCCGTTCCTTGTTCCCAGTCCTCTCCCGCCTCTAATGACCTCGATGGAGCATAAAGTCTGAAGAAGAAAAAAGATTCAATGCTGAAGTTAATACTTGCAAAGATCGTTGATAGTTCCAACTGAAAAAGAGGACTTCAAAAAGTGTCGGATTTCTTCGAAATGATAGTTTTGTGTCTACTATAATCATCGAGGAGCCTTCCGGATTTTCTAAGGGTGTGTGCATAGGGTGATTGGACCCCACACTCCCCCTCTGACATCGGATACCTTATAATTTTTAAATAATTAAATCTGTTTGATATGTTCGTGTATTTTGCTTCATTCCACTAAATTTTTAAGTGTCCTCTATCTACTACATTTTTTCTGTAAAATAAGAGGAGAAAAATTAAATAAAAAGTTCTCGTGAGATGTCTTCTGACCCCCTTAAAATGAGATTTGGTGAGACCCCCTCCCCCATATTTCGAGCTCAATAATTAATGGACGTTCTTGAGGAACCATCTCTGCAATCACATGGAATGATCTAGGCTTTTTTGTTTTGTTTATGGGTGCACGCCTCGTCGACGTCGATGTCATTAGAGACAAGAAAGGCATTGGGGAAAGAAACGGGAAGGAATTCGGTTATGGAAATTTAAGGGAACTTTCCCGGCATTCGCATGGAATAATTTGAGAAAACCATGAAAAACCCAAATCTGGATTCGAACTCGCGTCCTACCCAACATGAGGTCCGAGTGTTACGCTCGATATTTTGCGCTTTAAGCTGTCTTTTACACAGATAACTTTTCGTCCGTCGTAAGACTCACTTTTGTCCGACAAATTTCGTATAGTGTTTGTGTCGTGTAATTTAATTATTAGTAGCGCCAATTCATATCGTACGCTAGGTCGTTTCTAAAATTTTGGTAGCAGATTGCTCGCACAAGGATTACCTGTTATACTGATACACAATAGAGAGAAAGGTCAGGAGATTTAAAACATTGTTCTTCGTCAAGGGTCTCCACTGGTTTGATACTTCCCATCCTCGCCCCTACAATCTACGTTTCCAATTATCTTCTGCGTCATATACTCCTGTCTTTGTTTCCTCTACAGCTCTCCCCTTCAACTTTGTCTCTATTAACGATCCCACGTGACTCGCCAACGTATCTCTTTTTGTAACGTAATGTCCTTCCACATACCACTTTCTTTGTTCGTCATCTTTATATAAAAGAATGAATTCGATAAAAAATATTTGAAGTCAGTCCCAGTAGCTTGACGTAGTGAGGGTCGCCGGTTCGGATGCGACCTCAGGCACGGGAGTTTTAAATCAATCTTGAATTCGTCTAGTTTTGTCCTTATTATAGAGTCCCACGGTCACATTAGAAAATGTTGATACAATGGCTAAATGATCGCAAACGCCAAACGCATTTTTTTTATTTTAAGAAATGTCAAATTGGTTGCAGGCAAGTTAGCAATCATCTTCCCGTGTAATTACTGAGCATTGTGGGTGAGCAGTAAAGTTCGGGTCTGATATTCTGGAGGGCACTGGTTCGAATCCCTGTTCGGTCATCCAGATTCCGGTTGTCCGTGGTTTACCAAAATCACTGCATGCGAATTCCGGGATGGCTCCTGATCGTCCGCCCCACTCCTCTCCCACCTCTCAAGCCGGAAAAAGGGGCGTCCATTAATTACGTGAGGTATTTTCCACCCACCCCCACCCCCTCGACTTACGTGTCGTTTCTAAACCATATACCCCTCTGAAGTCGACATTCGCGTCAATTGTAGACCTTTTTTTTTTTTTTTTTAGCTCTACTATCCTTCAAGAGTTTCAAACTTGATGTGAGATTTCCGTTGACACCTCCCTCCCCCTTGGTGAGGTTTCGTGAGATTTCGACGTAATTAATGGATGCTTCCAAAGACACACAATCGGTGAGACCTGGTTTGTTGTCTAGCATGATGAAAATTTTCTGCAACTAATTTACTGTCTTAATATTTTGATTAAACCCTTAACTGTTATGCTTATATTATTTTTTATTCGAACGTAATACTAATATCTTTTCCATGACTGGCTTCTTCAATATCTGCTGTGTTTAGCTGCTTAGGTTCTGCTCCAAAATGTAATATATTTCTTACAAACATTTTATTTGTTTCGTGCATGATGGCATGCTATTCCAGTTTATTTTCATATTTCTGCCCTGGATTTCGAATAACACACTTCTGCAATTAATATTACTGCAAGACCCCTGAATTGGTTCATTGTTCGTAAGTCTGTGTTGAGCAGTGAAGCTACCAACCCCGGCTTGTAAGATCACTCAGCCATCCTCAGCTTTCGGAATGAAGGGGGGCCAGAACACGTGCCACCTTACAAATTGATTTTAGGAGCTTATATGAAATAGTCTTTTTTGCCGCCAATATTTTTTGAAAAAGGGAAAATATTAGTAATCCAAGTGCATTGATGATTCCTCAAGCATTAGCTTAAAGAAAATGTAATTTAGTCCCTTCGAATGAGCTAGCTGGTCGACGTAGCTATAAGTCGGTTTCAGTATTCACGAAGAAAACATTGTATGTTCTCTATGGCTATTGCTATTATGGTTACAGTTACACTCGTTGTGGATATGGGTTCACGTATCTTCTAGTCGCTGCTTCTTCCCCAGCGGGATGACTCGTGGTCTATTTTGCGCTATAGATGGGGTTTTATGAGTCCTGAAAACAAGCTTAGTCCAGGAATTTGGTGATGCTATAAACACTTGTAGATTCAATTGATACAACTATGTTATTACACTGGTTGGTAATGGAACGTATACTTTTTATCTTTATAAATGTGTCATTTCTTTATGATGTGAGAATTAATCGGTGATAGAAAACTTTGATAGTGTGCAGTAACCGACAAACTAAATGCTAATAAAAAAATGTTTCTTGGATTTAAACGCCAAAAAGTGCAGTTACTCGAGTCATTAAGAAAGTGATGATACTAATAAACATGGAGATGAAGTGCTTGAACCGTGTTCCCTACCAGCGTACAGTTGATTAACATTACTTCCGTAATATCGAAAGCGAGTGATAACTTTCAGAATACAACGAAACTAAATGATTTATTGTCTGCGTAAGTATGGCTACTGTAGCGTACACCTCAGCAAGGCTAAATACAAGATATTGAGGGTTCAGGTAAACGGCACTTTCTCGGTAGAAGAAACTTAAAATACGTTGTAGATGTAACTTTTGGTTGTTGGTAATAATTAATCACATTAACGTCGGGAACTATTATGTTATTGAATATTGATGTTATCCTCCCCCTCCTCAAATCCCGTCCGGCCATCCAGATTTCCGTTTTCCATGGTTTCCCTAAATCACTTCAAGTGAATGCTGGAATGGTTCCTTCAAAACGTCTAGGCCGAATTCATTTCCGCTACTTGTCTCCATTCTTCTCACCTCGACGTTGACAAGGAGTAAAGCCACAAATAAAATCTCTCTTTTGAGACTATGGAATTGATACGCATCATATCTATAAGACTGTGTATGTCAAGTTGGCAGTATTCCCTTAATTGCCTTTAGTATCGGGGAATATATCAGAGTAGGATTTCGTTTATTGAAAGTATTTTCAGTGAGATAATAATGCGAAGGTTTCTTCATGGACCTCTCCAGTATTTTTATTTTATGTAAAAAAGTATTTTTATATTTGTATTTTGTGAGATGCAATAGTTGTTTTTGTCAAGATGAAAACATTACAGTTAACTCTTTCAAAAACGTACACAAAATACCTCTACAACAGAAAACTGCTACAAATATGAAGTTAAAACTTGACGATCGTTATTGTATCATCATAAAAGAAATTGTTGAAAGCAATGCCGATAATTTGTACCTTACCGTCATATTTTTTAATAAGTTACACATCATAATTATAAATATAGCGAACAGGGTATGGTTAATATGTGTTAAATAAAATAATCTGACAAGTGTGGTGATTCCGGACTGCTGTAATTGAATCCTTGGTGCAGCAGGCATCCACGATTTCCTCGAAGATGGCATCTGTATCATATCTCGGTAAATTCCAACTTCATATTTTGACTTCCACTGAGTCCACAGTGGACCGGGGAGACAACGGGGTCGGGCACGAGACCAGGTCCCCGCGTACCGGCCGTCCGACTGGTTTCCCGCTAATGCCAGACTCCGCCACGTACGAGGTATATGAGAAAAGTAATGAGACTGATTTCTTACTTACCAATGTTTTTATTTTTTGCTAACAACAATATTATCCCCTTCAAAGTAGTTCCCGTGGGCAGCTGTACACCGGCGAAGTCATTGTTTCGACTTTTGGTAGCAGCGCTGGAAGGCTTCAACTGGTAAGGCTGTTAACTGGTCGGTCATACTATTTTAAATGTTCTCCAGAGTTCCATACCGACGTCCTTTTAAGAAATGTTTCAATTGCGGGAAAAGGAAAAAGTCACAAGGACTTAAATCATGTGAATATGGGGGGGGGGGGTTGAGGAAAAACAGGAATGCGTTTTGAGTCAAAAATTCACTGATAGAAAAAGCCGTCTGACACGGGGCATTGTCACGATGAAGCATCCACTTGTCTGCAATGTCTGGTCTCACACGAATCATTCTTTTCCTGAGCCTTTCAAGGACATCTTTGTAAAACACTTGGTTGACAGTTTGTCCTGGAAGAGCAAATTCTTTATGCACGATACCCCTTCTGTCAAAAAAACAAATCAGCATTGTTTTGATCTTTGATTTGGTCATTCGACAGTTTTTCGGTCGAGGAAATGACGGAGTGTGCCACTCTTCGCTTTGCCGCTTTGTTTCAGGATCTACTCAAACATCCAGGATTCATCACCTGAGATATAACGATTGAAGAATTCTTGGTCATCGTCAATCCTCTCAAGAAGATCAACGAACACGTTTCTTCGATTGTCCTTTTGTTCAGTTGTGAGGTGTTTTTGGCTCCATTTCGGCACAAACCTTTCGCGTGTCCATATCGTCTGTCAAAATTTGATTTACGGTAAACGTGTTTAAATTTAACTGTTCACTCATCATACGCTCAACGTTTTCGTCAGTTTTTGAAGTTGAAGGTCTCCCCCTAAGCGAGGTTGATCTTCAATGATGATTTGTGCCAGCGGCAAATTTGTGCTCTTGATAAGCAATGTTCCCCATTTTTTCAACGGTCACATTCCCGAATTCCCCAAGTTTAACAAAAAACTTGATTTCCCAATAGTAGTGGAGGAAGGCCGATTGAAGCGCAATAAGCTCTTTGGACAACCTCAAAGAGATTCCACTCTATCGTGTGACGTCACAGTTTTAGGTTCTTTGCATGGCGGGAAATTCGAATGGACCAATGGCCACGGTCGTATGACGTAACGCTGAGAGATGGCAGCACTGTACGGCACGGAGGGCGTGGCCATCGTGAGATGGCAGCACCTTACGACAGAAACCTCAATCTGCGCAGACATTCCACTTCACCCTCTCTCTCGCACGCGGGTAATAACCCACGCCTCAGGCGTGTTGGTACAGGTGTACTCAAGTTTGTACAAGTCTGGCTCACGTGACCTCACAGCCCCAGACAAGTTTCTTCAGGATCCCTAGCGCGCGCCATTACTGTGTGACAATAATTTTGCCATGACAACAGCCAGTTCACCCTCAGTTCCCGGTCGACGCT
>CM061921.1:382115064-382321988 GCA_031002005.1 Vandiemenella viatica
GTTTCCCGAAATCACTCTAGGCGAATTTAGGAAGATTCCTTCAAAAGGTAATTCCGAGTTCCTTTCCTTTCCCAGCTCTAATGACCCGACATCGACGAATCGTAAAGCCATAAGCAAAAAAAAGGTAGCCATTTAATTACACCAAAGGAATAGTTTATCAAAAAGCATGTAGCATCTAAATCATCATTAATCCCACCAAATTGGTTGTTGGATTATTTGCTGCAATCGCAGGCTAGTTTTATGGACTTTCTTCCGGAAAGGTTTGGCGCACACAGCTTATCTCTGTGTGTACACTGTGATAGCATCTCGTTTAAACAGAGCAGCGAATGCAGGACGACACAACCACGGGAAAAAATAAGCACCAAGCTATGATATCCGTGCGGGTTCTGTAGTTTGTAATTTTCGATACTTGTATTGATGTTAATATGTTTACATATTTAGACGAGTCTGTTCCTTTGATACGTCATCACGCAAAACTTACCTATCCGTTTGGGTGGGGCTTCAATAGTTTTAAAGCTTAAAATATGTGGTAAGTCTTATAGCTAGGCACCAGATTATATGCAACACAAAATGCTAGAAATTTTCATACAAATATGCGTGAAAAATGATTAAAATATGCATGAAAAGTGTAAAAAAAAGTGTCAAAATATGCAACATTATACAATATGAAAATAGTAATTTTTAGTTTTTTTTATTTCAAAATAGTATGCAGTTAGTAAGTAGTTGAATAACATATTTATAAATTCGATAATTAACAATTATTTAACTTTTATTTTTACTTTTGTACTATTCCAAATATTCAATAGTAAGATCCCTCTAAATATTTTTTTAAGTGGATATGGACCGTTCCACATTCACTGATGTAACTGGATGCTGTGTTTGCAGTCATTGTTTCTGGAAAAAGTTCATTCGTCCCATTACTAAAACTATCAATTTGACACAAAGATTGAAAATCTGGTTTATTATTCAAAATATATTCAAACTTCACTTAAAGTTTACCCAGGAATACCTCTAGGCATTGCGGATTTTATTCATTCACTGAATAGATTCAGTCAGCGTCAAACCTCGAGTTTCAAGCTTTTTAATACGCGCGAGTATGTGGTAAAAACGAATTATAATCACAACTACGTTTTAAATACTAGAATTTTTAAATGCTTCATTGTTCTGACAAACTATTATAGTCTCTCCACTATCAATGTCGTTTACTACAACTTTAATGGCCTCGAAATGTTCACTGTAAAACAGTACAGCTTCAACCCTCGTCGCCCATCGAGTTACCACTGGTTCCGGAGGTAAAGGCACTTTTGGCATTTTTCTTTTTGTTTGCTGATGAAATCAGTTTATTTACATTCCCAAACGTGGGTTGTAGTTCTTCAGTAAGTTGTCGTAGACTAAGAGCTGTGCTGCTAGTAGGTTTTGACGGCTACAACATAAGATTTAATTCATTAGCTAGGTTTTAGGTAAAATATACAATAACCAGTGAAAATGAGCTTAATATATAATCCTGTCTCTACTTATGACACTGATCTGAACCAGAACAGATAGGAGCCAAAAATCGCACTCCATCTAAAATAAACACTCTTTCCTTAATCCTCTTTCTTAATATTTTTTTATTTATGTAACGTTGATTCTTATTCTCTATATTTTACTGTTAACTGTAGTCAGTAATTAATCTATCTCTCTCTCCGATTTTACATCGATGCTGTTACTGAAGGTCGAATCTGTAATCGTTTGAATATCATTTTCTTTCACTTCCGGGCTGTCCTGCGTCCGCTGTATCACTGATTGATCGTTTGTGTAGAATTTTTAACTCTGATATAACCATGAATTACTCGAAGAAACAGTATTACCAAACATTTAGGGAAGCATAATCCCTAGAATTTCCGTGCATTTTAAAAACAAGAAAAGGTGGAAAATTTGAGTTTTGTATAGTGTGTGGGTGTGATATTAAAATCAAAGGAAATGAACCACAAAATCAACACCTTTTTCGCTTCGTTTTTACCGATATTAAAGATACCAACTTCAAATTTTGTCTTGAAGATTATGTTAGAGGGTAAGATTTCATTTAAATATGCTGTTTACACATTTCTGCATGTTTAGGTCATGGTCAATTAAATGTTGTTTTTAAAATTTTTGTGGTCCAGGTTCTTTACGGAAAAACCATTTTAAAAGTTGGCAAGTATGCATTACCAATATAGTGGCCTAGGTGACCAGGATAGTCTCGGATCACATGTAAACAAGGTTCAACTCAGAAATTCTTATTTTTTGTCTGTCTTTCTTCCTGCTTATATATGTAAACGTCGAGGCAGATATGCCTCTGTGCGAATTTTCCTGCTCATTTCGGTAAATAACAGCGTGTTTACAGGCCAAATTGGTCTCGCCGAGTACAAGAAAATTAAACTTAAGGGGAACTGTTTGTTGAAAACAAAATTAATCGAAGTTGGTGCTGGAATGTGCTATTCTTATTTGGTTTTGTTTATTCTTTTGATTGGTAAGCGCTACGAGGAACAGTAGCTACACAATTCCGATTTATCGTTTTCAGAAAACATATTTCTGCGTTTGCGTTTATCAACAGCCCGTTTGTATTATTAGCTTTTTTTTAAATATATTTTCCGGGCGTAGTTTACCTTGTTAATCCGGAGGGTATACGCTTTAAAGGAACGATTTTTAATTTATGATAATGTACAGTATCGTTCGTTTTCATTGATACTGTGCTTATGAGAGCAAAGCAAATTTTAGTTTGAAATAAATTATTGCTAACGCTGTTAATTTAATTTTACATGGGCTTTTGGTGTATAATTTTTGCCATTTTATTCTTTTGTTAGTTTTACTTCGTAAAACAAAAACGTTAATTCTCTGCTTTTTACATAAACAGACGACCTTGATGGTGTTTATGGACATATTCACACATTTCTCGTGGCCAGAATTTGGGAAAGTTTCTCTAGCACACTGAAATAAGTTTAGGCTATTGATGAACACGAGAGTTACTTCACTTTTCGTTTTAATGGCATTCAGCTACATAGGCCATACAGCCAGCTAATGTGATTAACATGATTCTTCTAGTGTTTGAATTTCTCCAGTACAACGTAGATACTAAGTATCGACACATGAGCACTACAGGACGGACACGACACAACGCGAGAGTTCTAGCTTCCAAACTCGTATTGCCAGTCAGTATGATACTGGAGCGCCGGATGAACACGTAAAAAAACACAAAACATAAACACAATTGACAGTATTTTGGTTAATTATCTTAGTCATGTAAGAGGTGAAACATACAGCAAGGGGAAAGATGTCAGCACATCCAAGCACGTTACATCAATCCTAAGGTTATTAACTGAAATGTTGTTAGTTGTGTTTGTGTTTTTTTTTTACGTGTTCGTTTGACTCACTACCTTTATCTGTGGTAAGTGAAGGGGTACTTTCGTTATCCTATGTTTTATACTGTACATATGTATGAGAGAACCCACAAGTGCATATTGCAAGTATCAACGTGTATACGTCTTTTTTTAGCCAAATAGCCAGTGAAATCACAAATATTGTTTAAACTTTTTTCTTAAGTCCACTAGAGAAACTACTACTAGATACAGCTAAACATTTGTTTTTTCGTAGCATATGATTATGAAAGCAACATTGTTTAAGGCGCTAATGACCTCGGCTGACGTTGAGTTGCCGCACGACCTTCGTGTGTGGAAGGCCGTTCCGCACGGCGGAGGCTGTAGTACAGGAACCTCCTACAACAACTAATCCCATTCTCACATATCTGATGGTTGGTAGTGAACCTGGCGGGTGAGCGGTAACGCTCGGGTCTGTTATTCGGGAGGACATGGATTCCGATCATCCAGTTTTTGGTTTTCCGTGGTATCCCGAAATCACTCTAGGCGATTGCCTGAATGTTTCCTTAAAAAGTAAAAAAAATAACAGGAACATTTACACTATGTGCCATTTAATTTAATTTAATTGCAATGGAGCACAGGCTCTGGTGGCAGTTTCCCTTCTCCCCCTACCCTGCACCCACCTACATTTGCCCTCTACAAATTTTATCTTTAAATTCTTTCAACGTTTTCGGTAAATTATTCATCATTTCTCTTGGTAATTCATTCCAATCCATGACAACCTTACCTAAAAAAGAGAATCTTCCCACACCCTTGTTCCTGAAATCGAGTGCCAGCTTGTGGTCATGGTCATCTTTTCCCTTCCATGCACTACTTTTCATACCTACTCCAGTATCTTTCCATGCCTCATCGCCAGTATACGCCCTGTACACTCCCATCACCTTCCTCATCCTCCTCTTGTCTTGCAATGAATCCCATTTCAGCTCCTTTATCATATCCGTCACTGATTGCATTCTGCGATAATTTCCAGAAACAAATCTAGCAGCCCTTTTTTGCACCCTCTCCAACTCCTGTATTTGATACGTAAAATGAGGATCCCATACTACACTACCATATTCCAGCAGTGGTGTGACCAAATTTTTGCTAGTTACTTGATATATCTGCTTTCATTTTGTGAGCTACCTTTTCGTATTTAAGAACTAAATAATTAAAGGATTAGTTTCACTGGTGCTCGTACATTCATCTTTGAAAGCCTGTTTTTTTATTTTTTACTTAAAAAATATTGTACGTGTGGGTTATGTGTAACTTCGGTTGAGTATTATGTCACATCAGTATTAGACTGCCACTGTGAAATGACTAAAAAACATACGAAGCGGAGGAGTGGAAGCTATTCACTCTACAGGCGAGAAGGAATCATTCCAGCATTCGCCTGGAAATCATGGTGGCCGCGTCCTCCCGAATGAGAGGCCAGAGCGTTACGGTACTCTGTCGATGTTAGACGCTGTTTCTTCTATTATTCTGCATTGAATAGGCTGCGCGAGAAATTTGTAGACTTCTTCGTCGGGAAACCTCTTTCGATTATCACCTAGTATTTTTCTGCTATTATCGTGTCATAAAATTTATGAGTTACTCCTTTTGTCATGTCTCATCCATTTTTCAAGTAAAGCAAACTGAGTCTTCCTGCGATGTTAATATGGGTGTGGTAACTTAGCAGAATTGTTTTATATTTTGGAACAAACCTTGGCGGGTATTGTGAGTGTTCAGGTCTATATTTCGCGTCATTTAAAAACAAAAAAATTAGTGGACGAATATAGAAAAAAACGCAGCAGAAGTCTAGTTGAATGTATTGTGTATAATCAGGATGCGTATTTGTATACTGTCTGTCCCTTTGTCCAGACATCGCGCAAAAATTTACATAACCAATTTGGATAGTGTTTTCATAATTTGAAAGCATATGATCTATCTGTGGTATATCTTATGACTCTACGTGTACGAACGGATCAAGAAATTATAATTCATTCCTTCCGAGAACAGATACGCACCATAGATCATACTACATCTCCTTTACAAGATACCCACCAAAGATAACGCTTCAATGCAGAAAAGAGTCCATTATTTAAATTCTGTTGATATTAACTTGATGATTTATTTCTTCAGTTTTCTGAAATATGTCACGCTAGAATACCACTACATCAAATATCAACACTCCAATAAGCGTAACGAAATTATTGAATTTCATCCATGATTGAGGTTGCAAAGACACTACGTTATGCCTGGGTACTAGAAGAAAAACAAAATGAAAACGAGTTACTCCGCGCCAGCGAAGCAGCTAGTTTGTAATATACTAGACACAATACCTTTCATTGTGGAAACCAAGCGAAAGACTAGCATAATTTATCATTTTATCCAGTGATCGCATTCGGGAGGACGTGGGTTTGAGTCTCCGTTTGGGCGTCCCAATTTAGGTTTTCCATGGTTTACCAAAATCTTTCATGGGGAACGTCTGAATGCTTCAAAAGGCCATGGCAGAATTCCGTTTTTTGCCCCGTCCTTCCCCGCCTCTAATAACCTCGACATCGATCAAGAGTAAAGCCGTAAACAAACAAATGTTTTTAAGATGAACAAACTGCGATACTGTGAATTTATATGTAAATTTATTCGTTCATCAAAATAATTCCGTATCTAAACGTACCGTACTAAAAATCGTTTTACACTGAGCAGGAATCCTCCTTACTTAACAAGGGTAAGTTTTGAAAAATGAATTGTAAGAATTATTAGCATGTTTTTTGAGGAATAAGAACAAGAAGCACTCTTTCTGCATCAGGTGCAAGCGCACCGTATAAGCCTCAAATGAACGAACCCGAAGTATTGTTATGATCGGCCCCGAATTGCTACTCGTTGGTTTTGACGACGAAGGAAATCCATTTCCTACCACGTTTTCAGGTAGTGGGGGAATGAGAACAGCGGCTCAATACTCTGAGTGCAAACATTCATTCCCACGATTATTACCCAGTTAACTCCGCTCTCAACCAATTCCTTTTGTTGTCTACATGTAGGATCAAAGCTTCGCTCATGTGTAGGAAAATAAACACAAAGGCTATTCTAACACCTGAAAATTTACGTAACAGCAATTCTGAAGTTCCTGTGTCCTAATTGTTTCGTCAAATTCCTTCGCAGTAAGAAAAAGATTATTTATTTGTGCTGTGGTCCCCCCCCCCCTACCCATATTCATTTTTCTCTTGCGAAATAAGCCATTGTTACGGTATTGATATAGAGACCAGTAACATTTTCATCTGCGATGTCTCGAGGTGACTTACAATACTTGTTGGGTGAACGGTAACGCTCTGGCCTCGTATTTGGGAGGACGCGGGTTCTAATCCCCGTTTGCCCATCTAGATCTGGGGTTTCCCAAAATAACTCCATGTGAATTCCGATATGGTTACTTCAAAACGCAATGCTGAATTCCTTGCCCCAAAACCTTTCCCGCCTCTAATGACCTCGACGTCAAGTTATGAGTAAAAAAAAAAGTATCAAAGATGTTTATAGACTCGTTCACCTGACAGAGTGACGCAACAGACTAAGTGCAAATAATGTATGTGCGCCTTCTTGTTAATTAAGGTTGTAAACGAACAGTCACTAATTATCTGATGCATCCATTTCCTCTGTAATCTTTGACAGTCGGTTATTCTATACATTTTAATAGTACACACTGTTTGTTATTGAATGAAGATGTGTTTGTGCAAAGTGAATATGGTCAGATTTTAGTGAAATTTTGGGCTTATTAGATTACGAATTGAGGGCGAGACTGTTGGAGGGTATGGTAGCGCGGTGACTCTCGGGAAGACGCAGTTCGAATCACTACAGGTGAAAGCCGGGATGGTTTCCTTATCCCCAAACCCCTCACGCTTTTAATCACCTCGAAGTCAACGAAGCGCAAGGTCAGAAAAAAAGTACCCGGTCTTGCATTACTAAAATAATCTATTATATATAACAGTTGCTGATAAATTGTAAGGATCATCATACATATCTTGAAAACGTTGAACATCCACATTTGGTCTTATGTTCGATACGTTTTGTACATGTAGTTGACACCCTTTCCACAATCCTAAAATATCACCAGGGTCAAAAAAGAAGAAGAATTGACGAAGCGAGATGGGGAGACAGAAGGGTCCTGGCTCAAGTGGAAGCAATTCCAGACCCAGATGGCGTCCCATGGGTGCCAACCCAGGTCTCATAAGTCGTGATTCCCTTGGGGATGCTGACTCTACCTAAGTTCCATCATGAAAAAATAGTTTCATATGTTGATACAATATTCGTCTGTCCTATCTGCAGGCCTTATACGAGGCATTTGCAAGGGATAAATTTCATATGTGACTACAACGTGGTATATGTAACACAGGCTCCTAAATATGGCCGATACCTAGGTTTTATTTTATGTTCCTATCGCCGAGCCGTAGAGTACAAAAAACTTATTATTGTGATCAGCACGAAAGAGTTTTTCAATTTATGTTTGGGGCTCAGTTTTTGGTGAGGGGCTTAAATTCGACACGCTTGGCGATTTTACTTATATTCGACACAGAGGCTGTCAGTAATAGAAATATTCGTTTCGTTGAAATTACGAAAGTATACGTTTGTTTATTTCATCGCAATGCTATTTGCATATTCATGTTCAGTAAAGAGTAAAACAAACTTACATTCAGTTAAAGTACTTCGCGACGTTACGATTACGCTTCCGAGTTTCCAACTACGGTAAGCACACGCTCTACAAAACTGTTCACCAGCGACAGACGAGATCGTGGGTCTGTTTGGATTCTCTAGTAAATCTGACAATGTTGCCGTTCTTATGCACGGTTTTCGGGATCATAATATTTCTTCAAAGTCGAAGTTGATACAATTTTTTGTTGACTACGGGCACAGTTACCTACGTTGCTCATGCAGACGGAAACAGTAGACGAATTGCTGTACACATAACATGGTTCTAAAGCGAAAGTATAGTAAAAGGAATACTTTCCGGCATTTATGTTAGGGAAACTGTGTTGTTCTGTTTTTTGATCTGATTCGTAACATCCAAGTTTGAGTTTCCTTTTTTTTCTAATTATGGCTTTACGCTTCGTCGACATAGAGGTCGTTAGAGGCGGGATGGAACTGGGGACAAGGAACTGGAAGGAATTCGGCCATGGCCTTCTGAAGGAAGCGTCCTGGAGTGATTTGACGAAACCATGGAAAACGAAAATCTGGATGCCCGGACGCGAATGCGAGGCGACACTTTTTAGTGTAATGACCCCCGGGCAGACACTGGCTACGCGGGAGAGCTGTTCTCCACGGATGCACTATCCCAATGAGCCTTTCATTTTCTGTTGTGTGTAGTTTTCTCCGGATGGATTACTCGGCTCTGTATCATACCTACACATAATGGTTGTAAGGGGGAACAGATAAAACGGTTTTACCAAATATGTTATACTGATCATGGTTTTCCATGGTTAGATAGACGAATACACACTCCGTCTCACCATAAAACCTTGACAGTTTGCAACAATCGTCATCCTCCTGGACATCGCAAGACGTATAGCCCAAAACAAAAACAACACTGCAGTCTGCTACTTTAAGTTCTGCCAGTTAAATATATGGCGTGCGTGAAAATAGTCTACTGAAAATGTGGAAAAACGATTTTTTTTGTGAAAACGGTTTAATCATTCGGAGTTCTACAGTGAGATTTATTTTTTCTGGTAAAAAAAAAAAAAAAATAATAATTTTGGGATACTTCGTGGAAAGTCGAACTGAACTTATCAACATTTACTTCGGAGCGAAGGAAACGGTTCGCAAAAAGAAAAGGAATATTAGGAATTACGCGATAAGAAGGAAGGTAATTAGACTTGTAGAAATATATTTGCAGCGTATAGTTCATCGCGTGGTGCCAGAGTTTTTACTGACCGATCGTGATAGGTGAGCGTAAACTCTGGCCTCGCATTCGGGGGGACGCGGGTTCGAATCCTCGTCTGGGCATCCAGATTTGGGTTTCACCAAATCACTCCAGGCGAATCACGGGATGCTTCCTTCAAAAGGCCATGGCCGAATCCCCTCCCGTTCCTTGTCCCCATTCCCATTCCGCCTCTAATGACATCGACGTCGACAAGGCGTAAAGCCATTAGTAAAAAAAAATAAAAAATCAATTGCTGCCCGCGTCTTCCATGTGAAATGTCTAACGTTTGTTCTGTGTAGTTTGAGTCTGGTGGGTGAAGTTCTTGTGACAGACACGTCGAGCCTAAGGCCGGACGCACATTGAGCTGAGTGGTGCAGGGCAGCACGAAAACAGAAACTGCCCACGTATATTAGAACGCATTGTTGTGCTGTCCGAAAAAAGAGTAACCAAAAACATGTCGATGCAAAACCTAGATTTTTTATTTCTTAATCAGTCTGGGATGCCGAGCTTGGAAAATTGTTATTACTTTATCAGAATCTGAGTTAGATAAAACTATGGAAAAGTGAGTATATGAAAAGAAGAAACTCTCATCTGGCTTTTGCAGTGACAAGGGAATTCTCAAAATATTTATGCATAATCAAACCTGTTATTTTCTCGACGACGCTCAAATACCTATTGGAACTGAAGAAAATCTGAAACTATTTTCGAGGTTATTTATATAATTATTTAGCGTTTGATGGTACATGACTAGTGTTGTAAAAAAACGGTTTTTTTTCTGGCTTGAAAAAAAACATGAAAAAAACTTTGAAAAAAAAACATGTTTTTTTTCAGGAACACGTTTTTTTTCACAACTACTAAATCTCAAATTTGTAAGGCAGTTATCGTTTAAAATGACTGTTTTAGAGTTTATTCTAAGTACTTATCTTAGTTTAAAATCTACTATATTTTTCTGGTTCAGTAGGAAAAAAAAATTGAAATATTGACTAAATTGACTGAAATTTTCTTTAAGAACGGGGATTTCCCGAAGAGACTAGGTTGCGCGAGAAGGAATCCCCATTCCCCATTGTTTGGATTGATACTTGCTATTTGAAATAGTGCTGCCAGCCCTAAAAAATTAACTATAGATCTTTGAAAAAATTAGGAATTTAAAATTTATCCACGGTTTTTTGCCTTATTGGACTTTCCTTATATTCGTATACTTGTTAACTCTCAGAGTATAGTGGTACTGACTCATTAAATTGTCAGTAAGGGAGCGTGCATAAACCACATAGCTTCATTTTGGCCTCCTGTGAACCCCCACGTAGCCCTACGTGGCTTTTGCCTCCCCCCCCCCCCCCCCGTTCACGAAGCATATAGCTTTCTTCCGTTTTGATTCCAGAAGACATTTTGTACTATTTTCTCTTGTCAGACTATTGTAAATTAACTGAGGGAAATAAATACTCACATGCTGTTGTGAGATCAGTTCCTCATTTTAACTGTGAAAAATGTTACGAAAGGAAAGTTACGTGGCCTGTCTCGGAACCCCCCCCCCTCTCCTTACGTAGCCCAGAGTAGCCTTCCAGCTAACCCCTCCTCCCTCTGGACCGAGCCACGTAATTTGTGCACGGTCCCTAATTATGAATCGTTTCCTTGCAACCGTTGGTGTAAACAAACGATTGAAAGGAAATAAAGCTCCTATTTTGTATGATAATCGATTTTAATTCAAACTTAAAAGACCGTAATACAGAACTATTGGCGCAGTCTTTGTGCACAGTGTGTACTTTGCTCACAATTTAAAATTTCAATCTGAAAATCTTTTGCGTACAATATAAGAACAACCAGTAAAAGAAAATTTAACTATTTCTGAAGTTATGGAACTAGAGGAGACAGAAGAAGAGACAGAAAATTCCGACACCGACAGAACTAGTGTTGGTATTACTGATACTAGTGAATGTGGTACTGACATAGAGGATGAATAAAATTATGTTACCTATATAGATACACTTATGAATCATTATGTTAGACATTATATGATTCAGTAAGACTTAAAACACACTTGTAAAATGGAAGTTCCTTAAATAAAACTATAATTTATGAAATATATTTATTTTCTGAAAAAAAACGAATTTAGAAAAAAAACACGGGTGCTAGGTTTTTTCATGTTTTTATTTTTCAAAAAGTTGAAAAAAACATTTTGTTTTTTTTCAGTTTGCAACACTATACATGACATTTATAAGAATGTAATTCTTTTTTATTTCATATTATATTTTTAAGAAAACTACATAATAGAACATACGAAACCAACTATTCAACAAATTATTCGGGAAATTGTCTTCACAAGAATCCTCCCTCTCTCCTTAGGACTTGGATGGAGGTTGCCCTTAAGAGGGAGTAGAAGCAACCATTCGGACGTGTGCCACGGTAAAATAAAAAAAAAAAACTGTTTCTCGGGGACACTATTGAATGATGTAGTACAAATAATGTAATAATAGCCTATATACAGTATATAAAACTTTTTAAATTTTTTTAAAGTGAAACTTTTATTCAATCAGTCACAATATGATGTTGTTTATTAAACCATTACCGGTTTCGAGCTATACCTGCTCATCTTCAGATGGTTTGTAAATTTTACATCAACAAATGTAATATACAGGAATGTATGGTTGTCATTTTGCATCTGAATATATCCAAAAACAAAACTAAAGCACTATAAATGTATTTATATATCATGTGTGAAATGGTGGCAAACACAGTGTGCTCATATCCATCTCAATCAGTGCTAGTGCAGCGCATGTTTATAAATATGTGCATTTATAGTGCTTTAGTTTTGTTTTTTGGATATATTCAGATGCAAAATGACAACCATACATTCCTGTATATTACATTTGTTGATGTAAAATTTACAAACCATCTGAAGATGAGCAGGTATAGCTCGAAACCGGTAATGGTTTAATAAACAACATCATATTGTGACTGGTTGCTGTATTTTTTACAGCCCATATTTGACATCACAGTCGCGGAAGTTCCACCAATCCATCATGGATAAAATATTTTATTCAATCGCCTCAAATTTTTTCGTCCATCTATCGCAGCCGGCCAGGTGCATGCGCGGAGGCTGGAACGAACAAGCTTGGTAAATAGTTCGTCACCTCTAGTGTCTCGCCCTGCCTGATGGGCCTCCGTTCCCTCAAAGTTGATTCGTTTCCTTGTTGCTAACACACTCAATTTGTTTTTTGGGAATATACGAAAAGTATTGCCTGGAAGATAAATTTTGGATTTCTATCTGAACTGCAGGAAGGTATTAATTTGTCTTCCTATAATGTAACGCGATTTGGAACCTACTTGGACGCAACTTGACTGCCATAAGTCACCAGACGACAGAAATATAAACAATGAAAACATTTTTTTTTAATTTTATCCATAATTCGCTATATTGACGTGACTGTATTAATCATACAAAAGGTAGAATGAGAAACAGCCTTCAGTCACTAGAATACAACCTTTATTGTATTACACAATGCATTTCGGACCCTGTGGATCCATCTTCAGGTTACATTTAACATTGGTTCGGCAGAGTGAGTGTTATACTGCTGACATTTTGTTCTTACTTACCTCTGGGTCACATGGTAGCGAGTTATGTCACCGGATGAGTGACGAAGATATGGTTCCGTGCTATCTCTCTCCTGGCTCTAATCACCTCATCGTCGACTACTAAAATTTACAAAATCAACTTAATAATTGAGCAAGAACATTTATTGGAGTAATTCTAATAAGTTTTTGATTAATTCCTTCTCGATTAAACACGTTATAGAATAATTGTACTCTTATCATAATGAATTTAACTGATTATTCGGACCATTTTGTGAAGATGCAGGAATAAGCGCCACGTCAATTTTCGTCTTGAGTTGGGGGAATTTCGCAATGGTGTGAATATCAACCTCTCGAAATCTCGACGTTAGACTTTTCTCTCGGCTTCGTTATCTACTGACGTCGCTTCTGTTCTCTATCCGCATTGCTTCGTGTGAAGCAGTTTCCAGCACCAGAATCATTCAACCAAGTTCACTCTCTCCTCATACTGAACGTCCTTAATTATATTTTGAATGCTCTATTCTTTGGTTTCTTCTACTGTCCTTATCTTCAAACATAACAACGTGATTCCCTTCGCACAGTCTCTTTTTATAAAATTATTTCAAATTTCGTTTTTACTTAATTTTCAGCATGGTTGTATTTTACGTAACCATACAGTGGTGTATCGATCTGGCCTAGCATTCGGGAGGACACCAGTCCGGTCATCCAGTTATCGGATTTCCCGAAATCACTCGAGGCGAATGTCGGGATGATGGTCGAATTCCTTCCCATTAGTTGCCCCTAGTCCATTTCAACTTCTAATGTCGACGTGGCGTAAAACCATAAGAAAGAAAAAAAGTGGTGTGTTCCATAGAGTTTTGGAAATTTCTGGAACCACATTAATGTTTGACACTGTTTTTTAAGAAATTTTACTAATAGTTATTTATTTATTTATCTTATGGCCACAGCACATAATCAATAATACAATTATATACAATTATTTCACACTAATAAGAATGTAGCATTAAATTATTAAAAAAGTCGACATAGTGCAGCCAATGTAGAGTCTGTTGGTGATCGAAGGTCACGTGACGGATGGTTTGTTTTTCATCATTCCCCATGTGTACAGAGCTGTCATGGCCAGACCTGACTCTGTTAAGAGCAGCCCAGGTCGAATCCCTTTAGTGCCGTTCTGGTGGGGCTGAGGCTATCCATGCCAATTTCCATGCTTCTCTCCCGTTAAAATTATTACATACTAGCAGTTGCCCGCGACTTCGTCCGCGTGGAAGAGTGTTGTAATATAAGATTTTGTTGAGAGGTCTGGTCGCTCAGTGGTTAGGGCGTCCAACTGGACATGGAAAAGTCCCCAGCTTGAATCCCAGTCTCGCAGAGGGTTTTCATAGGTCCTTAGCTCGACCTTCACCTCTGGCACAGATTGTTGTGTGATGTGAAGTGTGCCAGAATCATTTTTTGGGGCAAGTATTGTCTTCTCACATAACCAGTTTTCGTCATTGATAATATTTTGTTGAATGCTCGGGAAAACATTAGAAATGAGCTCACGTTTGTTCAGGTGTTTCAGCAACTCGTTGCAATGCCAAATATGTGGCATATTGTTATTGCCGTCTTTTTGTTTGCTTCGGTGTTTCAGAAGCTTTTGAGATCGATTGCCAATCCGCTTGCTCTTAGCAAGCACCGAGCTCGCGATTTTCCCGGTGTGATCTTCCAGACACCAAGCGTTCATTTTGGTGTTGTCGCCCAACTTGTGACTGCTCCGGCAATTCAGCATCTCCAGAAGCCGCAATACGTGCTAAGTGCTCAACCCTGTGCAACTCTGCTAGAGGATTTGTTCCTGGGTTTTGGCTTTTTTCACAGCCGTAGTTTTCTTACATTTCATTGAGAGATTTGAATTTCGTTTACCCGGCATCTCTTAAAATTACTAATTTCAAGACTTGCGAATAAAAATTAATATAGTTTTAATTAATGGAAACTCAAAACCTCAAAATATGATGGAAGCGACTAAACATCCAAAAAATTTACTAACATTCAAAGAGCAAATAAATACCTAAGTGGCCCAAGGACGTTGATCTCGTTAAAAAATTGCGAAACTAAAAATGTATATATATATTTTTTTAAGTGAACTTAATTTGCTCTCTGAATATTAATTTTGTTTTGAAGATATGTGGGTTCCATCAATTAATTCTGTTTTAAATCAGAAATTTAGGTATTATAGTAATAATTGATTCTTTTATTCATAATGTTCAGTGTTAATGTTCGTTTCTCTACCTGTGAAAACAGTTGACTGCATGTAGATCAGTATACTATAGTTTGTTCGTTTCGATCCATTAATTCTTCTCTGAAATATACATTACAATGTTAAAGTAGTCATAGATTCTTTATTCATAATAGGTTTCTGAATCTGCAAACAGAATTGAATGTCTACCGGCAAATCACCTCTCTGCTTTTCTGACTCTCCACTATCTGAATAAAACATTTATAAATTTCAAAAATTTACTTCGAGCAATGCCGTGTGTTCTGCTAAATCATCCAAGCTTATATATCTTTTGATACAATATCATTATAAAGCGATACATGACGTCACTAAAATGGTGCTCGTGAAAGAAGCTTAAACTATTAATAATGTTTCAGTTCTCATTTTGGTCCAGGCTGCATTTCAACAAAGTGAAAAATTCCGCTAATAATACCGCTAGAAAATCAAAGCTTCTATCACTCGCGCATTAATACATTAGAAACGTGAATTATTATTTCAGATCGCAGGAAAGTAAATACTGAATACATATGAAACTTCATTAATTATTGCAGTTACCTATTTAAAAAATTTATACTGCTTGTAAATTACAGTGTACAACGGAAAGTTCATAATTCTCTACAACTCTAAGACAATTTTTGTTAATATTACTGGTCAAGCTTACATCGCGATAAGGTGACTGTTACTGCTCGTGATTTAGTAAGGCGTATAATGAAATTAATTGTGATAGTAATGTATGCTACACTAATTAGGAATCTTGATATAGAAAAATCTGTTACTATTCGAAATACAGTCCCAATGCATTTAATGTGTTGAGGTGTGTTCATAACGTTTGATTTTGTAGCGGCAATATTAGCAGAGATAGTGGTTAGGTTGAAATGCTTCCTGGACCAGAATGTTTTTGTTACAGTATAAGGCAGAAGTCATTTAGTTATTATTAGTAATAAATAAGCAGCTTTCATAAGCTCCGTGTAAATGAGGTGTATCGTGTTGTAAACGACTTGCAATATTGCTTCATGAAACATTAAGTCTCTACGTTAGGCCATTGAATACATTCGTTTTAAGTGAAGGATTTACTGGAGTAGTTTACGTGGCGATACATAACGTCACAACGTGACATAGTGCTTATGATATTTGCTTAAATAACTGATAACTAAATTTCTCATGCCATTGGCTGTGACAAAAACATTCAGTTTTCATTATGGTCCAGGCTGAATATCAATGTAACCACAATATTATTGGCGCTACAAATTCAAAACCTCAACCACACGCGCATTGAAACAATTATTTTATCCTAAGTTAGCATCGTCGTGTATCGCGACGTAAACTTGAACCGGAGTTATTAGATATTTGTAGAAATTGAACAGTAAGTAAAAAGCACTGTTTCCTAAATCATAGTCTACTATTTGTACTGATTTATACAAAAATTTTGAACAAAAAAGGGTTTGTTAATAATTTGTAATATTACAGAGAATGTATAGTGGAAAAAAAGAAGACACACAGGAAATAAATTAAACCGAGATAGAATGGAATCCGTAACATTTTTATAAATACGACTTTCGTGCTGTATAATCATAGCATTTTACGTTGTTTTTTTCCAAGCTCTGATTTTTCACATTTAGTATATTACGATCGAAATTATGGTGCAACATTTGAGATGTCATACTAACGCAAATGAAAAAATCTCTTTACGAACTTAACAACAGTACCTACCTTTTTTAATTTAAGGTTAAGTACATATTTATAATTCCTGCTTCCAAACTATTGTTTCTCAAGTGCATCAGTTTTATGGCTTTTAAACTAAACACAAACTTGCATATGTAAGAAGGTTTTTTTTATTTCTAAAGCAGTGTTTGCGATTTATGTAAAAAGCAAAGAGTAAACGTTGCACGGCTGTCTACGAAGTACGAAACTCTTTGTTGCTTCCGAATTGATATTAATGGCAATTTCTAAAAGATAAAATCTATCCTATAACACTTCGCACGCAATTAACTGACTTCATGCCAAATTTCATTTAAATATGTTGAGTTATTAAGGCGTGATTGACTGCAGACGTACATCCAAACACACATCCGAACTTTCTCGTTTTCTCATTTATAGATATATAGATAATCTGTTTTGCAGTTTTTATGCTCGGACTTCTTCATTTAAGTCTCTGAAATTGGATTACCATGTCGTTGTGGATGGACAGATCCAAGATATGACAGATCTTATTATACTGAGCAATTAGGTGATTGCGTCGTCTTATCGTAGGTGGTTCGATGTTGCACAAAACAGGTAGCCAGTACAGTGGAGTGGTCTTGATACATCCACTAACTATCCGCATTGCCTGGTTCAAAACTATGTCGATCTTTTGACATTGGTGCTATTCATCCAGACAGATGAACAGTACTCAGCTGCAGAATACACAAGGCTCAGTGCTGAGGTGGATGCTCCCCTGGAGATGCCAGTTAACTTCTGCAGAATATTATTTCTGTTTACTAATACTAATTTTCTTTTGATGTGACCAGTCCTCCGGTTATTTTTAGGAACTGTACTTCTTTTGTATGGTTTAGGCTTTTCTTGTATAGTATATTATTATTGTTAGATTTTATTGCTGCTTTTCATACATTTGCCTTACCGTTAATAATGTAGAGTCCAACTTAATTTTCCAGTATTAGTTTCAGTACATCGTAACCCTTACTCGCATGTGGTCAGTGTCATCAGCAAACTGCAACGTAGTCTTTCTTTCACTCGGAAGCTTGGTTGGTTCCTCCCGTTCTAGGGGCCCTAAGACGTCCTTCCTAATACTGATCGCAAAGCCAGAGTTTCTTAAGTTACTCTTCCACTTTTTTATGCTACTTAGTAATATTGAAATATTTTTGCAAAACATGTGGTACGATTGATTATCACCGAGCGTGGTGGGTGAGTGGTTAACGCTCTGGCCTCGCATTCGGGAGGACGCCGGCTCGAATCCCCGTCCGAGCATCCAGATTTAGGTTTTCCATGGTTTCCCCAAATCACTCCAGGCGAATGCCTGGGTGCTTCCTTAAGTAAAAAAAGGCCATGGCCAAATTCCTTCCCGTTCCTTTTCCCTCCTCTATCGACCTCGACGCCGACGAGGCGTAAAGCCATAAGCAAAAAAAAAAAAAAAAAAAAAAAAAAACACCATCGGTTATGAACTTGCATTGACTCTTTACCGTTTCGTTTTTAGTATCAGAAATCAGTCTGAGTACTGATTTAATTCTACATATTTTCTTAAGTACCTGGGTGACCGAGCGTCGCAAGATTTCATCAAAATCTTTTACAGATTTATGAAAAATTAATTTTACCTACATCCAAGAGTTGCTCGTATAGTAGTATTAGATAGATTAGCTATATCGACAATATATGTTGTAAATAAAGAAATTGTTTTAAAAAACAAAAACCGCCTTCAAAAAAAAGCACACTAAAATTTTTAAAATAACTTTATACCTTGCTTAGAAGAAAGTAAATCTAAATGGACAATATTTTACATTTCTGTTATTGAAATTTTTACATTAATCAGTTATTTTTGGAGTCGGTGCCAGCTGTCATATTGCGAAGAACGAATTACTTAACTTTATTTGGTGTTCGAGGTGACACAGGGAGTACGAACATAAAATACGAATATTTTACAGCATGTAGTGAAGCAGATATAGTAAAAGACAGTTTAGGGAAACAAAGTAGACAGTATTTTAATCTGTGGCTCAACCTCGTTGGTCGTCGAGGCATATCTTTGGCTCTACAGTGTCAGTTGGTAGGCTGCATCATGCAGTAAATGCTTTACAGTTAGTATAATATCGGCGTATTATCTGTATGTTTCAGTTTTGTTGAAATTTGTTTCTAGCATTAATTGTAGGTAAGTAGTAACATGATTTTTATGTATTATTGTTATTAATTATTGTTTTTATCTTTTGGTTTTTCTTGCTTTAGCTGGCACCAACTCCAAAAATAGCTGATTACTGTAAAAAATTCAGTAACAGTAATGTAAAATATTGTCCATTTAGATTTACTATCTTCTAAGCAAGGTATAAAGTTATTTTAAAATTTTTAGTGAGCTTTTTTTGAAGGCGTTTTTTTTAAAAAAACAATTATTTTATTTTAAAATGTTTAGTGGTATTATAGTTTTTTTTTATTTTAAATATGCCGCAGCAGTTCCCATTTTGCGAACTTCCTGGTAGAGCAGTGGCTAAAGCGCTTGCTTACAAAAAAAATCTGGCTTTATATAACCTATCAACTTCCAGAACGGGATGAATTGGATGCTGTATTAGGGAATGTCAGTTTACATTTTGGTCCACGCTGTGTTTTGACCTAATCATAACATCTGTTAAAGCGGCTGCTCGATAATCAAAACATGTAACATCTGGGCATTAATACATACCACATAGACAAATCTGTCTGTGGAATATACTTGTTTGTTCCGGCATCACACAGAAAATGTTGATTTTTAATTGGTTTTCACAACGTGATAGCTTGGGGTCCAAGTTGAAATCTGAGGTACATGCTGAGACATTCGGAAACATTTATTTTCAGAATATTCTGCCTTGATTTAAAAATATGTTAATTTATTTTGACGGGATTTAAAACTTAATTTTTGTAAAGAACATTGGAAATTAAAAGGGGTGGGGGTAAAGGGAAAGAGGGATTGGGCCTTTGTATGTCAAATTTAAACTGTCTTTTCTGTTTGATTTAAAGTATACGTGTGTAAATTTCTATTGATATCAGAAAACAACTGTAGGTATGTATTAAAAAAAATTTAAGGGATTTAGATGCGAAGAGTAGTTTGATATTTGTATAGGTAGTGTGGACAGTATTTTTCTCTTTGTTTTAAGTATATATGTGCCAAGTTCCATGGAAACCAGATAAAAACTGCAGCTTTATGTAAAGAAAATTTGTAAAAATTAAATAGGGTAACGGAGTGTGCGTTTGGGCTTTGTTTACAGAATGTAGAAACTATATTTATCTCTGTTTTTAAGTATATATGTGTAGTGTTTCCATCGAAATATGATAAAAACGGTGGGCATCTATAAAGAACATTGGAAATTAGGAGGGGTGGGGGTAGAAGGGAAGAGGGGTTGGGCTTCTGCTTCTAATTTAAACACAATTGTTCTGTATATTTTAAAGTATACATGTGAAAATTTCCTTCAGAATATAGACAGTATTTTTCTCATTGTTTTGAAGTATACATGTGCATACTTCCTTCAAAATCAGATAGAAACTATATTACATTGACAGTAATTAAAGGGGTAGAAAGAGGGATAGGCTTTGGGTTTTTGTAGAAGTCATATGAAAAGTATTTTTCTTTTTCTCTTTGGTTTAAAGTATACACAGGCGAAATTCCACCGAAATCGGATTAAAATGTGGGGTTCAACAAAAATTAATGGGCATAAAAGGGGAACTAGGGTAGTTTTTGCATTTTTTGGTCAGAAATATTCTCAATAAAAAAATACATAAATGTGCCAACTTCCATAAAGATCGGTCAAATGGTGTCGACTATAGCTTTTTATAAAAAAAACACTGGCAAAAATTAAGGGGGTGGAAGTAGGGAGAGGGGTTGGGCTTTGGCAGACCAAATGTTGACAGAATTTTTCTCTTTATTTTAAAGTATATATGTGCAAAGTTTAATCAAAATCCGATAAGAAATGTAGATTTGTATAAAATTGATGGTTGTAAAGGGGGAGTGGGGGTGTTTCTTTTTGTCATAAACCTTTTCCATGAAAAATACATGTATATTCCAACTTTAATGGAGATCAGTTAAATGGTTTCGACTGTAGCTTTGTGTAAAGGACATGGACAAAAACTAAGGGGGTGGATAGGGGGAGAAGGGTTCACTTTTTTCAAACCAAAAGTTGACAGTGTTTTTCTCTTCATTTTTGACTATACATATCCAACGTTTCATCTAAATCGGATAAAAAATTTGTTGTATAAAAATTAAGGGGTTTAAAGTGGTAGAAGGTTTGGTTTCTCAATGAAATTCATATGGGACCACTTCGGAGGTATACCCTATCTACTATAAAAATTTCGTTTAAACCGGTTCAAAATTGGCGAAGATATCGCTGAACACACATAAAAAAAAACAGACGAATTGAGAACCTCCTCCCTTTTTTGAAATCGGTTAAAAAATAACTTAGTCCACAACCCGAAGGTTGGTTGGATCCTCCCGAAGGAGGCATACTAAGCCATTGTGTCAGAGGTAGGACGGCCAGTTCCCTTCCTCTGGGACCTACAGTTTAACGTGGAATACGAAACACGGAACGACCCAGCGTAGCTCATATGATCAAATACAACTCTCAAAAGTTCCTGCCAGCACCTGGATTTCAGCGGAGACAGTAAGCACCTTAATAACTGAGCTACCTACATAAGAACTGTAGTCATGAATGCACATAGTTCAACACTTTGTTTTAAACAATCACCTATATTATTGTTTTCATTCATTTTCACTTTACGTTTATCATCGAAATATATAAAGCCACTTCAGGATTACTGGTACGACATTAGAATTTTTATTATTATTATTTTTTTTGGAGTAAAATAGCGCTTTTTTCAGAGAAGACACCGATTTAGTAGAACTTGAAAAGCAAAACGTTATCTATGTATGACATTCCATCCAAATCGTTAACCGCTTCATGATTACTCTTACCTCAAACTTCTACGAGATTGCGTTATAAAAAAAGGTTCAAAAAGATACATTTTTTGTAAAGTCGAGTTTTTTAAGGGATGTTTTGTTAATTACGTTTTTTCTGAGATGAAACGTTACTAAATTTAGAAAGTAAAAGATTATCTGTGAAATTTCATCGAAATATATTAAGCCGCGTGAGGCTTACTGGTGGCGTTACAGCCGTTTACGAGATTGCTCATTTTTGTAAAATTGCATTTTTTTCATTGAAGAGAGATACTTGGATAAACTTGAAAGGCAAAACATTATCTGAATATGAAATTTCATCCAATGTCTTGTTTAAAGATAAGATTCTAAGGGAATAATATCATCTTCCGCCTTGTTTTAATTTAAATCTTTCAAAGCCTGACCTACAAAGTCCCACTTCCTCATACCGTTTCTGTGTGTATTGTTTACAGTTGTGACCTCTATGTTCTAACTGTAAAAGACAGTTCACTCCAGCACATTTGATTTTAATACATCTCTTTGCTTTCCAGAACTGTTTAATTTCATTTTTCCCGCATATTCTCTATATACATCCGTTTCTTTGTTACAATTTTTCTTTGAATTTCTAGCATGTCCTGTTTATTTATAAAACTGCTATTTTTCTTTATACCACTTAACACTCTAGTGATTTTTTGATTTTCCGGTTTTAAGTTTCCATGAGATCCGAAGTTCTTTGTAGGCTTTTTCTCGTATGTTAAATGTTTATTTAACCTCTTTCATTATCTTTCAGTTATGCGCATTAGACATCTTCAGTTTAATTTCCGTAATTAACTGATTCTACATATTGCAATATAATCACTAAACCAAAGCCTAATGAGTGGCCAGGAATATTGTATGCACTCTCACCTTCTTGTACATAATCGAAATGCCAAGCTTGATATTTACCATCTCCTACGGAGATTGTAATCCTTTCTTAATGTCACTGATAAAAACTGAGTGTACTTTAATAATGCTGTGTGTGCAGGGACAGGTGACAACTCTCCAGTATAATTGGACTGTGAGTGAGTAGAGGCGTTTAAATATGCGGATCTACCCTAGACTTATTTCTCCAGAATTGTATCAAAGTTCATACCTCAGTCAGCCACAGAAACTTTCTAACAAGTACATTAAGTTTTGTTTAGTCTATTTTTACCACAAACAGTTCTAACCACAGCAAATACGAGGGTAACCCAGTGTCGCACGTCCTGTTCCAAAATATAAACCGAACAAAGAAGTGCTGAATCTGGTAGGCATTAAGAGTACGTGGGAGAAGTAGAGCGAGAACCGCAGACTAGTTACGAAGGAAGAAAGCGTTGAAGACCTGCTGCATCTAACGACATCAAATCCCTCTACAGCAAAGTGCTTAATCCGATAGTTGGTTGCAGTTACCAGAGCCTGGAGGGTGGGTGCGGGTTCGAATCCCCGTCCTGCCATTTAGATCCAAGCGACTGCTTGGATGGTTCCTTCTCGTTCTCCCGCCTCTAATGACCTCGATGCTTTAATTGTAAAACTGTATAAGTTAAAAAATCGTTTAAAATTATCAACCCTAAATAAACACGTTTATGAATCTCGATTGATGTTATTGTTAACCGGTGGAGTGGTTTAACTTTAAGACGAAAACTGTCAATTTAATATAATTTTTACCAGAATAGCCTCCAAATTTGGCTTCAAACGTTTTTTTCCCATTTAAAAAAAGCCTTAGGGTAACTAATGTCAAAATTTCGTAGCTAATAGCAAAACGTTTGTTATATCAGTTACTCTGCTTTAAATATTTTCGTTACAGCTAAAGATGACTGAGCTACCGTTTCCCAATATCAATGCAACACAAAGGGAGACATCGCAAAATAAAAAAAGGCCTGTGATTAATTCGGAAAAAAGCCATTTTAATAAATGACATTATTTCACTGAAATCTACAATCAGGCTATAATTACATTATGTTCGCTCACAGTCGACGAAATAAAAAAGATTTCAAACGTGTCTCGCAAAAGGTGGATTCATCCCAAAATAATGTTATTCACTGCATTTTCCGGCACTTTGAGTGTCAACTTCACGTCTACCAGTTTAGACACTTTTCGCACCTTATCAGACAACTTTTCTCATATTTCGTTAGCGTTTAGCGTTATATAGTATCCTGTATTAACACCTACAGAAATTATGTCATATGTTTTCTAATGTCAAATGTTTTCTAATTATTATATTCAGAGCATTGGTAAATTACGAGAAATAATTGATGTGGAACCTCAACTTTTCTTGCGTACCAAATGCAACTCTGGCGGTAAATTTATAATTGCCAACTGGGTTCCACTGATAACAGCAGGTCAACGAACCCGTTGACGCTCGGGGTGGGGACTCAGAAGGAGGCGGGTTCAAATCCCTTTCAGACATCGAGATTTCGGTTCTCCATGGTCTCTCTAAACGCCGGCATTGTCCCTGCAAAAGGCCACCCCCAGCAGGAGTGCTTAGCTTCCACGAAAATGTTTTGTCTCACTTGAATTTCGTACATGAGGTCGTAACTAGATGATAGCTGAACCGTATGCTCTCTTATTGCGCAAAACGACGCATCAATTAAAATTTAATGCGCACGTTTTTTACGAAAAAATACTCTCCTTCCCCTCTACTCCTCCTACCCTCCCTCCCCCTCTTCCATTGCCTCCTCTACCTCCCCCCTTCCCGTGGCACATCATAGAACGAAAGATATACAAAGATTAATTATTATTGAGGCCTAAATGTGGAGCTCCCAGTATAGGCGGTATTGACGTGTATTAATATCACCATTGATGACGCTCTGTTGTAATTTGAAGCCCACGGGGTACAGCAATTCGTCTGTTTCTGTCTTGGTTTTCTTATTTGGAAACAGATGTCTACATACTGGAGAGTTAATGTGTTATCCTACCGTCCCTCGTCTAAAACAGACTGGGTATGGCTCCTTTAAGCAATTCACGATAATGCTGGTCGTCTTTGTTTTATAGTCTGTATAGGTCTGACCTATTTTTGTGAGCCCTACTACTCTTGATACTTCTATACTGGACACATAAACAAAAACACGGTTCTCGGTTTGAAAATTTCATAAATTTTCCTCGATAATATTTATAACAACATTCAGTGTTGTCTGCGTTCACGAAATCAAAACATGGGCTCAGGAAGCAGATCATTACCAACGACAAGCCTTTGTAGGCTTCCCCACGCAAGAAGAATGTGTGAGGCTCCTATATTAATATAAATGATTACCATAATGTTAACTATGGATCAATTATTCACGCTATCTTTAAGTACTATTTTTCTTGTCTTCGGTTTAGTTGGAAGTTGAAGGAATATCCAGCACATCTCTTGGAAAATTTATCGTTGAATAAAGAACACTGATGACTCGTGGCGAGGCATTCTGGACGAATTTCTACTGAAAGATGGTATGATAAAAATGAAAATAATTAGTTTCTCGTTCTGTCTGTTCCTCCATACGTCTGTGTTATTGGTCTCTATTCCTTTATTCCCAATTCTCAAGGAGATTTTTGGTTAAGATGACGGTTAATTTGTGCTCTCGATTGAGATATTTAATCACCACGCATCGTTAATCAATATTTTTGTGGTAGTTCATTTTCGTAACGTTATTCACATGAAGTCACTGCAGAGTTATTAGGTACGGGCAGGACGTGGGCGAATGACTTTTATCGGGAAACCATTCGCAAATTCGTTTGGAACTATTTCTAGACCATTGTAAGCCGGACTCGTCTCATCAGGTAGTATCTGAGTCTGGGTTGAGTTTACGTCTTGTGAAGGGGAATGAAAACCTTGGTCTGGAAGTTAAATAACGTTTTATTTTTAGATATGAAAAAGAATTAAAAACATTTGCCACCGAATACAGCTGTCTTTCTGTGATTGATGTCTATATCGGATCATCGGCTGAACATAACCTGTCAGATTAGTTGACGTCGAGGACCGTACAAGGAACTGGAAGGAATAAGGCCAGGCTGTTTGAAGGATCCATCCCTGCATTCGCTTGGAGTGGTTTCGGTAAACCATGGAAAACCGAAATGAGGATAGCCGGACAGGAATTCGAACACGCTTCCTCCCGAATGCGAGGCCAGAATGTTAAGTATGAATTAAATTGGCAAACAGTTAAACAGGAACTCAGTGCATGGTTTGATGGTATTGATGTAAGATGTGTACCTGTGAGCCGTAATGCTCGGCTCTGGCGAATGCCGGCATGGTTCCTTCAAAAAGTCAATGACAGAATTCCTTATGAAGTTGTGGTTGTGTGTTGACAGTCCTCCGATGTTTTGTATTGTGTATCTCTCAGGGTTCCTGGAGCTGATATTTCTGACGAGCTGTTGTAAAACATTACCATTTTTCTCGCAGTGCTATCTCGCGTGGCCTGCATGGCTCACAGTCTGTTTGACTACAGGAAATTGTGAACAACTAAAAAACTAAACAGGGTAGAAACTGATGAAAGCAATAATAGTAAGCAACCTCTCCCACTTCCTAAATAATAGGATTTTACGGGTATCTGAGAGTTACTATCCAATTTAAAAGGATAACGTCTGTTCAAGGTATTTGTTACAGTTTTACCAACGGAACCGTCAAGAGGAATGAGAGGACGCAGGTGCCGTCAGAATTCAGTGAATAACTGAGAGGTTTTTACGGATAAATGCAGAAAATGGCAACCTTAAATGTGACACTTGATAGTTCGATTCTGATCACGTGAGTTCGCACACGATAGTATGGGTATACTCCCAATACACGGCGCTGACCATTCAAAGACGGCGTGCGTCCATCGTGTTAGCTGTAGCAGTTAGCACTCTGGCGTCGCTTTCTGAAGGACGGCGGTTCGAATCCCCCGTCCGGGCATCCAGATTTGGGTTTTCCATGGTTTCACAAAATCACTCCAGGCGAATGACGGGGTGTTTCCTTTAAAATGCCATGGCCAAATTCATTCCCGTTCCTTGTTCCCAGTCCCGTCCCACCTCTAATGACCTCGACGTCGACGAGACGTAAAGCCATAAGCAAAAAAATAGCAGTAGCCAGACGGTTGAAGAGAGACAAAGTAAATGGAGAACAACACTATTACTATGTGAGGAAATCACTGACCAGATATTGCTGTCTACCTTAGTGGGAGATCTGGATCCTGCCAAAAGTTTGGTGGTGTTGCGGTATTGATTGATCATGCCTATATAATGTGGGTGGTGTTTTGGTACTGATTGATCGTGCCTATATAATTTGGGTAGTGTTGTGGTACTGACTGATCATGCCTATATAATTTGGGTGGTGGTGCGGTACTGATTGATCGTGCCTATATACTTTTGGGTGGTGTTGCGATACTGATTGATCGTGCCTATATACTTTTGGGTGGTGTTGCGATACTGATTGATCGTGCCTATATACTTTTGGGTGGTGGTGCGGTACTGATTGATCGTGCCTATATATTTTGGGTGGTGGTGCGGTACTGATTGATCGTGCCTATATACTTTTGGGTGGTGGTGCGGTACTGATTGATCGTGCCTATGTAATTTTGCAGAATGTTTGTAGGGTCAGCGCGTGACTACGGCTGCACTGTTTATGGGTCAGCAATCGGGACCCGTGTCGACAGCCTGGCGAATGGCTATTGTAACTGATTGTTTCTTTTCTTTCTGTCTGTTTTTTTTGAATTAAAAATGAAGTATTCATTGAATCTTTCCCATTTCATCTTATATCTTGGTAGAGATTAGGTGAGTGATAACGCTCGGACTTGGCATTCGGCAGGACGTGGGTTCGAATACCCGTCCAGCCATCCAGAGTTCGGTTTTCTGAGGTTTCCCGAAATCAATCGTCATACTCTGGGAACGTTTCTTCAAAAGGTCATTGCCGAATTCCTTCCAATTATTTGTCCCCCATCTCCCAGCGTTAATGACCTCGACGTTGACTAGCTGTAAGCTGCTGGGTTTGTTAGCCTGATCGTTTTCTCTGTAACGATGTTTGGAAACGTTCATAGTGCTATGCGTGATGCTATAGTAAATTCGCTCTGCTGTGATCCCATCTGGTTGTGCGGGGGTTGTTGTTGAGGTGTTTGGGACTTCTTCAGCAAATACAAGTACACAGTCGGTATGTTGTTATTTTTATATTTCATTGGTCTTTCTTAAGCCCGTCAGACAACGAATTTAACTCCTTGCTTATATGACAAGCCCTTCTGAAGAGTGGAACCATTTTTTAAATTGTGAATTGTAGTTTGGTTGGTCAGTTTACATCCAAATAAACTATCAATTTCTTTACTGGTTAAGAATTCTTATTTTTATCTTAAGGTTCTAACGTCTTCTACATGAAAAATTAGGTACTAAAGCAGAAACATCATCTTAAACCACAGATAAATGTTGTGGAGTTAAATGAATATCGCACATAAAGATAAGTGTATGGACTTTCGTAGTTACGATGTTCTGTTCTTGGCTATTCGGCTGACATTATTATTTTTTTATTTTTATTGAAGACTGGATATCAGCTTCATTTAATTTCATTGCCTTGTATTCCAAGTAGCATTAAATAAATAAACTCCGTCGAATTATTTTAATACTAACGAACATAACTTAAAATTTTCCACTTAACATGTGAATGTTATTAATGAGATAAGTAATGTGGAATGCCATCAGGATGAGTTTCTGCGTGATACCACGTCGAGGGAGGCTGGCTTTGTGTTTCATGCGGGAATACTGGCAAGAAAATCAGTCATGGTGCCTAAGAAGGAGCTGCCTTAAAATCCATCCGGTAAACCAAAGATCTTAAAAATCTCCAAACATACCTGATACATATTCCACATGACTATGGCGTCCTTATCTGCTTCTGTTTTCTTCTCGTTATCAGTCTCAGCCATTGTTACCACTCACAGTACATACATCAGTGCTTTCGAAAACTTGACACCTAACATTCATCTTATTAGATTAAGTCCTTTTCGTTTTGTTCAGAAGATGCATTGAATTGTTGCATTTTTTTTATTTTTTGCTTCCTGACTGTTTATCAGGTTTTCAGAAGTTGCTTCACTAATGCACAAACTTAACTTTTTAGCGTACTTATTCTTCCCGATTCTAAAACACTTTAGAAGGCGAGAAAACAGACTACGCATGGCCGAAAACGTGTAGAGTTTCTTGTTGGAGTATGTTTCCGTCACGGATTCTCCTTCAGCTGCTTTTTGTGTGCTTCAGTTTTAGAAATGTCGATAATATTACTGTACTATGGTTGCATAGCATTATCTATAACAGGAATTACATTCAAAATAAAATATCGATATTTTAATAGTACTTTTTGAGCGAACAGTAAAGTTCGGGCGTGTCATTAGGCAGCACCCGTGTTGGATTCCCGGTTCAGTCATCGAGATTTCGACTTTTGATGGTTTGCAGGCTCCTTCCAGTTTACTGTACACACCAATCTTCGTCGTCGAGAATACAATATAGTTAGGAGGCCAGTTTTGTCTTGTGAATAGTATAGTTACATTCCTATCAGGTATAGGAATCAGATCTAAGGAAGCGCTCTGGCGCACATCAAATACAAAAAACTGTGCCAGCCGAGTCCGGGATACGAACCCTGTATCTTTTGATCTCGAGTTAGATGCCTTAACCACATTTTATACACTTCAATGTTTTATCTTTGTGAGCTCCCCAGTTTCCAAGCTTCACTTCCACAAAGTACAGTTCTCCGTAGTTATTTTAGTCTTTTCTCAGTATTTCGAGCTTAACTCTGTAAGTTCTTCTTATAGAGATTTTCTGTGTATTTGTATTTGAAGAAACAGCATTCGAATCCCTGTGCGGCCATCCAGATTGGGGTTTTCCTCGCTTTCCCAAAATCACTCCAGGTGAATGCCGGGATGGTTTCCTTTCTGTTTCTTGTCCCAGTCCCTTCCCGCCTCTGACGACCTCGATGTCGACAAGGAATAAGGCAGAATAAAAAATAAAAAAAAGTTTTTGAAGAATTGTCTTATCGCGCTTCTAAAACAGTCCTTGCTTCGCACTTCGGTTGTAATTTCATCACCGAGCGTGGTGGGTGGGCGGTAACGCTCTGTCCGGTTTTCAGAAGGTCGCTGGTTCGTATTCCCATCCGGGCATCGAGATTTCATTTTTCTATAGTTTCTCGAAATCGCTCCGAACGAATGCTGATATGGTTCCTTTAAAAGGACATGGCTCAATTCCTTCCTGTTTCTTGCCCTCAGCTTATTTTTTACTCATGGCTTTACGCCTCGTCGACGTCGACGTCATTAGAGGCGGGATGGGACTAGGAACAAGGAAGGGGAAGGAATTAGGCCTGGGTATTTTGCAGGAAGTATCCCAGCATTCGCCTGGACTGATTTGGGAAAACCATGGAAAACCCAAATCTGGCTGCCCAGACGGGGATTCGAACCGGCGTCCTCCCGAATGCGAGGCCAAAGCGTTAACCGCTCTCGGTACCTCGATGTCGACGAGGCGTGAGCAATAAGGAGGTAATTTCGTCACCTAAAAGACGGCATTCTTATACATCCTCTACTGCCTCTATTTCACTTTGTTCAGTCTGTTGCACTTAATGATGTATGTTTAGCCGAAATATCTCATTATTATGGTAACACTGTTCAGTAATTTCTAATATTTTCAGTCTCACCAGTTTTTTTACCTTGAACCATTTATTGCAGACAGAAATGTTTCCTTAATGGCTTTGCTCGCTCCAAGTACGTACCTTCTTGCCTGATCTCATTTCTAAACACTAGATTCTTTTGTAGGTTATAAATTATTATTCGCTCTTGGTGTTTTACGAGGCCTTAGTTATGTATAATTTTAAACATTGTCCATACAAAAAAAAGTACCGGCTTGTACCCTTGTTTTTATGTTAATTGTTCTGTTAGATAAACTTCCTTCTGTCCCTTTTTTCTGATTTTCATTTTATACCTCTTTCACTTTATTTGCTTCTGTATAGTATTCTAATCAGTAGTTATGAATCGTGTGATATTTCACATACGGCAATGTAATTTAGAGATTTCAGCTCGTGCTTGTTTTCGGAATTGTATGTGCATTACTTGTTCTTAAAAACTTGTTAGAATCTCTCTTCAGATAACCTTTTACCTCCTTTTGCAAGAAACTTAGGCATTTCTGAGGAAACTTCAACCTATTTATTATCCTTTCTAACAGCCTTGTTCCGCTGTGTCCTTAACAACATTGTTTCTCCTTTCCAGAATTGCTGCGTGGGTTGTCCTCTTACAGTTTTTCTGTGTTCTCGTTCCATATCTGATCTTTCTTTAGAATTTTACCATCTTTGTTTTTGGTACCTATAACTTTCAATTCCCCAGAACTATTGGACCTTCATTATTTTTTTCTTCAGAATTTTGTTGTTGCTTCTCTGATCCATCTGTTTCAGTATTGCCCCTGCGATCCACATTTTTCGGCATACTTTCATTTATAGTTTCTGCAAATTCTGATTCGTGAAAGGCTACACTTGGCTTCTGGATTTATCTCCTCTTCGTATTCACTAGTTTTAACTTCTTTCTTGCACGCCTATTCAGTAGTCGCTAGTCGCACTTCCGGCCATCCAGATTTCGGTTTTCGTAGTTTCCCGAATTCACTCCAAGCGAATGACATTATGGTTACTTCAAAAGGCCGAATTCATTTCCGTTCCTTGTCCCAAATCTTCTCCCGCCTCTAATGATCTTGACGTCGACGAGGCGAAAAGGCATAATAAATGAAAGAGTTGATATTTTTGGCGTATGGTATCCTGTTACTATTTTTGCAAGTATTTAATTAAATAGCGACTGCTCTATCATTAGTATACATACTTATCATCTTTCACACAACCCAGGGGCGTAGCTATCGGAAGGCTAGGCGGTGCTGTGCACCGGGGCCCCCAAACTCAGGGGGCCCCCCAAAAGCTCAGTAGAGCTAAAAAAAAACAGCTGGCGTGAGGGAACCTGGGCCCTTGTTAACCTAGCTACGCCACTGACACAACCTGACTTCTTTATCATGGACGGAAATTCCCTATAACAGTTCGTTCTTTTGCTTCTCCCAGAACAGCAGTTCGTACGATTTTGACCAGTATTTATATATTTTAACACATTTTACGTTTTTTTGTTTCGTCCTCCGGTAACTGTGATGTTTGCATGTACCTATTGCGTTGGTACAGGCTCAGTTCATAGTCAAGTAGATCTACATTTTTAGTTCTATTAATGTGCTGAATAGAGGTATTAAAGTGGAATTAAGATGCCGCAGTAAATGTTTGTAGACTTGTAGATGGCGAGTTGTTTCCAGTTTTTATCAACAGTCATTGCATACACCTCCCTGTTCCAAATAGTTTTGTACTTCACATACATTTTTTGAGCATAAATTAACCACAATAAATGTGAAATGAATCCTGGTCTTGTCCTTACCTTTATTGGCTTATTATTTTTTGTTATTCTTTTCCTTTTCCTTTGTATGCTACAGTCATTATTTTGTCTCTTTCATTGATCGTCTGAAGTTGTTGCAAAACACTCACTCCAGCGTTTTAACGGCCTTCCTCTTATCATCATTTACTAACAGGGATATTGTCTCTAGCTTTTTTTTTTTTACCATTCTTGCTTAATCAATTCCGTCTTATTTATCCGGTCCAAAATTTCCTTCTTTCTTTTACCAGTGTGCTAATTTTTTGCACTATGCAAATCGATATTATATCCTTATTCTACCCTGAAAAGTTTTACCTGTTATTACTCTTAATATTTTCTAATAGCGCTTTTGTTTTTATTGCGTCGGTCCATAGATCAGTGTGAGGTGATATATACACATTTTGCTATCAGCAGTCATATTTTTATCGCGTCATTTGAGATTTTTAAGTAGCCTGGTATCCCTAATGCATTAATTGATTGACTTTTTTGTTTCTTATCATTTAATTTACCAAGAAATTGTATTGATGGACTTGTTCTATGATTTCTTCATTTCAGTCTTTCAGGTTCTTTAGATATTGACGTTTCGGTGTTTATAACCATATTGTTACTGTTGCACGGGAAGAAAAGAAAGTCTGTTAGCGTAAGGAGGGCCCAGCGAGACGCCGTTGCCATTTTGACGTAAGCCCCATGTCTCTCAGCTCTAAGCCGACGTACTCATATACTCGCATTCTTACTGAGCCGTGCACTTACTCGGATTAAACATACCCTTGTGTTGACAGATTGTTGTTCACTTTCAGTATTCGATCAAGTCTCCCACGTTCGTAAGTCACAATGGTTACAGTAAAGATTACTGCCATTTTACTGTACATTTGCAGTTAGTAAGTCATCCACACAAACTAATTGAATAATTGTTCTACTCCACTGCCATGGGAAAAAAAAATCGACGTCGAGGTATTTAAAGGCGGAAATGGACGGGGGACAAGGGAAGTAATTCGGCCATAGTCTTATGAAGGAAGAATCCCGGCATTCAGGTGGAGTGATTTGGCGAAACCATGGAAAACCCACATCTGGATGCTCGGATGGGGATTCGAACCACCGTCCTCCCGAATGCGAAGCCATCCAATTTTTAAAGAAAGTAGGAAGGACTACAGAGAAGGTACCAACTAACCAGTATGTTATCATATTGGTTAGACAGATAGGTTGGTTCGAAAGAAAAACAAAGTATTATTTTGACGAATTAACTGAACCTAATATTTCGTAACCCTGCTTTTTTAAAACACAGTAAGATCAGGATAACCTGAGATTAATAATTATTAGCGTCCACTATAGATAAAGATGCCGATTATTGCGTGTTTCATCTGTAAATATAATAAGACTATATACTAATATATTATAAGTAATTTTGCGCATTTAAGACATTTTTGAAAAAAAAAATGAGTCTGGGAAAGTGTTAGTGACCTACAGAAAAGAAAACGACTATTTTTAAAATTTGTCTGTCTTTTTGGGAGAACAGGATTCATGCATAAGCTACTGGTCAGATATTGATGTGATTTCGTGTAATGAATAAAATGAGTTATGTTTTATTTCGATGCGATTCCGAAAAGCTGAGAAATTAAGTATCTGGAAATTAGAATCCATTTATAGGTTAGTTACTCCTCTCAGTCGTTAGACGTTTCCGCCTTTGCGGTCATTCCAGGATTTTTCCTCCACCACTTTACTCCAAACTATTCCCTTATCCTCTGCGTCTTTCTTCACTTGGTTCATCCACCTTCCCCTCTTCCATCCTCATAACATGACGTAGCCATTGCAGTCTTTTCCTTGTTAACATCTCTTCTAATGCTTCCGCTTGTAGTCTCTCCCTGATGTTTTCATTTCTGATTTTATCTTTCCCCGTGACATTCTCTATTCCTCTCTGCCGCCTGATCTCTCTTTGTCAAGTCCAGGTTTCGGAGCCATAGGTCTGTATGGGCTGGTAATATACTTTATAGAGCAGAATTTAGCTGCCTTCCATACGTTCCACCTCCAGGTTACATCCTTTATCTCTACCTTACTCTCTTTCCATTGATTGTTACCTTGCTTCCTAGATACACAAACGATTCTATCTATTCCAATTTCTTGCCTTCGAGTAACACATCCTTCGAAGTGCCAGTGTTTCTTATTATCTTCATTATCTTGATTTTTTTTCTACACTCATATCCAGGCCATGTTTACTTATTGCAGCATACCATTTCCATAATTCTCTTTCCAGATCCTTCTCTGTCTCCTCCCATATTATTATGTCATCAGCACATGCTATTCCCTTCAACTCTGTTGGATCAATCAATCGTATTATTAAGAATCGAAATTAACATTGTCGGAAATGAAATTGATATTCATCTCTAGCATGCAGTGTGGTACAGATTCCATGTTAAACGGTAGGCCTCCGTTACATGATTAGAGGAAACTGTCAGTAGACCATACGAAATTATCATCAGTAGCTAAAGGCTGTTGTTATAAATAGGGTGATTTCTCATTTAGAGAGACATCACGCCACATTCTTCACTGTACTTTGGTTGCAAATGAGGAAAAAGACCTGACTTCATCTCATAAACCAAAAGAATTTGAGATCAAAGTGTTCAGATAATTAGTATTTATTTGATGTTTAATTACTTCGAAATGCTTACGGAGATACCTACAAAAGTTAGAGGCAAAACCTAGTTATAAGTAAATTTACAGAATGTCGTAAGAAACTTATATTTGTTAGTAGGGTGAAGATAGCACCGCCATCTGTGGTGACACAACATTGTCGTGCGGTGAGCTGTCTACAGGAAGCCAGTCCAAATTACGTACCTTCAAGTTCGGCTTTTTGCAGATGTTGCAATATTTATGATTTGAGGAATTAGTTAAGAATTTCAATATGTATGAACTTATAAAACAAATGAGAAAAGAAATTGACTGAATTCGTCGTCGGTGGGAATTAAGAAACCCAGTTCCCTTATACATAATTACACTTAGTTTACAAGAAGATATTTCATGTGAAAATATCTTACGTCAGTTTTGGCTGTTCCAATCCATAACAACACGAGGAGAGAAATAATTCTCAAAAACATTAGTACTTCTTTTCATTTCTTCAGTTATGGAGGGAAATTTAAGTAGTCCGCATAATCCAACATCGTCACACAACACGAAAACGGTCCTTCTAGTGCTAAACACTTCCACAGCGATCTGTTTGTCAAGTCCATAACAGCTGTATACAGGGTGTTACAAAAAGGTACGGCCAAACTTTCAGGAAACATTTCTCACATGCAAACAAAGAAAATATGTTATGTGGACATGTGTCCGGAAACGCTTACTTTCCATGTTAGAGCTCATTTTATTACTTCTCTTCAAATCACATTAAACATGGAATGGAAACACACAGCAACAGAACGTACCAGCGTGACTTCAAACACTTTGTTACAGGAAATGTTCAAAATGTCCTCCGTTAGCGAGGATACATGCATCCACCCTCCGTCGCATGGAATCCCTGATGCGCTGATGCAGCCCTGGAGAATGGCGTATTGTATCACAGCCGTCCACAATACGAGCACGAAGAGTCTCTACATTTGGTACCGGGGTTGCGTAGACAAGGGCTTTCAAATGCCCCCATAAATGGAAGTCAAGAGGGTGGCGGTGAATCGAGGAAGTACAGTACATACTAACGAAACTAAAATGAGCTCTAACATGGAAAGTAAGCGTTTCCGGACACATGTCCACATAACATATTTTCTTTGTTTGTGTGTGAGGAATGTTTCCTGAAAGTTTGGCCGTACCTTTTTGTAACACCCTGTATATTCTGTTAGCATCCAACCCGTTGCTGTGTATATGTACCTCACTAAACTAGCGTGGTTGGCGAGCGGTAACGCTCTGGCCTCGCGTTTGGGAGGGCGCTGGTTCGAATCCCTGTCCGAGCAGCAAGATTTCGGTTTTTGATGGTTTCCCGAAATCACTCTAGGTGAATACCGGGATGATTCCTTCAAGAGGTCATGGCCGAATTCCTTCCTATTCCTTGGTCCAGTCCTTGACGCCGACGAGACGTAAAGCCATAAGAAATAATATATTAAAAAAATGATTCATTGGTGCAGTATGTAAGACCACACAGGTATCTATACACAAACTCTCTCCTTTTTATGGCTCTCATTTCCTTCATTCATAATTTGAAGCGGACGTCTGATACGAGATTTCATTTTGTGTTACTTTTCTTATGTATTTAACAGAATTCATGGTGTCGTCTTTTTTCTCTCTCGTTTTTGGTATTTATCCTCATATTATCGCGATGACTGTTGCGTCATATATAAACATTTATGAACCAAGTGGTTTGATTATACTTCTTCCGATAACTAACATTTGTACAAAGTTGGGAGACCTATTCTTTCCACAGAAGACAAGCCGCTCGTAGCTGTCACGGAGCAAGTTCAGCGTGTATACTGAATACTCTCCATCCCCGAGTGGGTTCGGTTGAACAAATGCGATTTGTCACAATATATTAAGCGGGAATGCGATGAACTCACATTTATAAGGAGATACGGTGACACATAATACGCTTTCTCTTATAATCAGAAAACAGAAGGAATAGAAGCGCATGCGAGAATGAAAGATACTCTTACTAAGACATAATAGCTTAACTCATCCAATACCAAACAGCTGTACACCATACTTGCATTATTTCAGTTAGCAACTCACAAGATTATTGTTTTTTTATACAGTCTAACAACTTAGAGCTTTTTTGCCTGGATTTGAAAATCTTAAGATTTATAACGTAATTTTTGAGAGGCCTTGGAATTTATAAGATTCTGGAAATATTATTGTTTTCGAAGGTTGCTGTTGCTGAGTATTTCGGTATTAAGAATGAGAAAAGCCGATAAAATATGTGTAAGTTTGTATAAGATGCTTCACGAAATTCTTTGGTATGCTCCACATATAATTCAGGCAGCACGTTACTATTACTGAAATGGATTCTGTAACTGTGAATTTTTCCCGGCGAAGAACAGAACAGACAGTGAAAATACCATAAACTGGGGTTACTTTATTACACTTCTTGTATATTTTTGAGAATATTGAGAAATCAGTGCAAAATTAGACAAAGGCGGTGAGTTTTTTGGTTAGTTCTGACCTCCTTCTTTGGAATGAAGGCATTATAAGCAAATTATGACTATTTTTCCCAGTGAAATTTCCTTGTTTTCTTGTAGCAATGTTACCCCATAAAGTGGTGCGAAACTTTTGGACAGGTCATTTTTTGTTAAAATCGATGGTAAAATGATTGTTACAAAAGTTAGATTAGAAACATTTTATTTGGTATCATATTTTGATCATATTTAACATAAAATTTCTTATATAAATCTTCAAATACTGAATTCAAGTGCCAAATTATGAGTAACGTTTGAGAGCTGTGGTGAAATTAAAAAAAAAGAAACATAATAAATCTGAAAAAAAGTGAACATTCTATTTTTAGCTGAAGTACAATAAAAATACAGGGCGTTCGCCGGGAAACGCAACCCACTGTTAGCGCTACAAGGAAGAAACTGCTCCCGGCGAGCGAGCGCTCAGTTTCCGGCATTGTTCGACCGTCGGCCGCGGACTATTTCATAATAATTACGCTTCATAAACTTCATAAACTTGTGTGCTAAGCATTTAAATGTGACGTAATTAATTATCTTACCTTATAAAAGATGCTGGAAGTGTTGACCCTCTTGTGTAATGCACATTTCACATCTTCTGAACATATTTCGAGACACACGCTGCCCTAACTGACTTAATGATTTTTTGGGTGACTGTTCTAGTCGAAAAGCGATATCATCAATTTTCTCCTCTGTGAGAATACGGTTGACCGACAGTCTCTTTTTGTTAAAAAATGAACCCGTTTCTCTTACTTTTTTAACCAGACGCAGAATTGTTGATTTAGCTGGCAGTAAAGCGCCAGGAAATTCGCGACGAAATTTACTGCGACACTTTTTAAACGACTTCTTCTTCACATATGTATCGTAGAGAAATATTCTTTGTTGCAAACTGTAACGTACCATAATTTTACTCACACTCAAACACGGTACAGATTAATAAGAGTATGAAGCGCCAAACCAGCCAAACCGCAAAGAAACGTTTATTCACAACACTGGTTAATAAGAGACTGAAGTCACAAACTATCTACAATGCAAAGAAACCGTTCTTAACAATGTAAGGGTCACTGCTCTGCACTGTTGGGGCAGCGGAGGTATTAAACAGTGCGGTGATTCACGGTGGCGCGTGGCGGAAACTGCTGGCTCCACTGACCGAGCAAGTTGCCGACGGCAACAGACTGGGAGGGTAGCGTTTTCCGGCGAACGCCCTGTATTTCGAAGATCCTCTTGCTCAGGGGGATTGATTACATATACTCTCTCCCTGGCCACTTCCACTCGCCACGAGCACATATAGCCCTTGCGACAAACCTTTAACATGGGCATCTTTGGAGGGAGTGAATTTCGAGGTTGATGAAAGTTCTGCACAGCAAACTGATGATACAATCTCATCGTTGATGCTTTCGTCGACGTTAATGTTTGTCTTCTAGGAGCTTGTTGTGTTGTCTTAGATTGAGTGGTCTGTGTATCTTTTCGCTCCTGTCCGGCAAATGCCTCAGCAGAAATACTTAAACTCGCTGGTACATTAACTTTCTTCCTCTTGACCAATCGACAAAGTTGTGTGACTTCTGTTCTGAAGGAATTACTGATTAGCGCTGTGATTTCCGGCGAGTGTTGCATTGTGGATGAGGACTACCTGGCGATTTAGAGGAAGAATACCGCATTTCCGGAAGCCTGCTTTCAATTTATTTGCACTGGAAGTCAGGCTTTCCCAGAGTTTTTTTAAGCAGTGGCTGGACAGAGCATACGTTTCGTTTGCAGCGTTTGGAGGCAGGGCGATGAATTTTATGTTATTCCCCTCACACAATCGGACAACTTCGATTTTTATGTGAGTACTTAAATTATCAGCGATAAGTACCTTTGTTCCAGACTGGCGCTTTCTTCAAAACATTGGCAGTCAAACCATCCACTACTTATGTCTAGCTCCAAGTGGCCCATGTATTCTACAGTTTTTCAGACTTGTAGTTCTTGCCGTGTTGCCACTGACCATGAGACAAATGCAGGCCTTCGATATATTCAGAATCTTTTTCCGGATATTTAGTTACTAGCTAAAAGCACGGCTTTGTAGTGGGTCGTGAAGTTTTGTTATAAGAAACATTAAAGAAATTAAATAATAATCTTATGAATTTTAATATTTAAACTTCACGAAGTATAATCAATATCCGTGTTTTTAGTTTGTTGAAAAAAATTAGGCACATTTACAATAAGACGCAATCTTTAAATATTCAGAATATCAATTTATTTAATTTGTTTTTATCAGATACGAGATTTCTGTTTAGAATTTCTTCTTGTTTTTTATATCAATTTATTTAATTTGTTTTTATCAGATACGAGATTTCTGTTTAGAATTTTTTCTTGTTTTTTATATTTTAACATACTTGAATTTTTAATATTACTAAGTCTGTAATACGAAAATCTTCTATTTAATGCAAGACTTTCTAAATTTTTTACTCTCTATAACCCAACATATGTTAAAACAACAGAAGTTTCTGGCTGTGGTTGATTATAGAACATTTCTAAATAGTGGTACTCTAACAGACTTTGCCATGGCCAGCCAACGCAGAAATAACTATCACTCAATACTGGGAATTCGAGCTGAGAGGGGTACGATACAGAATAACACGGAATATTTTTATGAACATACGGGTATGGTGATGAAAACAGATTTCACTGAGTCACTTTACCGACAGAAATTAGTCAATATTTTAATCAGTGGCTCGGTGATCTTGGAGACGTAGCCATTATTGAAATGCAGACAGTGTTGTCGAGGCGGATTCCGGGTGATTGTATTGTAGAGAATGACCTCTCGATTTATCAAATATTTTATCGTTCTTGTGTTTCGCTTCATTAAACTAGCGACCTGCATGCATTTTTGTTTTATTTCAGTTACGCGGAAATATATTTCTTTCGTTAGACAGTTCTCAAAATCTCCATGTAGAGTGTGCTTGAATTTTTATTGTCATTAAGCTTTGCACAGTTTGTCATTAAAGTTATACAGTTATTTGAATAACTGATTAAGGGAAGCAGCGGTATTTCGTTGTATAATTACAAAACCGCTGCATCTACATTTACGAAAGACACAGATTTATTTACAAAGAACATTCAACAACCATATATAATCTTTAATAAAAAAAAATCTTTCTGCAGAATAAATTATCAGGTAGACATCGAACTCACAAACTATTTTTTTTTAACTGCTTAACGTCTCCTATAACAACTAGGTCTTTTGAGACGGGAAAGGATGGGGGCAAGGAATGGGAAGGAATTCAGCCATGGCCTTTTGAAGGAAGCATCCGGGCATTCACCTGGAATGATTTGGGGAAACCATGGAAAACCCAAATCTGGATGCCCGGACGGGGATTCGAACCACCGTCCTCCAGAATGCGAGGCCAGAAGGTCACAAACTACTCTTTTGGTGAACAGTTTATTTGATCATCCCACTGTTATCGTTGCGGTGGTAAGTTATTTCATTAGGATCTTCTCTGATATGTATTATATATTCACTTAATGGCGCCTTATAATCGTCACACTATAATTCCATACAATGCCAACAGCGACTTCAAGCTGCGTCCCTCTCCATGGACACACTTAAAACCACATTAACACACCTCCAATATGCCGCGCTGCACTCTCAAACCACGCGACAAGGAGACATCTTCAGTGTGGAAATCGCTATCGTAGAACGAATACGTCTGAAAAATAGTACATCACCTCTGGTTTCTTACCCTGCCTGGTTGGCCTCCGTTAAAAAAAAAAAAAAATCTGTCTAAATGATTTATACCTCTACGGAAGACAATTAGTTAATAACGTCTGTTTAACCGTGCTTCTTGAGGTGGGGTATTCCTGAGCGGAGGTTCCCACGACCCGCGAAATATTTTTTTTTTCTATTTGTATTTTTTGTTATGCTATTCGATCTTGTAGCATTACAAATTTGTTTTGAAACAAATTCTTCAAATTATTTACTTTCATTTGAGAAATATGCAATTGTCTAGATAATATAAAACATTTGAAACAAAAATTACGTGCACACCAAGAACATTTTATGATGGATATCCTTCCACGGACACATGTAGTATTCATGTAGGAAAGCATATTTCGTTAACATCTGCAAATTCCGGTCTTTTCTTCATTAATTTTGAACTATATAAGACATATTTTATCACATCATAAAATACAGGCAAAATGTGGCGAATAATTGAACGTATCTTAACAGCATCACCACGAAAAGATATTTCATATTATCTTGCAACAGTTCGGGCGCGCTTTGAAGCCTTGTTTTTAGTATTTTTACCTGATAATAGAAATTCACATCTCATGGCTGGCATTAATGCATACATTTAAGTGGTAACGCTTTTACTGTCCAAGTAACATTTCCATATTCATTTGAGAAGTCCTGATCATAAACCGTGACCACTCAACGAATCAACCAACAACAACAATTCTTCAATTATAACATATGGTTTAATGACCAAATCCAAAAATTTTGTATACAATTCTTTCGTCAGCTTTCTAGATTTTGAACAGGTCACAATAACGTTTCCATACTCCAGCTCCAAACGCCGAATTTCTTCACGTATCCTTGGACCAAACTGGTTGCCTGGTTCCTGAGTATAAAGGAATATGTGTGGTAGCAATTCTCCAGATAGTGTTAAACCATACTGCGCCATGTATGAATAGCACGAGCACAGCCTACGAGCCTTTGAATTCCAGAGTGCGATTATAAGCACATTCATAAGCATATCCAATTTGATCAGTTTTAATTACAAATTTTGAATTGAAATTATGAATTTACAAATGTTAACGAAATCTGCTTTCTTACATCGATAATAATTACTGTATGTGCTGTGGAAGGATATCCGTCATGAAATGTTCTTGGTGTGCGCGTAATATTTGTTTCAAATGTTTTATATCATCCACACATATGCGTATTTCTCAAATGAAAGTAAATAATTTGGATAATTTGTTTCATAACAAATTTCTAATGCTTCAAGAGCGAATAGCAATACAAAAAATACAAACGGGGAAAAAAATGATTCGCGGGTCGTGAGATCGAACCTACGACCCTCCGCTGAGGAACACACGGTCTCAACACGCACGGCTAAACCGACGTTATTCCGTAGCGGTATAACTCATTTAGACACAATTTTTATACTTTTCAATCCCAGATTTCTCTTGAACGGAGGCCCACCAGGCAGAACTGTTTTAGGGCAACAAACCAGAGGTGATGTAATATTTTTTATACATGTTCGTTATACGATAGCGATTTCCGCATTGAAGAGCTCTCTTAGTCAGCATGCACGAATAAAAATAATAATAATTCATTTGTTTTTTTGCAAAAATAATGATTGATGGGACATCTAAAATTGACTTTGAATTAGTATGTACAATTCCACGTCTTTAGGTGCAGCAATTTTTTCGGCTCGCTTCGCTCGTCCTAATTATTTTTAGTTCCTGGATCATCAACTAAATTGGTTTCATCATATTTCCAAATGTTTTCTGGCAAAATGCCTTCGAGCACTTTCTCCAGATTTTCAAAGAAAGTACTAATTATTTCGTCATCAGTTGCCACCCTTGAATAAGTAATATTCAGCTGTCCTCATTGTTAAGACCGCTCTATGTCTTTCCATAAAATTCCGCGCCCATTCAACGCCAGAATTTTTTAAATCTGGGTACTTTTGTGCCACATCTGTCGAGATACGACTTGGTAATTCATCGCAATTCGTAAGTGTCTATCGGAAAACCATATACTGACACTCTGCACCAGCATGGGAGACGAAATGTTTCTCCTCTTCCTGTATGAAGACCAATTGTCTGCTAACTGTGTTCTTGTGCATTCCTTTAATTTCTCAGGAATCCCATACTTGCTAGAGGTTTGTTCTTAGTGGCTTCAAGAGCCTCTTTAAGACTTTCCTCGGCGTAATTTCGATATGCCTTCTTTCCTCGCACTATTCGGGATTGGAACCCTCTGCCACCCACAATGTTTGTGATTTGCAGAGTATGGATGTAGATGTAGACACCAGGGGTCGTTTATACTTGCGAACCATCACTTCAATTCCTACAATAAAAGAAAACAACTATATTTAGGTTAAGAAATCAGCGTGGGGCAACTTTGGGAGAGTTCCAGTGTTGCCCCACTGAAGTCCCGACATTACGAAACATTATAAAAATTGTACTTATTACTATTCCAGTTTGATTATAGTAGCTAACACATGTACTTCCTGTTGTAATTACCCGTTTTTCCACCTCGTCTTATAGTTCTTCTTCGTGATGAGAAAGTTTACAGCTCTACACAGAATTTCGACAATCGTTACCAAACAAACAACGCCTGCCATTCCGAAAAAGCGGCAAATAAGTTGCTGATAGGTGGCAAGACACAATAACACATCGATTTACCACTGCACAGATGTTATATTTCGCACCCCGGTTTACTGTATGTAACATATGATAATGTTAGTGCTAATGAAATCTTTATGGACGCTAACGCGTTGGTCTGTTTTCGGACTACAGTTTTTCTTGTTTGGTAAGCTATGTTTCCTTGAGGTGATCGATAAGTCGACTGCGCTGTTGGATGAAGGAGGCCGCCGATAATCCGCTCATCTCAACCCGATGGATACATGTTGCCTGAGTAAGCGGTTTTTAGGTGATTCTGAAAGTAAATATAATTCCTCGTATGTAGCTTCCGGTTATCTTTGTTTCAATCGCTTATTGGAAAAGACTTTTAGCAGGAAATCCGTATCTAATCTAGTAACTGAAACAATGACACGCCCCCTTACTATTATCGTCTAAGTAGCTCCGTGCAGTAATTCATCAAAATTTGCTGCTAGTTGGGGCTTGAGTTCTTAACGCTTTTGAGTGTATTTTTTAATGTCTGGATTTTTCTTCACTATTCAGCTGTTTGGGTTAAGCAAAAGTTATTTGGCTGTGGAGAGGTTATATATACTAGTTTACAGGTTTTACAAAACTAGGTTTATTCAGGTGATGTCAAACACCATGAAAGTGGTACTTTTTTGGAATTTAATGCATCAGTCTACGCGAATTCGGTCTAAATACAAACGGAATAATATGGCAGAAGTGATTTAGAATTAGATATTTGACTCGTTCGTTTCAATCCCCCTTCTCCCAAATACTTGAATTGTAGTAGGATCTTGATCATCATCATCATTATCGTTGGGGACCATCTCCAGTTTCCCGGGTATGGTTTACGAGCCTTGGTTGTTGTAGACGATCGTTTTCCACTGTCTCCTATCCAGAAAAGTTTCTTGGTCTGGAATGTAAATAAATTATATTACATTCACAGAGTGGGTGCTTCAACCGGAGGCATTATTTGGCCTCTGTCTTCCAGAATTGCCAAATTCGGCCAATGGAATGAGAAGTTAATTAGTGTTTCAGTAGATTTCAGCAGTTACGAAGTTTTCACTCGAGTTAATAATCCCGGTTTCGGCTGGGATTTTCAAAGGCTCTCATCCCAACCTTCACCTCTGGCACAGCTTGTGAAGTACGCCAGAACGTTAAACTGTATGTCTCCTATACCCGGTTGACGTCACAGGGGCGGACTGCGCATCCAATAGAAACCCTATCATCAGGTCATTACGACCACTCGATCGTATTACAGAATATGTCTTGCTTAATCCCAGTCATATGTGTGTTTGACTACGTTAAGCCTTCGTTTGGCTTTGGATGTGTCCACATCCGCGTTGGTTGTTAGCCCTCGAATCCAGGCTGTGTCAGAGATGAAGATTTGGTTAAGGGCCCTTTCGGTCCCTGTTATGTTCTCGGGTGGCTAGCGTCCTTAATTCAGGTAGCCACTCGAGAACATTGCATTAATTCTCAACGAAAACAAAAACTTCGTTCTTATGAATAATAAGGAGCTGTGTTTCTGGTTAACTATTGAAAGGCAAGTGCATCACGCGTACGCGTGCCACCTTTTTTATATCAGTAATTATCATTTTCAACTTTCAGTAATTCCAATATTACTTGTACTTACTGTTAACGTCCAACACTGGATGCAATATAAGCCAGCAATCTAAAAAAAAGTTATTAGTGACAGGTATAAACTTTGCATTCAGAATCATTTAATCCTGGCTTCCTGTGTGACACGGGGATTATCTCACGGGGTTTAGATAGCACTTATCGTTGTTTTAAATAATCTCTGTCAGAAGTACTAGAAAATATGGCCGGTTAAAAGGATAATTTTGGTACAGTTACTGATAATTTTTCTACGAAGATACATTTCCTTAGTTGCCAGTAAGTAGGAATAGAGGGAGCGTGTAAACAGTTTCCACGTCCATTTTTCCCCAATACCCGTCATATTGAGAAGTTACTGAATGTCAATAATAAAACACCGAAGGAACATTTTGGACTAAATATAAACCAAAGTAAGACAGTGATGAAATAATAGCAGTAATAGTGGATTAAATATAAAAATAGAATCGGGTGCAATAGGAGAAGGAAATGAATTCTGCTAGTTTGGAAGTAAAATTACAACTGATGAAGGAAGCAGGAATGATGTTAAAAGTAGAATAGCACTATCAAAAAGAGCTACCATTTTAAAGAGAAATCTTTTTAGTTTCAAATATTGATGTAAAACTCAGAAGTAACCTTCTAAAACTCTGTGTGTTGAGCACAGCACTTAATGGTAGCGAAGCATGGACTTACGAATACCATAAAAAAGGAAAATTGAAGCATTTGAAATGTGGTGCTATAGAAGGATGCTGAAAATGAACGTGTTTTGGAAATGATGGATGAGAATGAAGAGACAGGATGGTTTTAAGACATGCTGGATTGTTTAATTTTGTTTATGGAGGGAACAGTCGAAGAAAAGAACTATGGAGGCAGACAAAGATTAGAATATATGAAGCAGATAACTGAAGATGTGGGTTGTAAGTGGCATGTTGAGTGAAGAGGTTAGCTTAAGATAGGAAGAGATGAAGGACTGCATCAAAGCAGTAGAGACTGATGGCATCAAAAAGAAAAACCATTAATATTGTGTTTGACTCCAAGAGCAGTACTTGATATTTTTAAGTTAGAACACGCCACCATTAAAAGGATTATGTAACCTCGTCATTGATGCTGTAACTCGTTTTGCACGAGCTAAACGGTTACAGGAGCAGAACGTGTACATCGTATAAAAGAACCTGAGACTATTGTGGATTATAATATAATACAATCAGTTTAGTTACAGCTACACTACAAACAGATGGCCGTGTACATTACGCTCTAGCAGAACTGGCTGCTCAGGTCCCAACGTTAACAAAACCGCGCTCGAAAGTTTTGCTGTTTATATATTTCGTATGAAAAATCCGATCATAAGTTAGCAACTGATCTATTTAACAAGCGGATTATTTAAATGCTTACTTTTAACATAAGGTTGCTAATTTTACGTATTCTCGCGTAGTATCTCGACGTCGACAAGGCGTAAAACCGCCTTGTCGACGTCGAGATACCAACTGAGTTTCTATTTTTCTGTTCGTAGTTATTTCACATAAATCTCTTCTTTTTTTTTTTTTAATTTGTATAACCTGTCCATACTTATCGTTTCTGTAAACTGCTGTTAATTTTTAATTCATAATTAAGAACAAAAAATTGGCTAGATTTCTTTATATAAACGGTACTTGTAATGTTACACTGTTACTCATACAGTTTCCTATATATCCCAAATCAGACGATTTTCTTATTGATCTGTTTAATGTCTGATATTGTAAACGTTGTCGTAGACTTTAGGCTTTCTAAAAGAAGCTAACAGTCGTTAGCAGGGCACCCCCACAGCGGCCGGAGAGTTATCACCAAGTTAATAACTGTGCGACATCAAACAGGTGCAACACATCCTTATCTTCAAACATTAACGATAATTCTAATTATTATAGACTGTTGCTGACCATCAATTTTTCCGTGCTGCCGAGCCAATATAGATTTCGCTTCACTCTCGTACATATGGCTGCGTGACCCAAGATATCAGGAAAGTCTGGATAGAAAAGTTCTATATTTGCGGTTTCCTACGAGTGAAGTATCCAGATTATAGAAAAATACTGAAGATGGAGATGTCAGGCAAGGGTTTAACTTCCTTGCAGCTACGACTATCGTAAAATATTCCAGAAAGAAGAGCCCCTGATATCTTCCAATGATATAACTATTCGGTCTGGAAAAAACCTATACACATTCCAAGGGTCGCCTTTTCGAGTTTCACTTCGGGACAAGGATGATTTTAATTAAATGTTGTGTTGGTTCTGTTTAATTTATATTACTAGAATAGCCATAAAAGTAAATTTTTTGTTATGCGTCCTTCGTCTTGCAACTAAAAAAATTATTTTACGGCATACGCATTTCGTCTCAGTGGGATAGGTAGCGTACATACATAAATATACACTGAAGTGCCAAAAGACATAGTGTAAGAAGATTGCAAATGTAAGGCTACCGGTTATTTATGTGGTTGCTTCATGAATATGTTGCATTATACAGCTGAATTTCCTAAGACGGCATTCCCGATGTGGTGATGGTTACCGCAGTCACAGGAAGGATTCTCTATCATTCCCCACTTGTACATCCAGCCAGAGCCTAGGGGTGTCCACTTAGAAAGTACATCGATTTTTGTATTCGATGTAATACATCGGAACCCTGCATCGATGTTTTACGATGCATCACTTAAAAACATCGTTGTTTTTTCAACATCGAATACTTTTATGTTTTTCTGAGCTCAACAAATACAAACGAAAAATATTCGTCGGTAAATGTCGTTTCAATTATCTCTGTTTCTTTAAAATCGCCAAGAGAAAATGTGACAATAATTTGATATTCACTATTTCCAGTTGAAAGCATATAGTTCTTCGTTTGGTCCGTGTAAACATATATGTATTGCTGTAGCTGGAATGATGTGTTTAATTTTATGCTTTTTTGTTTATTGTTTTACACCTAGTCGACGTCGAGGTCATTACGGGCAAGGAGCGGGAAGGAATTTGGCAAAGTATCCCGGCATTCGCCTAGAGTGATTGAGGAAACCCCAAACCTGGGTGTCCGAATGCGAAGCCAGAACGTTACTGTTCACCCAACATTAAAAAATTAATTTTATGATACGGTGTGTTGGTAAAGTAATTTTGTATGTGTGAGATATAGCTTTGTAAGTGAAACAAAAACTACAGATTAACAGAAATATTTTAACACGATACCAAACCATTACAATAAAAAACCAGTTATTAAATACTAAATTCGCCTAAAAATATCAATTTTAAGTCTTTAACCACTTAACACCATTGGTTTTTAGGTAAACTTTGCAGAAAAAAAGTTTTATCAATCGTTTTCCTTTCATTCTATTTTTTTTACTAATTGTTTATTTGCGTAGCCTTCGAAAATAAACGTTCGGATGGAACAGAAGTCCCGAAATGGTCAAGTATTTGAAGGTAATTTTATAAAGCTTAGGAAACTGAACTTTTATATGACTCCACATTTCCAAAGGATTCTCGTTGAGTTCTACTGGACTATGCAAGTAAATAGCTAATTCATCAGAAATTGCATTCCCAAACTGTGTTAATTTCCAGCTCTTGTTTACTAATTTGTGATGATCTTCCCATAAAGAAAAGCTTCTCTTCTGGTCTTTCAGATGAATCCGATTCCGACATTTCAAAATTTTGTGTATTATTTTTCATTGTGTCTTTGATTTTTGCGACTGGTATGGAGCAAGAAAGTGCGTATTTGAAGTTCATTTTTCTTAAACCTCGGATCCAATACAGTGGCTATTGCGACTGCAGCCACTCTCTATATAGCACACATTCTTTTATCAATTTCTTTAAGTAAAAACGATTTAAATTCTTTGACGAGTTAGTTTTCCAGTCTGAGGAGTTGGATTTTTAAAACTAATCAAAGAATTAATTCTTGCTGCTAGTGCAGTGCCCGACACCTCTTCGAGGGGACGTAATACAGAGGAAAGAATTCACAGTTCTGGTGCGTTTGTGTAACTCTAAAAACCTCACAATCACATATTACAGGTATGTACTTTTTCATCTTGTTGGGACTTCTTAAATCATCGGCAAAAGGAGGAACCTAAGGACAGGATAGCCAACCACAAGAAAAAATCATCTTCACCGTTGTTATGTCCTGTTAGTTGCTCCTGCTAATCACTGTTACTTCAAATTGAAATAACTTAATATAATCTTGAAAAAATTTACTAATCTTAAAAATTTATTTCTATTGTTCTTTGTCACTATTAGCCAGAGTTACTCGATGTTTTTGTAAAAAAAAAAAAAAAAATCGATGCATCGAATAGAAAAATTCTTTGTCAAAACATCGAATCAATCCGATATATCGTACAGCAAACATCGAGTGGATACGATGTATCGATGTTTAATGAACATCCCTACTTCCGTGGTTTGGATTCCACGTTAAATTGTAGATCCTATTTAGGACTAACAACCCTATTTGCAACACATCCACAGCAAAAATGCTAGTCCTAGTTGGCCGAAACAAACATACACACTAATGTAAGTCGACATAAATCATTTTTCAAAACAAAAATTAATGATTAATAATTTATGTACATGTTACCTGCCTTAATGAGGATATCTTAAATATTTCGTAGAACACGGTTTTCTGCCATTCAGATTTCGGTTTTACGTTTTTTCGTAGGGGAATGCTGGGGAAAACCATGGCCGAATTCCTTCCCGTTCCTTGCCCCCGTCTTTTTCCGCCTATAATGACCTCGACTTCGTCGAAGTGAAGAGCCATAAAAAAAATTAAGTAAAGACCAAACGAGTAGGCCGTAAAAACATTTCGTTTAGTTGCAAGACAGTGAAATCATAACAAAAACAGTTATCGTAGCATCTAATAAGTACTGGGTGACAATTATTGAACTATATGAAATAAAACGTAAATTATTTAAAAAGAACTAAGTGCACAAACTTTATTCAACATGTATCGTCACTTCAGGTATTCAACATGTAACTACAGATATTCGGATTTAGGTTTTGACATGTTCGACATGGCTGCCATCATTGGCTATGATGTGGCACAGACGAATAGCAAAATTCTGCATGACCCGCTGAAGTGCTGTCGATGACCTGCTGAATGGCAGTTTTCAGCTCAGTATTGGTTTCTGGGTTATTTCTGTGCACATAAATGAGTCACATGCGTTCAGATCCGGAGAATATGGCGGCCAAGCGAGTCCCATTCCTGTGCTCCTCCACTTTCTCGAGCTCCATCAGGGTCAGGGGATGAAAGTATTCACGTATCGTTCAGAGGTCACGATCACCCGTTGAGGGTGGAGAGACTTCTTGATCGCGTAATGCGCCCCCCCCCCTCCCCCAAATGCGCCAATTTTGCTTATTGACGAACCCATCCAAATAAAAGTGGGTTTCGTCGCTAAACCAAACCATATTCCCATCAAATCTCCATCATGCCCTGCGGTCAACCACAAAGTTTGAACTTGATGACGTAAACCGTTCAGAAGTTACGATGGTTTCATTTCATATAATTATCACCCTGTAAGATAGATTAAAAAATACGAACACGATAAAACTGCAACTTTATGCAAATTTAGACTGTGAAATACGCATACAATATGAGAATGAAAATGTTATATAAAAAAGAAAAAAACTGATCATATTACATGAAGGGAAAGAAATGATGTTGATAGTGTCTTGACAACCGCCTTACTTCAGGATCAGAGAAAGCAGTGTTTGGAATGTTATTGCGCGGCCTGTCGTTTCGTGTGTTGTACAACAGCTTTCGTCCTTGGCCTTTCAGATGCTGTATTGAGCCTAATTAGAAGAGTGCCTCTTCGACCCGTTATATAAGCTTTATCCTGGAGACGTCTTTCTCATGAAAATGATAGCTTGGTGAAGAAACTTGATGAATAGTTTCCTCAATATGAATAACATAAAATTACCCTTTTTTCCTTTTTTTCTTTTCTTTTCCTCTGCGTGTTTGGGCATGAACAAGTGAACGTCGGTAAGCCAGGTGGTGAATGGCAAAGTGATGTTCGTTAGAAACGGGGTTCATATTCGGTGTTCCTAATGCCGAGAAACTGCTTAACAGATTTCATTCCTTTTCCTGCTTCACTGGCTTACTAGTTACCCTTCTTTCATCTTTCTCACTGTTTTTGGTCATCGTTATCTTTGCGTCTTCGTTGTTTTCTTTAAATGTCTCAGCAAATTCACTTTGGTCTTTCTATCGGAATTTTAGCTACTGCATATAGTGGAAGCGAAATCTTGATGGAAAAATTTTACCTTTCCTATGCACGATACTATTAGATACGAATAAGCTCGTTTTACTGTTCAGCCTGTCCGCAATGTTGTTTACATCATCCAGATTGATTGAGGCTTCACCATCTACTATTCTTATAACAACGTGCTTAGGAATATGTTTCAAAATCCTGTAATTAAGTTTCCTCGTTCATAGGTGGTTGTGTGGTCTGAAAATCCAAGAACTGGCTTCAACTTGTGTTAAGCCATGGAGAGTAAGGCGAGTTAGGGAAATCCCTTGAACGAGCATAGGATTCCTTCTTGCAGCCTAAGTGACTCGGTCACGAGCATAACAGTTGCTTCGCTAACGAATATGAGGCTTCTTCCAATGCGTCACGTCGTCTCAAAATATTCGTGGGAAAGCTACCGCGTAAATTTTATTTTTGTTTGTAGCTTTACGCCTCGTCGACTGGAAGGAATTCTGCTATGGCCGACCATGGCCGGGCAAATGCCAGGCCTCACCCACCACGCTGCAGGTTGCGACTTGTCATGGCGTTTTGTTGGGTTAAAGCCATGTCCGATTTTCTCTGGTTCCTTGTCAGCTATCCTATCACACAGCTCTATAACCTCGCTGTCACTCCTTGCTATGTGACTTTTGCCAACGCAAAAAATAAGCTGAGACCAAAATCCCTACTCACGGCTTATATATTTTGTCGCAAATCCAAAACAGTCACGCGGGTTAATAGGATTAAGATGGGATGAAAATGCTAAAATTGTTCAATACACTTTCATGACAACAGCTGATGTTTGGCAGAGCCTGGTGTGTGAGCGATAACCCTCGAGGACGCGTGTTCGAATTCCCGTTCGGCAATCCAGAATCACTTCCTTCAAAAAAGACATGGTCGACTTCCTTCCCCTCCTTTAATGACGTCTATGAGGCGTAAGGCCAAAAGAAAAAAAGACTCACGTAAAAATCTGTATTAAAATCCAGCATCACTAATATTGTAACTATAAGATTACTTTTCATACAAACAGCTGTTGGAACACAACAACGAAATGTGTGGTAACCATGGAGCCGGAATAAAATATAACAATATATTGTCTATTTGTATGTTTTATTGTATATTTTTGTGTCATTTCGTCTAAGTAATCTCATAATACCACTCAGTTGCTGTCAGAAATATCTTTTTATGTAAATGAAATGACTGGGCAGAACGCCAAAGAAATATACAAATACACGATACGCCGGCAAAACCTACGATGCCACATCACTGAGTACTGTACACCGAGCGTGGTGGTGTATCGGCTAGCGTGCTGGCCTCGCATTCGGGAGGACGGCGTTTCGAATCCCCTTCCGGGCATCCAGATTTGGGTTTTCCATGGTTTCCCAAATCACTCCAGGCAAATGCCGGGATGCTTCCTTGAAAAGGCCATTGCCGAATTCATTCCAATTCCTTGCCCCCCATCCTTTCCCGTCTCTAAAGACCTCGCTGTTAGAGAGACGTTAATCAGATAAAAGTGTACTCTACTATCGATGAAGCAAAAATTGAAGAAAATTCCTGCGTCTGAGTCAGCATTAGCCCGCGAAAGTGTTTGAAGACTAGATCTTGTGGTTTTCAAACAAGATTAGAACACTATTGGATGCAACAACGACCGATTCAGGGACAAAGTTCTCCCCTTAACACAAAGGTACAGACATATCATTATTTGATTCTATCCATAAAAACTGAGCTAAAAACAAGTCCCGATAGCTGGAAATAATACTGAAACTGGGTATTGCGTTGGAGTGGAAGGAGGATCTCACTCGGCACAATCGTGTGGTGTCCCCGCCTCTACTTACGCAAACACTAGGTTAATTTTGATTTCTTCCATTCTATATGTTTTTTGGGATGCTGCATCCGCATCCGAGATTTGCTAACAAAATTTCGTGACGGAACATTGAAAAAAACGAAAAAAGGGTGGTTTTTTGTTTATAAACCACCCTTTTTTCGTTTATAATTCTAAATCTATCAACTTTTCGTAAATAACCTCCATTTTCAAAATGAAAGTACATAAAATTTCCTACAAATTTCACCCTTAAAGTTTTTTTTCTCTCAGAAGAAGCGTTCGGGCTTAAGCGCTAGTTTAAAATTGACGTATTTTGCTTATCTACGCAAAAATTACTTACTGCATTCCAAAACTCAAATTTATTATTAATCAAGGCTGTCAAAATTAGAGAATTTCCCACAGTTCTCTGTACATATCTTACTTAGATCATATATTATGTAAAGGTACTTTTCAAAAATTACATAATGTTGAAATTTTTAAAGAGTCCGAAATTGTTCAAATTCAAATAATATTTAAAAAAAAAAAAAACTCCAACAAAATTCTTTAAAAATTGTCATATGTTTTAATAATTAATTATATTACAGAGTATGATGAATATTATATAAACCTTTGCCGTTTAGAAGGTACTGGCTGAGGTTCTTAGAAGGCGGATGGTATTGGCATAGGTTCCGGTATTTTTGTTTGACAACGTCGTGGCTTGTTCATCTAGAAAATGAAAGAGGTGGTGAGTAAACATTGACTTGTCACCATAACTCAGGGAGAGATGAACGATTACGAAATATACTTTGAGATTAGACATACCTTCCGCTTCGTGTAAGTGTCCTTCTTCGGTCTCTTCTTCGTCCATGTCAATGCTGACAATCCGGAGGCTCGACGTTTTCATGATGTGCAGATCAGGGAACATTGTAGACCTGCCTTCCTGCATCCACAATTTCGCTGGCAGCCTTTTTTACATTTGCAAGAAGTGTAACAGACTATTGAGTCTGTTGCAGGGTCTGAAGTTGTCTGAACTGGTACGAGACCACTCTTTATATTTTTTTCAACCCCATTTGTTCGGGTCTCTATGTTGCGCTTCGAATGTGGTTCGACCGGATAACCACTGCTGCACCTGAAAGTAAACTCTTAGTGAATGCTGCCGTGCAGCAGCTTCAATGGAGGGTAGTGAGGCAAAGTTGATTTGGCTCTTGTACGATGATGATACGCATCGCCTGTATCTTAAATCGTTCAGGCTAGCTTCTGATCCTTTCCCAAACGGAGCCATGAGAAACATGATTCTTGCTTCGGCAATGTCGTCCTGATGTGCATGACGGTCTTTGAAAGCATAAATAACTGGTAGTAAGTCATTGTTCTTCTGCAGGACTTTTAGAAATTTTAATTTACCCTGATTGAACAAAGCAGAAGTGGTGTCACAACCATTCATCTCGTGCAGGAACAATATATGGTCTGATATGCTTTTGTCTATAAGCTGAGGATTTTAAATGGTCTGAGATACCTTTCCTTTTCCTGGTTTCGTAAATAATATACAGTATTCTTTATGTTATGGGTACACAGGTCAATCAAAATCACAGAAAGATCGATATCTTCCGCAACCACTGTTACATATTCATTAGAAGAGGCCAAATTTAGAGCTGTTGTGATAATCAGGATATCAGCATCCTCCATTGCTTATTGTGAAACAATTTTTGATTCCTCAAAGTTTTTCATTATCATATTTATCAACCGGCTCTTGCAAGGAAACTCTGCTGTGAGACAGTGGGGACCATCGACTCACTAAATGATATCGCAGCACTTAGTTTTATTTGCGCTCTTCTCGATCTTTCTATGCGCTTGGTACTTTCACGAGCTTCGTCAGCGTAGCCACCGAAAATGACGATGGCATTTGATTTATAGTGCGACTTAATATATGAGACATAACTGATTCAAATTTCTGCACATGTTTAACCGTGTTTGCATTTGACCCGATTTTATATTACTCAAGTCCGCCTGTTCAGTTGGCACAAAAGCCCTGTATAAGCTCAATTTTGTTCCTTTCCTTATTCCATGCTCATCAAAAACAGAGAGAGGTTAAGGGCTAAGTTCATAACGCAGAAACTCTCTCAGTCCATCATCTGAATGTTTCACGATGGTCATTCGTTGGGGAAGTGGGATTGGATTGATAACTACAGCCATGTCTACTATCTGAATAGAGCTATTCATGATCGCAAGATGCTGCACCCTTTCGATTCGTTTGAACTTCACAGCGTGAAAATCACCACCATCAACGCGATGTATACCTTTAATGCCAGTCTCCTTTTTTTTTTTTTTTTTTTTTTTTTTGCTGTCGTCAGTCTTTAGACTGGTTTGATGCAATCCTCCATCCCTTCCTATCCTGTGCTAACCTCTTCATTTCTACATACCCCTTACAATCCACGTCCTCAATTATCTGCTTCATATATTCTAGTCTCTGTCTACCTCTGCAGTTCTTACCTTCAACTGTTCCCTCCACTAACAAATTAACCAATCCAGCATGTCTCAAAATATGACCTACCAGCCTGTCTCTTCTTCCTGTAAGCTTCTTCCATAAACTTCTTTTCTCACCCATCATTTCCAAAACTCGTTCATTTCTTACTTTGTCTGTCCACCAGTCTCCTTAGATAAGTGTTAATTGATCCTCTCATCTGCGACAACACCTGTACAGGGTGTTTCAAAAAGGACTTTACAACTTTGAAAATTCATATAAATTTTATGAAACAAGGTACAGAGCTGGTTTTGGTGTTGTATTAAAGGAAAACACTTCACGTTTGGCTCGCGTAGTCCGCTAGTGCCTAATCGCGCAACACAACCGCTAGCGGCAGTTACGTTAAAGATGGCTGCCTTCACTGTAGCCGAGCGTGCTAGCTGTGTGTTTTGGTTTGAAGAATCGAAGTCTGCGACAACAGTTCAGCGTAATTTTCGTACCAAGTACGCTAAAGATCCTCCTAGTAGGCCTACAATTTATGAGTGGCTTAGATGTTTTGTAGAAACAGGGTGCTCAGTAAAACATAAAAAATCCTCAGGTCGTCCAAGCACATCTGACGAGGTCATTGAGCAAGTGAGAAAAACTTTTGTCAACAGCCCTACGAAATCGACCCGGCGTGCATCTCGTGAGTTGCATACGACGGTTTGGCGTGTGTTGAGAAAACGTTTGAATTTGAAACCATACCGATATTTGCTTTTACAAGCAATTAAAGACACTGATAAGATTGCACGTTGGAACTTCTGTGTGGATATGTTAAATCGAGTGGATGATAATGAACATTTCTTGGACAACATAATCTTTTCTAACGAGTCAACTTTTCACTTAAGTGGCAAGGTTAACACACATAACTGTAGGATTTGGGGCAGTGAAGATCCACATGAAACATTGCAACATGTTCGTGATAGCCCTAAAGTGAACGTTTTTTGTGCGTTGAGCAAGAGGAAAATGTACGGCCCCTTTTTTCCCCAAGAGAGAACCATCAACGGGATAGTGTACCTTGATATGTTGTAACAATCTTTGATACCACAGATCGATGAGGATGACCGAGAACGAATTGTTTTCATTATGCAAGATGGCGCACCACCACACTATCTGGATTTTTTTTTGCTGTCGTCAGTCTTTCGACTGGTTTGATGCAATCCTCCATCCCTTCCTATCCTGTGCTAACCTCTTCATTTCTACATACCCCTTACAGCCCACATCCTCAATTATCTGCTTCATATATTCTAATCTCTGTCTTGCTCTACAGTTCTTACCTTCGACTGTTCCCTCCACTAACAAATTAACCAATCCAGCATGTCTCAAAATATGACCTACCAGCCTCTCTCTTCTTTCTGTAAGCTTCTTCCACAAACTTCTTTTCTCACCCATCATTTCCAAAACTCGTCCATTTCTTACTTTGTCTGTCCACTTAATTTTCAGCATTCTTCTGTAGCACCACATTTCAAATGCTTCAATTTTCTTTATTTCCGGTATTCCTAAAGTCCATGTTTCGCTACCATAAAGTGTTGTGCTCCACACAAAGAGTTTTAAAAAGTTCTTTCTGGTTCCTAGATCAATATTTGAAACAAAAAGGTTTTTCTTTTTCATGAAGACTCTTTTTGCTAGTGCTATTCTGCTTTTAACATCATTCCTGCTTCGGCCATCGGTTGTAATTTTACTTCCCAAGTAACAGAATTCTCTTACTTCTCCTATTGCATCCGATCCTATTTTTATATTTAATCCACTAGTATTGGTATCATTTCTGCTACATTTCATCACATTTGTCTTGCTTTGATTTATATTCAGTCCAAAATCTTCCTTCAGTATTTTGTTCATGCCATTCAGTAACTTCTCAATATCCTCAGCCCTCTCTGTTAACAAGACAATGTCGTCAGCAAATCGTAGCATACTGATTTTTCTCCCTGAAAACTAATGCCACATGGAAATTTTTCTTTGACTTTCTTCATTGCTTCTTCTACATACAAGTTGAATATTAACGGGTATAGACTAGAACCTTGTCTCACACCCTTTTTAACTGATGCATGTCTCTCGTGATTCTCTACTTTTATTATAGCCACTTGATTCTTATATAGTTGATAGAGTATTCTTCTATCTCGATACTTTAGACCTGACTTCTTTATAATTTTGAACATCTTGTCCCACCTAACATTATCAAAAGCTTTTTCTAAATCAACAAATGCCATAAAAGTATCTTTGTTTTTCTTGATCCGCCTTTCAAGTATTAATCTTAGAGACAGAATTGCTTCCCATGTACAGCAATTTTTCCTAAACCCAAATTGATCTTCACCTACTATCTCTTCTACTACCCTTTCCATCCTTCTGTATATTATTCTGGTCAATAATTTTGAAGCATGTGTTGTTAGACAAATGGTGCGGTAATTCTCACATTTGTCGGCTTGTGCTTTCTTTGGAAGTATGAAGATGATATTTTTATTAAAATCAGTTGGAATTTCTCCTGTTTCATAACTTTTTGATATCAGCTTGAATAATCTTTCGATTCCTACCTCTCCTAGGGATTTCAGAAGTTCTGCAGGGAGCTCATCAATTCCAACTGCCTTATTTGCTTTCAAGTCATTCAGAGCTTTATTAAATTCTGTCCTCAAAACAGGATCTCCTAAGTCATCAATGTCGACATCGCCTTCCTTTTCCATTACACTATTGTTCAAGTCATCCCCAAACATACAGTTTCTCAATGTATTCCTTCCATCGGTTAGCTCTATCTTCTGAGCTTAAAAGAGGTTTCCCATCAGCAGTTTTAATGTTCATACCTCTTTTCTTCATTTCTCCAAAATTATGTTTGATTTTTCTATATGCAACATCTATCTTCCCTACGACCATTTCCTTTTCTACTTCTTCACACTTTTCTTGTAGCCATTTTTCTTTTGCTATTTTGCATTTCCTATTTATTTGATTTCTAAATTGCCTGTACTGCTCTCTTCCTGTTTCATCCTGAGCATTTTTTGTACCTTCTCCTCTGATCCATCAGCTCCAAAATTTCTTCTGTAATCCAAGGTTTTCGGGCAGCTTGTTCCCTAAAGCCTAATGTTTCTTTACCAGCTTTCATTATTTCGGTCTTTAATGCATTCCATTCGTCCTCGGTTGAACTCCTTTCAAAGTTACTTCTTAGACCTAAGTCTACCATTTCTGCAAATTTTTCTCTTGAGTTAGATTCTTTCAGTTTATTCACTTCCAGTCTGTTCTGCTTATGATGCTTCCTTATTCGCTTAAATTTCAGCCTGCACTTCACTGACTGACGTCCGGGATTTTCTCAATGACCACTTTCCAGGTCAATGGATTGGCCGTGATGCGCCAATTGCATGCCCCCCCCCCCCGTTCCCCAGACCTGACACCGCTATATTTATTCTTCTGGGGTTTCATAAAAGATATGGTGTACGTACCTCCTTTGCCGGCCACTCTACCTGAACTTAGAGCAAGAATTTCGCTGCTGCTGAGCAAGTTACACCTGAAATGCTAGTGCGAGTCTGGGAAGAAATCGACTACCGATGGGATGTCTGCAGAATAACCAACGGAAGCCACATAGAACATCTTTAGTTTACGGTAAAAAAACTTGAAGTGCTTTCCCTTAAACCAACACCAAAACCAGCTCTGTACCTTGTTTCATAAAATGTATATGAATTTTCAAAGTTGTAAAGTCCTTTTTGAAACACCCTGTACTTAGTGACATTACATCAGTGCTCGCTGGGAAAGGAGGATGCTCGTGGAACCAATCCAGCAATTTATCTGCATCAGTGGTGTTTCGCGTTTGCCTAGCATCTCTGGGGTCAACGTAAAGTACTCAATCTCTTGACATAAATTATGCAATGCTGTCATCATGAATGAGGCCTTCCCTCGACTTCGTTAGAGTTTGTTTAGTGGCCTCACCACAGTTTTTCACTTCCACGGTGGTGCCTGCTCATCAGTGCTGCCTCATTGACAGGATTAAATAATAATGAACGAATTATTCTGTGATAACTTATAGAAAGTATAAAGGTGTTAAGATATTGTAGAATGGGTGGTTACAGCCCCACAATTAGACCTCGTAATTGACTCCGTAAACAACGACTTTTTTATTTTTTTAAAAAATATTGATGTTTAGAAAAAATTAAAATTAGGCTACATTGTATTCAACTTAAAACTAGGAGGAATTCACTAATATTAACAGCCTTTGATAATAAATTTTGGTTTTGGAGTGAAGTAAATGAGGTTTTGCGGAGATAAGCAAAATACGCCAATTTTCACCTAGCGCAAGCCCGAACGCTCTTTCTGGGGGGGGGGGGGGGACTTTAACGGTGAAATTTTTAGGAAATTTTATGTACTTTCATTTTGAATATGGAGGTTATTTACGAAAATTTGATAGATTTAGAATCATAAGCAAAATGTTTCAATGTTCCGTCACGAAATTTTGTTAGACAACCTCAGATTCGGATTCAGCACCCCAAAAAACATCTAGAATGGAAGAAATCAAAACTACCCCACAACTTTCCAGCTAGGAGCCCTTTTGAGCACCTATTGACTGGACTATATCGTGAACTACCAAATATAGAATTTTGACCTAGCAGAGGTATCACGGTTTTCAAGTATTAGCTACTTGGACCTGCACAATTTTCACAGCTGGAACGTCTTAAATCCTTACCGAGCGTGGTGGGTGAGTGGTTAACGCTCTGGCTCGCATTCGGGAGGACGTGGGTCCGAATCCCCGAACTGTTTTTCTATGGTTTCCCCATATCACTTCAGGCGAATGCCGGGATGCTTCCTACAAAAAGGCCATGGCCGAATTCCTTCCCATTCCCGTTTCTAATGACCTCGACGTCGACGAGGCGTAAAGCCATAACAAACAAAAAAATATCTTAAATCTTTATATTGGAAGATCGATCCCGGATACAACTCAAAATTAAGCTGTGGACTGGGGTACTTAATGATCAATTGATTAGGCCTTTTGAGCTGCTTGCCACGATAAATGAACACATTTAGTTAGTTTACAACATGAATTTCCTGGCTTGATAGAAGACGTGCCTCTAGGAACAAGGCAGAATAAGTGGCTGCAGCCCATAATACAGGCCGCCACCTATGTCACCGAGGTCACGTGACTTAAATCCCCTGTATTATTTCACTGGGGTAGTTGCGGACGGGTATCAACAAATTAATACACGCCGAATCAAGCGACAATACACCCTATAGATATACGGTAGGTTACAATTAGGTCGATCAATACCTACCGGACACCCTCGGGCAACACATGGCGTTTATCTCCGATCACATAATTGACGTTACAATTATATAACTACTAATAATTGGCGTTGTTGTTTCATAGAAGACACCTAGACTTGCATTTTTACCATAAACTTTACTGGTTCTCAGTAAATATAATGTTTGCGTGGAAGCCTTAATTATTCCCAGTAAGAACGTCTATGACAAACGCCTTAGAGGTAATCACACAATTTACGGTGCATAGCACCCTTTTCCAGCTGCATTACAGCATACAGGTATTAGTAATAGGCCACCAAGCACTGAGGAAAAATCGTAACGGATGTCATTGAAACGAAACTAAAAGATAATATATTTTTGCTGATAAAATATAAACACTATGCAGGCTGCATTTTTTTTTTCAACTCGTAGATTTTGAGTTGGAAGAAAACATGAAATTTCATTAACCTCTCCTATTTCTGTTAGCTGACTGTATCCCTGCACTCTGTGTCTACGATTATATAAAACAATACGGGCACTGAGTATATCCAATGACCATAGGAGAATTCAAGTCACTATTGCAATAAGGGTCGGAAAGACTTAAACTTTACTAACATTACTATATTTTGCATAATTAAAATTGAATTTAAAAAATACTAAGTTGGTACATCCCTTGTGTTGAAAGATGTAGAAAAAACAGTGAAACTGTACACGTATTCTTGAATTTTATTTGTACAGTACATGGTCTGTGAAAAAAATTCGGACATGTAATTTTGAGGTGGTAAGATGTCCGTTTAAAATTAAATGTTTTCCGTACGCTGTCAAATAACTATGTGCGAATTAAAATGTTCTGTTGGTGAAGCACGCAGCTGATTATAATGCGAAAAATTTTCATTTCTGGGGCTATTCAGTGGCACGACAAAGATGTTCCGGTCCCCAGGCATCTCTTGGAAAGGAAATTCAGATGCTGCTAATGGAAATTTTTAGAAACTGGGCATAAATTTCTACTTATTACGAACAGGTTGTTAAAAACTTTAATTTACATCCCATCTTGAGTCAGATATTTAAGTTTTCACCCTTAATTCTATATAGTGGACCCTGTCTGCGCATCATACACAACATTTACACTTAAATCTGCATTGTCAATTCCGAATACTGCTCTTAACATCATTCTCAAGATTGGAAACTCTCAAAAACAATTATTATTTAGAGTTGAAATTGTTTGATTGGACACGGCCCTTTTCTGGCAACTAGTTTCGATTTTGAGTCTGAATTTCTTGGATTGTTGTAACGTTGGAAATTTCAACTATTTTGTAACTGAAGTATGTTAATTGTTTCTCGAATTAAAAACTGACTTTATATAATTTTAAGTTGCTCGGTATTTGCGGTATCTGGGAAATAATGTTCTCGGGCTTCCAGAAGTTTCGAAGGCTGAGATAGACAGAACAGTTTATTTATATACAACACCATGAAAAACTTCCATCTTACAATGTTCCTATTGTGTTCTCTGGTCACTTTACAATTCGTACCTTGATTTGTAAGTTGAAAGTACTTTCTTGCTTTCTTGAATGTTCGTAATCTTTCCCGACTGCCTTTGAGTAATTTGGAGCTTTGGTTTTTCGGCCGTATGTCCTTGCTGACGCCAAGTCTTAGTATGTGCTAATGGAGGGAGTGAAGTGGTGCCATCTATCTGCAAAATGTGTAAGTATGACCTGTGTTTAACAAGTATATTTTTGGGGACAATCGCGGAAAGAACATTGACTTGCCCATTCAAACTGATTCTAAGCGACTGCTATCTCCCGAAACTCTCTTCATTACAAATATTCTTCACGTCTGGTGTCAGAATTTTGTTGAAGAATACAGTGTTTAGCCTAACGTAACGTAACTTAGTCCACAACCCGAACGTTGGTTGGATCCTTCCGCATGAGGCATACTAAGCCATTGTGTCAGAGGTAGGACGGCCAGTTCCCTTCCTCTGGTACGTATAGTGTAACCACGCCACGACCTGCCATAGCTCACACACAACTTTCACCGCGGAGCAGCTCGTGTTTAGCCTATAGGTGAAAAAAAACAAAAACGAATTTCACCGAATAAACACTTGCCAAATTTTTTCTTCAGTATTTATGGTTGATATTCGTTTCATGGGGGGGGGGGGGGGTCTTCTTTTTAAAACTCTATAATATGGACGTCGATTTATGTTATGTGTTATTGGAAATCGCCTCTCTGACATTATGATGGATTAGGGTGTCGCAGTCATTTCAGATTACCGCGCACCTATTCATTACAGATCTTAACATTTTTATTGTCAAAAGAAATAAGACGTAGCTACCAGTTTTCTCGATGTCAAAGATCACCGCACAATGTGAATCATTGTAAAAACAGAAGTGGAATGAACCACTTTTCGTCTTCAATTTCCGTGATCACAACCAGTGACATGCCCTGACGCTATTGTGGGAGCAGGAAATGACTGGTGTAGCGTGAAGCGACGTCCTTCACGACTCGCTGAGGTTCACGACTTTTGACTTTTACTGCGGAGGCCTTCAAAGGTGAGCCGGTCGAATTGTGCCGTGAGAAACTGCGATATGCTCTGCCTACCAGCGCCATTACTGTGAACCTAAGCAATTGACAATTTCTATTAACAGATGAGTAATATATGTAAAGAAACATCTATAAGCTGGCTACGTGTGTTTGTCTCTTTGTGCAGGCGTCACGAAGAATCAATTTGGTTGGGTGCACAGTTTGAAATTTATGATTTAGCTTAAAATCGGAGATATATGTGAATAGTGAACGGAGCAAGAGGTGATACTTTGTTCGTACCGAGAACAGAAACACGCCACAGATCACATTGCATCACAGATGAACGAATACGTACCAGAGATCATGTCACAACACAGACACTTCACTCGTTGGATTCTGTTAATATTGTTTTTTTTTTTTTGATTACCTATCTTAGGTTATTTTTATTTTTCAGTTTTCTGATATATAATGCGGAAAACTTAAGCAAACCACTACATCAAATATTAACTTTCCAATAATCGTAACGTAATTGTGGAATATAATTTGTGGTATAGGTTACAAAGGTACTACATTACAAACGTTGATGCTATTCTATTTGAAGACAAACAAAAAACAAAACAAAAACGCATTCCTATTCAACCCAAGCTCTTTTTTCTATTCAGAGAAGGAAATACTTATATGCAACAGTTGCTTAAAAAGATTAATTGAAGTCGGAAGCGCCTTTGGCAACGAATTAGAAAAATGTATGTTATACTGATGATGAAGGTTCTACTACGTGACTATATTCATGTAGCAGATTCAGATTTGCGGAATATCTGGATGGTTGTTTAATACAGGCCGTGTCAGATTTGTGTAATAACCTAGATGTTGAGCGGGCGAAAAATTCCTGGGAACCCACATTTGGGTGGCTTACTTATCTCTAACATGAATAACAGATTGCTTCATTGGATTCCGATACTTGCATTCGAGACCACCACTGCCCAATTGCCTTTATTGGTTGCATTTTACGGCTGGCGCATTCTACTGGACGACAAGCTTACGCCGTGTTGATCCCCAATTTCCACCTAAAAAATACACTCTGACGGAACAAAACATCACGACCAAGTTTAACAATATTAAGGCTTTCTGTTAGAGCAGATCCTCGTTACAGAGAGGAGAAACAACTGATGCAGCGGTTGCGTTAAACCCACTCTCAGCAGCTTGTGTTGTTAGTTCAGTAGTTACAGCCTCTAGTTCCGTGGCTTCTGTAACATTGCAAACACTATTACTTCACCCTGGTGGGTGAGCGGTAACGCTCTGGCCTCGCATTCGGGAGGACGGAGGTTCCAATCTCCGTCCGGCCATCCAAATTTCGGTTTTCCATGGTTTCCCGAAATAACTCCATGCGAATACCGGAATAATTCCTTCAAAAAGCCACGCAGTCCCGTTCCTTGCGCCGCCTAGCGTGGTGTGCGAGCGGTAACGATCTGGCCTCGCATTCGGGAGGACGGGTTCGAATCCTCGTCCGGGCATCCAGATTTGGGTCTTCCATAGTTTCTGCATATCACTCCTGCCCGTTCCTAGTTCCCCGCCTCTAATGACCTCGACATCGACGAGACGTAAATCCTCAAGTAAAAAAAAATCTCCAGTCCTTTCCCGCCTCCGATAACATATATTTCGACGATGCGTAAAGTGCTAAGCAAAAAAAACCATTAGTGTTCCAAGTATCGACATATTCTAAAAATAAAAAATGAGTTACAAACACAGGGAAAATACAAATTTAGCAGACGTGCATTCACACTGCTCAGTACGTTCTCATATCCTACCCAGAACTGTTAGCCGCAGTGAATAAAAGATATTATAATTTTTTTATGAAATTATAGTTGTAAGGAACAAACGAACAGCACGGTCGGAAATGTTTAAATGCGACGCATTTCACTAGTGTACTCTATAGCAATGTTTATCCTGTTCCTTTATTGAGGTTGTTCCATGTTTCCAAATTTTGATCAGATACCTGTCACTGGAATAAATAGATTTTTCCGTCACTGGAACAGCTAAACTGTTTATTCAAATTACAAATATTACCTGTTTAATCTACAGAATATTACAGACACCGCGAATACACGATAGTTCTTGTTATGAAATTTCATTACATTTTTTTTTTTATTAGTAGGGGTATAATCCTTGTTAAGAGTAAGGAAGCTTTGTCTTCTCTTATATCGAAAGTACCATAGTTTCTGATTTTGCTTTCATGAAAAGCCAATACTAGTAGATTAAATATAAAAATAGGATCGGGTGCAATAGGAAAAGTAAGAGAATTCTGTTACTTGGGAAGTAAAATTACAACCGATGGCCGAAGCAGGAATGATGTTAAAAGCAGAATAGCACTAGCAAAAAGAGCCTTCATGAAAGAGAAACCTTTTTGTTTCAAATATTGATCTAGGAATTAGAAAGAACTTTTTAAAACTCTTTGTGTGGAACACAGCACTTTATGGTAGCGAAATATGGACTTTAGGAATACCTGAAATAAAGAAAATTGAAGCATTTGAAATGTGGTGCTACAGAAGAATGCTGAAAATTAAATGGACAGACAAAGTAAGAAATGGACGAGTTTTGGAAATGATGGGTGAGAAAAGAAGTTTGTGGAAGAAGCTTACAGAAAGAAGAGACAGACTGGTAGGTCATATTTTGAGACATGCTGGATTGGTTAATTTGTTAGTGGAGGGAACAGTCGAAGGTAAGAACTGTAGAGGAAGACAGAGATTAGAATATATGAAGCAGATAATTGAGGACGTGGGCTGTAAGGGGTATGTAGAAATGAAAAGTTTAGCACAGGATAGGAAAGGATGGAGGATTGCATCAAACCAGTCGAAAGACTGACGACAGCAAAAAAAAAAAAAAAAAAAAAGTGTTAACCCACCGACCGTGGTGGGTGAATGGTTAACGTTCTGGCCTCGCATTCGGAAGGACGTCGCGCCCGTTCGAATTCCCGTCCAGTCATCCAGATTTAGGTTTTCCCTGGTTTCCCCAAATCACTCCAGGCGAATGCCGGGATGCTTCCTTCAAAAGGCCATGGCTGAATTCCTTCTCGTTCCTTGTCCCCAGTCCCATCCACGTCCACGAGGCGTAAAGCCGTACGTAATAATAATTTTAATCTGGATTTTTTTAAGCTTCTTCATTATGACATAAAATTTCGATTCTAACAGATTATAACGTTTACTGTAGTATTGCATTGTAGCTATTTTGAATAGGCTGATGACTGTTGTACGTAACATAGTTTTACTGATGCTCTGGTGTCGTATGTATTTGGGCAGGTATAAATCTCTATTAAAATTGAGACTGTATTGAAATTTGGCAATAAGATAATAAGAATTAGTAGTGTCAGAGACCGGATGATTTATCTAATTCTCGATTGGCATGAGATTCCCAGTTCGCAATTGGCGCTTATGTTGGTATTACTAATCAAAAATCCTGATGCAATTACTTTTGATGAATGCACAATATAGTAACTAAGTCCAGGTTCGACATTCGTTGACCAGAATGCTTTCAGAATGACATAAAATAATGTGTAAAAGACACCGCTCCTTTACTTACGTAGGTGGTTTGCTCGATGTTAGCATTGACTAAACCGCTAAGCGACCATTATGTTTAATTAATGTAAATTATTTCAGACTCGTGTGTACAGCACTATTGATATCTAGGTGGTAAGAAGTGTCAGATAATGTGCAGACTTATAAACTGTAGATATTTAAGCAGTAGAAGAAGTGAATTCGGAAATTTTATTGTAAGTCCTTGATGCTCATTGTGGAACTAATATTAAGGGAATGTGGGCTTGAGTTTATTATTATAGAGGGGTATGGGATCTACAACGCCACGACTTCATAGTGGTTTAGCATCTTTGAATACAATCTGTCATTGAGCGCTGCATTAGGATGCATCTGCTCTCGACGTTAGCTATCACATCTCTTGGCTGCTTCTAAATGTAATTGCCTGCAAGCGGCGTAATTCGAGACATTACATTGAGAATTATCAGCCACTTTACCTAAGGAAATAGCGCCTGCACTTCCAACTCGGGTTAGTGTGCTTCACTGGGGACTGCTAAATTTTCAATAAACCGTACAGGCACACACAGTTTCAATACCTATAACGATCAAAGACTAAAGAGGGCGATCTTCGCATTTGAATAACGTGAATTTTTGAAAGTGCATACCTATTCGTTTTCTCCTTATATCCCTCACTCTACATGTAAACCAAACCGAGCCTGCAGGATGAGTGGTAATGTTTGAGATTGAAATTCTGGTGGATGAGGGTTCAAATCCCCGCTAGGTCATCCTGATTTCGGTTTCCATGGTTTTCCGTAGTCACTCCAAGCGAATGCCGGGATGGTTCCTACAAAAATGTCATTGCCGAATTCCTGCCCGTTCTTTGCCCCAGTTTCCTCCCGCCTGTAATGACCTCGATGTCGACGGGGTGTAAAGCTATAGGGCAAAAAAAATGTTTAAAAATAAATTCAAGAATTTGATTCGTAAACGAGACTTTTCTTACAATTTGTAGGGTTAAACTGTGCTCTGAAAATTTATGTAATAAAAATGTTTCGGTATTTGATATCACAGAAAAAAATCGTACTTGTCGGAATCGTATGGCGTTGAAAAAGCTACACAGTCGAATGTATAACAGGCTGTGAGCGGTAAAGGATAGCCGCGTACGTGAATACTAAACACAGATGCTTTCTTAAGTAGGGTACTCATCTTGTATAATGCATTAACAATGGACAACGGCTACAAAGAGCTTGTTAAACGTCTTCCGGAGCTCTGTCGCGTAATGGAGTACGGGTGTACAGCGGCAGGATATGATTTACGTCATCTGTAGGCCCCTAGTATATAACAAAATTTATGTTTGTGCATTAAATTTATTTCAGATAAAGTAATTCAAATGAACGCTACTGATGACATACATGCCACAAAAGTATCATTTGGAAGTTTTACCGAGCGTCGTAGGTGAACGGTTAACGTTCTGGCCTCTTATTCTGGAGGAAGCCGGTTCGAATCCCCGTTCGGGCATCCAGATTTGAGTTTTACATGGTTTTCCCAAATCACTCCAGGCGATTGCCGGGATGCTTCCTTCAAAAGACAATGGCTGAATTCCTTCCCGTTCCTTGTCGCCAGTCCTATCCCGCCTCTAATGACCTCGACGTCGACGAGGCGTAAAGCCATAATTTTTTTAAAAAAGGAAGATTTGTTTGTCTGTCCGCAGTACACGTGAAAACGAACTGACGGATTTTAACGAAAGTGCAGATAGTTACAGCGTATGTCAAGGGCTGTATCCTGATTAGCAATGACACAGGGTCTAATACCGTAAAATCTGAAATTCTTTGCTATATGTCCACGCATAGTGTAAACATTAATGGACTAATTTTAAGGAATCGGCTCGCGGTGATAGCTTATGCCGTAGGTTAAAACATAGGATAGTTTTTATCCAGATATGTTACAAAGTTCCCGATGATACTGTCCCCAAAACTTCAAATTTTTAAATTTTTGTCTGTCTGTCGGCGCATTACGCAAAAACTGATGAACGCATTTCAGTGAAACTTCAGACAGCGATCGCTTATGTTATCATTTTATCTATTTCTCAATGAGACAGAGGCCAAAGCCGTTAATTTTTGGAATCTTAATGCATGGATTTAAGTGAAACTGTTATTATAGATAGTTGAAGAATTATTTTAAAGATTAAGCTCTCCACTTTGGTAACATCATTAATTAAGAAAGGATTTTTTTTTTAAATTCGACCCGTAAATGGAAAAATGAACAATCAAGGTCACGGGTATGCGATAGTTCAGAGTCAAGCAGCTAGGCTGCGCTGGCGTCGATAAGGGCAGATAGCAGCAGCGCATATCTCTAAAGCAAGGAGCCCTTCGGATATTTTAATTTAATCAATTCTGATTGTTTTGCTACGCTCCTATTTCAGTTGGAAAATAAATAATTGCTACAAATAAGCCGTTTTTTTCTTCCATACTACTACAAACCACTAACCTCGCACGGGCAACCTAGCATACAATAATTTACAGTCTATGTACCTTTGTAAATTATTTATGTTCTACCTACATTTAAAAAAAATTATATCCCTGATACTGAACAGTTACGTCGTATCCATTCTCTATAAATTAATGACGGAAAATCACTCCAGGCGACTTCCTTACCGTTCCTCTCCAGGACAGGAGAGAGAAAATTAGAGAAATAAGATACCGTACTAGTGCTTACATTTATTCTTTCTTCCCTCGAGCTATTCGGGATTGTAAAGATTAGTTTTGGTGCAAAGCACCTTCTTCCACGCACAGTATTTGTGAACTGTAGAGTATGGATCTAGATATAGATGATCCGTAAAGCCCTGGTATGACGTGCCTTCAGAGTAGCGCGGAGTAAGGCAAAACACAGGGAAGTTCGACGGGTCTACTGGAGATCGCGATTCCGCTACAACAATGGAATACTGCTGAAGTCAGTCGCAAGACGTATTATTTTCAAGCAGTAATTCTTTTGTAATACAGCCTGGACCATTATTTTCAAGCAGAAATTAGGTTGTAACACAACCTGGACCAGCATGAAACTGTTAAATGTACTTCGGAAAGAATTTGTAGTGGAGTCTTGCGTTTGACCACTGTAGTATTATAATGCCAACTCCTGGCGGAATCGCGATCTTCAGTAATCCTCATATACGACAAGTACTTATTGATGTGAGAATGAAGGTTTCGGCACAGTAAATCATGTATCCCGGCATTTGAGTCTTTATCTTAATGTCCAGTTATGAGTTATAGCTTTTCTATTTGTCTGGCACTTTGTTTAGCCACATTGTATTAGCCGTTTAAATAGCTTCTGATATCGTGGCTATATCCGCCGAACCTAAATTATTGGTTCTTATCATTGCCTTGTGTGACTTGTGTCAATTGTACGCCGAGTTTTTGTTTTTCCCTAAGTTGATAGTTATTGTGTTCCTTATTACGATTTATACTAGTCGGTAGCGTGGTCAGCCATTATTTACACCATTTTCTAAGGTGCAACCAGTATTGACGTGGTCCTGGATATCGACATTCGGAGGAGGTTTCAGGAATATGCTCTACAAAACCATACCTTTTAAGGCGTAGATTTAAACATTCTTTTTCTCTTCTTCAGCCTTAACCCTACTATCTTTTGCAAGTGTAATATGATTTTTATGTTTTATTGATGCACAAATCACCAGCCACTTGCAGCATCAGTTAGTTGGTGCTATCTTCTTCTTCTTGATGACAGTTGCCTCATTACGCTAGATTTATGATTTATTTATAGTGCACTAAAGAACTGAATTGGATATACCTGTCTAGTATCGTATAGTCTCAGTTCACCTTGGCATGGACTCGACAAGACACTGGAAGCCATAGAGATCCTCACATTCCACAGTTCACAAAGGTTTGATTGAGAATGTCAGTGGTTTTCGATGGAATCCCAGATGTGTTAGATGTTCATCGAACCACCCGAATACAGTTCGAACGGTGCATTGTCTTGCTGAAACGGGAGGTATCCCGGTAACCTTGACAGATGCCAGAAGCTCCATTTGAGTTTCCAGATGAGAATACCACCTAAGCAGCTTGAAGAGTATCCTACTGTCTCGGCTTGTTGAAGTGACATTTCTCTACAATCATTGCGCACGGTGATTTAAGGTGAGCAGAGGTACACTTGTGAAACGAGCATAGCAAGGAGTTCGTTTCTATTGACTGTTGGATAGTGTACTCACGGTAGTGATCCGTGGAAACCACAGTACCTGCACGACTTCCGAGATGGAGCGACCCATTCATAGGGCACTTTTCCCATGGTCAAATGTGGTCAGTTCGTTCGTCTTACCAATAATGTAGGCATCACTCCTTATAGTGGCGGCTTTCTGTTGACGCCATTTCGTTTCAGTTCACAGCACAATATTTCCGTAAGGCCATGGCCGAATTCCTTACAGTTCCCTGTTCCCGCCTCGACGTCGACGAGGCGTAAAACCATAAGGAGGTGCTGGGAGGATAGGTGAGTACAGTGACCAGAGAGGTGTAGTGTCCAACAGGTGAAGCAAGCGAAGGCGCTGCCCGGACCCTGGCTCGTATTGATCTGCCCGGGTCGGCCGTGGGGCAGGTTAGGACGCTATTTACATGCAGCGCCACCCATGTTCAAAGCTTCAACTCACGACACAATGAAAGGGCGTATTTCTGTACTCGATTTACAAACAAGAGTTTTGTATACTTGATTTCGACGGTCGAACCGAGCGTTGTGGATGAGTGGTAACGCTCTGGTTTCACATTAGTTCTAATCCCCGTCCTGCCATGCAGATTTCCAGGCGAATGCCGAGATGGCTACTTCAAAAAACCATGCCCAAATTCAATTACGTTCCTTGCCACTAGTTCATGACAATGCTAAAGCCATAAGAAAAAAATCGATCGCTAAGGTCAATGACGCGTGTAAATGAATTTAATTAATACAGTCAACCTAAATGAAGCTCTACAGCTTTCACATTATACGTTCCCTTACGGTAACGATATTTTGGTTTACCTTGGTTTATCATTTCTTTTTACTTATGGCTTTACGCCTCGTCGAGGTCATTAGAGGTGGGATGGGACTGGGGACAAGGAACAGGAAGGAATTCGGCCATGGTCTGTTTGAAGGAAGCATCCCGGTACTCTCCTGGAGTGATTTGTGGAAACCATGGAAAAAACAAATCTCGATGCCCGGACTGGGACTCGAACAGGCGTCCTCCCGAATGCGATGCCAGAGCGTTAACCTAAAGAGTCATACAATACTGGGAGCACCTGTCTTATTTCAGGCTACTAGACAACATGTTTAACTTAAGAACGGCGTATCGCAGGGATCAGTACTCGTTCTGCTCCTTTTCAGCCTGTATATTGCAGACATGCCGAAAACAAGATTAAAAAAGTTTGGTTACGCCGACGACTGGGTTTTTGTCATGAGGTGCAGATCAATCGAAACGACTGAAGAAATTCTAACAGAGGACCTGGAAACAATGGGAAGATATATCCGTCGGTGGAAACTCCAACCCAATGCTTCTAAAACAGAGGTTACCTGCAACTATCTAAATAGCAAACTCGCTAGAAGGGAACTTAACATACGGTTCGAAGAAACCATACTTACCCATTATACGACACCAATGTACCTGGGTGTTACCCTTTACAGAATATTATCCTTTAACGCGCATCTAACGAAAATGGCTGAGAAGTTAGAAACAAGATACAACATCATTCAAAAGCTATGTGGTACCTCCCGTGGTGCATCAGCTCCTCTGCTCTGGGTCTGCACGCACGTGAAAGAAGTGGACACAACTTAATAACGCTATGCGAATCATCAAGACAACTCCCACAAAATGGCTCTCGATGCCAACATCAACAAACTTCATCCTAGAAATCTCCAATGAAATCAGCAAGGGATGCTATACGCGAAGATTTCAACATCACCAAAGCTTGGATCCAGGAGTAGACTGCACAACAAAATAACAGCAAGCCACCAGGTTTTTAAACCCTGGTCCACACTCAACAGGATCAGAACTCGGCACGGCACAAGTGGGGCAAGCAACCATCCCCCTTACGCGAATGTGGAGAGATTTAGACAGTTGGTCATATTGTTGAAGAATGTCCGATAAGGTCTTACTTTTGTGATCCTGTGGACTTCCTGCTAGAAACTCAGGAATCGATAGATTGTATTAGTAAACTAGATGTATGCCTGTAATATTGTTAAGTTGCAATATGTATATATTATTCCAATGTATCTTAAATTGACATACGATAAATAAGTAAATAACGGATCGCCAGCGCATTCGGTATGACGTGATGAATATTGGTCTGGCTCTTATCCCGACTCTAATGACCTCTCGGATTTCCATTTGATTGCCAGTTCCGCTGCTTTCTGTATTTATGCGTCACCTTCAGCGTTGTTACAATGTTGCTGCTTATGCTACCGTAAAACGTGTGCGGATTAAATGTTATCGTTATTTTTGCATATATTTTCATCTGTTTGCATGAATTATCAGATTTTTTTATTTTGATTCGTTGTTATACATTATTTCAGCGTTTTTATTTTGCTGATACAGTTCAACAGTATGATGTCACAGCCCTAAAGAACGTACCTCAGTTTGGCAGAAGCACTGCAATTAGTAGGCCTATACAGTAGATGTCGCTAATGTGCTGGAAGATTGGAGCTTTCGAATGAAAATGGAAAATGCAAGACGAGGGCCCTCAAATGTTATCATGTCTAATTTACGACTTTTAGCGCAGATGGTAGAGGATTTTATTATATTTTCATTGTTGTTTTACTAGGATCAGATTCTAGATTTTTTTTTCTTATGGCCTCGTCCACGTCTAGGTCATTAGAGGCGGGAAAGGACTGGGAGCAAGGAACGGGAAGGAGTTCGGTCATGGCCTTTTGAAGGAAGCATCCCGGCATTCGCCTGGAGTGTTTTGGGGAAACCGTGGAAAATCCAAATTTGGATTCCCGGACAGGTATTCGAATCCGTGTTCTCCAGAATGCGAGGCCAGACATTACCGCTCACCAACCACGCTTGATCAAAATAAAAAGAATCTTAATCCTTATGACTGTGATAACTACTTCCACTAAAAGAAAAATAAATGTGAATTGACTAATTAGCGTATGACTGAATAGACAGTGCAGGTTTTTCGTGTTTCTTTCAAATTATTTTTGTTAATAAATAGGTAGAACATAAATTCAGAAGAAATTTCTTCTGGTACCAGATGTGGAGAGAATTGCTCATCTTGTACGATTGATTTCATGTTGGATCCCGCACCGCGTGAATCAATATGTCTCGAGATAATCGCAATCGAAGTTTTTGAATGTACATTTATTTACAATTTCTACCGCAATTCACAATAAAGATCTGGAAGATTTTTTAATGTATTCTACAATATCTAGCTCAAATAACATACGCCGAAAGCTTAGCAATGAAACCCCAGTATACTTGTACCTGTCTACCACGCAGCGCCCTAACTCGGGTGAAGTTTGCTAGCGCCAATTTTTATCTTCATAGTCCATAGTATCGAAATCGAAAAGAAAAAATCGATTTTTTTTTTTTTTTTTTTTAGAAGAAAAGTAATCCTTGACTAGACTTAACGGATTTATTTCGTTTGTTTTACTTTTTTATTTTTGATCAACTATAATTTGTTTTTACGTTAAATATAGTGATCTCGTCTAATTTGGTGATTGACTTTAAGTGTTGCATGATTTTAAATGGCAGGTTCAGAATATGGCGATAACAGTATTAGTTGTGTAAGGTAGGTGGCATACACCAAACAGCATGAACATGATTATCATCGACTATAGTTTCTTTCGACGCGATAGTTTGCGAGCAAATAATACCATGGACAGGATTGTAGTTAGTTTAATTGGTTATACGTCTATATCTGTTTATTTTTTTGGGGGACTTTACGCCTCGTCGACGTTGAGGTCATTAGAGGCTGGAAAGGACTGGGATAAGGAATGGGAAGGAATTCGGCCATGTACTTTTGAAGGAAACATGCAGGCATTCGCCAGGGGTGATTACAGGAAACCATGGAAAACTGAAATCAGTGGCCAGACTGGGATTGGAACCAGCATCCTCCCAGATGCGAAGCCAGAGCGTTACCGCTCACCCACCACACTCCGCATTAATCTGTCAGTGTTTGGGATGAGCCGGAAAGGGCTTTTTGATACAGGCGTATAACTGCGGAAGTGCAAGCTATATTCTGCATGATGTTTGTGCAGTTTTTGAGGCGGAACTTAGTTACCGTCCAGCAATTAGCTTAGCCGATTGCGGGAAACCGCTTGACATGGGGGTTCCCAAACTTTTTCTTACCGCGCCCTCCTTCCGTGCAAAGAAAAAGAAAGATACCTCACTTCTACCCCGCCAAAATTTTATTATTAAAAAGGTAAATGCCTACTTCTCAGTACTAAAAAATTACATCTGAGAGGAGGTACGTGGTGTTACATGTGAGGCGGCGTAGGAGACATACTACTTACGACGGTGTGGAGCTTCACACGAACGGCGAATGGGAAGCGTTCATAAACTACGTGGCTCGGTCTAGGGGGAGGGGAGGGGGCAAAGGCTACGCTGATGGTTCCGAGCCAGGCCACGTAGCTTTCCATTCATATTATTTTTCACAGTTAAAATGAGGTACAGAACACACAACAGCGCGTGAATATTTATTTCTTCATTTAATTATCTCCGTATGTAATGTGCAATAGTCTAACAAGAGACAACGGTACAAAATGTCTTCTGGAATCAAAAGGGAAATAAGCTACGTTCTATGTGTGTGTGAGACAAAAGCCACGTCGGGCTACGTGGGGGGAGGAAGGGGGATTCACAGGAGGCCAAAATGGATCTACGTGGTTTATGGACGCTCCCCGGGTGTGTCAGGATATCAAGATGCTGTCAACCTGTCAATTCCCTCTCGGCCCTCCAACACTGCACCTCCTCGAAACTCTACCTATGAATCACAGTCTAGCAATACGTTACATGAACTAAGTATTGTCTTGCTCTGTATTGTTACGTCAGACATCTCGCTAACATACTGGGCTATTGTGAATTACGTTGTTCTTTATGAGGTATGTTTTAATTCTTCGTACCATGTTGGAAAGACGTGAACCGTCAGTTGAATCTATTTAACTACGATGACAACTTTCTACTTTCAAGAATATAACATCATCATCTCCGAATAATCTTTGTTTTTTACGTCTCGTTGGTGTCGAGTCATTGGGTGCGGGAAGGACTGAGGGGAAGCAAATCGGCCATGGTCTTTTGAAGGAAGCATCCCGGCATTTGCCTGGAGTGATTTGGGGACACCAAGGAAAATTGAAATCTGGATAGCCCAACGGGGATACGAAGCCACGTCCTTCCGAATGCGAGGCCAGAGCGTTAGCGCGCACCCTCCACGTTTGAGTAAAGGAGAACCACATATCAGACAATTGGTGTTGACAGTTCGCAGAGGGAATTCGATATGGTTTGCATCCATTAAAATTGACCGCATGAAATTGATTCAGATCAGACTGATTGCACAGCGTAACAAACTCTACTTTCTGTTCCCTTTGTCCCTCCAGATACAGGAGACACGGGTGCTATGTTTGACCTACAAAAACTGCAGCTAATAATGTAGATTTGCCTCGGTTACATCTGAAGGCTTTCAGCTATATAACAAACCATTCGTTTGCACACTGCACCCATATTCCCTAAGTTCATATTTTTTAAGTAAGCATACAAATTTTCCAGAACTCCAAATCTTTGATGCGTACATGATATTGTGCTTCTTCCCCTAACAGTTTACATGGCTTCACTCTACGTCACGAACAGTTTAGAAATACACATGAAAGTAGAAGCAGCTGTACATAAGAACGTTCGTTATGATATAGATCCAATGGTCAATAACGTCACAGAAACTGCGCGCAACGGAAAGCAAAAGTTGCAACTTATAAATATTAGTGGGTCGTCAGAGGTTATGTGCCACGTCCGTCTTATTCCAGTTCCATTATGATGCACGGAAAGTTGGGAGAAACTTCGTGTTCCCAAAGTAGTTTTCTTCTCCTGGCGCTGGTAAGTCGCTAGCTTCCCGGATGTGCGTACAGTCGGACTCCCTCCGTCCAATTATTTGTGACAGCTTTAGCCACATCAAACTCGTGAAAGTTTTTTTTTCCCTTTTCCTCTATCGTCCAAAGAGCGGTCTGGTGGCTGATTGTTTTCGAAAGTTCGCTGCTCCGGTTCCAGTGGGTGCAGGAATTTTTGGGAGTTGTGTTTGATCATGTGAACGCCGGGTCGTTCTGTGGTTCTGATTCCACTTTAAAATGTAGATCTCAGAGGAAAGGAATTGCCCGTCCTACCTCTGACGCAATGGCTTTATTACACTTCGTACATATTCCGATCGCAAATCAAGTCTTATTAGGTCTGTTGACAAATCATTAAAACTACGAGTACAATGTCCCATCGAAGAGGATCCAAAGTGAATGTTCGGAGTTCAAATGAGCTTAGTACTAAAAGGCTTTCCATGTTTACCAAATGCAGTACCTCCAACCTCTTGCTTTTGATGTTTCCATTGTAGTATAGATGAGAATATGGCAAGTTGTGTGTGACGTTACTGAGTTTCGACTGCGTCGACATTGCTACGATAGTTTCATACTTCAGCTTAAAACGGCGAGAGCTGCTATGCATTTACACTTTAAACTTTGTTCCTCTCCGTTTGATGCAATCCTCCATCTATTGCTAACATCATCGTGTCAAAATCCCCATTACAACCTACGTCCTCGACTATCTGTTTATTTCCTCCACTAACAAATTAACAATCTCATATGACCCTCCCTACTCTCTGACTCTTTCCTCACTCGTTCATTTCATACTTTGTCCACTTAATAGGCAACTTCCTTCCATATCACCTCGTTTCAATTTTCCTTCTTTTTGTATTCCTTAAGTCTATGCTTCTTACCATAAATTAGTGTGCTCCAAACACACAGTTATAGAAACTTCTTTCTCAGTTTAGCTCAATATTTTTTTTTTTTTTTTTTTCGCTAGTGCTATTCTGCTTTTAGTTCGTTCTTACTTCGACCGTTGGTTGTTATTTTACTTCCTTCACTTCCTTGTAATTATACATTTAATCTACTGTTATTACTGCTGCATTTAATTACATTTCTGTTATTTAATTAATATTTCGTCCAAATTCCTCTCTCAGTATTTTGTTCATTCCATTTAGTAATTTCTCATTATCCTTTCTCTGGTCTGCTAACAGGACAATATCATAAATCGCAGCATACTTATTGCTTCCTCTACACACAAGTTTAATGTAAATGAGGATAGACTGCAAACTAGTCTTATACCCATTTTAACTGACGCTTGTCTCTCGTTGTTATGTATTATTATTGTTGTTATTCGCTATCTGATTCTTACATGTATTATTAATCGTTCTTCTTTCCCGATATTTTAGACCTGATTTGATTAAAAATTTAAACGTCTTGTCGCATTTAATATTATCCAAAAGTATTTTTCAGGTCCAGTAATGCCATAAAACTAGAATTGCTTTTCTTGTACCCCAGTTTCCCTATACCCAAACTGGTATTCTCCTACCGTCTCCTCTGGTATCCTTTGTCCTGATTTTTCCTCTTATCGATCAACTACAACATTTCTTTTGTGACCAAAGGTTTGCGGTAAGCTTATTTCTCAATGCATAACGTTTCTTCACTATCTTTGATTATCCCTCTATTCAGTACATTTTATTCTTCTTCTGTTGAATTCCTTTCAGAATTATTTCTTAGACTATGTCTACCACTTCTGAAAATAATTCTTTTATGTGAGATTCATTCAGTTTGTTAAATTCTAGTCTGCTCCGTCTGTGTTGGTTCCACTATCAGATTATGGTGAGAGACAATATTAGCTCCCGGGTATGCTTTATAGTCTAAATCTGTACTGAACGTAGTGGATGAGTGGTTAACGCTCTGGCCTCGCATTCGGGAGGACACCGGTTCAAATGCCTGTCCGGGCATCCAGATTTGGGTTTTCCATGGATTCCCCAAATCACTCTAGGTGATTGCCGGGATGCTTCCCTCAAAAGCCCATGGCCGAATTCATTCCCGTTCCTTGTCCCCAGTCCTATCGTGCTTTTAGTTACCTCGACGAAGACGTGGCGTAAAGCCAAATAATCTAAATCTGTGTTTGACCACGATATAATCTACCTGTATGGCTTCAACTGCTGCAATGTTCTGTGGAGTCACACCATTTGCGAACTTCCTACTCCATTCGTAGACTTACTGTTTTGACAAACATGCATCACCGTACTGAACCTTCATTCTTCGGTGAATTTCAATAGGTTTCACACCTTCACTACTCAAAAACCTAATAACAGAACGCTGTTCTTCCCTGGTGCAAGTCTCAAGTGGGGCCGCCATCTTTATACTGATACTGCAACGGTATTTGTGCATCTGCACTATGCTGCCACCTACAGGCCATTCTGCACGCTGCTTGTAGCACGCTTACCAACTTACAGGATAACGGCGCGAAATTTCGATTTTTTATTACAAATTTAAGGTTTTCATTTGACTCACCCTCGCATCTACCAATTGAAAAATGATTGATATGAAACTTGTTTACGGATGCACAAGGATTAAGAATAAACTGTAACAAATACAGGTTTTTATTTCAAAAACTTATGTTGATCTTGAAATCGTATCAAAATAAATCTTGCATAATGCATTTTGCTTTCCCCCCTCAAATATACTGAGCGTGGTGGTTTCGATTTCCACAGGTTGCCACTCAAGGCCAATGCTGGGATGGTTCCTTCAAAAGGCCGAAGTCGAATTCCATTCCTTGCCCTCAGTCCTTTCCAACACCTAATGACCTCGACGTCGATGTCCATCCCTTCCTATCCTGTGCTAACCTCCTCATCTCTACATACCCCTTACAATCCACGTCCTCAATTATCTGCTTCATATATTCTAATCACTGTCTTCCTCTACAGTTCTTACCTTCGACTGTTCCCTCCACCAGCAAATTAACCAATCCAGCATGTCGCAAAATATGACCTACCAGCCTGTCCCTTCTTTCTATAAGCTTCTTCCATAAACTTCTTTCCTCACCCATCATTAAGTCCACTTAATTTTCAGCATTCTTCTGTAGTACCACATTTCAAATATTTCAATTTTCTTTATTTCCGATATTCCTAAAATCTATGTTTCGCTACCATAAAGTGCTGGGCTCCACACAGAGAGATTTAAAAATTTCTTTCTAATTCCTAGATCAATATTTGAAACTAAAAGATTTCTCTTTTTCATGAAGGCTCTTTTTGCTAGTGCTATTCTGCTTTTAACATCATTCCTGCTTCGGTCATCGGTTGTAATTTTGCTTCCCAAGTAACAGAATTCACTTACTTCTCCTATTACATCCGATCCTATTTTTATATTTAATCTACTAGAATTGGTATCATTTCTGCTACATTTCATCATTTTTGTCTTGCTTTGATTTATACGAGGGTGGTCTGAAAAGTTTCCGACGTCAACGTGAAGATGGCAGCACTCGTAAATAAAAGTTATTGAATTTCATTGTTTATCTGTTGACAGTTACTCACCAAAGTTTCAGCCATTTTGGACGCGCAGTTGTTATGTAACAGTCGTTTGAGTGAGTTGATGTGAGTGTTTTTGTAAAAATGGACAAAATCGAGTATCGAGCTGTCATTAAATATTTGTTTTTGAAAGGCAAAACGCCTACGCAAATCAAAGATGACTTGGATTCTGTGTATGGGGACTCTGCACCACCACTTACCACAGTGATATTTTGGGCAGCTGAATTTAAACGTGGCCGTAAGAGCTAGGAAGACGATGCACGTTCGGGACGTCAAAAAACTGCAACTACCAACGAAAACATCGACAAAGTTCACCAATTGGTGGTAGACGACCGCCGAATTAAAGTGAGAGAGATAGCAGAGATTATGAACATCTCAAAAGAACGCGTTTGCTACATATTAAATCAATATTTAGGTATGAGAAAGGTGTCCGCGCGTTGGGTGCCGCGTTTGCTCACATTAGACCAAAAACGTGTTCCAATGAACATTTCCAACGCTCTGTTGGCGCAGTTTAGGCGCAATAAATCCGAGTTTTGGCGCCGATTAATTACTCTAGATGAAACTTGGATACTTGGATACAACATTATACGCCCGAAACAAAAGTACAGTCCAAACACTGGACTGCAAAGGGGGAACCGGATCCAAAAAAAAGCAAATACTGTTTTTTTCGGCTGGGAAAGTGCTGGCGACTGTTTTTTGGGATAGTCTTGCAGTTATTTTAATCGATTACCTTCAAAAAGGAAAAACCATTACAGGAGCATACTACGCATCATTACTTTACAAGCTGAAGGCAGAACTTGCGGAAAAACGGCCACATTTGCAGAAAAAGAAAATCCTGTTTGACCAAGCCAACACCTACACCTCAGCGGTTGCCATTGCGAAAATTCACGAATTACGGGTTGAACTGCTTGACCATCCGCCTTACTCACCAGATCTAGCCCCAAGCGACTTCTTTTTGTTCCTTCATCTAAAAACTGCGCTCGGAGGACAGAGATTTTCGTCAAATGAAGAGGCAATCACCTTCGTGCAGAGTACTATTTGGACGGGTTACAGAGATGGGAGCATCGCTGGGAGAAGTGTGTAGAGTTACAAGGAGACTATGTTGAAAAATAAAAAAAAAAAATCGGAAAAAATGTCTTGTATCTTTGTTAGGTCGGAAACTTTTCAGACCACCCTCGTATACAGTAGAAAATTTTCCTTCAGTATTTTGTTCATGCCATTCAGTAAATTCTCAATATCCTCAGACCTTTCGGCTAACAAGACAATGTCATCAGCTAATCGTAGCGTACTGATTTTTTCTCCCTGCAACACTTATGCCACATGGAAATTTTTCTTTTACTTTCTTTATTGCTTGTATTGGGTGTAAGGGTTTGGGAGAGACAATACTAGTCTTTTCCAACCAAATGTCAACCTCTCCTTCACGTGGTGCACCCTGTTTGCACGGACGAGGCTCTGGCGACTGAAAGATTCCCGGTATAAGGAGTCACCCACTGCTTGCCAACGGCCTCCGAAAGGAGGGCGGAAGAGCGGGGAGCGGTTCAGGGCACCCTCTTGCCCTTGGGGTTGGAAACGGCCCCTAAAGGCGGATGAATCAGAAATGATCAACGGCATGGGGATGCAGAAGGCAACGGGAAACCACTGCATTAAAGACCCAAAGGGTATCCCGAGGACATGTAATCCTCTCAAATTACATATATCATGATGGCTTCTTCCTGGGTAAAATATTCCGGAGGTAAAATAGTCCCCCAATCGGATCTCCGGGTGGGGACTGCTCAGGGAGGAGTCATCAGAATGGATAGAAACATTCTACGAGTCGGAGCGTGGAATGTTAGAAGTCTGAATAGGGCAGGTAGGTTAGAAAACTTAAAAAGGGAGATGGAACAACTTAAGTTAGATGTTGTTGGGATTAGTGAGATTAAATGGAAGGACGCACAGGATTTCTGGTCTGGGGAACACAGGATAATTAGCACACAAGCTGTCAACTGGAGTCACTGGTGTAGGATTTGTAATGAACAAGAAAGTAGGGAAACGGGTGAGTTATTATGAACAGTTTAGTGACAGGATTATTTTGATGAGGTTAGAAACTAAGCCCGTCCCAACCACATTAGTACAAGTATATATGCCAACGTCACAGGAAGATGACGAAGAAATAGAAAAAATATACGCTGAAATTGAAGAATTAATCCAATATGTGAAAGGGGAGGAAAATCTAATAATCATGGGTGATTGGAATGCAATAGTGGGAGAAGGAAAAGAGGGGAATACTGTAGGAAGTTTTGGTCTAGGAGAAAGAAATGAGCGAGGAAGCAGGTTGCTAGAATTTTGTGAAAGATATAAGCTAGTAGTGGCGAACACACTGTTAAGAACCATGCAAGAAGAATATACACCTGGAAACGTCCTGGGGATACAGGCAGATATCAGCTAGATTATATCATGGTCAAACAGAGATTCAGGAATCAAGTTCTAGACTGTAAAGCGTACCCAGGAGCAGACATAGACTCGGACCATAATTTGATAGTAATGAAGTGCAGGCTGAAATTCAAGCGAATAAGGAAGCAGCATAAGCAGAACAGACTGGCAGTGAATAAAGCTGAAACAATCTAGCACAAGAGAAAAATTTGCAGAAATGGCAGACTTAGGTCTAAGAAGTTAACTGTGAAAGGAGCTCAACCGAGGACGAATGGAATGCATTAAAGACCGAAATAATGAAAGCTGCAAAGAAACATTAGGCTTTAGGAACAAGCTGCCCGAAAACCTTGGATCACAGAAGAAATTTTGGAGCTGATGGATCAGAGGAGAAGGTACAAAAATGCTCAGGATGAAGCAGGAAGAGAGCAGTACAGGCAATTTAGAAATCAAATAAATAGGAAATGCAAAATAGCAAAAGAAAAATGGCTACAAGAAAAGTGTGAAGAAGTAGAAAAGGAAATGGTCGTAGGAAAAGTAGATGTTGCATATAGAAAGATCAAACAGAATTTTGGAGAAATGAAGAAAAGAGGTATGAACATTAAAGCTGCCGATGGGAAACCTCTTTTAAGCTCAGAAGATAGAGCTAACCGATGGAAGGAATACATTGAGAAACTGTATGATGGGGACGACTTGAACAATAGTGTATTGGAAAAGGAAGGCGATGTCGACATTGATGACTTAGGAGATCCTGTTTTGAGGACCAGAATTTAATAAAGCTCTGAATGACTTGAAAGCAAATAAGGCAGTTGGAATTGATGAGATCCCTGCAGAACTTCTTAAATCTCTAGGAGAGGAAGGAATCGAAAGATTATTCAAGCTGATATTCAAAAAGTTATGAAACAGGAGAAATTCCAACTGATTTTAATAAAAAATATCATCTTCACACTTCCAAAGAAAGCACAAGCCGACAAATGTGAGAATTATCGCACCATTAGTCTAACATCACATGCTTCAAAATTACTGACCAGAATAATATACAGAAGGATGGAAAGGGTAGTAGAAGAGATAGTAGGTGAAGATCAGTTTGGGTTTAGGAAAAATCGCGGTACAAGGGAAGCAATTCTGTCTTTAAGATTAATACTTGAAGGGCGGATCAAGAAAAACAAAGATACTTTTATGGCATTTGTTGATTTAGAAAAAGCTTTTGATAATGTTAGGTGGGACAAGATGTTCAAAATTTTAAAGAAGTCAGGTCTAAAGTATCGAGATAGAAGAATACTCTATAAACTATATAAGAATCAAGTGGCTGTAATAAAAGTAGAGAATCACGAGAGACATGCATCAGTTAAAAAGGGTGTGAGACAAGGTTGTAGTCTATCCCCGTTAATATTCAACTTGTATGTAGAAGAAGCAATGAAGAAAGTCAAAGAAAAATTTCCATGCGGCATAAGTTTTCAGGGAGAAAAAAATCAGTATGCTACGATTTGCTGATGACATTGTCTTGTTAGCAGAGAGGGCTGAGGATATTGAGAAGTTATTGAATGGCATGAACAAAATACTGAAGGAAGATTTGGACTGAATATAAATCGAAAGTAAGACAAAAGTGATGAAATGTAGCAGAAATGATACCAATAGTAGCAGATTAAATATAAAAATAGGATTCGGATGCTATAGGAGAAGTGAGTGAGTTCTGTTACTTGGGAAGCAAAATTACAACCGATGGCCGAAGCTAGGAAGGATGTTTAAAAGCAGAATAGCACTAGCTAAAGAGCCTTCATGAAAAAGAGAAAACCTTTTAGTTTCAAATATTGAGCTAGGAATTAGAAAGAACTTTTTAAAACTCTATGTGTGGAGCACAGCACTTTACGGGTAGCGAAACATGGACTTTAGGAATACCGGAAAGAAAGAAACTTGAAGGCATTTGAAATGTGGTGCTACAGAAGAATGCTAAAAATTAGGTGGAACAGACAAAGTAAGAAATGAACGAGTTTTGGAAATGATGGGTGAGAGAAAGGAAGTTTATGGAAGAAGCTTACAGGAAGAAGAGACAGGCTGGTAGGTCATATTTTGAGACATGCTGGATTGGTTTAATTTGTTAGTGGAGGGAACAGTCGAAGGTAAGAACTGTAGAGGTAGACAGAGATTAGAATATATGAAGCAGATATATGAAGGACGTGGGTTGTAAGGGGTATGTAGAAACGAAAAGTTAGCACAGGATATGAAAGGGATGGAGGATTGCATCAAACCAGTCTAAAGACTGACGACAGCAAAAAAAAAAAATTGCTTGTTCTACATACAAGTTGAATATTAACGGGGATAGACTACAACCTTGTCTCACACACTTTTTAACTGATGCATGTCTCTCGTGATTCTCTACTTTTATTATAGCCACTTGATTCTTATATAGTTTATAGGATATTCTTTTATCTCGATACTTTAGACCTGACTTCTTTAAAATTTTGAACATCTTGTCCCACCTAACATTATCAAAAGCTTTTTCTAAACCAACAACGCCATAAAAGTATCTTTGTTTTTCTTAATGCGCCCTTCAAGTATCAATGTTAAAGACATAATTGCTTCCCTTGTACCGCGATTTTTCCTAAACCCAAACAGATCTTCACCTACTATCTCTTCTACTACCCTTCCCATTCCTCTGTATATTATTCTGGTCAGTAATTTTGAAGTATGTGTTGTTAGACTAATGGTGCAATAATTCTCACATTTGTCGGCTTGTGCTTTCTTTGGAAGTATGAAGATGATATTTTTATTAAAATCAGTTGGAATTTCTCCTGTTTCATAACTTTTTGATATCAGCTTGAATAATCCTTGGACTCCTTCCTCTCCTAGGGATTTAAAAAGTTACGCAGGGATCTCATCAATTCCAATTCAATTTCGTGAGATCTGGCCGGACCCCCCCCCCCCCCCTTCCTTCTGGTGATATCTGGTCCGTGAGAACCCTCCCTCTCTTACCCTTCTTACAAATCGCCCTCGAAACTTTTGGAGACCTTTTCCGACGAAATACCCCCGCCCCACCCTAAAATCGACTTTCGCGCTGCTTGTAAACTTTTTTTTTTTTAGCTGTACAGTCCAAAAAATTTTCCCCAAAATCTCACGTGAGATTTCTGTAGACTCCCCCTCCCCCTCTATTTCACCTTGCGTAATTTATGGATGCCCCCTATTAATCCGTGTGTTTGGCCGTACAACATTATCTATATATGTTTATTGTCAATTTCGTAAGTTTTTCTTGCTTACTCCCCATTTAAATCGGAGTGTCAGCGTTTGACAATATTGTTTACCCTCATCTGCTGATTTTTGGTCTTTTGGAGAAAGTTTTCTCTATTTTATGTCAAAGTAGCTTATTTTGTCTATAAAATCTGTTTCATAAGAAAAGTTAAGAGAGTTGACAGAAATGCTGAGGGCTTATTTGATAGTAGACGCTGGCTGGCCCCTTGCCATTTCCACTGGTTCTGTTTTGAGGTCATTAGAGGCGGGAAAGGACTGGGGGCAGAGAATGGTAAGGAATACCGATTCCGGCATTCGCCTGTAATAATTCAGTGGTCGGGGAGAGATTCGAACCCACGCCCTCCCGAATGCCACATCCATTGTCTTTATGTCAATCGTTTTTATGTTGCTGCAACTGATAATGTTATTGGTTTTATCTCTCTGTTTTTCGGTCTACACGAATTTGTTTTTGATTTTCGCTTGAGGGCAGATGTCGACGGGAAGAAATAGCACGTGTTTCGAATACCCGTCCGGCCTTTCAGACACTACAGGTGCATGTCGGGTGCCGGGATGGTTTCTTCAAAAATCTAAGGCAGAATTCATTGTTTTTCTTTGGCCCCCCCGTCTTTTCCCGCCTCGACTTTAATATGCGTAAAGTCACAAAAAAAACTATTGTAAACACGAACCGCAGTTTAGCCATCTGCGTTATTCGTATAAGCACGATATGAGTGGATGCACAAGTTCGCATATCAGAATTTGAGGAATATATGGTGCCTACACGTATGATAACGCAACTGCGTATAAATTAAGTTTTAAACTTTACAAAAAGTACATTTGCACATTGTGGAGAACACTTGTGTACATTTGTTTGGCTTCTCATCATTATCTCAATAAATTATCACTTCCCTTAAAATTATTATTACTTATAAGATCGCGTATTGCATGTTAATTACATATGTCTTTAATTTTAACATGTTGTACTTCATAATTTTTCGTGGTATTATATTTTTTTGGGGACGAATGTGGAAATCAGAAGGGTAGCACAATTGCTCGTTAGCATGGCATATAACATGACTGTCTGTTAATATTATATGCGGTGGGTATTGTTGAAAGAAGTAAAATAATGTCTTAAAGAAACAGCAAAACGGGGTTAAAACCGCGTCGACTATGCGAACTCCTGTGTAGTGAAGTATTTGTGCATGCGAGAGAATATAACGAAAATTGTCGGTATAAGTGGTAGCGTGGTGATGAATTGAGGCTTCCGTTCTGGTTTGGATGTTAACACCTAATCGTTAAACGCCTTGACGCTACAAAAAGCCTATCAGATTGTTAACAGTGAACCATGTAGAGCGATCAACACTTGAAACACAACAGATCTAACGGTACACAGTGTTTTCTCTTTTTTGCTGTGAAATATATAACATGGCGCACTACACAGACGTACCTGCTTCAGAGGATAACTGATACTTGTACATTTTAAACGATACAGGCCATTTCAGTAGTTTTCTGTACCCTTGCGAGGTGTAAAGTTCCGCCATGGCCTTTCTTAGGAACCATCTCCGAATTCGCGTGCACTGATTTCGGGGAAACCATGGAAAACTGAAATCTTGATGGCCGGGCGGGGATTTGAACCCGTCTTCCCGAATTCGAGGCCAGAGCGTTCAGCGTTATCTAAGAAGGTGGTTCTATGTGATACTGGTTATTCTATGTTCCAATAATAAACTAAAGATCCAATGAAACTGGTACACCTGCCTAATATAGTGTAGGATCCCCGCGAGCACGCAGAAGTGCCGCAACACGACGTGACATGGACTCGACTAATGTCTGAAGTAGTGCTGGAGGTAATTGACACCTTGCATCTTGCAGGGCTGTCCATAAATCCGTAAGAGTACGAGGGGTGGAGATCTCTTCTGAACGGCAAGTTGCAAGGCATTCCAGATATGCTCAATAATTGTGATGTCTGGGGAGTTTGGTGGCCAGCGGAGGTGTTTAAACTCAGAAGAGTGTTCCTGGGGCATCTCTGTAACAATTCTGGACGTGTGGGGTGTCGTATTGTCGTGATGGAATTGCTCAAGACCCGGCGGAATGCACAATGAACATGAATGGATGCAGGTGGTCAGCCAGGATGCGTACGTACGTGTCACCTGTCAGAGTCGTATCTAGACGTATCAGGGGTCCCATGTCACTCAAACTGCACACGCCCCACACCATCACAGAGCCTCCACCAGCTTGAAATAGTTCCCTGCTGACATGCAGGGTCCATGAATTAGGAGGTTGTCTTCATACCCGTACACGTTCATCCACTGGATACAATTGGAAACGTGACTCGTCAGACCAGGCAACATGTTTCCAATCATTAACAGTCCAATGTCGGTGTTGACGGGTCCAGGCGAGGCGTATAGCTTTATGTCGTGCACTCAGCAAGGGTGCACGAGTGGGCCTTCGGCCCCGAAAGCCCATATCGACGATGTTTCGTTGAATGGGTTCGCACACTGACACTTGTTGATGGCCCAGCATTGAAATCCGCTGCAATTTTCGGAATGTGTTGCACTTCTGTCACGTTGAACGATTATCTTCAGGTCGTCGTTGGTCCCGTTCTTGCAGGATCTTTTGCCGGCCGTAGCGATGTAGGAGATTTGATGTTTTATGGGATTCCCGATATACACGGTGCTCTCGTGAAATGGTCGTACGGGAAAATCCCTATCTCATCGCTACCTCGGAGATGCAGTGTCCCATCTTTCTTGCACCGACTATAACATCACATTCAAACTCATTTCAATCGTGATAACCTGCAATGTAGCAGCAGTAGCCGATCTAACGCCTGCGCCAGACACCTGTTGTCTTGTATAGGCGTTGCCGACCACAGAGCCGTACTCTGAGTGTTTACAATCTCTGTGTTTGCATACGCATGCCTATACCAGTTTTCTTCCACTCTTCAATGTATATTTACAAAATGTTTTACATACTTGCGTTAGTGTGTTCGGACCAGTGGTCTAGTGATATGGAGTTTGTCTTACCGAAATACCGAAATTTTAACGATTGTTCCTAGATTTCTGAGAATACAAGGAAATTTTCCTGCATTTTTTTTTTTTTCTTTTTACCGATTTTACATTTTCAAGTTGACAATCGTTTTCGTTTAGGTTTTAAGTGGGATTTCTCGATCGATTATATGATAAGTAATTATCTATTGCGGAATGTTCCCTATATATTTTGGGAAATACCCTGGTGCTCAACATTTTTGACATTTTAAGGCGATTTCAGAGCTAATTGGCGTGTCTATATAAACGAGAAATCGTATTTTATTCGTTCATTGGTTTTCATCACTTAGAAAAGAAATTTTCTCACAGTTTATAAGTTAAAATGTCGTCAGACGAAGAACCTAATACAAGAGCGACTGTGAACAAAAAAAAAAAAAAAAAAAACTGTTTTATAGAAAAGAAGGTGAAAAATTATTTTCAGGTTGGATGCAAAAAGTCTTAAAAGCGCAAACTATGCCTATTATTAGAGTTGTGATAAGGATATTAATATCATATAGGGGAAGGCGCTCTCAAGAAACACAATTTTTCGCAAGGATATTCGGTACCATCAAAGAATATAAAATCACGAAGATACCTTCATTTACTATGACAAAAACTCAAAAAACCTGATACGCAAATCAAACAAGGTAAAAATACTTCATTATTTTCGAGTAAGTTCCAGTACTTACATTTTTATGTGCCTCGTTTGTTGCGGAACTGATACAGTTTGTCCCGATTCAAATATTGATGAAGAAAGAAAGCTCAAGCCATAATTGATCAGATTATTGGTAAAGAAAGTTTTGATGATTCATGTGAAACTAAGTTTTCGCATATTGTTGACGAGTCCAGTGATCAAGCACTTGTGCTTAGTCATGGGATATGCAAAAAAACATCGCATCAAAGATTGAGTTTTAGTCTTATTCAATTAGAAGCATCTGATGCAGTATTCTAATTTGAAAACATTGTAAACTTTTTTTTAGAACAAATGTTATTCCATATAAAAATAATCAAATGGGTTTTGTATCTGATGGATCACACATAATGATGGAGTGTAATTTCCAATATTTTATACTTAAGTGCACATGCCATGTGCTAAACTGCCACGCAGGCTGTGGTTATTAGTGGGCAGCTCTACCGATTTCCGAGACTACTGGTTGAGACTGATGATCGCCAAATTCTCGCCAGATTTTAAGTTTCGTAAATTCTACATCTGCATATATACTCTGCAATCCACAAAATTGTAGGTGGCACAGGGTGCTCAGCACCAAACCTAATCTCTTTGTTGTGCATTCCAATCCCTAATGGTACGAGGGAAAAAAAGAATTCATATAAGAATCAGTGCGGCACCTTATTTCTCTAATTTTACCTTTCCTGTCATTCCGGCTCAAATAGGTTGGTGGAAGAAGTATTTCACTACACTCGAAAGTGAAAGTGGGTGTACGAATGTTTACCAACAAATTTAAACGAAACGTGTGTCGTCTATCTACCAGAGACTCCCAGCCTAGTCTACTAATCAGTTCTGTGACGCTTTCATAAGGACTGTAGCAAGCGGTCACGAATCGAGCGGCTCTTCTCTGTACTTTCTCTATACTTTCTATCAAACCCCTTACGAAGCGGGTCCCAAATGGCACAAGAATAATCCAAATGTGGACGCACAAGAGATTTGTACGCTATCTCCGTTGTTTGTTCATTACAATTTTTCAAGATTCGACATATGAATCGCAGCCTAGCATTAGCTCTACCTACTAACGAATTAATGTGTAAGTCCCATTTTATGTTTATTTCATAGAATCGACCATATCAATAACAGTATTGCTTAACTCGTATTTCTGAACAATTGGATTCTTTTTGTTAGTTATGCTCATTGTCTTGCACTTTTTACAATTTAGAGTAAATTGCCACTCAGCGCACCAAGCCAAAATAACATCCAGATCACTCCAAATTCCTTACTTCCCTATAAATAACCGCATCATCAGCAAACAATCTAAAAAGGCTATTCACTTTGTCTCCGAGATCGTTTATATAAATTAAGAAATGAAGTGGTTCTATTACACTTCCTTGAGATACGCCCGATGTAACACCTAGATTTGTTGACTTGAAGTTATGGTAATTATTCCTTAGGTAGGTTCAAAAAACACTCCTTTGAGGCCTTAGTGAATCTGTATACAATCCGCCCTTTTTCACTTGGTCATTAATTTGATAGTCGCAATTACCGCTTTGTGATCGCTTATTCCTGTGGTCGTTGAAATGTCGGTGAATAATTCTGGTCTGTTGGTAACCAGCAAATCTAAAATGTTTTCGCTACCGTTATGACACCACGTAGGTTCATTAACTAGCTGCTCGAGATGATTATCTGACAACAAATCCAGAATTACTTCAGAAGCTGCCTTATCCCTGCTACCTGTGATGTGAACGTAATTACGCCAGTCAATATAAGGCAGATTGAAGTCGCCTCCTAGAATCATAGCATGATCCTTAAAACGGCTAGCAATACTATTTACATTATTTCTTAACTTCTCGGCGATAGCTATGTCGGAATCGGGTGGACGGTAGAAGGCGCCTATGATGAGTTTTGACCCAGCAACGTTGAGTTTAATCCGTATGATTTCACAGATCGCATCGACGTCTATTTCATTACATGGGAGAAATTTACTCACAGCTATAAATACCCCAACCTCCATAAGAATGTAATCTGTCTTTACGAAAAACGTTGATGCTATCTTTAAAAGTTTCGGCGGAACTTATTTCCGGTTTCAGCCAACTTTCTGTACCAATAACGATATCCGCTTCTGTACTACAAATAACGCTTTCAAGTTCCGGTTGTTTGTTACAAACGCTTCTACAGTTAATTACGAGAACTTTAAAACTGTCGAGATTCTTTTACGTTGCTCCCACATACCGGTGTGGCATCTTATTGGGTTGCCCGTAACTGTATTTCGTGTTTCGGGTCTTCCTCCCTAAGCCTAAAAAAACCACCCAGTGCATTCCACACGGCCCCTGCATCCGTGTAGACGATTCACGTGTGTAGTGCACACTTGACCTATTAAGGGGAACCCTACAAGACTGGACTCTATGGCGAAGGTCGAGAAATCTGCAGCCAATATCATCAGAGAAACGTCGTAGTCTCTGGTTCAGCCCCTCAATACGGCTCTGAACCAGAGGTCCACAATCAACTCTGTCTACGATGCTACAGATGGTTAGCTCTGCCGATATTTTGCGGCACTGGCCACAGAGTTCACCCTTTCAGCCAGCCGCCGGAAGGAAGAGAGGATAACCTCCGACCCAAGGCGACAAGCATCATTGGTGTCGACATGAGCCACATGACTGTAGTTGGCTACACCCCGTCCTTTCTATGGCATCCGGAATGGCCTGTTCCACATCACGGATCAGGCCACCCGGAATACACACTGAATGGAAGATTGATTTCTTCCCCGAGTAATCCGCCATTTCCCTAAGGGGCTCTAATAACCGCCTAACATTAGAACTTCCAACTACCAAAATGCCCTGATATTATGATAACATCGTGGAGAACTTTCGAGACCCCTGCTTAGCGACATAGGAATGTGACACTTTGAATGGTGGGCTGTCCGTGTTAAAAGAAGAACAGTCGTAATATTTCGAGTTTGTTGGGTAAGCGTAATGCTCGGGCCTGGAGGACACGGGTTCAAATCGAGATTTCGGTTTGCCATCGGTTCCCAAAATTTCTCCGGGTGAATACCGGGTTGGTCCTTAAAAACGCTATGACCGAATGTCTTCCCGTTGCTTGCCTCTGGTCCTGAGGATAACTGAAGCGCGACTGTGGTTGCTCGTTGCAACAGAAACTAGCTCCGGAAGCCGATACTCTTGTGAGGAAGGACGCGGGTTCCCGCATGCCTCATTTAGGTTTTCTATGCTTTCCCGAAATCACACCCTGCTAATGCCGGGACGGTTCCTTCAAAAGGGCATGGCCGTATTCCTTCCCGTTCCTTGCCACCGTTCTTTCCATGCCTCTAATGACCTTGATGTCAACGAGGTTTAAAGCCGTAGTAATAATAATAAAAAAAAAAAGATGTGGAAAATCACTGTGTTTGGTGTTGTCACCCTGACTGTATTTCTCTCCGAATAAGTCATTCCACAGTGAGCAGAGCACCAAAAAAGTTGGCTTCGGACATTTTTAAGATAGTAAAACGTATCCATACATATAGCGCAAAAAAAAAGATAATAATAATAATAATAAAAATTGTAGAGCAAGACGATAATGTTTTGTGAAGGTATTATTGTTTTTGTAATTGTGTGTGGGGTGGTGCTGAACGTCCGTCACATCTATTCTACGGGAAGCGACCCCGTCACCTTTTACTTAATTGTGTGTTACATCTATATACAGTACTAGCCTCGTACCCGCGACTTCGTACGCGTGGATTAAGAATTTTTTTGACAGAATTAAATATAAAAAGTTGTTGGTAACGAAGGATTGGTCCCAAACAATATCGAGTCGGCATAATATGACAGGAAGGCTATCACTATATCATTCTACCGTCGAACCTGCCTCTTGAAGAGAATCAATTTCCAACATATTTCTGTCACTATTCGATAAGATTTCAAAATTTCGTGACTACAACTGTTAATCATACTGGAAAAAATATCCTGTGCCCTTCATACAGCTTTCCTTATAAAATTCCAGCACAACGATATAGCCATTTAGTCGTCGAAACGTAACAAAAAGACAGAGACTTCCGTATTTATAATAATATTACTGTGGCTCACACTCACACACTGACTGCGAACAACACCTGAGGGATCATTATAACGTAAAAAAGTGTACACCTACAACATTGCAAGACTACCTACGATTTGCCTCGCATTGCACCCCTAACTTTATAATATCTACAGTTTAACATTCATCCGAATAACCTACGGCCAGGCGTGACTCTTACAATGAAAAAACAATTTTTAAAAATCTTAGCCTCCACAGAGATTTGAACCGGAGACCACGACGTTCGTAAGCAAGCTCTTTAGCCATTTTTTTTAGCGTTTTAACCACTTTTTTTAAAAAAATTACTGTTAACAAACAGTTTAGAACTCATTACAGCAAATTTTACAATTTTGAATAAATGAATTTCTTTCTGGAATTTCTGGTCATAACTAAACTAAAGGATTACAATTTGTCCCATCTCAGACTCTTCACTCGTTTTCGACGGGGCGCCCGGGCCGTATGGCAAGCTCGAGGGGTCCACTGTGGCGGCTGCAGGGCCTCGTGGGGGGCGGTTTCTTCTTCCTCTTGCGTCAGTCCGCACTTCAGTTCGTTGCTGGGCGTCGGTTCTGACGAGGGAACATCTCTTACCGGCGTCTTTTCTTCGGGGTCGGTATCTTCCGACTTGCTTCACCAGCGTTGTCTTGACTTACTGGTATCCCTTTATAATTGTGGGTGCTGGAACTCTTATTTCTTGTGTTGGTTTTATTGAGGCATTATCACGCTCAAGAAGCGTGCGAACTTATCTTTGTATTTTTCCCTTTTAAGTATTTTGTTGTGTTCGATGGTTAAGTAATACCAGAAATCTTCTATCGACATCTCTCCTCTTCTTCTGATGACGTAGTGGGTGTAGTTGCCCAACAGCCAAAAGTGAGCGTTTCTTTTAGTCGGAGGATAAATTGTAACATCTGGGAATAAAATATCTTCGGGCGTGAATTTCTGTGGAGTAGTTCTATTAATTATGGCTAGTTTGCTTTTCGTCCACCTCCATATGTCTGGAACTTCACATCCCAGCAGACGATGTTGTATCGTATCCTCTAGATTACAGCGTAAACACTGTGGGGAAGGGCAAAGGTGTAGTGAGAACAGCTTTTCATTTGTGTTTATCTTCCTATGTATTACTCTATGCCAAGTGGAACATGCGTGGCTATTGATGTATTCATTGTGAACATTCTTCCATATTTTTTTCCAGTCGTCTCTCTGTACGTAATTTCTAGTTTGCTTTGCGTCTCTCTTTGCAACATGTCATACAGTTTCTTAGTTGTTGGAATAGGCTCACCGCTGGTTATGTTTAAATAGCTATTTTCTATGTAGAATATGCGAAAATGTCTTAAATTTGCATTTATATGGCTGATATCGACTGGTGCCGTACTGCTTCGTGGTTCTAGTTCGTTTAATGTGTACCCTGTTATACTACTTTCCATGTCTTTACGGTGTTTGTACATGTTCCTCATGTAGATGGCGGTACATTTCGTTTGTACTGTATATCTACGAGCGTCAGTCCTCCTTTGTCATATGGCATCTTAAGTATTTTGTAATGGATCTTAAAAATGTGTCCACTCTGTATGAACCAATTTATCGCCATTTCCATTTTCTTTGCTATTTCAATCGGTATTGGGAATATGTGAGCTAGGTACCACAGTTTTGGGAGGGCAACTCTGTTTATCAGCTGTATTTTTTGTATGGTATTTAGTTCTCTGTTTGAGAAATCTTTCATCTTGCTCCTAATTGCTGCCAATAGCGTCCTCCAATGTGCAGCCGATGCTTTCTGTGGTGTATTATTAAATTCAATGCCTAAGATCTTTATTTTGTCACGTGTTGGTATCCAGCTTGTGCTGTCCGGCATCCATACTATCACTTATTTCAGACGTGCGGATTTTTTTATATTGAGTTTTGCATTGAAGCCCTTTCGTATGTCCTTAGTAACTCCCGTATTTTCTGTATGTCTAATGAGTTGGTGGTGATAATATTTATGTCATCTGCGTACGCGCACACCGCAATTTTATATTTCTCGGATTCTTAATCCAGTAACCGTATTGTAGACTGCTGCTAGAAAGGGCTCAACTGCGAGTGCGAACAAAAGCATGGACAGTGGGCATCCTTGTCGAATGGATCTTGTTATTCTTATTGGCTTTGTTATTACCCCGTTTATGAGTACTCTTGATGTCGCTTGGTGTAACAGCGTGTAGATTATATTACATATTTGCTGGCTGAAGCCCATCTTTTCCATAGTTACTTTTAAATATGTATGGTTTATGCGGTCAAAGGCTCTTATTGAAATCTAATGACAGGACGGATGCTTTTTGCGTTGCAGCCTTCGAGGAGTGCAATTGTATCTCTGATATTTGTTATTGTTTGAATTATCGATCTGCCATTCCCAGTACAGGTCTGATATTCCCCTATTACTTTCTCGGATACATTTCTAAGCCTTATGGCTGATAATTCGACTGAATACTTTATAGTCCGAGTTTCAGCATAGTGAGTGGTCTGAAATTTTCTATGTCTTTTCTTATCTGTTCTTTGGGGATTAATATAATTAATCCTTCTACTAGTTCAGTTGGAGCTGTGTTCATAGTCAATAGCTCATTGTACTGTCTTCAAATTCTTGTTTTATTTAAGTACCCAGAATTCCATGTAAAATTCTATTGGTAATCCGTCCGGGCCAGGTGACTTCATATTCGGGCTTCTTTTTATGGCATTTTCTATTTACTCCCGTGTTATTTTCTGGTTTATGGTTTCATTGTCTTGTTGAGATAACACCGGATTGATGCATTGTAATATTTTGTTGACTTCTTATTTATCAATTGTCTCTTCTGTATATGTTTTGCTTAGATATTTTTTTACTTCTTCCTATATTTGTTTTTTGATCCGCAAGTCTGTCTCCTCCTTCTGTTTTTAGCTCAGTTATTAGCTTTCTTTTTGCGTTCTGTTTTTCTTTGACAAGATGGAAGGTTGATGTTGTTTCTTCTTGTTGGATGGAGCCCGTTTTTGCTTCTTATTTGATATCCTAGCAGTTTCCTGCTTGTTATTTTAACTATTCTGGCTTTGAGTTGTTTTATTTTCCGGTTGTTTTGCAACGTTTCTGTGTTATTGGTGCATAGCTCTCTCAAGGCCATGAAAAGGAATTCTTTGGTGCTATTTTCCCATTGCTTTTGCTGTCTGGAGTAGTTTATCATGGCGACTCTGAGTTGGGTTTCGCACATTCCAACCACCATTGCATTGTTGTATTATATTTACTTTTTTGTCTCTTGCAATGGGTTCCACTTGTCGATGACTACGTGTTTCAGTTCGTTGTCGCTTAGAAGGGAGGTATTTAATTCCACTGTCCCCTTTTTCTGATTATTTTTGCAGGTGTAAGTTTATTTTACAGTGGTATGCATTGTTGTCTGAAAAGGCTAAAGGCCAGATCTCTACTGAGGAAAACTTTGCTGGTTATGTCAGGTGAGACATATATTCTGTCCAGGTCTACTTGGCGTGCTCTCAGTGGTGTATGTAAAACCAGGAATTTGCCCATTTTTTACTTCCCAACTGTCTGAGAGTGTTAATTTTTTTATTAAATACTCGAGTTCTTTGCATTTGTTGAAGTTTGGGTATTGGTCTTTTGGAGATATGACGCAGTTAAAGTCTCCTGCAAGTATAGACTGTTGCAGGTATCTGTCAGTAATTGGGTTATCTCTGTTTTGTAGAAATATCTTCTGCTTTCTCTATTTTGATTTCCGGAAGGTGCATAAATGTTTATTATGCGCACTCCGGCTATCATGCAGGCTATGTCCCTTCCGTTTCCTAAGATTTCGACGTTTTGGATTTCGATACCCTCCTTGGTTAAAATTGCCGTTCCTAGACCGTTATCTATGCCGGGATTCTTCAATTCGTTGTATCCAGTGATGCTTAATGCACCTTCCCAGGCCACATCCTGAAGGAGCGCTATATCTACCTCCGCCGCCCATAGATATTCTTTTAGGCATTGTATTTTTGTTGGGTTCTTTATCCCATTTACATTTAGGGTTGACACACAGTATGTTTGAGTCCGCGTTGTACTTCTATCTGTCATTATGTATCTTTACAGTCACGTGCAGTTGTATCGTTCATATCTCTGCTTCATTTGATATATCTTCTTCCTCGGTGTCATCTAGTTCTTCCGACCATAAGGATATATTCTCTTCACGGGCTTATCCATGTCATGTGTTTCGACGGTCTTGTTTTCGTTGTTGCTTGCTTCCTTGTTGTGGTTTCCGCTATAGGGAAGTTCAGCAGATTTTGTTTCTGTTTGAATGGCGGGGATTTTCCTTGATTTTTCTGCTAGTTCTTCTGCTATTGAGTCCACTCTCCTCCTTTCGAGTCTTGGCCTTTTGGTATTGGGTGTATTTTCCTGCTTTCGTTCTCCCATTGATAAGGCTTCCTTTTTCTCTAAGGGTACTGTAAGCAATGGGTATTGTTTGGCATTTGGCACGGTTGTTTTTTCCTCTTTCAGTGGTGTTTCGGAAGAGCGTGTTTTGACATTTTTGTTGTTTCCTTGCTCTATTGTGAGACTGTTTTCTTTTTCGTACATCGATTCTTGGGGTGCTTCTCTAATAAGTGTATTCTATCTCCATTGGGGTGTTTGGTGTTATCCGTTTCCATTTCTAGCACAGGTTCATCATTTCTTGTTGTATTGATTCGGGTAGTACCGTTTGTCACATTAGCATATGTTTCTTTTAGCGGCTCCCTGTAATGGCTGTATGGGGGGCCAGCCGTTCAGATGGTAGTTGCAAGGGTCTCCTTTGAGTGCATTCCGCCTTGAGGTGATCATTGGAATTACATATGACACACGTTCTCGGCTGTCCTTCGTAAATGACAAGCGCCTTAAACCCTGCAATATTTACATACGAGGGTATGTGGGATTTTAGATCGATTTTGACAGATCTGATACCACTGTCTACCACGAATCTCCTACTACCATATCTTTTGTCCGATGTTACGTTGAATATTGTACCGTATTTTTCGAAAGCTCTCTGTATGCTATTTGTTGAGATTTCGAAGGGGACGTTATGGACCTTAACATTTCTTATACCTAGACCAGCATGCGATATAGAGACGCTGCTTACCTCGCCGTTGCTGTGGACGAATTTTCTTTCTCCATTAGTCTCCTTTAGATACGCAGACACTCCTCTTCATCTCGAAGCTTGACGTACACCACATTGGCGAGGAAGTCGACTTGAATGCCGTACACACTCTCCTCTCGTAAGCCGATTTCATTCTAGAGCCTACTCGTCGATTTCCACTGCCTTTGGACGCATGTACCCGTAAGCGAAGGAAAATTTTATCGTAGATTTTCATACGAATTGATTTGCTTCCATGACTATCACTAGTTTTTGTGTATCTACTTGGTAAGCACGTAACCACACAACACCCGACACCGGGAAAAATGCGAAGCGACCGCTCGCTACAGCCGGCCGCAAGCGACTGGCCATTGAGCTGCCAGTTCACTACACGGAAACACGGTCTGGAGACGTGTCTGACTATCGCCGTATTTCGAAGTTATGAGACAACATGAGTTATTTATACAGATAATTTTTTCACCAAATGTAGACAGTATTTTCTTCTTGTTTCAAAGGATAAGTGTGCAAAGTTTCATCGAGATCAGATGAAAACTGTGGATTTGTATGAAGAACAAACAAACCAACAAACATACATTCATCTTTATATATAAAGATTAACACCATGCATAAAAGAAAATTGCAGGCGATTTCTCGGAGATTAAATTATAACCACGAAAATTTTCAATTTTCCGGATATAATATGATGAACATAACTGTTGATCCGTTTGGGAATAGTATGTTACAGCTACGTATGCCTACACATTTTCTTTCAGATACTGATATAAATCTGTGACATGTGGGGGTTCAGTTTTGTTCATTGTAGCTAATACTTTGTGAATCGTGCTAGGTAGCTGTACTCGCAGGATCAAATTGTCTCCGAATAGAAAAACAATGTCATAGTGATATGAAGTTTCCAATATCCTCTCCGTGAAAAAACGCTTTTAACTATCTTCTATACCCTTGGAAGAAATAATTTTTATCATTTGTTACTAGGCGGAGGCAATTTCTTAATCTGCTGACTGATGCCAAATACCTGAAGTGATGCATGGGGTTTTATCTATTCGACTACATACGTGCTCTGCCGCCTGCACTCCAACAGAATGAATACTTTTGCCGTCTAACACCCGTGAATTAAGCTCATCACGAAGTTGGTAGATTATTGCGTTTTCCACGCGTACTTAGTGTGTCAAATTAACTGTGGTACGATATTTAAAATGCTCCCTAACACTACGTACGGTTTGATTTGATTCTCCAAATTCCTTTAAAAAAATGACTATCTAAATTTGCGGACATTCAACAAGCATTTACAGTGTTAATACTGTACCTTTTATTGTTTCTTTATCAAGTCGTGTTTCTAGGCTAGTAGGACAGGTTGCTATCGTAGAACAGTCCGGTGTGTGTTTAAGAGGCCTGTGTATATGTAGAAATGAAGGAAGGGAGAGGGTAAAACTAGTTCAGGCCTACTCTTTCGACAGACGAGTTGTCATCACTCTGGGATTTAATGCAAGGTCATCACATCTTCTAGAACCAGCTACCGCAGGCTGCATCTCTCGACGTTCCTGATGCTTGAGGTTGACCTCCGTCTCCTTTATCTGAACGCTTCCTGGCCATCCGGTAAACTGTTCAAAGAAGATTTGTTTTTGTTTCTGGAATTCAGTAGCGTTTATATTGCTGTCACTCTACAGACGTGTTTAAGTTGCCATCCGTACCTAACCTGTCGCCACTGTGCTACACATTTTCAAACCACCCATTTAGAAATGATCACATGCTTGAGGTACGAGTTAGATTTGCACAGTAACAGACTAAACATGCAGTTTTCCCGACTCTTTACAAGTAAATTGTGGGAATTTTTCTTCAGCCTTTCAGCGACTGTTTTCTTGTTTGAGACCACATGTCGAGTGAGGATTGATGTAGTGGAGAGGCGGACGCATTACTACCTAAATTAAGGCCTTTGTAGTCCATTTCGATGCAATCTTAATAATCTGTGTATCAACTTTATGAGTAAAAACGGAAGTAGTGTGTGTTCCCCTTTTTCCGGTTAGGCACCAACCAACACCGGCAAGTATCGCTAGATGGTGACAACGGCTAAAAAAAAAAAAAAATGTATGAAGTGACGCTTCCGGGTAGCGGGTGACGTGTGAGCTGTCAAAGTGCAACACCCACGTCGACCTTGCAATTCAAATGCTACCAGCGAATGTATCTGAACGCTAATCTATTATTGATTTTTATAAATATTATTATGTCAATGGAGTGCCCTGTTGGCACAGTGGATAAGGCATCTGACTGGATTCGAATCTCTGTCTCGGCGGGGATTTACTTCTAACACAGCTTTCTGTATAATATGAAATACGTTAGGACTCTTCCGTGACTGTAGCTGTAAAACTGGTGTGTATTAGGGATGTAACGGATATCCGCATCCGCAAGTGCGAAACTTTCGCATGAATTCCTACATCCGCTTTCGCATCCGCAATTTTTAATGCGGATGTATTGCGGATGTTTTGTTTACATTGCAATATATATTATTATTTTCTCTTTATCCGAGGTTCTGCCCGTCGTAGCTTAGCTAACAAAGAAGTGATTGTTTTCTGACGATCTTGCAATAAAAGTAACATTGAACTAAACGGTGTAGTTTGGTCTAATTTTTGACGGTGCAGACCGGTGTCGGGCTGGTCGATATGGAGAATCGTATACAAAGAGTTCAGAAATTTCTGGTCCTTTACGACTAAATGTTGTTTTAGCGTTAGTGACTGCTTTAGAAAAGCGTCCATTTTTTCAGCCTTACTTTAGGTTCATCAGATGTTCGTAACATGTTCACATTAACAAATGAAATTGCCAGACGTGAAGGTCGATTTTAAGGCCTGTAAAAATTGCATCCGAGACCCGGATTTTGAACCGGGGACCTTTCATACCCGAATCACACACCGCAAGCATCTGAATTTAGAAGTACTGAAAAATATGTATTTAATCATATAAAAGAACATTTGTGTTTTGGGATAACAAAAATACATGCTACAGAAAAAAAGTATGTTGATTTTATTATGGTTGAATATTTATTTGTCATTACATCCAGATTTGTCTCTTGAGTCAGATGGATACGGCGTACGATTGGGGTACTGAAAGTGGCACATTTGCAGGTGAAACGTCAATTTTGATAGTTCGCACGTGGCCTCCGTTTTATGATGAGTTACCGATAGCACCGCCATTCTGTATATGGTAATATTTTCCGCGCCCCTATGCATGTTGGTGTCGACGATAATCGCCCGTTCCGATTGATGACTGTCCCACATAACTCACCGGATGTGATGTCACCAGAAAAGAGGAAGTAGAGGGAGGAAAGAGGAGTGCATAGATGTCACGTGATCGTTAGTGTGTCTGGCTCCGGTTTGGCCTTCCACAGATACATGAACATAGCCCTGTGTAGAATTTATCCAGTTCTATACAGCATTTGGAGCATAAACGATTGACAGTTCACCGCAGGTTTAAGTTACAAGAATTTTTGCTACTCATCATGCTTGCAGCGAAAATGTCTTAACTATTGCGCTTCTTTATTTTGTCTTCTGTCAGAACTAATGTAACTCGTGGTACTCAGACCATTCAGCTTGATGGATTGCAACAATGTCTACGCAGTCTGTTTGTCAGAAAAAAGTGATTTCCGTTTAAATCCGTTTCATTTACCTTTCTAGTAGTGCGAGTGTCCTGCAACATATCCGCCACACCTCCGAAATTACACTAACCTCTTCGCGTCTGAATGAAATACTTTGCTGTGATACCGCTACACACCAACTCGAAGAAAGACGTAACCTCTGGCTTACTTCCACAATTTACACGGTGCCAACATTTAGGACATTCTAAAAACTATTGTCGCCTTGAAGCCCACTTTGTTAATTACTATGCCGAACAACATTACCCGGAATGTGTTTAACCGAAATCATTTCCTACAGCATGTGTAAACTGCGTCAAAAAAAGGCCTGCAAATTCCAAAATTTGTGAATAGTATTAAAACTCGTCCAAGAATAACAATAACTCTGAGCAACCAGTAGGTAAACATTTCCAGTAGCACACTGTGCAAATAGAAAAATATATGTAACTATAAGCTACACCAAGGCCGTGCGAGGACAAATATACACACCTGTCAAAAACTATACTCAGAAAGTCACCAATGGTAAACAGCCATCACTGAAGCTACAACAAGAAAACAGACAATGGTACACAATGACCTACTTGAACACTAACACATACAGAATCAGTAACATTCTTAGAAGAATGGGAATAAATATAGCTTTCAGAACTAACAACACCATCCAAAAACAGTTCAACAATAATAAAGCTGAAAATAAATACCAACAGTCAGGAATATACAAACTGACCTGCCAATAGTGTAAGGCTATCTATATTGGACAAACAGCCAGAAAATTCGAAATCCGATATAAAGAGCACATAAGGGCATTAAGATGCTCAAATCATTCTACATATGCAGAACATTTAATTGAAAACAAACACGAACACACAGAAATGGGAACAGACATGCAAATATTGGAAATCAATAACCACAGAAAAAACATGTTGACAGTTCAAAAAAAAAATCATATACAAAAGGCACTAAATGAAGATGAAAATGTGATCAATGAATACATCCTTCTTACGAACCACACTTTATTTAGGACACTGAAAATGAACTCGCATTCAAACAAACCGCTACAGCAAAGATAAAACTTAAAACTTCATTAAGCAAATTAGGTTGGTAACATATATGCCATAGACAGTTAGCATCTTTGAGAAGAAACCATAAACAATAACAAAAGTTTGTTTAAAAAGCTACATTGTGTGTAAATACGTGTACAAAAATACTTTTCATAAAAAACTGGTCAGTTGGTGAATAATCTCAAGAAGAAGAACAATAACTAAGCTTGTTCCAGAAGTTACCTTCGAAAATCAAACGTGTATAAATATGTTTCTTATTCAAAATTCTTCAGTGAGTGAGAAACATCAAGGGGTGAAACTGATATGGAACAATTCCATACACTAATGTAATATAAAAAACTGTAAGTAAACTAAGCTAAAAATAATATTTAATAACAATATTTATACCTTCATTTAGATAAGCATTATGCTACACATGAAAACTTGTACATAACTTGTTCTAGGGCACTGATGATGGTCTAATAAACCGAAACGCATATGCCATAACAAAGTTTTTTCATTTGTTAGCTGCACTAGACGGAGAAGAAAACCCAACATTAGTATGGCAGCTAAGGATATTGACCTAAGTATTCAAAATGTCAATAATATATCAGTTCATACTTCATGTCACTTCATCATTTGACAGTTATCAACTTTCATGCAACATCGCGCCAAATAAAATTATAATTACCACTACAGTGACGGGCGACATTCCAGAAACACTGTAGAAACGATCAAAAATACTATCCATGTTTTGTACGGTGTTTTATCTCCTTAGAAATTTTATGAACAAGCTCAAACTTTTTCAGTCTGTAAATTTTAGCTGTCTTTATAATTTAAAAGAACGGACATAATTCACGTCACAGTTCTGTCAAAACTTGTTAATTTTAATGCACAACAATCTGTGTAGCATATAATACTTGTACACTAGGGATAAATGTAAAAACTTGAAAAAAATCTAGTTTCTTCGCTGTGGCTGTGCAAAACAACGTGTAGCGAACACATTATTACGAAGGAATTAACCAACATATAGAGAGATTAGTAAAGTAGCCGGTGTCAGTGGCAACATGACCCTCAACGCAAGTTTTAAACCGTTTTAGATGATTGTGTAAGTCAACATAATGCTCATCGGTGATTATTATGTGACGCGTTTATCTACATAATACCGTATGCTTTCAGAAGAACCGAGTTGTGAAATTGCGGGAACTCTCGCACTAATTGATTCTTTTTTAAGGAAAGAGGTCCCTCTGTAGTTTTCTGAGATACGTCATCCAACAATGAAATGGTTTGCCCACATTTTTTTTTTGCTTCAGAATTTGTGTGAAAGTTATCATCCCACGCGATGTCAATTTTCAACACATTGCTTGTTCCGATAATTTCACTATTACCACACATGTTACGAGATAAACCGTTTAAGAATTTCACAAAGATATTTAGCATTATGATCAAGTCAAAACTAGAAAGATGTGTGTATAAAATGTTTCTAAAATGATCTCGTTTTCGTCTGCCATAAGGTGAAATGAAATGTGTCCATTTATAAGCTCTTAAAAATTACCCATAGCACAAATGCTTAATGTAGCTCTTCTGTTGTTTGCGACATGTCTCTCTCTCTTTCTCTGCCTTTCAAGTTCTTAGATCTTAACGTTCTGTGCAAGGGGTTGGAGTGGACTGTCTACAAACCAAAGCCTATCTTTCGCTCTAAAGTAAAGAATGACTTTCTGCTAACGTGCTTCTGGGAACATTAAAGGAACTACTCCCTTTTTATGTCGTCGCTACGTGCTTTATTTACAGATAACACCAGTTTTCTTTCTCGCTATTATTTTCCATTTTATACTTCGAACAAAAGATTCAACTGTATTTAACAGCTCTTATAAAACAATTACGGCTGGAAAATTCCGTTTCATGTCTGTTAGCAGAAACTACATGCATGAAAAACAAAGGGGGAAGTAATTTCAGAAATAGCAGATCATGATTCTAATATACTACCAGTAACACACGGGAAAATGTAGCAATCGGTAAGATGAAATCTAAGTGTGTATACCTTCTAGAGTGCTTTGCTTCATGCCTAAAACTCACCAGAAATCATTCTAACTTCACTCACACAAAGCTACCTAGTAACGAAAAATGGCGAATACATACCACAAGAGTTGTGGACGGTTTTACGAAGTGTTCTCAACAAGATTATTGCATTTCGAAAACAAAGGCGACATCGAACTTAGTTTAAATCAAAAGAGAAGACGACCAATTGAAATATTTAGTATGTATATATATATTATTTTGTCCATGATGGATCGGTGGAATTCCGCGACTGTTAAATCAAATTTGATGATAAAGAACACAGCAACCAGTCACATTTGTTGTAAATATCTTTATTAAACCATTACCGGTTTCAAGCACAGTTGCTCATCGTCAGATGGTTTTCATTTAATTCACATCTGCAGATGCAAGTTACAGCGTATCTGTGCGTCCTGTAATGACAAAAATTGTTTTTGTTGAATAAGAGCAATTCATTACTTTGTGATGAAGGTTAATCTCTAATATTTTACTTACGTTAGGTATCACTGTTCCCGGAAGTAAGCTCATATCGGCGATGAGATGTGCTGAATCTTTGTGAAGGCACAGTTTCAAAAAATACATTTTATTGGCACTGAAGCTAAACACGTGCACGCTGTAAATGCGTCTACATTTATAAGAAAAACGAAGCAAAGATGATCATATACAAAGTGCAAACACCAAAGATGAATAAGGTTGAATGTTATAACTTAGGTATTTTAGTAAACGACTAATGGTTATTAAATTTACAATGACATCTATATTGATAGATGAAATATAGTATTACTTAGTATTTTGTATGGGATGCATTGAAAATGGTTTAAATAGGTATAATGGATGATCTTAATTTAATCTGTGTTAGGATTAACGAATAATTCTAAGAAATTGTACAGGAAAGCTTTATTGGAGAGCTCTTTCTGCTCATTTAATATATGGTCTGGCATTTTCTTGTCATGTATATAGATTTCTAGTTCTTCAAGGAGATCCATTCTCTTCCCTTTGTCAGCAATGTGTAATATCTCAAGGTTTTGTTCTATAGATGGAGGGGAATGTTCTTATTTACTTATATACGCATCAAAAGTGGACTTATCTATATTACCTAGTCTGATGGCATCTAAATGTTCTTTAAACCGCAAGGAGAAGTTCCTGCCTATTTGACCCACATAGACCTGAGGGCATGTTGTGCAGATTTATTGAAAGGAGAATTATACTGTTGTGTATTGTGAATGAGTTTGTGCTTATTATGTGTATTAAAGCTGATGAGTATGTTGGTCTTGCTAAACAGGTTTGCAATTTTATAAGATACTTTACCTAGATATGGGATGCTGGAGTATATGGATGTCTCATTTTAGGAATCATGTGGTATGTAGAAAGGGGATTGGTAAGATTTATGTTGTGAATTCGAGATAATGATTTTATTTTTAATTCTTTGGGATAGATATTCAACTATTGATGGTTTATATCCATTATTGTAGGCAATAGTTTTTAATACTTGTATTTCATTGAAAAAATCGGGTGTGTCCATAGGTATTTTGTGTGCACGGTGAATTGCAGAGTTGAAAAATGCCATTTTATGCTGTGCAGGGTGGTAAGAGCTGTTGTTTATGGTGAGATCAGTGGTGGTGGGCTTTCTATAGATATGAAATTTAAGTTTTTGGCAAACTTGAGTAATTTTTAGGTCAAGGAAGTCAAGACATCCATTATCTTGGTGTTCTACAGTGAATTTAATATTTTTGTGTGTATTGCTCAGACCATCAGCAAGAGCTTCAATCTCAATATCTGTTAGATTAAATAGAAGGATTGTGTCATCAACATATCTCTTGTAGTATATAATTTTATGTATAAGGTGCTTGTTATTATTAAAAAACTCATTCTCACGATGATTAATGTAGATATGTGCTAGAAGACCTGCAATGTTGCTACCCATTGCAAGACCGTCAGCTTGTTTGTATATGTTATTATTAAAAGTGAAATAGTTGTATGATAGAACCAGAGGGAGTAGTTCAATTAGCTCATATGTGTCAGGTAGGGATAAGTTCTTGTGTTTTATAATTTCAACAGTGTCTGTGATATGAATGTTTGTATAGAGATTAACAATATCAAAAGATGCAAGTCTGGCAGTGGTGGGTATGCTGATGTCTTTAATATTTTCTATTAGTTGATAGTTGTTTTTCACTGTATATGTATTTTAAAAAGTAAAGTTTTTTAGGAGAAGGTCATTGAGGGTTTTTTTTTACAAATTTTGGATCCTGGACTGTTTTTAGAGTTTACGATAGGCCGGGTGGGGTGATTAACTTAATGAATTTTAGGTTGTGACCATAATTTAGGTGCTGTATTTTTTATAAAATTATATAATAATAAAAGTATATGTTAACAATTTATATAATTAATTATTATTGTTAATATGTTACGTACAGTTATTAGGACAATGTAATTGGGGTCGTAATTATAAAGTAATTGGAATTGTTTCTTTGGCAACATTTCCGTTACGCAAAACTAATAACGAACTTACAAAATCTTGTTTTAAGACATTTTTAAAATTAATTCATTGTTATTGTTTCTCTGAGCGAAATAACTACCCGTCCCTAACTATACAAGTGATAGAGTATGAATACGCTGGTCCTACAATACTAACGTAGGCAAATCAAACATTCCACTTTTTCTCCCGTCTTTTGTCCTTTAGATGAAACCCGTTAATAAAACCAATTAAAATATAGAATTTTATGCTTAAATGACTACCATATTCCTAGACTTTGAGCAGAAAATAAGTTGGTTTACTGATGTGTGCGCAGTCGGGTCACTTATTTAATTGGATCATTTGTTATATTGAATTTGTTTTACACGGGTTCGACCATCCTGGTGGTTTTTAAGTGAGTGTTGACTTGGTTTGCACTTTTCACCTCAACACTGAACAATCGTCCTTAATAACGAGATTATAGCCATTGTAAAATAAGACCAACGTCATGGAAATTTGTTTGAATGCCTCTTCTGTTGATCATTCAGACGAATTAAATTTAGCTAAAATAATTTTTAAGTTAGGTAGATATTTGGCTTCTGCTGAGTGTATTTGGTAAAGCAATGAAATTTTGTGTTCCTTGTGCCACAGTTCCATCGAGCCTGATGCTGAAGCTGGTATTCGGAAGGTTTTCCAAATCAATTCATGCCTAATTTACATTCATTTCTTCTCGTAGTTTTAATGAATAATTCGTTGTAGAACCGCAAAACTGCACTTGTAGAAGACTGCCATCTGTTACTTGCTTCTAAATTAAAATTCAAAACGAGTTCGAGATAAAATTACTTGACATTATATTAATAAAACACATAATTTGTTGTTTAAAAGGATAATATTGTAAAGGTAACGGTCAGAGCTACGCGTATTGCGGTTTAGGGTAATAATGTTAAGCGAACGCACCTCACAAACAATACTATAAGAAACGTCAGTCAATACACAACTCGTTGAGCCGACCAGGTGAATTGAAACACAACTACAGGTACCACTGAAGGCAACGACAGAGCTTTTGAAAACAATTTATATGCTCATTAGTTTGATTAAGATGTGGCATCGCTATTCTAATAGATTTATTAATTTTTGATTTAAACTTAATATTCCACTATGATTTAAAAATGTTATATCAGTAATACGCTTGAAAAAGAGGCAACTACCGTTGCAAAATAAACAAAATAAGTTTTGAAAGCTTTTTGTGCATAAATAAAATTCTATCTCCACGTACACTGTTTGTGATATTTTAATTTGCTATCTGCTGTCAAGTGGGAAACCGGAGAGGATAGCAAACAAATGCTTCCCCACCGACATGTCTTTATTTATTGCATTTTTGATTCGCTGAAATTAATTATGATGCCAAAAACCTGTCCTCAGAATAATGCATTTCCGCTATGGACTAACTGAATGCTTAAGAGGACTTATATTCTGACTGACGTAACTGAATTTATTTGGAGGACTGATTATTGTGTTTGATCGGACGTGAACCTGCATTGGACATCCGAGGAGCTATTTCAGTGCTCTGCCTGACTGCAGCTGAACGTCCGGAACGGCTGTCCAATGAGTACTATGGGGGAAACTCCGCGGGACAATGGTACGTCCACAGGAAATAGAAACCTCCGGGAATAAGGCTTGAAAGCTTACCAATACTGTTACTGAATAAAATGCTATCATGACATCGGGTCTCATCAGAGTAGGAGAGGAGGTGATTCGCACGTGACGCTGTTGATGGCGTTGAAATTAACGACTGCACTGGTTTCTTGTGGAAGAGTTGACCTCGTCTAGTGTGGTTTCAGCTCCTTGGTAGTCGGATCGGTCCGGCTCGCAAATGTGCGAGTCGTGGGAAGCCAACTTAACTTCATCACATACAATACAGTCACACGTTCACTTTCATCACTGGGGAAACCAACCCAGATACTGCCTTGGAGGAGCTTTATCAAGTGACGCCTAAGTCTTTCCTGCCCAAAAAACTGTAACTAAATTAAAAATAGGCTGCGGGGGTTAATTCTCTTCTGAGCAAGTCTGTTATATTAACCCTGCGTATTATGCGCTGGTTTACCGCACATCCTTTTAGTCCAGTGTTTCCCAACATTTTTTGGGACATGTCCCACTTTCAACATTTTTTTGCCCCCCATACATAATTTTTAATAAATAAATTATTTGTTATTAAAGAAACTGATATAGGATGGTTTTTGAAAGAAAACACTTTAATATTATCATAAAACACAGTAAGTAAAATTAAAAAACATATAATGAAATAGTAAAATTCAAATTCAAAAGATTTATAATAAACATTTATTATGGCAATTTAGTGTGATCCTTTTAAGAATTTGCTTTTTTGCTATATTTTGTAACCATATCTGGCATTGCGTTTAAATAACCCAAAGAGAAAGCGGTAAAGTCGCATCAAGTCAATTTCTAAATTGCCCCCCTAAAAAAACCAAATTGCCCCCCTGTGGGGCGTGGGCCCCACGTTGGGAAACACTGTTTTAGTCGCTCACAGATGTACGGTGAAAAACAATGCTAATGTTATGTTGGACCTCACTACCCCTTTTATATCATTGGTTTTCTGCCACCGATCTTCATTACAAACAGATAAATACATTCTACCGATTAAAACATCAAAAATGAGCATCCAGGTCCCGATCAAAAGTTGTTTTTACCTAAAGAAAAATATATATTATATTTGCCTCTTCACTGATCTTCTTGCTCGGCGGAAAGCGCCTAAATGCATTGAAAGCAGCACGGACGCACCTGTTTGGTCTCTTCCGTTGAGGTGCTGTCAATACTTTCTTAACACTCAAGACAGTGGGATTCTAAATTTTTCCAACCACTTCCAAAATGTTACGCCCCTTGCGTCGGGCTCCTATAGTCATACCGTATTCGAACTCCGTGAATTCTTGTTGGTCGTCATTATCGCATTAATAAACTTTCCATAAAACTCTCAATAGTCTAGGTGATAAGATGTTTACATTTTCATCCCATTAATCCATGTGTTTTTTTATGGCTTTAAGGTAATTAGAGGTGGTTAAGAACGTGGAGTATGGAACGGAACGGAAAGGAATTAGGCCATGACATTTTGAAGGAACCATCCCAGCATTTTGCTGCAAGTGATTTTGGGAAACCATGGAAAACCGATATCTGGAGGGCCGGACGGGGATTCAAACCCACGGCCTCCCATAGCGTTACCATCCATATTTCTTGATGGTGTCAGAACACATCATCCTGCAGACAAGCTGTTCGATTTACCACAATGCTTCTTTCATGACAAGCTTACCGTTCATTGAATTAGTGATACGATCCAGGAACAATTGGGAAGATAAAATATTGTTTGATCTAGATTTGAATATTATTTCTCCAGAATGAAAGTCCAAAGTCATAAAAATTGCACTTCATGGCTCGGTACACATAAAAGAAAACCAACACAATATTATCACACAAACAGAAAAAACCTAGGAATTCAGCTGAAAGTGCGACCACAGCAAGATAAATTTATCTAGTAATTTGGGGTATCTATACCTACATTCTATATCTTTTTGCTGTATGCGGATCGTACAATATTATTTAATATGCGTGGTTTGATTGACAATACTACTCTTCGTTGTTTTTAATAATTTGTTACATTGATATGCTATTGATTTCAGATTCATATGACATCTGCCTCTAATGACCTCGACGTCGACGAGGCTTAAAGCCACAATAATAATAATAATAATAATAAAGATTTGTCGTTCCTGGGACCACAGATTTGATTTCTTCTTACTTATGAGGAAACACAAAGTATGGGAAGTTTAAGTGGCAGGATGTGGCATGGAAGAATCCACGTGGCAGTGTATGGGAGGGAATGAGTGTAAACAGTAGGGCTGCCACAGCTGAAGTGGAACAGTGTGGCAATCAGAAGGCAAACTTGAATACCGACTGGCTCTTGGGATTACTGCTAAATCTCTTTGTGTTCCACCGACAACAGTAATTTACAGAGTACTCTCAATTAATGAGTCCTCAAACAAATACCAACCCAGGCTATTATTTTCTGTTGTCGGTACGAAGCTCTTAGAGTTGATGAAAAGAATGAACGCAAGTTAAATAATATTTTTTTTAAAAATCTGCGGGAATAATGGTCTAAAGGATCTAGATTTCCAATGACTGACTATACCTTTCCTGTTCCTACATCTTTACTTTCCCGGGAATGCTTTGATTTATTCATGTTAAACTACAGGTCCCCTTTACCCAGGTTAAGCTCTACCACGAACCCGATAAGACCAAACGAAATGTGAGGCGCATGGTGGACCGTTTCTGACTTTTATCGCTGACAAAAAGTCCGAAGTATTCGAAGTCCAATAGTCCAGTTCGTACAATGTATACCTTAGTGTTACACAAATTATAATTAATCTAGACTTCTATCTCATACGTGGATAAAGGAATGGAATGATTTACCAAACGCAATAAAAAATGTACCCGTAATGTTAGAATCACCTTTCAGGGTGATAACCTAGGTGTGTTAGCTGTTACGTGAGCGGCCTCGCATTCGGGAGGATGCAGGTACAAATCCCCGCCCGACCACGCTATCTCGAAATCATCCCAGGCGAACACCGAATTGCCTTTCCCGTCTCTAATGACCTCGACGTCGACGAGACGTAATGCCGGAAGCAAAAAAATTATCATAATGTGATAAACTACAGCATATTCTAAGAGTAATCTGTTGGGTAAATTTCACTGCGTAATTCTGATATTTGTGGGTGTTTTAATGTTTAAAAATGACGGCGTTTATAAGTTTCCTACAGCGGGTAGAGGAAGGATTAAAAGATCAGTTATGCTTTAAAATAGAAACAAAAATATTATAACGTAACACTAAATCTCCTGCAAACCGTTTAAAATCAGAGACTTAGATCTTGTTCCATGCATTTCGTTTTCTGTTTTGACTAACGATCCCGGTGGAGAAATTAAGATGTTTATTTTCTATAACTAGCTAAAAGCACGGCTTTCTGGTGGCTCGGGAAATTTTATTTTAAAAAGTATTATATACAATTAAAGAAATTACTATCATCAAAATCCGTGATTTTAGTTTGTTAAAAAAAAGGTTAGGCACGTTTATAATTAGACGCAATCTTATGTAATTATGTACAATCTGTGTTTATTTTCATAGCAAAATTATCGTACCTTAATTCCATCTTAAAGGAAAACTCGACTGATCAAAAGAATTAATTTTTCTTTCTCAAAAAATCTTTATTTACTTATAGCGATACAAAACTGACACTGAAATTATTGCTAGCCGTTTTAAACACCTTTTAACTGAAGGATTACGTATGTTCATTACAGTATGGAGAACGTTCGCCTGAGAAAAAAAAAAAAAAAAAATCAAATAATTGAATTCTGGACTTCGTATCCAACCCGCGTCCTATGTAAGTGGAGTATCATAGAACGTGTGTAATATGAACCACGAACACAGGGGAAAATACACCAGGTGACCGAAATTTCATCACACCAATTCAACTACTTACAAAAATTTAACTTCAATTCTGATCAGAAATTTACTAAAGTTTTCAGTTGCCTTCACCTTCAAACATTTTCACACTAGATACGGAACGTGTAACCTTATTGTAATGCATATTTACTGTTAGCTAAACGAAATTCCCTACCGAATGATCTATATGATTTCTTGTAGGAAAAATACAGATACCATACAGTCAACTGAACTAACTGTGGACGCCTATTATTTTTCGGTTTTCAGTAAAGAAAGTTTTACTTTAAAGTTTCTGGAAGACGACTGCTTGAAGTGTGGATAGGACAGAAATATACATGTGCCTTGCTGCTACTACGGTACAAATCTTGTTCGTCAATTCCTCAAAAAGTTATGAGCAGCAGTGACAGATAAAGATGGAAGCCACTGTGTTTGCATTACAAAAAGTCAGTAGACTTGTCCGAAAACTGAATAGTTACCAATGTATTGCACGCATATAGCACAGAAACTACTCCTGTTAAAGAAAATCACCAAATAAAAATAATCAGCTGTTGTCAGTTACCTCGATCCAAATCGTTTCGTAAAACTCGAATATCTTGATTACAACTCGTCAGACACACAATTCTATAGCAATAACACAGAATAACGCCCCTTCTTCCACATTGAAGCACGCAGTTGACTGGCTGTGGTTGACTGTGGAACATTTTTAAATAGTGGGACTCCAGCAAGGACTGGGGGAAAGTAACGGAAAGGAATTCGGTGAAGGCCCTTTTGAAGAAATCATCCCGGCTTTTGCCTGGAGTGATTTGGGAAACCATGGGAAACCCAAATCTGGATGCCCGGACGGAGATTTGAACCCGTGTTCTCCAGAATGCGAGGCCAGAGCGTTAACCGATTCGGAATTCGTGATGAGAGGGGAGCAATACAGAAAATTACGGAATATTTTTATGAAGATATGGTGATGAATACAGCTTTCGTCGAGACAGAAGCTGGTCGATCAGAGGCTTAGTGATCTTGGAGATGTAGCCATTATCTTTGAAATGCAGACAATGTTGCTGAAGCGGATTCCAGGTGATTCCATTGCATAGTAAGACCTCTCGTTTTATTAAACATTTTATGATTCTTGTGTTTGACTTCATTAAACTGCCAACCTATATGCATCTTTGGTTTGTTTCAGTTACGTGGAAACATATTTCTCCCGTTAAACAGTTCACAAAATCTCCATGTAGAGTGTGATTTAATTTTGATTGTCATTTAGCTTTGCGTACTTTATCATTAAAATAACACTATTATTTAAATAACCGATTAAGGGAGGCAGCGGGATTTCTTTTTACATATAATTACCAAACCGATGCATTTACATTTACAGAAGTCACAGATTTATTTACAAAGAACATTCAACAACCATAGATAATCTTTAATACAAACAATTAAATTAATATTTCACTTTCTGGAAAAGAAGTGACTGTGGAAGAATATCCATTATAAAATGTTCTTGGCGTGTACGTAATTTTTGTTTCAAATGTTTTATACCATCCAGACATTTGCGTATTTCTCAAATGAAAATAAATAATTTGGAGAATTTGTTTCAAAACAAATTTGAAGTGCTAAAATATCAAATAGCAATTAAAAAAATACAAACAGAAGAAACATTTCGCGGGTGGTGTGATCGAACTGAGGACCCACCGCCTCAGCACGCACGGCTAAACCCGTAGCAATATATCTCATTTAGGCACAATTTTTACACTTTTTAATCCCCGATTTCTCTTAAACGGAGGCTAACCAGATAGAACTACTTTAGGGCGAGAAACCACAAATGACGTACTATTTACCAGACTTGTTCGTTCTACGATAGCGATTTCCAAACTGAAGACCTGTCCTTTTCAGAATGAACGAATAAAGATAATTATAATTTATTTGTTTTTTGCAAAAATAATGATTGATGGCTAGACTTGACTTTGAATTTCACGTCTTTAGGTGCGGCAGTTTTTTCAGAACGTGTACCACAAGGTGTGCAGAATCCGTCGCTTAGTGTAATTATACTGAATCGCTCCAGATGAATTACAGAATTACTTTTTGATGAAGAGCAGATTTCATTTTTGCTTGGTTTCCCGAAATTACTTTAGTGAGTGTCGATATGGTTAATTAAAAAGGCGATGGGAGTATTGTCCCACAATTCTCTCTCGGATCTAATTGCGGATATAAAAAAATAATAAAAGATAGCCGAAGCAGAGACGTAAAACTGCACTTGACAAAGGTTACGAAAAATGTATTTATATTAGTGAAGGGAAATAAACAGTATGCATCGTCATCGAAATTATAAGTTTTTTAACGGTTTCATTTCATAATCTGATAATACAAGATCTTAGCCTTATCTGGAGAGGTGGAGGGGTCCTTTCACTCTAAGGATTAGACAACGCGTTGTCCGAAATCATGGAAAATATAAATATAAATTGCCTTACCAACATACGAACCATGGCATTACGTAATGAAAAGCTTGACTGCTCCTTCTAGATAAGATGAAATAAGAGTGAAATATATGTGCATAATTGTAGTAAACTACATTGCTAACTCTGTTAGAAAAATATTGTGATATTATTTTTTAACAGTATTAAACGTAATTATACTAACAAGCATTCTCTTTGTTTGTTTCAGGTAAATATGTTGTCGTTTTATCTACTACGGTGTGCGTTGAAGATAACACGGTGAGTTTACAAACATCAGCAGATATCTCGCATCAGTTATTGAACTAGTTATGTAGTCAAACGATCTGTTTCTGGTTAGATTGTACTTACAGCCACCCTGCTCTCCTACACCACCAGCAGTACAAAGTGATTCCTGGAGTGTCTTGATTGCGAGTTCCGATACTATCTCGCCGTTGAAATAATTCCTCATCTTGGAGCTCAGTGAACATTGCCTTAAGAAAACAAAACCAAAACTCGCTGCAGTACAGAGAGTATATTTATAAGAACAGATGGTATGTAGTATTCCAAAATACCTTGTTCATTACCGCTGTGTAGTTTTTACGTTATCAGTGCAGCCTCAGATATCGTTCTTGTCTGTCATCGTGATGGATGTTGATTAGAAGGCTAGTATGGGATAACTCTAGGGAACACCACAGAGTTTTATGACAGATGTAGGCCGCTGGGCGATGTCTGGACGGGGGTAAATCCATGACCGACATGCTATTACGTGTTGCAGTATATCTGTATGGATATCAGTGAAAGTATAGATTATACTTGTATCTAATATCTGTTCAAATCCCGTTGTGGGCATGAATTTTTGGGAGTTGTATTCGATTATATGAACTACGCCGGGGCGTTGCGTTGTTCTGATTCCACGTCAGACTGTAGTCCCCTGAGGAAAGGAACTGCCCTCTTTTGGCAAGATTCGACCATCCTTCGGGTTGTGGACTAAGGTATTTAGTTTTCGAAGTAAAAACTTCTTTAGGAGCATTGGGTGGGTAACATGTTATGACAAGCTAATGTTAACAGTATATCTGTTGTGGTCTAGTGACTCAGTGTTAAGGTGTTTGTCTGAGAAACGTGAGGTCCCCTGTTCGAATCCCTTTTTTGGCGGGGATTTTCATAGACCCTTAACCCGACCTTCTCATCTGGCACAGCTTGCTGTGTAGTGTGAAGTACGCCAGAACGCTTCCGTGGTTCGGATTCCACGTTAAACAGTACGTGGTAGCGCTACCGAGTTGGTTTAGGGCGGTTAAGACAGGATGGAATGCGCAGCCAATAGAAACCCTGTCACCTGGTTATTACAATTTGTTGCGCATATGATATTCATAGTTTTATGTTTTCATTTCTGACGGCAGTTCCCAATGACTGCCAATTTTTTTTATATATATATATATATATATATAGTATTATTAATCCGTTAGGAGGCTGCATCTATCTGCCCAGGCATCCTGCAAAAACTTTAGAACCAATTTGGGTAGGTTTTTCACAGACTGAAAGCTTATGGTTTGGCTTAGAATCTGTGGCATATCTTATTACTCTACATGGAGCAAGAAATAATAAGCGAACAGATCACACTTCATTTCAGTGAACATTGTTTTACGAGATAGCCACCAAAGATCACTCTACAACTAGGTATACACTCCACTCCTTGGATTCTGTTAATTATTATTTTTTTTTTTTTTTTTGCTACCGAAATTTAGTTACATATTTCTGAAATATTGTACGGTTAACGTTAATCAAACAACTAGATCAAAGATTAATACTAAAATAAGCGTGAACAAATTGTGGGATTAAATTTACAGTAAAGGATACAAAGATACTATATTACAAACCTTTATGCTTTGTTACTAGAAGGGAAACAAAGGAAAACGCTTTACTACGCACACCAAGCGGGAAAATAGAGAGACGCGTGTTTCTAATTGGTCTTGATACTCCGCCATGTTCGAAAAACTCACTTCAAAAATCACGACGTTGGATCCGTTCCGAGTCGGGCAATGTCAATACATATTCGACAAACAATTTTCATTCGTACATTGTGACATGTAACCAGCCCAACCGATCCAAAATATTTTCTAATTACTAAAGATTTTTTTAAAAAGTATATTACAAAATTTGTTTCTTACATTAGTAATTGAAATAGTGATAACGAAGCCTTGTTCTGGAGTTAGTGAATCCGCTGGAGAATGCCGAGGTACCAGCCGCGACTTGATGATTCAGTTGTATGAAAGGTGTGTATATGAATTGAAGGATATTTAACAGTAAAAGGAATTTTGTGAAGAATTTGTGATTTTGATTTGCTTTGCGACGAGTTCTACAATAAATGAAGTTAAATACATATTCCATTATTATTTGTACAATAATAATACCTCTCCTTGGAATATTTAAGAGAAAGGACTGAATTGAGAAAAGAAATAAAGTGGTTTTGGTGAAGAGAAGAGTGGCGGGAGGAAACAGACAGGAAGAAGCGAGCTCAGGAGCTCAGCCGGATAGCGTCGTAAAATGACAACCGGCTCGGTTGTTTTCATCACAAACAATATCTGAAGTAATAGACCTGATGAAGACAACCGAGCCGGTTGTTGAAACATTGTATTTTTACGACGCTATCCTGCTGAGCTCCTGTCCACTCACACACTGACAACAAGGATGTTTCACAACATGTGGGTGACACAAATTAATAGTTTTTCTAAATATTGTTGATTTTATGTAAACTTTACGTTTTATACCGGTGAAGACAGGTTAGCAGTGAAGACGTTGGATTCCTTATCTATGTACCCGTGTTCGATTTCTCTTGTGGGACTATTTTTAAACAAATATGTTCACAGTATATTTCAGTTCATTTGAATACTTAGGGACTACTAATCAGGTAGTTTGATTTCACAGTTGTTCACGTATGGATGAATAGGTGAAGTTTGCGCATTTGGGGTTATTCAGCCTAAATATACATATATCTTAACCGTGGACTTGTTCTTTTTCCGGCAGGTAAATAATTTCGTCTGTCGATTCCAAAATAATACAGTATTGGCGTTAAAACCAAGGATTGCATGATAGTGCCGAAGTAATTAATATATAAGCACTCATGCACAGTTAGTTTTCAGCACCGATCTTCAAATCTTTATATATAAAGATGAATGTGTGTTTGTTTGTTTGTTCTTCATACAAATCCACAGTTTTCATCCGATCTCGATGAAACTGCACACTTATCCTTTGAAACAAGGAGAACAATACTGTCTACATTTGGTTGAAAAATTATCTGTATAAATAACACATGTTGTCTCATAACTTCGAAATATGGCGATAGAGAGACACGTTGGATATGGACGTCTCCGTACCGTGTTTCCGTGTAGTGGACTGGTAGCTCAGTGGTTAAAGCGCTTGCTTACGAACGTCGTGGTCTCCGGTTCAAATCTCTGTGGAGGCTAATATTTTTAAAAATGGTTTTTCATTGTAAGAGTCAGGCCTGGGCCGTAGGTTATTCGGATTGAATGTTAAACTGTAGATATTAGAAAGTTAGGGGTGCAATGCGAGGCAAATCGTAGGTAGTCTTGCAATGTTGTAGGTGTACACTTTTTTACGTTATAATGATCCCTCAGGTGTTGTTCGCAGTCAGTGTGTGAGTGTGAACCACAGTAATATTATTATAAATACGGAAGTAAGTCTCTGTCTTTTTGTTACGTTTTGACGACTATATGGCTATATCGTTGTGATGGAATTTTATAAGTAAATCTGTATGAAGAGCACAGGCAACAACTTTCTATATTTAATTCTGGCAAAAAAATTTCTTAATCCACGCGTACAAAGTCGCGGGTACGAGCTAGTATATGATAAAGTACAACTGGCATGAGTCGCACTTAATGCCTATGCAATAAGAATCAGGTCTCCTTCCCTGCGGTGAACTATTATTCGTGTCTTGTGCATGGTGACAAGAAATCTTGTGTTTCCATGACATATTTCATCCGTACATGTATATCCATACACTGCAATTTAAAAAGTCGGCGGTGGTAAAGAATGTTTCGCACCAAAACTAATCTCTAGCTTGCTCATTCCAATCCGGAATAGAACGAGAAAAGAAAGCATTTAAGGATCAGTACGGCACCTTATTTCTCTAACCTTATCTTTCCTGTCATGGTGACCGAAATAGAGTGGTGGACGAAGGGTTCCATAACAGTCGTAAATGAAAGTGGATGTTTGCATGTTTGTCAACAAAATCAAACAGAAACTTCGTCGTATGTCTGCCAGACAATCCTAGCCCAATCTAATGTGACGCTTTCGTTAAGGGCTGCGGCAAGCAATCACAGGTTAAACGGCTCTTTTCTGCACTTTGTGTATGCGGCACAACAGTAGTCCAAATGTTGACTCGAGAGATTTTTGTACGCTATCTTCTGATTCTTCAAAATTCGATTAATGAATCGCAGCCTAGAATTAACTCTGCCTACGATCGAAGTTACGTGCAGGTCACATTTCGTGTTGCTTTGTAGTGCTACGCACAAATACTTCATGCCAGGAACTGAACTGTTTTACTTCTGAAAAGAAACGAATTCTTTTTGTTAGTTATACACTTTGTGCAATTTAGTGTTAGTTGATTTTCATCTAACAGTGCCGAAATAATATTCATACTTTGAAGAATTTCTAAGCAATCGTCATAGTTCCTTACATCCGCATTATCAGCGAACAATCTCAAACTGCTATTATCTTTGTCTCCGCAATCGTTTATAAAATATTAAGAAAAGTTGTCCCATTAAACTTCCTTGAGGGACGCCCGATGTAAAATTTAGATTTGCAGAGGTTTCTCTGTCGACGACGACCAGGTCGAAAATCTCGTATCCATTTAAAAATCTGATCTGAGGCTGTTGTGAACCTTCATTACGTCATTCGAAAACAGAACGAATTATGTTTCACACGATCTTCCGAAATTCGTGTTGGTTAGGTGTAACCATTTCCCACTGATTTGTTTGTAAATCAGACGAGTAAGCATATAATTGTTACGTACATTTTACTTTATTAATTACTGCGTTGCGAATAATGCCTAATTCGTATTGTTAATATATTCATTTAAGGTCGGGTAGGTAGGTGCGCCCAATTTCTTCACAGTCACCGATTTTGGTTGGTGAGCGGTAACGCTTTGGCCTCGCATTCGTGAGGACGTGGATTCGAATCCCTATCCGGTCATTTAGATGTGAATTTTCGATGGTTTCCCTAAATCACTCCAGGTGAATGCCGACATGGTTCCTTCAAAATGCTATGGTCAAATTCCTTCCCGTTCCTTGTTCTCAGTCTTTTACCGCCTCTAATGACTTCGACGAGGCGTAAGTTTATATAGAAAAAAATCTTCAAAATCTATAACCGACACATCGTGGTTTCTCCATATCACAAATACTCCTCCGAAAATGTTTAAAATGACAAACGCTGTGTTGCACTCTGGTCATGTACCCTCTCCTCATGGCAAATAGTGTAGCAGTTCCACTTTTTTTGCTTAAAAAAATCTTTAACTGGCAAACTATACTCGTGTTGACATATAAAAGGGCAGTTTTCTTTGCGTCCTGGACGCTCAAGCAGTACTCTGTTGACGATTTTGAGTTTTTCAGTATTGTCTATGCTCGCCGTACGAGGAGTATTTTAGAAACATTGGACACCACCATTCTCCCTGGCGGGACTCCTTTTATTTTTTTGATTTGTCTTCCTCTCCGTCTCTGATGAAACGTTGCAGAAACCTAGGAGCACTCGCTGAAAAATGTCTCGTCAAAATGTTTTTATATAACCTTAATTTCCTGTGTAAATTTAGTTTTGTAAGACGAGATTACGAAGTGCTTGGCAACGACACCAAGATAACACTTCTTCATTCGTCGGTCATTAAACATCCTATGGGTTATTGCGTTGAGTGGCAAAAATGAAAGATGGGTGGCGTTTAAATTTAGCACCCCATTTCTTCACTGTAGGAAAAGGTAATGAAGAGTGTCAGATTAGTTTGAGACGTTAAATCCTCTAAAAGGAACTATATTATCACTGCTCAATGTTAGTTTTGGAACGTGCGTGGTTTATGCTTGATAGTATCTCGTAATGGCGGTGATGTCGACAAGAGTAGCTTGTATACAGGGTGTTGATTACGGGCCTGCTTCCAGCGATACCAGTCTCTCATCAACGCCCATAATAGGCGATTGTCCCTACCTTATAACACAAGCTTTACTTTTACCAGCGTGAAAATTGTGTTTGACACCATGGAGTCTCATGCGTGTGTAGTTTACAGTGTTAATAGTTAATGGTTTAGCGTTGTTTGATCCTGTTGTAAAGTAGAAGAGACAATAAGTGTGCCAAGGGATAAAAGCATGGATAATAGAACTCATCAAGTAGTTTTAACATACGACAAAAATAGAGTTTAACCAGTTGTTTGTAATGTGACTGATATGAGTGGCTCTGTGCTTGGGATAGTCAGTCACATCTAAACGAAAAATACCTTCTACTGTTCAAGAACATTCACTTAAAAACCTCTTCAACTCACCGCAGTTTCAAAATAATTTCGCGCGCTTTCGCAGCGACAGCCTATGTAAAAGGAGTATGGTATTCATATCCGTTTCTAGCCATCCACGTCATCTAATTTTTTTCTTAACTATGAAATATTTCCGAGCAAATACACCGATTGGCAACTTTTTTTTATTCCGTTTTTTGTTCGTTAGTCCAGTCGAAGGCTGTGTTTTTTAGTTCACTCTACCCTGAGGTAGTCTGCGAACACGTAAGCTTAGTGTTACGTTTCTTGCCAGCATTCATTCCGATATTAACAAGCTTCTCGGTATATAGAAGGCAGTGGTGTTTAAGCCGAGCGTGGTGAGTGAGCGGTAACTTGCATTCGGAAGGATGTGGGTTCGGATCCCCGTCCAGTCATCACAGATTTCGGTTTTACATGGTTTATCCGAGATCACTTCAGGCCAATGCTAGGATGGTACCTCCAAAAAGCAGTGGCCGAATTCCTTCCCGTTCCTTCTCCCCATAACTTCTCCTCATAACTTCTCCTGTCTCTAATGACCTCGACATTGACGAGGCAAAAGCTATAAGAAAAAAAAACCAACACCGGTGTTCCCTAATAATGTATGAAAGAAACTGAGAACATTTTTACGCTTAAATTTGTAATTTCTCCAGTATGTGAATAGAAAGAATCCGTATTGCGGTTTATTACTAAACAAACAGCGAAAAGACAATTACTATGTTCCTCTTTATATCTTACTTGTGTATTGTGAGGGTAATACTACTTCCAGGTAGGATTTTAATTATTAGCCTTGTCACTATCATGCAGCGGAGAACAGGCGGGCATTAACAGAATGGAAGAAGGGAGAGTACAGCAAAGAGTTTTCTAATATCACCACTAGTAGGCCACGACTAAGATGAACTGTGAAAGGAGGGCCGTGAAGACTTGAGTTTCTAGAGGTGACAGCAAATAATTCTGACCACTTAAATCATGAGCACAATCTTCTTCTCCTTTTTCTACTCAACCGTTAGGTTGGTGTGAGGTGGTTTCGCCTAGCCTTCTCCAGTAGTGGAAGTGTTTTTACGGGTTTATTGCTTTATGCGGATAACTGTATGTTTAGTATGTTGCTTGTGTTCTGAATGAACAAAAGATGGAAGAAGTGAGCCGGAACAGTCAGGCCTACTCTTCCGAAGGACTCCAGGTCGCTTTCAGGGTTCCATACGCGGATTTGACATAGGACTCTCTGGTGATTAGTAATAGAAGCGTTCTCGTATGGCTTGTATATTGACGGGAGTCAGATTGCAAAGCGCACGTTTATTTGTTTAATAGATATTCTGTTGATACGTTATCTTGAACACTTCAGGGAATTTTTATAACTGGTACCTATCGCTTTGTGTTCGTTGGCAACGATCTTGTCGATGCAGGTGATTTCAGATTAACACTAATGTTTTTCTTACAGAAAACATCTCTAATATTAATAATATTATTTTCATCTGTTCTGATCCTAGGGTATTCATCCATTTGCAAATAAGGTCAAATTTTTAGAAAATACGTTTTTAGTGTTGAAGTCATATATTTTTCAGTTGCGAGATGGAAAAAATGTTTGTTGTTGTACTGACGTGGTCGCAGAGGAGAGGAATTGGTTCCTACATCTACATGGCGTAGCATGTCAGCAATCAGAAGACAATTATCTCACTGGACTGTTTCTAAGCATACAATTTCTTTGGATAAATTTTCAAAACAAATTGTCGTAAAATGATAAATCGGCTTAAATGCTTTCACTAAATTATAACCCTTAAAACCTGTAATTACCAAAAAAATTGTGTGAAAATAATAAATTTTATAGTAATCGGAATATTATTGTGTACTAAATGTTACTGTATGCAAATGATAGACTCTGTTTGATGAAATGTTACGAAACGTTTCGGTATTGCTTTGCGTGTGGTTCTTCACTTCGTCGACGTCGTGGCCTCAAGGGCAGGAAAGGAGTGGGGGGCAAGTAACTGGAAGGAATTCGGCCTTGGCATTTTGAAGGAACCATTTCTGCGTTCACCTGGACTGATTTCTGGAAATCATGGAAAGGCGAAATCTGGATGTCCGGTCAGGGATTCGAAGTTACGTACTCCAGTATGCGAGGACAGAGCGCAGTGGGCCTACTGTGTTTCTGTATTGTAAACATGTAGTGAGTTACTGCCTGTTATGTCAGCCGAGTTACAGAACGTAAGGTTCTGAATAAATGGTATCAATACCCACATTGGTAAAAAAATTCTAAATTAAGAACAAAAATAAAACTTGGTTGTTGAGTTTTGACTTTCTCGTGTTATTATCAGCTGCCGTTTTTACAAAGTGATAACGATATCATACATCATTTTGTACAAACTGCAGCATATATCATTATTAGTTTTTCCAAAATTTCGTTTTTGGATTTAGATCGTAGCACGAGCAGTTCGTATCCTGATGACCTCTGAAATACCTAAATTGAAGTTTGCGCATATGCAGAACTTTGACAGTAACGTAGCAAACCATAATACTAAGAATCAATTTCTGACATTGTTTCCGGATGTTTGAAACTAAGATCTTGTTAACGTGCGTCGCCTGTACGGCTCTGATGGGATTGAGATTTTTAATAACATAAATGCTTCTTCCTCTGTCTGCTATGTATATGGTAAGGAGTTCTATCGAGAGTTAAGGCTGCAGTTACTTGTAAGTTTTCTGCCGTTTTGTTTAAACGAGCAAAGTTGTAAATGTGGCAAAGCAGAAACAGAGTTATCAGTTGTGTTCGAATCTTGAAGACAAGTCATATTTTTTCCTGCCTTCTTTTTGAGGTGTAAGACTGATTGAACGTTTTTGTTTGTATTTTATATAGCGTATAAATGCATATTCAGGTCATTTTCTTAGTTTCGGTCAGATTGCGATAATATTTATGGTCGTATTGAAGAAAAATCTGGCAATTTTTAATAGTGTCGGGAATTGACTAAAAGTTATAAATGAGAACAAATTATGACAATTATTTGCAGAACTGTACTCCTTTTATACAAAACTAATAGTCACTAATTGGTGAAGAATTAAAGTTATACGTTAATGTTCCGCCCTGGACAATGCAGCAGCAGCATGCCTGTGTCCTCAGTCAGTGCCAAATTTGAAGTGGGTCAGTGAATACCGCCATGCTGAAATTGCGATGTTACGGAGTTACCTAAAGGAAATGGAGAGGAGTATTTTATGTGAATTGTGTAAAATTAAAGTGACTTCAACAAAGTGATTTAAAATTTAATTTCCCAATTGTGCAGTAAGTGCACGGAAGCAAATTTTTGTGCCTACATGAAAGCGACACTACTGCATAAAATAAATGATATATAATTGGGCATGTTTTGATGTATAGTAAATTTAAATGTTTGGTCACATTTTGTCATTTTTAAGTCATATTTACCCCTTTTTGTCATAATGATCGGAACCCTAGTTACGAGATATCCCGTTTGATGGTTGCGGCCGGACGCACTTGGTTGTGGGAGTAATTGAATCACAGACAGCTGTCGTTATGCTATTGTGGCGCTGTAGGCGGCTCTTTAAACTGAAAGGAAATGACGTAAGCAGAGATCCGCCAGCATGAGTGAGATGCTCACAGTATGGATAAGACGAATTTGATTTGGGTCCTACTCGATTCCGATAAAACAGGCCCAACATGTCGCAAGAAGCACAGTGCAACAACCACTCCATCTAGAACCCTCTAATAGCTATTAGGCAGGTCGTCCACTAGCACCGACTAATCCCGGACAGGTAAAGGCATTGCCACGCGTCCACTGGACACGACCTGCTCGGCCGAGTGACGGACCGATCCCACTGATATGGGATTAGTCGGACGTATTCGGCCGAATGGCAAACGCATGTTGCGCTCCTAATAAACAAGTCTTCGTTTTTTATTTTTTCAAACTGTCATACACTGTGGTGGTACGCAGGCACTATAAATATTTTAATAAAAATATCTACGGAAAGGACAATTATTGCAAGTGCATCTGCGCAGTTATAATTATTATTTTATTAAAAATTTGTACAGTAAAGACAATTATTTGAATTTATTATTGGAATATTCTCAAACGATTATCAGATTTCATTCTTGTCGGGACCGTAATTATGCATAGGCTATATAGGATGTAGCCTATGAGCGCGCACCACAAAAACAAAATTTGCTTGTTTCTTATAATTCTTCTTTTTGTGTCTTGTTTTTTTTTGTTGTATGTTCATTTAGTTTTAAAACTGAATTATTGACTTTTTGACTCAACATTTCTAGATTCTTCTAGATACGATATACTAAAATATTCTTCAATTAAATAATAAATTTCAAACGTTTATTTTAGAACTTTGGTTAGAAAATAGCTATAAAATGCGAGATTGAATTTCAAAATATTTGCGTGGCAAGGCGGCCATCACAGGGTGTACACATCCTAAATACGGCCCTGACTCTTGTAATATTTTGCGAGAGCAAGGCAAAGTGCATTTTTACGAAATGTAAGTCAAAAACACTCCTCCCGCTTGGTGTTGAAGCAACTATGACGGGTCGGCAACATGTGTCGGACGTTATTCGGCTGTAGTGGACGAACTGGCTGGCCGTCAAATCGGACGTTACTCGGACGAATGCTGTTCGGTCGAAATTCAGTTCCATTGGAAGTCCGGCCTTCGGAGTAGAAGCCATCATCCCACGAAAAACACATCACAGGGCACAAAGGTCGACATGGACGCAGTAGCAACGACACTGGACCATAGAAAAATGCTGCCGCGCATTCCGCTGGATGAAAAAACAACCACTATGAAAAGATAACGCCAATGCAACTGTTTTCATCGAGGTATCATCAACGACGAATCCGCGTTAAAGCTTACACAGTTTTATAAACTTATTAACTTATATTTTTACGTGATTGTAAACATGTAATATTTTCTACTTTCTATTTACGTTTATTAATTATGATTTGTAGATGCTTTGGGTAAAAAGCAGAGATGTATAACTAGGAACCATAACTAATCAGTGTAAATAGTAAGTAGAAAATATTCCTGTTAACGATCACGTAAAAATATAATTTAATACGTTTGTAAAACTATGTGTAAATTTCAAGGCATATTCGTTGCTGATGATACCTCAGTGAGAGGCGAAACGCACACAACAATAAACGAAATAAAAAAAATAGTTGCATTGTCGTTATCTTTACAACAACTAATTATTGTGATGTGGTTCGAATTGAATAAGTGAGCAAGTCACCTTTATGCAAAAAAGCTCACAAACAGAAGGTAAGACTTGATTTGTTTTTAGTTTCGTTATTTCAGACTCTTGCTACATATCTCATCTGAACCTATTTTATTTCAGTATATTCGCATTCCTATGCCAGTATACCAGTATAACTGGATGATTCAGTTTTTATTTATTGCAGTAGCACATACATTATTAACAGACTTCAACAAAAGGAGGACGTTCTCAATTAGTCTGTATCTTTTTTTTTACGTATGTTCAGCGATATATTCGCCAATTTTGAACCGATTTAAATGAAATTTTTATAGTGGATAGGGTAAACCTCAAAAGTGGTCCCATATGAATTTCATTGAGAAACTACTCCTTCTACCCCTTTTCACCCCTTAATTTTTATACAATACATTTTTTATCCGATTTAGATGAAACTTTGGACATGTATAGTCAAAAATGGAGAGAAAAGTACTGTCAACTTTTGGTTTGAAAAACATCTCTCCCCCTATCCATACCCTTAGTTTTTGTCCATGTTCTTTATACAAAGCTACAGTCTACACGATTTAACTGATCTCCATTAAAGTTGGAATATACATGTATTTTTCATGGAGAAGGTTTCTGACAAAAAAAAAAACTCTCTCCCCCTTTACAACCATTAATTTTATACAAATCTACATTTATTATCTGATTTTGATTGAACTTTGCACACGTATACTTTAAAATAAAGAAAAAAATTCTGTCAACATTTGGTCTGCCAAAGCCCAACCCTCCCTCCCTCCACCCCCTTAATTCTTGTCAATGTTCTTAAAAAGTTAGTCGACACCGTTTGACCGACAACCATGGAAGTTGGCGCTTATATGTATTTTTTTACAAAGAAGGTTTCTGACCAAAAAATCCAAAAACCATCCCCTCTTCCCATTAAACCGCTTAATTTTTATACAAACCTACAGTTTTTATCCGGTTTAGATAGAACTTAGCACACGTTTACTATGAAACAAAGAGAAAAATAATGCCAACTTTTGGTTTTGCAAAAACTGAACCCCTCTCCCCCTTTTTACGCCTAAATTTTTGTCAATTTTCTTTTTAAACAGCTACAGTCGACACCATTTGACCAATCTTTATAGAAGTTGGCACATATATGTTTTTTTTTTTTTTTTTTTTTTTTTTATTGAGAAGATTTCTGACCAAAAAATCCAAAAGATACCCCAGCTACCTTTTTATGCCCATTAATTTTTGTTCATACCCACATTTTAATCCGATTTCGGTGGAACTACGCATGCGTATACTTTAAAACAAAGAGAATAAGAATATACTTTCCACATTACTTTTACAAAAACCCAAATCCTATCCCACTTTCTACCCATTTTATTACGTCAATGTAATAAAGTTTCTATCTGATTTGGAATGAAGTATCCACATGTATACTTCAAAACAAACAGAAAAATACTGTCTATATTTGGTTTAAAGAAGCCAAAACCCCTCTCTCCCTTTCCATCCCCTATCCGATTATGAAGGAAATTTCCACACCGTATACTTTAACCCTGCAGTAGTCGCGCTCTGAAAAGTCCCATTAGAAATGGCTTGAGTGGACTACATATGTAATCCACGCGACCAGTGCAGGGTTAAAATATACAGAACAATTGTGTTTAAATTAGAAGCAGAAGCCCAACCCCTCTTCGCTCTTACCCCCACCCCTCCTAATTTCCAATGTTCCTTATAGATGCAAACCGTTTTTATCATATTTCGATGGAACACTATACATATATACTTAAAAACAGAGAGAAACATAGTTTCTACATTCTGTAAATAAAACCTAAACGCTCACTCCCTTACCCGATTTAATTTTTGCAAATGTTATTTACACAAAGCTACAGTTTTTATCTGGTTTCGATGGAACTTTGCACATATATACTTTAAAACAAAGACCAAAATACTGTCCACACTAGCATTACAAAAATCAAACTACTCTTCGCATCTAAATGCCTTAAGTGTTTTTTTTTTAAACATACCTACAGTTTTTATCTGATATCAATAGAAATTTACACATGTATACTTTAAACCAAACAGAAAAGACAGTGTACAACTTTACAAAAATCCACGGTTTTTAATCGCGTCAAAATCAGTTAAGCTATTTTTAAGTCGAGGCAGAATATTCGGAAAATAAATGTGTCCTAATGTCTCAACATGTACCTCAGATTTCGACTTGGACCCCAAGCATTCACGTTGTGAAAACCGATTAAAAATCTATATTTTTTGTGTGATGCCGGAACAAACATGTATATTCCAGAGACAGATTTGTCTATGTGGTATGTATTAATGCCCAGATGTTACATGTTTCGATTATCGAGCAGCAGCTTTAACAGATGTTATGATTAGGTCGAAACACAGTTTGGACCACAATGTAAACTGACATTCCTTAACACAGCATCCAATTCATCCCGTTCTGGAAGTTGATGAGTTATATAAAGCTCAGAGGAGAAGGTACAAAAATGCTCAGGATGAAGATGGAAAAGAGCAGTACAGGCAATTTAGAAATCAAATAAATAGGAAATGCAAAACAGCAAAAGAAAAATGGCTACAAGAAAAGTGTGAAGAAGTAGAAAAGGAAATGGTTGCAGGAAAAGTAGATGTTGCATGTAGAAAGATCAAACAGAATTTTGGAGAAATGAAGAAAAGAGGTATGAACATTAAAGCTGCCGATGGGAAACCTCTTTTAAGGTCAGAAGATAGAGCTAACAGATGGAAGGAATACATTGAGAAACTGTATGTTGGGGACGACTTGAGCAATAGTGTATTGGAAAAGGAAGGCGATGTCGACATGGATGACTTAGGAGATCCTGTTTTGAGGACAGAATTTAATAAAGCTCTGAATGACTTGAAAGCAAATAAGGCAGTTGGAATTGATGAGATCCCTGCAGAACTTCTTAAATCTCTAGGAGAGGAAGGAATCGAAAGATTATTCAAGCTGATATCAAAAAGTTATGAAACAGGAGAAATTCCAACTGATTTTAATAAAAATATCATCTTCACACTTCCAAAGAAAGCACAAGCTGACAAATGTGAGAATTATCGCACCATTAGTCTAACATCACATGCTTCAAAATTGCTGACCAGAATAATATACAGAAGGATGGAATGGGTAGTAGAAGAGGTAGTAGGTGAAGATCAGTTTGGGTTTAGGAAAAATCGCGGTACAAGGGAAGCAATTCTGTCTTTAAGATTAATACTTGAAGGGCGGATCAAGAAAAACAAAGATACTTTTTTGGCATTTGTTGATTTAGAAAAAGCTTTTGATAATGTTAAGTGGGACAAGATGTTCAAAATTCTAAAGAAGTCAGGTCTAAAGTATCGAGATAGAAGAATCCTCTATAAACTATATAAGAATCAAGTGGCTGTGATAAAAGTAGAGAATCACGAGAGACATGCATCAGTTAAAAAGGGTGTAAGACAAGGTTGTAGTCTATCCCCGTTAATATTCAACTTGTATGTAGAAGAAGCAATGAAGAAAGTCAAAGAAAAATTTCCATGTGGCATAAGTTTTCTGGGAGAAAAAATCAGTATGCTACGATTTGCTGACGACATTGTCTTATTAGCAGAGAAAGCTGAGGATATTGAGAAGTTATTGAATGGCATGAACAAAATACTGAAGGAAGATTTTGGACTGAATATAAATCAAAGTAAAACAAAAGTGATGAAATGTAGCAGAAATGACACCAATACTAGCAGATTAAATATAAAAATAGGATCTGATGCAATAGGAGAAGTGAGTGAGTTCTTTTACTTGGGAAGCAAAATTACAACCAATGGCCGAAGCAGGAATGATGTTAAAAGCAGAATAGCACTAGCAAAAAGAGCCTTCATGAAAAAGAGAAACCTTTTAGTTTCAAATATTGATCTAGGAATTAGAAAGAACTTCTTAAAACTCTATGTGTCGAGCACAGCACTTTACGGTAGCGAAACATGGACTTTAGGAATACCGGAAAGAAAGAAACTTGAAGCATTTGAAATGTGGTGCTACAGAAGAATGCTGAAAATTAGGTGGACAGACAAAGTAAGAAATGAACGAGTTTTAGAAATGATGGGTGAGAAAAGAAGTTTATGGAAGAAGCTTACAGGAAGAAGAGACAGGCTGGTAGGTCATATTTTGAGACATGCTGGATTGGTTAATTTGTTAGTGGAGGGAACAGTTGAAGGTAAGAACTGCAGAGGTAGACAGAGATTAGAATATATGAAGCAGATAATTGAGGACGTGGATTGTAAGGGGTATGTAGAAATGAAGAGGTTAGCACAGGATAGGAAGGGATGGAGGATTGCATCAAACCAGTCTAAAGACTGACGACAGCAAAAAAAAAATAAAAAAATAAAGCCAGAATTTTTTTGAATGCAAGCGCTTTAATCACTGCTCTACCAGGAAGTTCGCAAAATGGGAACTGCTGCGGCATATTTAAAATACAAAAAAACTATAATACCACTAAAAATTTAAAAATAAAATAATTGTTTTAAAAAACATAAAAACAGCATTCAAAAAAGAACTCACAAAAAATTTTAAAATAACTTTATAGCTTGCTTAGAAGAAAGTAAATCTAAATGGACAATAATTTACATTACTGTTACTGAAATTTTTACATTAATCAGTTATCTTTGGAGTCGGTACCAGCTAAAGCAAGAAAAACAAAAAGATAAAAACAATAACAATAATACAAAAAAATCATGTTTCTACTTACCTACAATTAATGATAGAAACAAGTTTCTATAAAACTGAAACATACAGATGATACGCCTGTATTATACTAACTGTAAAGCATTTACTGCATGATGCAGCCTACATACTGACACTGTAGCACCAGTGATATGCCTCGACGACCAACTAGGTCGAGCCACAGATTGAAATACTGTCTACTTTGTTTCCCTAAACTGTCTTCTACAATATCTGCTTCTCAACATGCTGTAAAATATTCGGATTTTTTGTTCGTACTTCATGTGTCTCCTCGAACACGAAATAAAGTTAAGTAATTCGTTCTTAGCGATGTGACAGGTGGCACCGACTCCAAAAATAACTGATTAATGTAAAAATTTCAATAACAGTAATGTAATATTGTCCATTTAGATTTACTTTCTTCAAAGCTAGGTATAAAGTTATTTTAAAATTTACGTGTGCTTTGTTTGAGGGCGGATTTTATGTTTTTTAAAGCAATTATTTTATTCTTTCCCGTGTGAATAGCTCACCGGAATAATTTATCTTACGATTGAATTCGAAACAGAAATAATTGGGTATTGAATATCTGTAAACAGTGAAATCGATAACAGGAATAATGTGTCACGGAAAAAATTATTGTGTTGAAATAGTTAAAACGTTTATTATAACTATGATTCACTGCCCACCGAACAGACTAATTTTCATTTTTTTTTCGCCCTTCCTGTCTGAAAAGAGCTGAAATTTGAATGAAACATCAGTATGCCAGACGTCACGTCCAATGGAAACAGGTTGAGCTGAAGCAACTCGTCTCGTTCTATTTCCTTAAGGCGTGATGAAAATTACTGAAGCGATGGTAATTGATATAATTTATTTGGATTTCCAGAACAATTTCGACACTGTAACACACAACCGTGATCCGAGCGTATGGAAGAAGCATCCACTTATCTGATATTTAAATCGGGAATTCTGTAAGGATCCTGATGGGACCATATTTATTCCTGATGCTTATAAATGATGTTGGGGAAAATGTTTATAGCTGTGTGAGATTTTTTTGCCGATGATGCTGTTACGTATGTGGAAATAAAGTGTTCTGCTGCTTGGTCAGAAATCCAACGTGATCTCGACGTTATGTTAACTTTGTGGGGATAAATTAAGTTGCACTAATTGTAAGATAATGGAAATAACGAACAAACTGATACCTTTTACTCATCAATACCTACACAGTAATCCGTTCAGTTCTCAACTTTAACATTACAGGGTAAGATAACATCGGTTTTACGAAAAGTTATTGTAGACTGAAATTAATAGATCGAATATCGGACAAATTCTAACAATCTTTAAAGCAAATAACGTGAAAATTCTTGTACGTCCTCATCTGGCGTATTGAAGGTATCGATTTGTGACAACTTGCTTTACGCCTCGTCGACGTCGAGATAGTTAGAGAACGTTTATAAACCACGTGGCTCCTGTGAAACATTCTATTTTTTAGAAGATTTTCTAGTCCTGCAACTAAATGGTTTCTCATTTGCGTCTGATAAACTTTTGACTAACTAAATAACAAACCAAGCTTACTGGTTTCAACCAGTTGTCTGTCTTAATGACGTTGGATGTTGCATGCTTGAGAGTGTGTTGACTCAGCTTGGTTTTATACGCAAGTTGTTTTGATAGGGAGCTGTCCTATAAATATTGAAGTAAGTTATACAAGATTATTGCGTGCATAGGAACGGCGAGGCAGGGTCACCTTGGAAAGAATGCGCTGTTTTGTTCGATCTATTGGACGGCTTTTTTTCTCGCATTAATAAGGTGCGGTCGGCTTACATAACGTCTCCCACCTCGTCCACTTGGGGCATATCCGATTTCACGCGTACATAAAAAGTGTCATTTTTTGCGTTCGTTTATGGAATGTGAAAATTAGACAATTGAGGCGTAGGATGCTAAAAGATACCACAAGATGATATTTGCAAAAGGCAGAATCCTGTAAAAATAATAGTTTAAATTTCTCTCCTCATATTTGTATTCAGTGGCCAAGATGCTAAGTTATATGTAAATTTTTTTTGGGGGGGGGGAGGGGGGGTCTTTATCATATTTGATTCGCGATAGTCTGGAAATATGTTGCGTAATTTGGTTTATGTAACAAATCTAACAGTAGTAGGCTTGAAAATCAATTTCAAATTATGTCTTATCGATGAGAAGATAATTTGAGCAGAGTGTTTTTCACTGTCCTTGTCTTTTTTTGTTAAGTCCGTTGAAAGCTGAGAGCCAACACTCATATCGCTAAAGAGTGTACAACAGTTTGCACTCTCTATCTGCTCTTTTTTTATGAACAAATTTAAAAAATCGGAGATAATAGTTGAGACAGCCAGCACGATGTCGCGTTACTGCCTACTGGGGTTATTGAAGATTGGCGGAATGCATGTTGCAGCACGTCCTTTACTGGTGTGTGAGAGAGATAACTCTCGGGTCTGGTATTCGGGAGGACTACTCCGTCCAAATAGATTTCGATTTTCGTAGTTTACCGAAATAACGCCAGGCGACTGCTGGGATAGGTTCTTTAATAGGCCATTACCTAATTACTTTCCGTTCCTTGCCCCCATCCTTTCCATAAAGCCCGAAACAATATATACATATTACAGCCATTTCTTCGGTATAGAGCTTGTCACGTAGAGTGGGAGAGAGAATATCCTCTCAATAGATCCATTCTCTGAAAAGAAGCAATTATATAGGGAGCGTCCGTAAACCACGTAACTCCATTTTGGCCTCCTGTGTACACCCCCCCCCCCCCTTCGTCACGTAGCCCGACGTGGCTGCAAGCAGCTTTTTTCCACTTTTGATTCCAGAAGACATTTTGTACTGTTTTCTTGTGTCAGACTATTGTAAATTCTTACGGAGATAATTAAATGTAGGAAATAAATGTTGACATGCTGCTGTGTGTTCTGTACCAGATTTTAAATGTGAAAACATGAATGGAAAGCTACGTGGCCTGGCTCAGGACCCCCCCCCCCCCCCTCTCACGTAGCGCAGCGTAACCTTCCACCCAACCCCACTTTTTTTTATATCGAGCCACGTAATTTATGAGCGCTCCCATATGAGTGACTATATAAATGCCGACAGTGTCTGAGATGTAATTATTCAGTTGTTTAAATAAACCAGAAACAAATTGATGACTATGTAAGTATGGTACACCAGCAAGATTGTTAACATAGTCTCTCGCCACAAAATATTTGCGTGATTGATGTTGACAGAAGTGAACCTCGAATGGGATGTGCGAGAGAGATATAATTAAAATTGTTGTCTCGAGCTCTCGATTTGTGTCAAAGGACTCAAAACCCTGGTTCAATACCAAAAAGCGATCAGCAGTCAACCACCCAGGACATCGCGCACTACCACAGCGGGTTAGAAGACGATTCCTCGTCACACACTTTTCCTTCCTTCATACAAAACCAAAATTGATAAATGAGCTACCATTTAAAAGATTGTTTTCCGTTTCGGATGAATTGTTGATTTGTAATTTCAGATTTTATTGTTTATTATTCCCACTACTCGAGTCAGTGTTTACACACGTTCAATAAATACAGTAACATACAACAATGTCTGCAATAACATGTTTTTGCAAACAATTATTATTTGAAAACAGTTTGATTTTTAACACATTTTCTCTGACACAGGTTACTTAATACCATCTACATCCATACTCTGTAAACCACAAACCCGCGCATTCCAATCCCGAATAGCACGAGGAAAGAAGGAATACATAAAAGCATCAGTACGGCATCTTACTTCTCGAATCTTATCTCTCCGGTCATTGCGACCTAAATAGGTTGCCGGAAGAAGTATTTCATTGCATTCGAAATTTAAATTTTTTTCGCATATTCTCCAGTAAATTCTAACGCAAGCTACGTCGTCTGTCTTCACGACGTGATGAAAGTTACCGATTTAGGATCGCAATTATATTAATTTTTTTTATCACCGGAAACCTTTTTATACCGTACCAGGCAACCGGCTGTTAGTGGATGGATACGCGATTTCCTAGCTAATAGCTCGCAGTAGAAGCCGAAGTGTCTCTCTTAATCTAAGGTTACATCAGGCGTCCCGCAAGGAAATGTAATAGGATCACAACTTTTCTTAATTTTCATGAACGATCTTGGAAACAATTTTAATAGCAGTTTTAGATTGTTTGCTGATGATACAGTTATCTAAATGGAAGTAAAGAACTCTGCATATTGTTCAGAAGTTCAGCGGGCATAGTGCGATAAATGGCAAGGTTACCCACATGAGATCAGTAAAAGCTTTACAGCTGTTGATGACGTTGATTCAGTTAAGTATTTGGATGTAACAACATGAAGTGGGATTACCACATAAATTCGGTTGTAGGTAAAGCGAGTTCTGGATTACGTCAAATTTTGAAAAACTGTAACGCATATACAAAACAAAAAAGCGTATAAAACTCTCGTACAAGCTCATCTGGAGCACTATTGTGTTATGTGGGATTATACATCGCAAAGGATTGATTATTAACATCGAAAAAGTACAGAGAAGAGCAGTTCAATTTGTGACTGTTTGCAATAGCCCTGACGGATGTATCATCGACTTGTTGCAGAGGTTGGACTGCGGTCATCGGAAAGATTGGTGACATAGTTTGGGACTGAATTTATTGGCAAATATGGAGACACCCACCTTTCCTTACGAATTCCAAAAAATTCTTCGGCTACCAACAAATTTGGATCGCAATAACAGGAGATAAAATATGGGAAGTAAGGTGCTGATCAGATGTTTATATGTATTGTTTCTTACCTTGTCCCATTAGAGGGGAGAACCATCGTCTGCCACCCACAGTTCTGTAAATTGCAGAGTATAGATGCGCATATTACTAATACGGGTAAGTGAGTCTTTTGTTAAATTACTTCGTCGTTCTTCACAAGTCCCGCAGTAGATCTGTTCTTCTTTGAGATTATTCGCACTCTATTTCGTTGCGGTGGGAGTGCAGCGCTGATCACGAGCAGTACCGCACGGGAATTCGGACTCGGCATACTCAAAGCTTTAGGGAGGAATTCTCTCAAAGGCAGTTATTTCGAACTGGTTCGAAGAAACGGCGACAGTTCCACATTTCCAGTAAATCTTTGTTTTACTATACGAACTTAATTGTTAGAAATACCACCTACCAGTGCGGCTGCGCCAAACGGATGTAACGGATATCCGCAAGTGCGAAACTTTCTCATGAAATGCTACATCCGCTTTCGCATCCGTAACCGCAAATTTTAATGCGGATGTATGGCGGATTTTTTGTCTACAGTGCAATATATTTTACTCTTTTCTGTTTATACGAGATTCTGCACATCTTCGCTTAGCTAACAATAAAGTGGTTGTATTTTTCTGACGGTCTTGCAATGAACTGAACGGTGTTATTGCCTAAGCGACGAATTTACAAGTTTGAACTTGCATTTAAAGTAAAGCGGCCTATTCACTGCCCAACGTACAGGACATCAATGTAGAACTACAGTACGATGCGCTTAGCCATTCACGCTAGTAAAACGAGTCCAACAAAATGTTCCGAGCAATCCTTTGCACTCACACTTTCTCGCGGCACACCATGTGTCCTTATCGCACAGTCGTAGGATGTTCCTTCCAATATGTATAGCTTGTTGGACAGCAAGGACCCGTTTTGGTTGCCTGGGAGTACAACACGTCCTACATGTAATCCTGTCACGGCCCATCAAGAGTTCTTTATCGAAAATCGGATCATCGTAAGTCCTACAAGTTGTACTGTGAATGCGCCACTAGAGCGTGGTGGGTGAGCGGTAACTCTCTGGCCTCGCATTCGGGAGGACGCGGGTTCGAATCCCCGTCCGGGCATCCAGATTTGGTTTTTCCATGGTTTCCCCAAATCACTCCAGGCGAATACTTCCTTTAAAAGGCCATGGCCGAATATCTTACCGTTCCTAGCCCCTATCCTTTCCCACCTGTAATGACATTGATGTCGATAAGAAGTGAGCACGGGTATGTGCCTTGTGCTTGATGCTTGAATTAGTCACGCCACGACCTCCAAATAGTTCATAAGACAAAGATTGGTTTTTAGACGTGTGCGTAGTAGTGGACCAGTTTCGACTCACGAATCGCATGCATATGGCAACACGTAAGCTTGCGCCCCCCCCCCCCCCCCACAAAACCTGGTTCTAACTACCCAGAGGAAACATTGGACAAATTTATAATTAAAACCCATGTTGAGAATCAAGGCTTTGAGTGATCCGATAGGGACCAATGTTCCTGTTTGATGGGGCAGTTTAATGCTATGTATGTTAGTGACGGCTGTATTATAACCAGGAAATTACATGGTTTATGGTAGATTTATCTTCGTAGATGTTAATTCCATATTTCTTTGCAATGGGTAAAAGAACAATTTATTTAAATATATTCCTTACTAGCTTCAGCTGGAACTTAGGAAGTATTTCAGCGCTTTTAATAACAGTGAGTTTATGGAATTTTTCCATCGGTATTTATTAGAAAAAATATCTACCCTGACAATTAACAACATTAGATATCACGATTAATAGTGCTTCATAGAGAGGGATAGGAATATTGAAACATTTTTCCACTTTAATATTACAAACAATATTTCACAGAATAAAATTGCTGTAACATTTAATCAGGATCGATGAATTTACAAGAAGAAGTTTTCGGCTATGAATAGCAAGATGCTTAAAATAAAAACTCTACTGAAAGAGAAACATTTTTAATAATAATAATGTTGATGATGATGAGGAAGAGGAAATTCATACCAGATATGGCCAATAGCGCTGTTTGATGGGTCAGTTAATCTTTTTTGCCTCATATTGATGGCTGGGTTTTCCTAAACTTGTTTTATTTTTATGATGGTGGAATTGGAAGCCTTGCAGGTGAGCAGGATCGTTCGAATCTGGTACTCTGCAGAACGTGTGTACGTGGGTTTCCTCGAATTCGCTCGTTGCGAATACCGGTATAACAGACACGCTGTCAACTAGGGAGCTACAGATGGGACAAGGAAAAATCAACCGAGTTGAAAAATTGAGATACGTAAGTGGGTGGGTAGAAACCAAAATCTCTGAGTCACGAACAAGTGAAGGGGATTTTTTCTCTTACTGTTTTACGTCTTTCCGACATCAGGTCATAGAGGCGGTGAAGGAACGGGAAGGAAATCGGCCGTACTGTTTTGAAGGAACAATCCCGACACTAGTTTGAAGTGATTTTGGATGGTTGGACGGGAATTTCAAGCCTCATCGTCCTGTTACCACTCACCCACCACGCTCGGTAAAGTGGAAATAACAAAGGCTTGTAAATGCTAACTGCCTCGCAAGTTCTCATTGAGTAGTTGAGAATCAAAGAAATATCTGGAGGAAAATATTTGACCCGATCAAAGAAAACTGTCAATACAGAAAAGGCTGCAACCAGATGTGTGAAAAAATTTAAAGATTCGGAAAAGGAGCATTGCGTTTAATTGTCACGGTGGGTGAGTAGTACCACTCTGGCCTAGTTCAACCGTCACTCTATGGGAATTCTGGGATGTTTCCTTCTAAAAGCCATGGCCGAGTTCCTTCCCGTTTTCCTCATCTACCTGAACGTTGACGAGGTCTAAAGCCACAAAGAAAAATAAATAAACTTTGACTACTTCTTGGGCAAGGAAACTAAGGAGACCTGGTTCATTGATGTGGAAAGACATTACCTTTAAATGAAACTTGAAACACACCAAGGTTTCCAAGTAGAACCGGAGCTAAGAAGAGACAAGAAGAAACAAGGAAGGAAAGAAGATGAAAGCGATTGAGGAATACTGGGAATAAGTAAGGAAGAGGACAGTTGAAATAATGTGGTTTATAGCGTGCAGAAAATAAAAAAAGTAGCAGATTATTAGCAAAGCCCAACATTTTCAGCTATTACTTGTAAATGTCTTGTATATTTATTGAAAGTTCTTTGTGGAATAATTTCCAGAAAGCGAACAGGGTTTTTTAAGTAGTGTGGAAATGATAACTCCAATTTATTTTTGAAGTACAAACACAAAATTGGTTCAAGACGCTAAAAGGATATAAATACGAGGCTGAAGCGATCAGACAGACTTTTAATGGGCACGGCAATTAGTCTGCGTAGCGAAACTTTCATTTAATTGGCCGTTATTTATACATCGCCTGGCACGAGAATTTTCCTTTCCGCTCGCCGCTGCAAGCTGAGAAGAAAGCAATTAGTTTGATGTCCTCATGTTTAGATTGCGCGGAATATGGGACTCAAGCATTCATTCAGCGTGTGCGTAATTTTAATAATTAGAATACTTTCGTAATACTTACTGCTTGTACATAAATTTATTAAGTTGTGTGTTTTTTTTTGCTGGATTAATGAAATTCTTATCAAACAAGGAAAGAAACCATTAACCAGACTGATTACAAGAAGTCTCCTGAACATTTTGGTAGTAGAAATATCAATATAGTTCACATACGATTCTCTTAGTTTGAGATGCTGTAGGGATCACGTGGTCATTACAGGCATTTGCCTGCACTGACTTCAGGAGACCACGGAACTGAAAATTCAACTTAAGACCTTGCTGAATAATTGCACTGTGTAATAGTTGCAAACGATTAATTACTGCATGTTATGTGATACGTTGCTTATTTACAGAAAATAAGTTATATGTAATAAATAATTCCACCAACGTAAGTGAATTTAGTTCTTTTTTTAAAAAATTTCTGAACGAGTTTCGCGCTATTATCTGAAGCATCTTCAGTTAGTTTTCTGTTGAAATGTAGACAATGTTATTATTTGTTTTATTGAAATCACGTATACACTAAACGATTTTAAACTTTCGTTTTCCGTCTTTTTATACAAGTGGGCGAGTGGTATCGCCCGGACATGGCATTCCAGCCATCCAGATTTCGGTTTCCCGGAATCACTCGAGGCAAATACCGGGATGTTTCCTGCAAAAGATCATGGCCGAATTCCTTCCGTTCGTTGCCCTCCATCCTCTACTGCCAATAGTGACCATAACGTTGATGAGGCGTAAAACCCCGAAGGAAAAAAAAAAAAAACAATGGCGTGTGCATACATTTCAACAGAAAACTGTTGAGGTTTTGTCGGAAAAAGAAATGAAACCCGTTAGAAAATAAAAAAAAAACTAGCAAAATTCAGTTTCATTGACATTTGTTCACTAGGTATAATTTAATATCAAACTATATCCTCCATATTTCTAACTAAGCCCTATAATTAGGGTTCCGATCTTTATGACCAAAAATATAGAGAATATGGATAAATATGACCAAACATTCACAGGAGGCCAAAATTGTGCTACGTAGTTTATGGACGCTCCCTTCTTACTTACAAAGCTTCATTTAAATTTTTGGAATCGAGATAAGTTCATTATGTCGCTTTAGTTCACCATCAGTAATGTTGAAATCCTGATCAATCTTTCGGTATTGGCAGAGGTCGTTGGGTTAAGAGTATAATAGGGACTACCTGTTCTCAGAACTCGTTCATGTATTGATTTTCGATTGTTTCCAGAATAATAAGTTCATGAGAATGCGGATACAGTTTCGACTTTCCCTTTCATAATCCCGTTCCTTCATAAAGAACCACCATTACGAACCTTTTATCACTTCCTAGTTACCTTTTATTTTTGTTTTTCGTTTTAAATAGAGAACGTTTAATTTTATTTCTTACCTAAACCGAGAATGAAATGAAACTACGAGTAACTGCTCGCATTTTTTTCATAAAACATAAACGTGGAAAGCGTTAGCTAGCTTGTAGCAGTACCGCACGCAGAAAATTCTTAAATCCCTGTTTACTTCACGTGACAAACACTTCTAAATTTTCTATAGTTTTTAAGTAATCTGTTCCATTTGTAGTTTCAGCTTTGAACTTATTATGAAGCTGAGTAAACTTTTTCGATGATTGCGATAAACTACATATTTGGTGTAAGAGCGGAGACTTTCCCAGCGTATGCTTGAAAGGAAGTCTTCACGGGTGTACCGCCGGATAGTGTTTTGAAAACACGATATTTCGACGTCTAGCTCCGTCGTCTTCATCAGGTGTCGAGACGTCTGCACAGGTCGGCTGACCGTCGGATACTGAGACAGCCCAGTTTTTTTTATAACAATTCATTCCCCTCTGGGTGAGGCCCAGCGGGGCGGGCTGTTGTAGGGCCACATATCGGCCCTTTTCAGCCAGAGGCTTACCGCATGCTCCCTTCATCTTTATTATTTAACATTGAAACATTCAATTCTCGCACGGCATGGAATTAAATGTTTTTACCGACCACTTGCTAAAATTCGGGACTACCTCCTCTCAGTTAAGGACAATCTTGGCCTCAGAGTTCCTGGAATTTACAGCATCCCGTGCGAGTGTGGAAAGTGCTACATCGGTCAAACCATCCGCACTGTACAAAACAGGTGTGAAGAACACAAACGCTATCTTCGCCTGGGACAGTATAGCAAGTCAGCGATCGCCGAGCTTGTGTACAACCATGGCCACAGGGTTGACTTCAACAACGTTACGATATTGGCTAGGACCTCATACTTTTGGGATTCCATAGTCAGAGAAGTGATTGAGATTGGATTGGCCGATACCTACAACAGAGATAGTGGACTATGTCTTAGCGAGGCATGGAAACCAGCCTTGGCAACACTACGCAGAGAGCGTGGCACGCATGTCCTGTAACCGCCACAAACGTCCCAATATTAACTTCCTCGGCCCGCAACGAACAACTGTAGCTTTTTTTTTTTTTTTTTTTTTTTTTTTTTTTTTTTTTTTATGTGTCTGTGCCTCAACGGCTTGTTTGTGTAAAAAGTTCCGTTGCCGGGGCAACACTACTTAATGTGTCTCTCTGTATAGGATAGGTTGTTTTGGGGACACTTTTTATTACTCATTGAGGGGAAAACATGACTACCGTTCGTCAGAGACGACCTTATGTGAAAAACCCCTACAGTTTTCTTACAGTCATATCAGTTCTATTCAGGCTGATATATGATGCTTAGTGGTACTTCGTATTTGTGCCAGTGCCTTGGTTTGGTTGTGCCAAGGGTATGGAGCCTTTCATCCTGTTCTCTGTTTTGTTCAACTCGCTGATAAAATTTTTCTGTTTGCTGGTAGATCTCGACGTAGATCCGGTTTACGCCGGCTTGGTCGTGTAGGGCGTCTGTCGGTGTGTACCTTGATGCGCGCAGAATGACCCGCAGGCATCGGTTTTGGAGTCTTTGGAGTTGGTCGATGTTTGTTTTGGAAGCCGTTCCCCACACCTGGCATCCATAGAGGATGTATGGGAGGATGACTGACTTGTATATTCTGATTTTTGTTTTGGTGGCTAGTTGTTGGCTGTAGAGAATAGGGAACAGATTGTTTAGTATCGCGGTGCCCTGTCTTCTTCTATCTAGGATATGCTTCCTGAACAGTAGTTTTTTGTCTATGGTGACTCCTAGGTATTTTGTGTCTGGGGACCAGTCGACTTCTTGTCCCATGATAGTCAGTTTCGTATTGATTTCTGGTCTCTTCCGTGTGAAATAGACGGCCGCACACTTTGTTGGGTTTATCTTGACCTTATTTATGCGACACCATTTCTCTAGTTGGTCCAGGTCGTGTTGCAGGTGGTTGATGTTCAGATCGTGTCTCCTGCCCGTAGCGTATGCCGTTGTATCGTCCGCAAATTGCGCGATGTTAACATGCGGTGGTGTCGGTATGTCGTTAACGCCAATTGAGAAAAGTATTGGGGCCAGAACAGAGCCTTGCGGTATTCCGGCCGGTATCGCATGTGTTGAGGACTTTTGCCCTTCCACTGACACGAAGAACCTTCTGTTTTCCAGGTAGCTTCCGATTAACTGAACGTAGCAATGTCGTATGGACGTCTGTGTTCTTAGCTTAGTGATTAGGTTGGCATGTCACACCTTGTCGTAGGCCTTCTCGATGTCCAAGAACACAGCCGCCGTCGACTTACTGTAATTGAATCCCCGTGACACGTCTTCAGTTAATCGGAGGAGCTGGCTTGCGCTTCCAACTCTGCTTTGGAAGCCAAACTGTTCTTTTCTAATTGTTTTTTCCGCTTCCAAGGTGTCTTTGATCCGTTTAAGCAGTACTCGTTCCAGCACCTTGGATGCGGAGGGGAGTAGGCTTATTGGCCTGTAGTTAGATGGTATTCGTTTGTCTTTCCCTCGTTTTGGGATGGCCGTCACTTTGCCGATTTTCCATGAGTCTGGGAAGTGCCTTTGAATTAGGCATGCGTTAATTATTCTGGTTAGCAGCACAATTCCTTTTTTTTGGTAATTTCTTCAGGTGTAGGTTAGATATCTTGTCGGCTCCTGGGGCTTTGTTACTAGCCAATTTCTTAATTATCCTCCGGACTTCTCCTGGTGTGGTTAGCTCGGGCTCGTCCTCTGGATGTTCGCTCATGATGTTGCGTGCGGTATTTGTGATGTCGTCTTCCGTACGTGCTTCTGCTTCGGTCAGATCGTACTCTACTTCTCTGTGTTGGCTGGCGAAATATTCCGCCAGCACCTCTGCCTTAGCCACTGGGAGGAAGACTGGCCCTGCTGGCCCAGTTATTGCGATGTTCGGTTCCTTGGGCTCCTTAATGGCGCGCACTAGTTGCCATGCATCCCTGTTGTCCAGGGTGAGGGTTGTCATCCTGGTTTCCCATTTCTCTGCCCTGTGTTCTATCATGCGACCTCTCAGTTCTGTTGATAGCTGTTTATATCTTCTTTTATCTTGGGGGTCCCGGAATCTCTGCCATAACTTGCGAGCCGTGTTTCTAAGTTGCCGGATGTTTTCGATATCTGGCGGTAGGACATCGATGATTGCTGGGCGGAATGTGGTGGTTGAAGCTCTCTTATCTGCTTCCGCTACCACGGTCTTTAGGTGGTTTATGGCTTCCTCGATGTTTTCTTTTGTCCCCAAGTTAAAAGTCGTTCTTGTTTGGTTGTGTACTATTCTACTGAACTGGTCCCAGTCCACTTCTTTGGATTTTCTCTCGGTTGTGTGGGGTAGGACCCAATTCTTGATTTGTAACAGAACTGGTTGGTGGTCGGATGACAGGTCGTTGATTGTTGTGAGTTTTATCCGTCGTGTGATGTCCTTCGCTATGGCTATGTCCAGGACATCTGGTCGGTAACGTCTGTTGTGGGGGATGTGTGTGGCTGATTTGCGGCCAAGCACCTGTATGTTGCGCCTCTCTGCTAGCGCCAGGAGCAAGTCTCCTTTTGTGTTGTTTACCCTTGAATTCCAGGCTTGATTTTTGGAGTTCAGGTCTCCACCAATAATCACCCTTCTACCTGTTGCTAGCAGTGCGTCGAGGTCCTGTTCGTAGAGGACTCTGTTGGGTGCTAGGTAAGCCGACACCAAGACAATGTGGCCCTCGACAGAGTTGATTTTAACTGCAGTGGCCTCCATGTCGCTTAGCTGGGGTGTCTGGATGGGTTCATGTGTTATTTTCTTGTTTATGATGATCGCCGTTCCTCCGCCCTGTTGGCCCTGTCTGTCGTTTCGATATATTGTGTGGCCCGCTATTTGGAATTTGTCCCTTGTGTTTAAGAAGGTTTCCGATAGTAAGACTATATCCAGATCGTGCCGTCGGATGAAGTCTTTCATTTCTAGTTTTTTGTTCCTTATGCTGTTGGCGTTCCACATTGCGATTTTGATGTCTTTTTGTTGTCCTTGTGGTCTCGCCATCATTTCAGCAGTGACATAACTCCTTTAATTAGGGCAAAGAGTTTTTCATTTTCGTCTTTGGCCTTGTTAATTTTTCCTATTATTTTGAGCATTTTGCTCAGGAAGGATTTTCCGGTTAGTAGGCTTGTGACATCGCGGTTCTTTGTGGAATGCCTGCAGTGGCTCTTGTGCTGTCTTCTTCTCTGTGTCTCCCTTTCCTGTTCTGGTTTTCCAGTGTTGTCATCCTTTACATTTTTGTCTGTTGATTTCTCAGTGTAGGTTTCCTTTGGGTTTTTGCTGTTTGTGGCTTGGTCCCGGCCACTCACTGCCAGCCGCCGGGAGCGGGCGTCGGAGAGAGCCGGTGGCCTATATAAGGAGGTGTGGCACTCAGTATCCGACCGTCAGCCGACCTGTACAGATGTCTCGACACCTGATGAAGACAACGGAGCTAGTCGTCGAAATATCGTGTTTTCAAAACACTATCCGGCGGTACACCCATGATGACTTCATTTCATACATATTTAGTATTTATTGTAACCAATAATAGTAACGGTTCATCTATAACCTGTTTCGTTTTTGCTTATGAGTAGTTTCAGCAGCTTGCAGTTCTTTTTTACTGCCGTTAGATAATAGCAATATGTACATATTGTGGCGTATAGCGTTTCTGACCGCGAGACGCCGAAAGCTATTCTTGCCTTGTGACTGAGTTTTGAGTGCTGGCATCTTTCACATCTGTCGAGGAAACATGGATTGTATGTTTTGTATAAAAATTTGCATTTTGTTTGTGAAACGTAAAATTCGAGGCAGCATTGGCATACGTGATTACGGAAACAACCTGAAATCTGTAATGATGACAGCTAGTTCGCAAGGGCTGAAGTTTGAACCTGCCTTCTCATGTCCAATACACAGGCGTTTTCACGGGTGCAATCAGTACTGAATTATCACTTGGTAATGCATCATTAATGATTCGTTGCACTGTGTGCTAGTTTTATCCTGTGTGGATCGTATTGTGTCTGATCTGTGATAGTTTGATCAATGATTGCTGGAGGTGTGTTATAGAAGCCTAAAGACTATGTATCGTGTTGATATTACAAGCGTCGCTTTGTTGCCTTTAATGTCCCTGAAGCTAACACGCAACCCGCGCCACATGTTCTCTTGTCTACACTGACATTACATAAACGCATACACTTGCTAAATTTACTCTGCAATTATTGAACTGTTCCACTGGTATTGACCGAACACAGTGGAGGCACTAACATACCACTGCTACCGGCCATGTCATATAAAAGTGTAAGTAATAATCTTTATTACAACACAATTTGAACAACGACCCAGGTCGTTACAGATCTTGCCACAGGGTTAGCCGATGGTAGACGAGATGGTGGTGTACGATTCATAATATACTCTGGTACGCAGCTTCACACGGAAAAGCCGCTCAAGGCCATTATATCTGATAACCTCACTTTTGGCGTTTTTATTGTACGATCTGGTTTACACTGGTTCGCTGTTCGATGACGGAATTTCGACTTTTACGCCATAAAACACACAAATGTAAATTCAGATCATCGGTTTCCTCAAATTCGATGCTATTATTCTTGCTCAGGGTTACCGGTTCGATTCCTTGTGACAAAATTTCGAAGAGTTTTCGACATTTACTCCATTCAACACAAAATGCTGTATTCACGTCAGTAACGTCAATTTCCACGCTAATATTGCGTGCTAAGACCGCGGGTTCAATTCTTGGCGACGGAATTCAATTAATTTTCAATATTTACGTTACAACACGCAATGCTGTATACAGAACATCAGTCACCTCAAATTCTGACGTAATTTAAATGCATATTGAGATCTATGCTTTACAATACGCTACGATGTATCCTAAATATCTATAATTGAAGTTAAAGCATGCTGGAGTCGTCTGTTCGATACACCAAGTTGTTATAAATTCGAACCATCAAGGCAATTCTGTGCTTATCTGTAGTCTTTGTTTCTAGTTATTATAGTGCATTACATCATCGCTTGCTTGTTAATAGCGCAGTGTAGTCCGATGATCCATGCCTACACATAATCTTGAGTAGTTTTTGGCGATTTTTCATCGCAGTTTACTTGAATACCAGGGTGATACATATAATTCGGCTAAAAAAAGAGGTTTGACCCCTACACTAGTGGTTGCTAATATATCCCAGTGCTTGAGAATACACGTATTTTGTGAGAGATTTATACAAAATTTACAACATTTTACAGTAATTAAAAAAAAATCAATGTTTCGCCGATATTTACTAAATTTACCTTTTTTACAATTTTTACACTATTTACAAAAATTTTGCAATTTTTACACTATTTACAAACATTTTGCAATTTCTGCGATATTTGTAACATTTACGGTAAGATCCTCGACAGAATATACTACATGCCGAGTGGAATGGACCGCAGATACTGTATGCAAACTAAATTGCAACACTACGTGATGACAGTGTCCATCCTCCACGATATCAGGACGCATCATCTTCCTTGTAAATTTCATCACCACCGCACTGAATAGAATGGTTCCCCAGTTAAATAAGTGAGGGATATATCCTTATAAGGAGTTTCATTACCTTGCTCTATTTGCAATGTACTTTACAGTTGTCAACTATGGCACCATGTCGAAATAACGTCACAATAGTGTTGAATTTCTAATTACAAGTGATGAATACTGATAGAGCGTACGGTTATTTAGGATTTGATAGTGTTCTACAACAGCTGGCTTGTCACAAATGACCCGAAGTTAACTGCTGGCTGCTATCTCTGAACCGTACAAACAGCGTCATTTTTTCATTGTACTTGTGGAGTGATTTGAAGTACTGCTTGAAGTACTGCATTGTGTGCAACACCGTTCATTACAAATGTAAAAATGTTCGCAGAGGAAGAAATAAGAGTCAAGTGTAATTCGATACATAGAAAATGTAACTTATCATGGGCGCCTGTTTTCTATATTATTTTTACCAAGTCTAGTGGGTGAACGCCTGGCAATAGGTAGAGCGTGAGGCAGCCATCCAGATTTCGTTTTTTTCATGGCTCCCGAAATAATTCTTGGCAAATGCCGGTATGGTTCCTTCAAAATACCATGGCCGAACTCCTTCCCTTTCCTTGTTCGCCATACTCTTCAGGCTCGAATTACCTCGAGGTTGTAGAGTCGTAAATCTAGAAGAAAAAAAAAGTATTTTTGTGTTTTCGAACTGAAGTTGTTGCGATATTGTACCAATACAGTGACGTTTTGGCAAGATGCTATAGGTAAACGCCTGTATTTTACCGTTTTTCCGTCTCAAATCTGTGCTTTTTTCAATCTGTCAAAATATGTAAGTGGGGAGTATTCGGAATCAGTCACAAATGAAAGTAGCTTTTCATATGTTTGTTTTTTTTTTTACCGAGCGTGGTGGGTGAGTGGTTAACGCTCTGACCTCGCTTTCGGGATGACACCGGTTCTAATCCCCATCCGGGCATCCAGATTTGTTTTTTTCATGGTTTCCCCAAATCATTCCAGGCGAATGCCAGGATGCTTGTTTCAAAAGGCCATCGTCGAATTCCTTACCGTTCCTTTTCCCCAGTCCCATCCCGCCTCTAATATCCTCAACGTTAACAAGGCGTAAAGGCATAAGTAAAATAATAATAATAATGAAACCCGCATTATAGTGATATAAGTTCTAATTATTTGAAAATTGTATTACATTAAAATGCCTTGAAATACTCGTCATACTGATTTTAAGATGAATGAAGCAGTTGGGCGAAACCACTCACAATGAGGATAAGTCTTAAGGGCTAGCAAAATGAAGCTAGTGGATAACGGACAGCACGATACATCACGCAGAAACTCATATCAACAGGCTCCTCTCTGGTTCTTTTATGCTCTTGCAATATCGTAAATGAAATGGCACCTCGACGCTTAGAAGGATCATGAAGGCTTTTTAGCTACAGAGCAGTTGTCACACGCAACAGTAAAACGAATTGTTTACCCTCAACTGGTGGCTCAAGGGCATGTTTCCCTTGCCCCTGCGCTGTGTCCGGGTAAAGGCGCGTTTCCACGATCCCTTGTAACGAAGGCGAGACGGGACGGGACCTCATTAGCCGATGTGTGGGGACGACCGCGGGCCGCAGGTTAGTCCTAGCTTACCTCGTCGCCACCTCCGCACCACGTTGCCTAGTGTCGTTTGGCGCAGAGCACTTTACAGCAACAGAAGGGGTGCGCACCGCTGCTGCAAACCGATGGCAACAGCGCACCGCTACACACGCCTGTGATGTTTACCGACTCAGAGTGGGTAGCTGCGTCTCGTCTCCGCTAACAGAGGCGGCCCTGTTCCCATGGCGTGTGGTTGAGTATTCGTCCCGTCCCGTCTCGCCTTCGTTACAAGGGATCGTGGGAACGCGCCTTAAGAGTGTGACAAACTTCCCCTTCTCATGTAGGGGTAAGGGATGGAGCAGACTGACCTTAAGCCCATATAGTCGAGAATGCATCCATCGAGGCAATTCGGTACTTATCTGTAGTCTTTATTTCTAATTACTGTAGTACATTACATATTACCACGGCTCTTTCCTTATCTCCTCTTCTCTTTCGACTCTCTAATCATGTCAGTGTCAACGAGCACTAAAGCCCTAACGGAAAAAAGACGAAGCGTGAGTCGAGTCTCGCCAAGTTAGGATTGGACCTTCACATTTGGGGGCAACAATGAGCGGTTCAGGTATCCTCACCGCACCGAGGATAGAGAAACAGTTTTATTTATTTTGCTCTCAACTTTCAAATTGTGTTCTTGTTTGGGTGCAGTACCAGAATTCAACTATCCCGGTGAGTGGGGTGGCAGTGTAGGGAGAGGTCGCTGCAAGGCGGACGAATCACTCCATACGCACCTTCTCTTCCCCCTCCCCCCCACGTAGCCCGACGTGGCTTTTGTCTCTACCCCCCACCCCCGTCCCCCTCGTAGCACGTAGCTTTTTTCCCCGATTGATTCCAGAAGACATTTTGTACTCTTTTCTCTGGTCAGACAATCGTAAATTACATACGGAGATAGTTAATTGACGGAAACAAATATTTACATGCTGTTGCGTGTTCTGTCCCTCATTTTAACTGTAACAAATACTATGAATGAAAAGCTACGTGGCATGGTTCCGAACTCCCCCCCCCCTCTCCGCTAGACCGAGTTACGTAGTTCATGGACGCTCAGATGTCAGCGCCGGACAGCATCACGGTGACGCAGCCGTGTCAACTGGGTGGGCACAAATTCTGTTACATGGAAGTATTTTCAGCGTTTGTTGTCTAATTAAATAGTCAGTATTGGAAACAAACTTCAAGTTATTAGTTTTTATGCTATCTAAGATAGACCTCATAAGAAAAGTTATCTAAACCCGACAACATTGACGACTTCTCACGTGCTCGTATTCCTTTTCTTTTTTTTTTAAATCAAATATATGTTCTTATCCGCTGCTTGATGAATATCAAATAGCCACACGCTAGCGTAGAATTGTTTTTTTTTCCGATACCGTTTATTTCGGTCGATTGCCCGTAAATAAAATTTAACAAACATTTGAATACGATATTCGGTTTCGAGTGCACGGAATAATTTAATCCGTTTACGAGCTAGAGGCTTTTCACAGACAACAATAGGACGTAGCGTGGTGACTCCTGGCCTTGCGTTCTGCAGGACGCTGGTTGGAACCCCGTCCGGTTATCCAGATTTCGGTTTTCCTTGGTGGTTCACCAGATCACTCCAGGCGAATGCCGGGATGGTTCCAACAAAACGTCATGGCCGAATTCCTTCCCATTTGTTTCTCCCAGCCCTTTGGCACCTTTAATAATCGGGACGTCTAAGGGTCGTTAAGGCAAAAGGTAAAGAAAAAGCAGCAAAGTTCCATTTTCTTTCGGGTACGGCACAATAGCGAATGTAATAAATTTAGAAAAGCGACATTGCTATATTAACATGCAGATAAAGATATATTTACCACGCTCAGACTCATAAAGGTCATCCAAAACTGAAACTGACTTTTTTGTATTTCTGTAGCTCACTTCAAAAATATGAATTTTACTATGCTAACTAAGGTGAAAAATTATACTGTTTTAAACTGATGATAGTTAGAAATTTTCTCTCCTGGATTTTACTAGAAACAGATGAGTCATTATTGAAATCGGCAGTCTTCTGGTTCAAATTTGGGTTCAGATCGTAAGGTGAAAAATAAACTTAGGACGAAATTTAAACAAATTCCGTATGATAATGTTAATCGAGGAACTGTCAGTATTATTCACACGCATCTCCGTTGTGCCCACATATCCTACAGAGTAAATGGACCGTGCACCTCAAAATAATCTGAACCACAAAGTGTCAGAACATTGATCACATCAATAAAGTAAAGCTTTAGGACGGGCGCGAGTCTGAAGGCTCCCCTCAGTGTGGTGTCTTGTTGTCTCTAGATAAACTTGTTTCTATCAAATCCATACTTGCGCTAGTTAGTGTGATTTTTCGCTAGATCCAGATTACAACTTCTTTTACTATTTTATTGGCGAGTAACATATTCTCCAGAATATCATATTTTATTCATGTATCCATTTGTAAACACCATTGGTATCAAATTGATACTGTGAACTTTTTGAAGAATATCTTCAGCAGCGCAAGAAATTTCTTGAAGACTTAAGAAAATTAGTTGCGAAAAGGAGGGCGGAAGAGAATATCAACGACGATGGCGCAGATTGTGGCCCAACTGGAAAGACGAGATGTCGACTAGACTCCCAGCAGGCACTTGCGGTCAACACTCAACTGGAAAGACGAGATGTCGACTAGACTCTCAGCAGGCACTTGCGGTCAACACTCAACTGCAAAGACGAGATGTCGACTAGACTCCCAGCAGGCACTGGCGGTCAACACTCAACTGGAAAGACGAGATGTCGACTAAACCCCCAGCAGGCACTTGCGGTCAAAACTCAACTGGAAAGATGTGATGTCGACTAGACTCTCAGCAGGCACTTGCGGTCAACACTCAACTGGAAAGACGAGATGTCGACTAGACTCCCAGCAGGCACTTGCGGTCAACACTCAACTGGAAAGACGAGATGTCGACTAGACTCCCAGCACGCACTTGCGGTCAACACTCAACTGGAAAGATGAGATGTCGACTAGACTCCCAGCAGGCACTTGCGGTCAACACTCAGCTGGAAAGATGAGATGTCGACTAGACTCCCAGCAGGCACTTGCGGTCAACACTCAACTGGAAAGACGAGATGTCGACTAGACTCCCAGCAGGCACTTGCGGTCAACACTCAACTGGAAAGACGAGATGTCGACTAGACTCCCAGCAGGCACTTGCGGTCAAAACTCAACTGGAAAGATGAGATGTCGTCTAGACTCTCAGCAGGCACTTGCGGTCAAAACTCAACTGGAAAGACGAGATGTCGACTAGACTCCCAGCAGGCACTTGCGGTTAACACTCAACTGCAAAGACGAGATGTCGACTAGACTCCCAGCAGGCACTTGCGGTCAACACTCAACTGGAAAGACGAGATGTCGACTAGACTCCCAGCAGGCACTTGCGGTCAACACTGAACTGGAAAGACGAGATGTCGACTAGACTCCCAGCAGGCACTTGCGGTCAACACTGAACTGGAAAGACGAGATGTCGACTAGACTCTCAGCAGGCACTTGCGGTCAACACTCAACTGGAAAGACGAGATGTCGACTAGACTCCCAGCAGGCACTTGCGGTCAACACTCAACTGGAAAGACGAGATGTCGACTAGACTCCCAGCAGGCACTTGCGGTCAACACTCAACTGGAAAGACGAGATGTCGACTAGACTCCCAGCAGGCACTTGCGGTCAACACTCAACTGGAAAGACGAGATGTCGACTAGACTCCCAGCAGGCACTTGCGGTCAACACTCAACTGGAAAGACGAGATGTCGACTAGACTCCCAGCAGGCACTTGCAGTCAACACTCAACTGGAAAGACGAGATGTCGACTAGACTCACAGCAGGCACTTGCGGTCGACACTCAACTGGAAAGACGAGATGTCGACTAGACTCCCAGCAGGCACTTGCGGTCAACACTGAACTGGAAAGACGAGATGTCGACTAGACTCCCAGCAGGCACTTGCGGTCAACACTGAACTGGAAAGACGAGATGTCGACTAGACTCCCAGCAGGCACTTGCGGTCAACACTCAACTGATTGCGTTCAAGCAATAGGTGCTGATGTATAAGGCTAATAGATTAAGATTTAATTATTTATTAATTTTTTCTTCTTTTAGTTAAATAATGAAACTTCTTTTTTGTTGAAATGAAAGTTTTTCCTTAATGCCCCTTATACAAATAATTGATATTAATCATTAAAGTACAAAAGAATTGTGAGTTTGTAACGGCTGTATCATTTTGATCCTTCCCCCCCCTAAGTGCGCCTGTTGACCAACTGAACTGCTTTTACTTTTGGTAATGGTTCTCTGACGCTACCCTTGTTGGGAAAGATGACTCAATTTACTTGAAGCAGTACAGTATTATCCTTGGCAACTTACCTGCATACTGCTCTAATGACCTCGATGTCGACGCAATCTAGAGGTTAGAAACGATAGTGATGTCACTCTACAAATTTATTAAATTTTACCAAAAATTCCCCAGGTTTTCAAGGGAGATATTGGAGATATGGAGAAAAGTCTGAAAAGTTTATAACTTCTACAGATAACGATGCAATCGGCTATGATTGCTTTTGACTCTGTGAAACAAATATTAGTTTCTTTTACGGCATTATATAATTTTATTTAATATTACAATAATATTTTTGGAATAATGTATAGCAATGTCGTGAACGTTGCAGAATACATTATTTCACATTACGTGTCTTTACCTGAAGTTTTTCATGACAGCGACGCACCTAGAAAATATCTGTGATCATAAACTGCTCGTAGTTTACGGCTTTTAAAAATCTGTGCCTGAATATGTTGTAGACCCAGTGGTAATAAGGAAGTTAGCTTGCATTATAGTTCGCCGTTAATAATTTGGGAACTCCGCAGAGAACCTGGAGTAGAATACTGAAACCTGTAGCTATGCCTTAAGTCATGCGGCTAAAGGCATGTTTTATCTTCAAGTTGTTACGTTCACGATTAATATCTAAATATGACAGTGTGAGGAGTATCAATACACATGTACTGCACTAACAACGTCGCCATATTGTTCTGTTCCACTGTTTAAACCGCTCATCATTTATAGAGAACAATTTACAAGGCTGATGTTACTTTTATTTTCATTTGGAATATGGCTTTCATCATCGCCAACATTTTCCGAGAGCAACAAAATAATTCGTGAATAGTTACATCTGTGTATGTTACACTAGGCGAGTATCCCGAATCTATACCAGATACGGCCTTGGTTCCTTCATTGATTTCATTCTGTTTTTGAGGTATAACCGCTATGGAAAAAAAGGAAAATGCGAAGCTGTCACCAGTGTGATCCAACGGGATCAGGATCAATCCTGGAACCTGATTGCGGCCTTCACGCGTCTCGTAATTACCTAGAGGGCGGGGGAGGGTCCGGAGTTTGCCGGGACGTTACACAACTTTCACTGCCAAAAAGTAGACTTATCACACCTATCCCAAACAGATGCTCCCCTATTAGAATAGGATCAGCAATTTTTTAAACAAGCAGACGTGGTTATAAAAAATATCGTGATCCTCCATCCCTTCCTATCTTGCGCCAACCTCTTCGTCTCTACATACCCCTTACAACCCACGTCCTCAATAATCTGCTTTATATATTCTAATCTCTGTCTTCCTCTACAGATCTTACCATCGACTGTTCCCTCCACTAACAAATTAACCAATCCAGCATGTCTCAAAATATGACCTACCAGCCTGTCTCTTCTTTCTGTAAGCTTCTTCCACAAACTTCGTTTCTCACCCATCATTTTCAAAACTCGTTCATTTCTTAATTTGTCAGTCCACGTAATTTTCAGCATTTTTCTGTAACACCACATTTCAAATGCTTCAATTTTCTTTATTTCCGGTATTCCTAAAGTCCATGTTTCGCTACCATAAAGTGCTGTGCTCCACACAAAGAGTTTTTAAAAGTTCTTTCTAATTCCTAGATCAATATTTGAAACTAAAGGTTTCTCTTTTTCATGAATGCTCTTTTTGCTAGTGCTATTCTGCTTTTAACATCATTCCTGATTCGGCCATTGGTTGTAATTTTGCTTCCCAAGTAACAGAATTCACTCACTTCTCCTATTGCATCCGATCCTATTTTTATATTTAATCTACTAGTATTGGTACCATTTCTACTACATTTCATCAATTTTCTCTTGCTTTCATTTATATTCAGGCCAAAATCTTCCTTTAGTATTTTGTTCATGCCACTCAGTAACTTCTCAATATCCTCAGTCCTCTCTTTTAACAAGAAAATGTCATCAGCACATCGTAGCATACTGATTTTTTCTCCCTGAAAACTTATGCCACACGGAAATTTTTCTTTGACTTTGTTCACTGCTTCTTCTACATACAAGTTGAATATTAACGGTGATAAACTACAACCTTCTCTCACACCCTTTTTAACTGATGCATGTCTCTCGTGATTCTCTACTTTTATTATAGCCACTTGATTCTTATGTAGTTTATAGAGTATTCTTCTATCTCGATACTTGCAGCAGATAATTGAGGACATGGGTTGTAAGGGATATGTAGAGATGAAGAGGTTAGCACAAGATAGGAAACGATGGAAGATTGCATCAACCCAGTCGAAAGACTGATGACAGGGAAAAAAAAAAAAAAAAAAAAAAAAAAAAAAAAAATTGTCTTTTGTTGCTTCAGGAAAGATGTATGCTGTTCTTACTTTTACATGCTACTTCATTAAATATCGAACAGTGGTTATCTTCCACTGTAGCTCAGTGCCTTAACTTCGGTATACTCGACCAGACTGAAGTGGAGATGTCTACTCTCCAAAATCAGTGGAACGGTTCCTTGAAATAGGCTATAGCTCATACCCTTCTAGTTCCCTTTATGAAAAAATAATTGACGCATCTGGCGATAGATACGTTGTTGATCTTAAAAACGTAGCAGTGAGTTGCAGTGCCGTCAGAGGAGCAAGTTGTTTCCCTCGCTGACGCATTCGCTCTCGTGGGAACTGCCGAATTGATCGACGTGTGAGTCCGAGATCCGGCTGTGCCACAGCAAATTCCGCTCCATACGCTCTCTCTGCTGTGTTGCTCAACCTGCAAGTCTACTTAAGTTCTTTATACCGTTTTCCACTTCGAGTCCTGAGATTTTGAGCTGATTTTATATATTTAACTCGAAAATACAATTTCATCACTTAGTCCAGTAACGGGGTCGTAAAAAGGGGGTCTCACAAACATTATGTCACGTAGAAGATTTTTTTTCTCTTATCTCGTATACATATTGGTGAGAGTATGCAGAAACTCTCGGCATTATTTTCTGTGACCAAAAAACATAAAAAGTTTGGTACTTTTTTCAATTTTTCATCTATAACTCCTTCCTGATGAATTCTAGTAGCAAACACTCTATTTCCAATTTGAAAGAGGACTAAATTTCCTACAACTTTCGTGAAAAAAACTTCTTTCTAAACTAAAAACTCACCGAGCTACAATTCTTCGAAAATCAGCAAAATTTCACATTTTCCTAAAAGCTGGGTTTTTACCTACTTTGGCGCTCATAATGACCTGAAACCGCTATATATATATATATATATATATATATATATATATATATATATATAACTGATATATACGTATTTCTGTATGTCATAGTATATATATGTATTACTCTTTGATTACTGATGGTTAATTCAATAATCATATAGCATTGTTGGGCGAGAGATCTCGAAGGATAGTTCGGCCGCCAGGTGACATTGTTTTCGATACGCCGCACAATGCGCTCCTTTGAGGCTATCTAACCTGACCAAGTAATAGTAACGGATGTAGGGAACCTACAGCTTAAGGTGGAATCCAAACCACAGAATCTTTCTGACTTATTGCATATTACACAGCAAGCTGTGGCAGAATTGAAGGTAGGGTCAGTGGCCTTTGAAAATCACTGCTGAAACCGGGATTTCGATCTCCTGTCGGATACATTAACCACTGAGCTACCAGCCCGTTCTATTACCTGGTGGTATCTGTACCAGTTTGAAAAAAGGTCTGCAAATTTGAAGACATAATGTTATGGCAGAAAGTTTATTTACGAAGTCAAAATTAAGTCATAATAAGTAAAAAATTAGTCATAAATCCATTTCTTTTCACCTTAATGGATTGAAACAGTGTTTTCTATTTGAATTTGTTCCGTACTTTAAGGGAACAAAATTGTCTGTAGATGAAGCATTTAAATCTCTTAAAGTTGCAACACACAACATAAAAAGTTTTCACCGAGTGTGGTGGGTGAACGGTTAACGTCCTGGCCTCGCATTCGGGAGGACGCGGGTTCTAATTCCCGTCCGGGCATCCAGATTTGGGTTTTCCATGGTTTCCCCAAATCACTCCAGGTGAATGCCGGATTGCTTCCTTCAAAAAGGCCATGGCCGAATTCCTTCCCGCCTTTAATTACCTTAGCCGTCGACGAGGCGTAAAGCCGTAAGATAAAAAAAAGTTTTCTTATGGGTGCATAAGCTTATGTGGCATCGTAGTGAAGACCTTGGCTGCTTCTGTGGAAAATATGAAGCCTATTTGACAACGAACTATAGATCCAACATCACAGTTATATTTGACGGATACGAAGTGATGGTGCGCAAAGAGGAATAAAGTCATCTGAAATGTTTTGTAGTTTGAAAACAGATCCTTCAGCAGACATCATTTTCAGCGAGGAAACAAGTGTTGCAGTTACGCAGCAAATGAGAGCAGCAAGAACCGTGTAATGTTGATACTAATGCAAAAATTGAAAAAGGAGACACCCAAGATCAACAGGCAAAACAAGATGCAGCTGGATTGATCGTTGACGCAGATATTTCCTATGCAGCAAAATCCGACATGTGTATATTGGCTTTCTCATTTTGCTAATGGGCCTTGGTAACACTTACGAGTTTGAACTCGTACATATCCCCTTCATCCATGTATTTACAGGACGTGATACAATATCAGCATATTTCGGCTATGGGAAACAAAAATTCTGCTGCCTCATTCAATACCAACCATATCTGAAAGTAACATGCATGCTAAGTTCTCAAAACTCCTAGCCTCCAGAGACTAGCATCTGGAGAACGCGCAGGGTAACAGCTCATCTTGGAACTAGAGATGGGTAGGTCCGGATGGATGCAGTTCCGCGGACCCGTATCACTTGCGCGAGGGATGGATGTACATCCGAGGGCTTGTCGGATCTGCTTCCAGCCGGACCTGTAACAGCGCCACAGTTCTCGCGTGGCCGGAGGTTGAACCACGGCCGGACCTGCAACGCGGAGCTGGAACGCAATTTTTCATTACAGTTCCGATTTGAAATCTGTGTTCTGAAGAGTTTAATGTCATTTACTGTACGATTGATTACAATTCTGTTTAAAGATGAGATTATAAATGAAAAACTATTTCTTAATGTCTGACTACTAGTAGATAATTACAATAACTATTAAATGTCAATGGGTAGCTAAAACCCGGTGGTACATTTTTATTGGTCGGGTTCGTGCTTCTAAGGTGAGTGTTTTACGTGCTAAATAAGCATGGACTTATAATTTAACTTGTAATTTTAATGCGTTGTAGTATTATTAAACTTTTAACGTTCAGTTTGATTGAACACAGTCTCTAGAATTTTTAACTTTCTCAATTCTGATGGCTTAAGGACAAATCAAACAATACATTTAACATCTCTTTATTTCTGAAACACGGTTCGTAGAGTTTCCAAGAACATTATACATATCTATACTAATATTATAAATGCGAAAGTAACTCTGTCTGTTTTTATGGCTGTTTGTTACGTTCCTTGGGCTAAACGGATACTCCGATCGTGATGAAATTTGACAGGAAGATGTTGTTTGACGTTAGGATCGAGATGGGATACTATATTATGTATAGATAAGAACATATTGTCATTAAATTACGGAAACTATCTCAACTGTGAAAGACAAACGCATAATATCTATCTATATTTGTAATATGCGACTCTTTCCAGCAATGTTAGGGTAGTGTAGATGGTAACGAGGTTGCTTCTTGCTAAACTTCCAGCGTTGCTCCGAGTTCAAATCCCATTGGATGCAAATATTTTTATTATTTTTTTTTTTCATAGTTTGAGCCACGAGTAGGATTTTATAATAAGGATACCATGTTCTGGCAAATCTTTGGCGGTAGAAAGCGTTAACATTATTCACGGTATACTGATTCCACAAGTAGTTTCTGTGTGATCTAAACTAATCATATTGTATATGCGAACGTGAGTCTCCATCTTTTTTTTTACGTTTTGACGAATATATGTGTATACCGATGACAAGGAAATGCTTTGTATATTTAGGAACGAAATAGGATTCTTTTTTCCAATATGAATAACAGTTTTAGTTATGAGACAGGTTCGAAGAGAGAATGGTATATCAATGGCGTTCCCGTCATATTATGCCGACTCAGTGTTGTTTGGGACATCTTAGATAATTTTCAGCTTTGTATATCCAATTCTAGCAATCAAATTCTAAATCCACGCAGTGCGAAGTCGCGGGTAACAGCTAGTAATATATATAAATGATTATGTGGCATTATTGAGAGCGACTCTGCTGGCAGCATTTACAGAAATATTTTATAATCGAACATTGGGGGAAAAAAAACAAAAAAAAAAAAACGTCACACCAGCCTTTTCTAGAACGTCTAACAATGGCTCAAACAATCGGTTATTATTACTAAGAATTAAATCTTGCTTAAAAATACTTTCAACTAAATTGGAAATAATATTAAATAAAATTACAAAGAAATTAAAAGTTTCTGAAATTGCACAAAATAAAATAAAGATTTTGAAAGCACCAAAAACACGTTATGGTAGCTGGCAAAACATAAATATTACCGTTTGATTAAAATGCATTGTATCGCACTCGATTTAGCACTCACGACAACGTTTTATTCACTCAATCAAAACAGTTTCACATAGTATACAGAGCAAAACACTATACATAATATAAGAACAAATCTCACGTAATTTCTCGCTCACGATTTAAAATAAGTTATACTTGAAATTTTGTTTTTTGTTCATTTATAATAAACTGTTTCTTAAGCTGGTATATTGTGGAAAGGCAATAATTATCTCAAAATGTTGAGTCTTAAATAATTTCATTTTTAGTAAAAAAAAAAAAATTATCAAAGACTTTCGATTTTTTAAAAATTTTTAGTAGTACTAAAACATTATTAAGAAATGATTTCATTTTATTCTTACAGAAGCCCACAGAAATTTTACTTTTATCATTATCAAGTCTGATTATGCTGTGATTTTATAATATTATGTGCAATTGTGAGTTTCAGACAAAAATAAATCAAAATTATCGGAATTAATATTCGTTTATTTCATAAATTAATGGATGAACACGATGTAACTCATACTGCAGTTCTCCTTGGTAGGATTTGTATCCACCATACGCTCGATTGTAGATTCGGACCCATACAGATCCGCCGGACACGTATTTGGATGTAGGTCCGTACACATCCAGTTCCGCCATACACTCCGCCCGCCCGATTGTACAACCGGACCCATACAACTCCGCCGGACACGTAACTGGATGTAGGTCCGTACACATCCAGTTCCGCCATACACTCCGCCCGCCCGATTGTAGAACCGGACCCATACAGGTCCGGACACGGAACCTGGATGCAGGTCCGCAGCGCTGGATGTACATCCGGACCCGACTCCTTTAAAATCTCGGACCTGCCCATCTCTACTTGGAACGGTACGGAAGAATTGCTTGTGGAACATTGGAAGCCTCAGATACGAAGTGTTTAATAAATCTGCCCAAGAAATGCATTCAGGCTAGCACGGATGCCACCAAAATCAGATGCGGCAACATTCCACTCAGTACGCACCTACCACCAAGTAAAGGATGGTTGGGTCGAGAAACGTACCCATTGCTATGAGGATGAAGGAAAGGCTCGTCCAGTCTTATTCCAGTTACAATAATAAACGCATTCAGGAGGATGCCGGTTCGAATCCCCGTCCAGGCATCCACATTTGTGTTTGCCACGGTTTCCCCAAATGACTTTAGCCGAATGCCGGGATGCTTCCTTCAAATGGTCATGGCCGAAACCCTTCCCGTTCCTTGTCCCCAGTCCCATCGTGCCTGTAATGACTACGACGTCGACGAGGCGTAAAGCCATAACAGAAAAAAACAATAATAAAAGACGCTTCACCTGAGTTTACTCCGAAGGTTTTATCATGTTCCTGCAAGAAACCTTGTTCTCCACCATGCAGCTGTCACTAATTAGGACGGCACTGTTCAGCTTCTTACAAAAATTTCCCTGTCCTGTCTCGTGAAAACGTTCCTGAAATGAAGCAGATGACGGAAAGGAACAGTTCTTTGACCTCGAGGAAGTTGTTGCTGACGCAATGGATGAATGAAAAACAATTCACTCATAAGCCGGGACAATCCAAAGGAAAAGAATTTGATTTATGACCATTTTTTACTTATTAAGAATTTATTATGACTTAATAACTTTGCGACATAACATTATGTATTCACTTTCGCTCTATTATCATCAGTAATAGAACGATCTGGTAGCTCAATGGTTAAGGCGAAATCCCGGACTCAGCAGTGATTTTCAAAGGCCATTGACCCGACCTTCACTTCTGCCACAGCTGGCTGTGTAACATGAAGTAAGCCAGAACGATTCTGTGGTTTGGATTCCACCTTAAGCTGTAGGTTCCCTACATCCGTTACTATTACTTGGTCAGGTTAGATAGCCACAAAGGAGGGCATTGTGCGGCGTATCGGAAACAATGTCACCTGGCGGCCGAACAATCCTTCGAGATCTCTCGCCCAACAATGCTATATGATTATTGAATTGACCATCAGTAATCAAAGTATAATACATATATATATACTATGACATACAGAAATACGTATATATAAGTTATATATACAGGGGTTTCAGGTCATTTTGAGCGGCAAAGCAGGTAAAGACCCAACTTTTAGGAAAATGTGAAATTTTGCTGATTTTCGAAGAACTGTAGCACGCTTGGTTCTGAGTTTATAAAAAAGTTTGTACTACGAAAGTTGTAGGAAATTTTGTCCTCTTTCAAATTTGAAATAGAGTATTTCTTGCTAAGACTCATCAGGAAGGAGTTATAGACGAAAAACTGAAAAAAGTACCAAAATTTGATGTTTTTTGGCCACAGAAAATTTTGCCGAGGGTGTTGGAGGTCGAAAAAGTTGGTTTCTGCGTACTCTCACCAATATATACAAGATAAGAAAAAAAATCTTCTACGTGATATAATGCAATTGAAAACTACCTCGTTACTGGACTAACTAGCCTCTTTCTTTCTCTCTCTCTTTTTCACACACACACACACACACACACACACACACACACACAAACAGCTTTTCGAAATTGTTTCCTACGAATAATTCGTAAAAGATCGCGAAATCTGCGAACAGATTTCAGTTCTCAGTTAATAGTGACTCATTTTTGTTAGTCCTTCTTTTTAAAAATATTTGATATGAACCTTCATTTTTGTGTGGGATCGAGTACATACCTACAGCGTGATAAATCATGTGTTTTCTGTTACGTAAAAAAGTTCTCGATGTATTTCCACATAAATAAGAATTTGTATTCGTGATTAAATTCATGAAAATTGGGTTATAAATTATTTTTGCTGTTACATGGAGAAAGGAGATGTGTGAAATGATTTCCTGTCCTCATTTTGTGTTGTCCACTTCACCGCTAAAACGAATGACCTGTATTGAACCGATATGTGTGTTTAGTGCTACTTGTATTTGCGTATATTTGGCTGACTAATTTCGTGAAAGGATATAACACAGTGCTGTGCGATTCACGTTTGAACTTTAAATATAGAGGAAAATTAATTATTGAAGTATGCCTGTTAAAGGTAATTTGTAACTATCTGAAGTGATCATAAAATCAGAAGTACTGTTTTTCTTTTATTTTATTTTTTTGTTTGTTCTGTTACAGTAGGATTCGATAAAACATCAAATTCCCTCGTATTTAATGAGAGTATAATGAAAGGTGTGCACGATCCTCGCCATACATTTCCGTTCCCCATTATTCTGGCAACGCTGTGCTCCACCTACTCCGACCGTTCTGACAAAATTTTGATTAAAGAACAATTTTCGCATCGGCGTGCAAATTTTAAGAATTTTGCATCGTTGATACAGGATATTTCTTTGGTTTTACTTTCTGACAGATAGCTGTGTTAGAATTAACGTACATTATTTTATTTCAGTTCGCACCGCATTCATACTTCAGCATAAGCAACACAGACTGTCTGTTTTAACATCCACCTTCAGGAATGAGAGGCATGTATTTTCTTTTTGGCAAGAATTTCCATTTTTTTTTTTTCTATAATCAGTGTTTCGACGCGTTTGAAGCAATCCTCCACATCCTCCTATCCAACTTCTTCATCTCAACATACACCTTACAACATACTTCCTCAATTATCTCCTTCATAATCTTTGTCTTCCTCTACAGTTCTCTACACTAGCAAATTAACCAGTCCCATGTGACACACGATCCTGTCTACTCTTTCTTATCGTATTCGATTCACCATCCGGCCATCCAGATTTCGGTTTTTTAGCGTTTCTCCAGAACACTCTAGGCGAATGCCTAGATGGTTCTCTCCGAATTCTTTCCACTCCTTGCTCTAGAACTAATTTCCTTCACATCGACGACGCGTAAAAAAAATCATCTTTCTTTAAGGCTCTTCCACAAACTTCTTTACTCGCCCATCATTTGAAAAAGAAGTCTTATCAAAATTCTTATATACCACTACATATCAAACAATTCAATTTTCCTTCTTTTTGGTATTGTTAAAGTCTGTGCTCCATACCTACTGATTTTAAAAGTTCTCTGTTCTAGACGAATTTTTGAAACTGAAAGTTTCTTTTTAAAGAGCGCTCTTTTTGCAGGTGATATTCTGCTTTTGACACACTCCCTTCGTTAACAGCAAATCGCATCATATTGATTGTTTATTCTTGAACACTCATTCACATTCAAATGGTTCTTTTTCTTCTTTTAGTTCTTTCTCTCTATGTACAAGTTGAATTGTGTGACACCATTTTAAATTATGCATGCCCTTCAAGTATTGCCGTATTTGCTTCTCTAGTAGCCCAAACTGATCTTGAACTACTATCTCCTATACTATCATTTCTATTCTTCTGTATGTTATCTTACTCAATAATTTTGAAGCGTGTGATGTTAGGCTTATAATGCGGTAATTTTCACATTTGCCAGCGGTTTTTTACGAAAGTGTAAAGATGTTTTTATTAAAATCAATGGAAGTATGTCCTCCTTCCTAACTTTTTGATATCAGATTTAATAACCATTGGATTTCTTCTTCTATGAGAGATTTTAGAAGTTCTGCAGGAATCTAATAAATTCCAGCTACGTTACTGGAGTTCTAATCTTTGGAAGCTCTGTCAAATTCTATCTAAAAAGAGAATATTATAAAGCATTAATGTTGACATCATCTGTTTCTAACATCCTGTAGTTCAAATCAATTCAATCACACGGCCTCTTCCATCGGTTAGCTCTTTCTTCATGGCTTAAAAGAGGTTTCCCACCAGCATATTTAATGTTTTTGCATGTTTTCCCAAAATTCTCTTTGATCGTCCTACAGACCGCATCTACTTGACCTACGTCTATTTCCTTTTATACTTCTGCGCACTTCTCTTGCAGCCACTTTTCTTTTGTTTTCTTGCATTTCCTTTTTTTTTTGTATTTCTAAATTATTTGTTCTGCTCTCTTCCTGCTTCACTCTGTGTATTTTTGTAACATCTCAGTAAATTATTCATCATTTCTCTTGGTAACTCATTCCAATCCCTGACACCCTTACCTAAAAAAGAGAATCTTCCCACACCCTTGTGCCTGAAATCGAGTGCCAGCTTGTGGTCTTGGTCATCTTTTCCCTTCCATGCACTACTTTTCATACCTGTTGCAATATCTTTCCATGCCTCATCGCCAGTATATGCCCTGTACACTCCCATGACCCTCCTGATATCTTGCAATTAATCCCATTCCAGTTCTTTTATCATACCCGTCACTGATTGCATTCTGCGATAATTTCCAGAAACAAATCTAGCAGCCCTTTTTTGCACCCTCTCCAACTCCTGTATTTGATACGTAAAATGATGGTCCCAAACTACACTACCATATTCGAGCTATGGTCTGACCAAAGTTTTGTAACCCAATTCCTTTACTTCTCTCGTACATACCCTCATCACTCTCTCCAACAAGTGAGGAATTTTTAAACCTTTTTCCTACCACCTGTCCAATGTGTCCTGGCCAATTAAGCTTGTTATCAAATGTAATGCCAAGATATTTACATTTCAAGTCTTCAGCAAGCAATTCTTTCCCCACTTTATATTCATAATTAACCTTTTGTTTTTATTTGTGTATCTATTAAGCTGACTCTTCTTTGCATTTATCTTCATCCCATGTTTACCAACCCAATTAGATATCCTGTCCAGATCACCCTGCAACTGTTTACAATACTCTATCGTTTTGATTCTTTTATATAGCATTATGTCATCTGCAAATAATCTAATTTGAGATAGTAAACAATCAACTCAATTATTAATTAGAATAATGAATAGCAATGGTCCGAATACGCTACCCTGCGGCACACCCACTTTTACTTCCACTTCTTTTGATACTATATTTCCTACCCTAACTTTCTGTTTTCTACCTTTTAAAAATTCTTCTACCCAGAAAAATCACTTTCTCATCCATTCCAATGGTTTTTATCTTATTTACTACCATTTTATGGCTCACTCTGTCAAACACCTTTGACAGATCTAGTGCTACACTATCAATTTGGCCTCCCTTGTCCATTTCATCTGAAATATCTTGCATATATCCCACCAACTGAGATTCGCATGAATATCCTTGCCTGAACCCATGTTGCCTGCTTGAAAACCACTTATGTTCCTTACATATATTTCTGATGTGGTTTCATATCAAGCTTTCCATTAATTTACCTACCACTGATGTCAAACTGATTGGCCTGTAATTCTCAACTCTATTTCTCACGCCTCCTTTATGTACCGGTACAACTATTACACTTTTCCAGTCCTGTGGTAAGTAGCAAGTGTCCAGACTCAATTTAAATAATATTTCAAGATAAGGTTCAATGTCACATCCTGCTATCTTTAAGATATCTGTAGTAATATTATCTTCACCAGCCCCTTTATGTTTTTTCAGCTTCCTTATTTCCTTCATGATTTCCTCAGGATGAATTTCAAATTTTTTACTATCTTCATTTGTAATTGTACTGTTAAGCTCGTTCTCCGAATTAGACCCTCCCGTTTCTGAGTCATTGGCCCTAATGCTTTCACTGAACCAGTTACTTAAAATCTCTGCCTTTTTCAAATCGTCAGTAACTTCTTCTCCATCCTTATCTATAAGTGTCTCTACACCCTCCCTTCCCCTCAGTTTCCTGATATAGCCATAGAAATTTCTAGATGCATCAGTCAATGGTCCTCCTGCACTGACAATACTCTTCATAAACCCATCTTTAGCCACTTTCTTTGCTGTTATTAAGTCCTTGTTTAGTTGTTTCTAATATTCCCTACTACCCTGCTGTCTCTTAACTCTGTTATGTTCTTTTGTTACCAACCTCTTTAACCTCCTCCATTCCCTATTATAGTACATAGGTTCTCTACTTCTCTTTATTTTCTGCCTTGGAATACATTTTTGTTCCCCCTTTCTTATTATCTCCTTGAACTCTTCCCACCTTGACTCTCTGACTCGACCAGCTTCTTTTTTAATGACTAATGTTTCTTTATCAGCTCTGATTATGTTCTTTTTCACCGTATTCCACTGTTCTTCTGTTGAATTCCTTTCAGATTTATTTCTTATTAGACCGAAGTCTACATACCCCGTAAATTTTTCTCTCATGTGAAGTTCTTTCAATTTGTTTACTTCCAGTCAGTCTGTGCTGTCCGTGTTCAGTTTCAGCCTGCACTTCATAACTATCAGATTTTGGTCAGAGTGTAAATCGGCTTCTGGATATGCTTTACAGTCTAGAACCTAGTTTCTGAATGTGCTTAGCCATGATAATATCACGGACGTTTCTAGGTGTATCTCCTAAATGCATGATTCATAATTCGCTGTGATCAGTTTATATATTTCAGAAACTTCTGAGAACCTGCTTCCTTGCTCATTTGTTTCCCCGAAACCTGATTTCATATTGTATTTCCATTTTTCTTTCTGTCACTACAGCATTCCAGTTAAGCATGATTATTATATTTTCACATATTGGAACAATTCTTGAATTTTATCGTATATTTTCCCTATTTCGCCGTACCATTTAACAAATTTGGAAGAAATTTCAAAACATTAAATTACAAAAAGGCGCTGTGGCTAATTAACGAGATCTTTAATCCGAATAAAATTCGAACGCACACATGAATTCAGGCAGACAATAAAATTATGGTAGGTTCGATTCTTATGTATGGTTCTGGAGCCTGAAAAGTAATGGCACAAGATTAGTGACGATTCACTACGGTGTAAATGAAGAACTGCAGTAGATCATATCAAGAATAAAAGAAACATAAAAATTAAAAGTAACCCCGGTAGTTGAACGTATTTAGCAGTACAAGGAAGAGTGGTTTCAACATGTGAAAAGGATGGACAAAAACCTGAATACCGCAGCAACTACTAAATTACATCCGCAAAGAAAAACGAAGGCTGGAAGACCAACTAAAATAGTGTCGACGGTAGCAGGACAGTAAGCCTAGTACTGACGTTAGCATATATGCTTTTATTTGGCGCAGGATCATCAAAATAATATTATCAGTAAAAAGTTCATAATAATTATAAATCCACACCAGTATTTCCAATGACAGTTTGTGCGCTAATTATTCTATATTCTCCAGACCTGAACCATTATGCATCTTTCCACCTAATCTCAGAATTCCCAATAGCATCTAACTGAAGTCACTCCATTTACCTTTTTAAGTTTTCTAATCTACCTGCGCTATGCAGACCTATAACATTCCACATTCCGACTCGTAGGTTGTTTCAGTCCATTCTTATAATTCCAAACTGAGCAGTCTCCACCCGCAAATACAGTTTGCGGAATTATTTTCCTCCGGATTATTTTACCTAGGAAAAAGCCATCATACCGTATGGAACTTGAGAAAATTATCAAATCTCGGGGTACCCTTTCGTTCTTTAATGGAGTGGCTTCCTGTTTTCTTCTGCTTCCCCATGCTGTCGATCATTTTTGATTCATCCTCCTTTAAGGGACGTATCCAACCCCAAGAGCAAGAGGGTGCCCTGGATCTCTCCCCGGTTTTTCGCACTATTTTCATAAAGCCGTAGACAAACATTGGACTACTCCTTACACAGGGAATCATTGATTCGCCAGTCTCTCAGTAATTCAAAGTGAAGGAGACGTTAACATTTGGTTGACCGAGCGTGTGGGTGAGCGGTTAACGCTCTGGCCTCACATTCGGGAGGACACCGGTTCGAATCCCCGTCCGGTCATCTAGATTTGCGTTTTCCACGATTTCCCCAAATCACTCCAGGCGAGTGCTGAGATGCTTCCTTCAAAATGACATGGCCGAATTCCTTCCTGTTCCTTGTCCCCAGTCGTTTCCCGCCTCTAATAACCTCGACGTCGACGAGGCGTAAATCCTTAGGCAAAAAAAAAGAAGACATTTGGTTGGAAGAGGATAATATGGTCGCTCCCAAACAATTACGTCACAAAGAAAATTGACTATCATTTATCCAGATGTAAACTGTACTACGGTGCAGGTGAGTTATTTTCATATTTGCGTATAGCTGATCTCAGGGTTCGAGGGGTATATTACTGTAACATCTTTGCTTTTGTGTGACTCTAGGATAAAGGGTCCGCCAGTGTTTCCCCTTCTCTTAATTAGTTGGTTGGAACACAGGGCATTCGCTTCATTATCCTGTAAGAGATGGGTTATTAGTTTATATTGAGCCCATCCTCTGTTTCAGACCAACTACTAAAAATGCAGTCAAGCAGAACTTGTGTGAATCCTTACATTGTGAAACCGAATACCTGTGCTATTTAAGTTAGAAAATATTCTAGTAATTATTTCTTGCCAGTTTTTATTACTTGAAAAGTTTGTAACGAAAACACACAAATAGCAATTAAAAATTTCGCAGGCTAGTGCCAGGCGAAAAGCTATCGTGCTTACGGAAAAGAAACACACTAAAGTGTCAAATCTCTATAAAACGTTTTACGGAGAACGTAAAAAAATGCAAGGTTTGTGATTCGCTTGTAAGTTTCTTCTGTTAATTTTATATTGTAGACTAAGTTACTCAGAAGGATCTAGCTGAATGGAAGATCCATCCAAAACTTTTTTAAAAATTGTCAGAGATTACTAGCTGTTTAAATCACATTGTATCTGCATTAGTTACTGAACGCCATCTCTCACATTTCCCGTCTTTCGGGGAAGATCAGTCTGTAAGCAACGACTCACAACAAATAAATCCCATTTAATAGTGGTTTAATTTTTTAGCCGAATTTTTTTTTATTTTTTGCTGTCATCAGTGTTTCGACTGGTTTGATGCAATATTCCATCCCTTCCTACCTTGTGCTAACCTCTTGATCTCTACATACCCCTTACAACCCACGTCCTCAATTATCTGCTTCATTAGTTTTTTTAACTAGCTCTTAACCCAGATCACGCTTTGTGTATTTAAGTACGCTCCGAGGTTCGGATTCGAAATTAAATTATAGGACCTCGACACTGACACAGTAGTCCATTCTGACGACAATTTTTTATTTTAAAGACCATTCTACTGAACGCGGACACTAGGGGGGGGGGGGGGGAAGAAAAAAACACGTTTAAGCGGGGTGGTTAAGGGTTACAGTATCCTTCCGTCTACTAAGTGAGATGGATAGTCAACAATCTCCCTTCTGTAATAGGAAGCGATATATTGAGGTGCATTTCTATGCAATGTCATAGATAGTGAACTACGGAGCGTGGTGGGTGAGCGGTAATACATTCGGGATTTCAGTTTTCCATGGTTTCACGAAGTAGCTGCAGGTGACTGCTGGGATGGTTCCTTACCGCGGCTCCCCGTCCTTTCTCGCCTCTAATGACGTCGGCAGGCATAAAATAATAACAAAGAAAATATTTTTTAGCTATCTTTCTTTACACCAGTAGAGAGAAAATCAGATTCTGCTGAATTCGTAATTAACATTGTCACATCTAACTGTAACTTCATAAAGGGTAAATATTCTAGGCAGTATGGAAAAATGTAATTTTCAAGAGGACGGAGACAAGGAATTCGGCCTTGGCCTTTTGAAGAAACTATCCCGAAATGAGGATACACGGGTTCGAATCCCAAATCACTGCACGCGAATGCCGGGAAGCTTCCCCTAATGAACACGGTATTCGCCTGTAGTGATTCCATGAAACCATAGGAAACCCGCGTCCGCATTATGTTATCTGTCGCTCACTGTGGTCGGTGGGGTATAAATAAAATCGAAAGAGCGTGTATAAAGTCACTGTGCAATTAAATAACATTTCAAGTATGATGTAACATGTTAATGTAGTGTGGAGAGAGAAGCTTCCCCCACTCGCACACAGCACAGGCATGAGACCAGCCAGTTCACAGTAATACAGGTAGCGAACGTGGTTATAATAGTTCCTCTCCTAGTTGACGTCGAGGTCATTAAAGATGAGCAAGGAATCCAAAGGAATTCGGCCATGGCAATTTGAAGGGATCATTTTTGCATTCTCAGGAAATTATAAGAAACCGAAATCTGGATGGCTAGACGGGGATTGGCACCCACGTTCTCCTGAATGCGAGGCCAGAGCGTTACCACTCACCTAGCACATCCGTTAAACAATTTAGAACTGAAACGTAATTTTTGTATGTATTCCATTTCTTCAGCCGGTGCTTGTTAAAATATTAAATCATTATTTAGTAAAAACTCCAGTGCAACTGTTATTGGAATTTTTGTTAATTTATTTATACTACTTTAAGTACACTAATACCAACGCATAAATTTAATTGTAATAAGATTCAAACAAATCCGCCTGTACAAAATTTATATAATGCAACATATTACAGAAAATATTGGCTTACTGAAGATACCTCTAAAAGATGCGAAAGTCGTCATAAAGAAAAAAAATTACGGCAACAGTTGCGAATTGGTCCATTAAACACTAGCACTGCTGAAATACTTTTCTGGTTTTAAAGATAGAACTATGGGACGTATCTGAAGATTGCTAAGGCCAATCGAATCACTATTTCGCCACTTAGCGCGTGAATTCATTGTATTCAAAACTATGATATGTATATAGTATGGATAATTCGCGAAATATTGATCCAGTTACTGAAGCAGGATACATCGTTAGGAAAGGGGGCATCCACAAATTACGTGAGGTGTTTTTCCGGATTTCTGGACCCCCCCCCCCCTCTGGTGAGATCAGGTCCGTGAGAACCCCCCCTAGAAATCGCACTCGAAACTTTTGTAGACCTTTTTTTTTTAGGTCACACCCTAACTTTTTCACGAAATACCCTCCTAAAATCGACTTAGGCGCAAATTGTAGACCTTTTTTTTGGCTCTACTATCCCCAAATTTTTCGCAAAATCTCACGTGAGATTTCCGTAGACCCCCCCCCCCTCCCCCCTGGTGAGATTTGGTGAGATTTCGCCGGACCCCCCCCCTATTTCACCTCACGTAATTTATGGACGCCCCCAAAGTGAACTGAAAACTGCAATGAATAAATTACAGTATCTATTATATTTCATTTCCTTTACTTATTACGTATTGCTTAGAAGCATCGAAGATTAAAACATCAATTGTTTACGCGTTTTGAATGTGTGAATTTTAATGCAAGTTTGTGCTTAGACTGCAAACATTGAACTTCCCAGTAACTTAGACATGGCTGGATAATAATATATTGTAGCGGTTCGGGCTGGCTAAACATAAGTAAAAAATTGTAATCCAGACACAGGCTGAAGCGGGAAATCTGACGTGAGGTTTTTAAATTCTTGAAGGACAGTCGAGGTTATGACCACCCTCGCAAAACCACGAGGTCGATCAGCAGGGGGGGATTCCCGAAAAGCACCTCACGTAATTAATGGAAGCACCCTAACCACCTCGTGAGTTATCCTACTTCTTCCACAACGGGCATTGGGAGGTAATCAGAATACACGATTAAGTCAGACTCGCAGTGAGAAAATTAACATCGCATCTTTGACTAGCATTATAATGTTTTTTTATCTCTTCCATACGTTTAGTACTATTTGCAATTAAAGAGCGGTCTGGAATCCGACCTTCACCTCTGATACAGCTTGTTGTGCAACGTGAAGTACGCTTCCGTGGTTCGGATTCCACGTCCCCTTTACCCGGCAGAATTACCGAGTTATGTTAAGGCAGCCTCAACAGAGATGTATGTGCAGCAAATCGAAACTCTGTCAATTGCGCGGCCGAACCCCTCGGAGACATCCCGGCCTACAATGCCAGACGCATTAATATTGCTATTACTTCCACAAAGCAGTCTAAAATGACGGAAATCGCTTCTAAGGAAAACTATAATTGTAAAAACGAATAACGATTACTTACTATATTTCTTGATTTCTTACGTTCCGTGTAAACTTTCTCCGAATATTCAATAAAGTTTCCTGTTTCTTCCGTCAAAACATTCTTTAGTTATTTTCTGACGTGGTTCTAACAACGCTCTGGCCTCGCATTCAGGACGACGCCGCGCCGGTTCGAATCCCCGTCCTAACATCGAGATTTGGGTTTTCCGTGGTTTCGCCAAATACTCCGGGATGCTTCCTTCGAAAGGCCATTTCCGAATTCCTTCCCGTTCCTTGTCCCCAGTCCCATTCCGCCTCTATTGACCACGATGTCGATGAGGCGTCAAGACATAAAAATGGTTCTAGCAGCTGCAAACTTCAGATGCTCTTCTGCTTGGATGAATGTATGCATTTAGACGTCATAACTACACGTAAATTTAAACCAACGTCGCACATATCTCAGTCCTTCGTTTCTGTGTGCATTTACTTCCTCAATAGACAATTGGCTTTTAGCTGGAATTGCAGTTCCACTTTATTTTAAGTGCAAATAAAATCCCTGGTTAGCCGAGCAGCGCTGGGACCAACACTTCGGGTTTCATCGCTCGCCGCTATGGAGTTCACGTAGAACGCATTCTATTAAAATGGATTTTCCATTTAAACTGCCATTTGGTATTTTCGGCCATACAATCATCCACGATTGTTGCTTTTATTTTGTCAGGTGTTTTAGTCATTTTATTGTTTTGCATGGTGACCCGTGGTACGTGAAGGCTCAACCCTGCCAGTGCCGACAGTAGGAAGCCAGCCTGTTGTTCTAGGGATGTGCCACAATTCATAAATATTTGCACCCTATTTGGCCTTTTTTGTTTTTTAAAAAGGTAGCTCGTATATAGATTCACTTAAATTATTTTCCGCCTCTCGCCAAAAAAAAGTATAGAAAATGTTTTCTCATTTCCTCGAACAGTTCATATAAACCTCATTACGATTTTTTAAAATTATTTTAATGAGTAAATAATGCTATTTTTGTACGCGAAATTTACTGTTCCATGGAAAAGGCGTTGCGTGATTGATTAATTTATATAACCCCAGCATCCGGCTACAAAGGTATGCAGAGATACGGCTTTTTGAATTTCAAAAGAGGGGAGGCGAGTAATTGGAAAACATGTAATAAAAATAAACGGCGAGGCCAAATACATTAACTGACCAACTGTGAATTTATTAAATTATGTTTCAATGCGCACGCTCTGTTGGATATTGTGGGGTGCATTTATTGCAACATATCGCTTCCTTTCTTGTGACACATTTTTTCTTCAGTGCCAGTTTACGTTGGGACAGTAGACCGAATTATTTATATATATATATATATATTTTTTTTTTTTTTTTTTTAATGGCTTTCGGCAACTGAGCCATTCAGCCAGCTCGATGTGTTTATATCTCTTCCAGTGAATTAGCTTCTGCAGTATGTTTTTTTTTCAATTCCTAAGTATAGACACCACAGGACGGACAGGACATTCACAAAGACATACAAAACTTAAACATCCATGCCCACGGCCGGATTCGAACCGGCGGCCTTCGGCACGCGGAGCTAGCACTCTAGCCCCTACGCTACCGAGGCCGGCTAGACCGAATTATGTCGGTCTGTTGAATGTTGTTATCGTCTGGAATTTCTTCTGCGCTGTTCGAGAATAAGGGGTATTATTTTAATGTCATTTTATGAAAGGAAGAAAGGTGTAAATCGTTATGTGAATTACATGTTTGCTATACTACGGAAACACAGACTCAAAGTCAGGTGTTCCTTTCCTTTCTTTTCTTCGGGCTTTATGCATTGTCGAGGTCGTTAGAGGTGGGAGAGTATGGAGGCAAAGAACGGGTAGGTATTCGGCCATGGTATTTTCAGGAACCGTCCTTTAGTGATTTCGGGAAACGCTGGAAAACTGATTTCTGGATAGCCGGACGAGGATTTGAACCTGCGTCCTTCCGAATTCCAGGCCCGAGCAATACCTCTCACCTACCGGACTCGATCAACGCATTTTTGGTACGTGTGGAATATTTTCAGTTGTAATTTACAATCAAAGTTAAAATACGTAAATGATTTTTTACTTAATGGTCGAAAAAACGCGGTTTGAATTTGTGCTATGGTATTTGGAGAGGACTTGTTGTGATCCAAATCGGTATGCGAATTTGTGGAGGAAATACCTTATCTTTGTTAAGTTGGTAGCCCACGGTCCGCACTAGGCCATCTCGCAACAACGGGCCGTGCTGGCGCGTGTTCCTATCCTGCTCTCGTATGGCCGACTTGTGCCTAATTAATATAGATTGGTCAAATGAAGTCATTTTCGAGTTTTAGTTCATTCAAAAATGAACCAGTTATATGGAACACTAGTACCACACAGCATAAAAATATAAACAATTTCCAAAATGCTTGGATTAGAATTAAGAATAAATTAAATGATTAAAAAAGAAAAGTGACAACTTAATGTCAACGTACAGGAAGTTATGTAATAAAATTAAAGAGTCTCTGAAGATAGATAGTGGTGCAGGCAATATTTATAGCCTGATTGATTGTTTTATAACGTAGCCGAAGCGACAGTAGTCTGGCCTGCATGGCCACCTTTATAGTAGTGGTTTGTGGTGACGTTTGTCTTGCAGAAGAAGAAAACGGAATATGATAATTTCAAGTTTGTTATGTTTGTTATGTTTTTCACGAAGATGGTGGCAAGTTACGCTGTCTAAAATTCATTGAACAACGATCCTGCCGCAGACTCGCCGGGTAAACCTATCCTAGGCACGGTTGACGGACCGAAACTGGTGCTTTCTGTGTGTCTGGACGATGAAAGACATAAACAAAATTTCCGAATTTCTTTGCTGCTATGCTAATTCTTAATTAAAAACATATTTATCGTTATAAACAGACTGTTACTAATTTCTGAAACGTATTATGAAGTATCAATTCAGTGACACCTCCTTTTCCTAAACTTTACTTTGTCAAAACCAAAAAATAAAGAATTGTTGGTGCAAAATAAATTTTGCTTAGTAATTTTGCTGCAGTTATTAGCATGTACGGTTGGGATTATGTAAGACTACTTCTGAAATATGGCAGCCAGCTTACTATTATTATATGATTCATCTATTTTTCCTATTATTTGAACACAGTTTACGATTTCCCCATTTTTTCAACCGTTGTTGCTTTGGTCTTTGTTCCAGGTTGTTTATGCTTAATTTTACTGTCATATAAGTAAAAATACAACTTTCTTTATTAAGGTACAAGATTTTGTTGTAAAATACGGACAGGACATTAAGAAGTGTTATGTAACTGAAACCATTTGTTTCGGAATACTGTTAGTTTTTATTCTCTTTTGATGGTTACGAGAATTCTTTTTGTAGGCAGCATTATGGACGTGGATAAACAGGTGGCCGCCACGTTTGCTCCAGCACTTGGTTCGAGTGGTTTAGCCAGCGAGGTAGGAGTCTGATTATGTATGCCCCTCCCCGTTTCGGAAGAGTAATTTGGAATGGAACGTCACTGGTTTTCTTCCTTGCTGCACACTTCTAGTGTGATGGTTTTCATTTTCCCTGGTCGCTTAGTAGTTCCTACGTTTAGGGCTGTTGGCTGTTGTTGCCATGGAAGCCTTACTAGCTGGTCAGGGTTCACTCTGCGATCGATGTTCATACGCATGCAAGCCTGCTCGTATCCATTCCGTCCAGTCACACACAAATATTTTCGTTATAAGCAATTTGGCCAGTTATGCTTTTGTCTATATTTAATTACGCGTTTCACTACTTTGTCTTTATCTTTTCTAACCACGCACACATGTTCCGGTATACAATTTCCATCACATAGAAGCGGTTTTATCGTGTTTTCAGTAATCTGTGTCGAATAGTCATCTTTACTGTAGACTATTAAATGTTGCTAATTCTAGAGACTCTAACGGAGCCTTGTGGGTGAACGGTAAAGTTCAGTCCTAGCATTCGGGAGGATGAGAGTTCTATTCCCGGTGCAGCCATCCAGATTTCGTTTTTCCTTTGTTTCCCGAAATTTCTCCTGGCGAACGTTGAGATGGTTACTGTTTGAGGGCCATGGTTGACTTCCTTCCCGTTCCCTGTCCATCAATACCTCGCAGCTATAATGACCTCGTCAAGATCCGCAATGAAAGCTCCCTCTTTCTATAGAACGTTCTTCTTGCTCTTATATCATTTTTCTATATTTCCTCGTCCTCCGGATTTATCTTTGCACACACATTAGGAAATTCTGTTCCTGCTGCTTCTGAACCTGTCTCCGGTTATTATTGTTGCTACTGCTGGTTCTGATAACATTTTTCTACCTTTGTATATATTTACTCGAAATTTCTCTCTGGATATTTTATTCATCCCGTTCCCTAGTAATATCTTTGCTCTTTATGGTTAAAAATAAATGTTGTCACAAAAATGTAATATAATGCTTCTTATCTCGTTGGAATTTTTTTCAATGCTACTTATGTGCTGGTAGGCTAAATCTTTGCCTTATGTCGCTTCTCTCCAAGTTCGTGATTCCTACGTGGTTTGTAAATAGTTCTTCTAATTTTTCTGTTAGTGTCATAAATAGCTTTCCTTCAGTTCTAATTATTCGTCATCTGATATACTGCATTTTTCCAATGGATTACATTATACGAGATTAACGTATTTGGTTACTTATATTATGTTTAATCAACCCAATGGTACGGTAATTTAGAATATGCTCGCTTCCGGAATGTAAACTTGTTGCTTTTAGGGAATTATGTCTGGCTGTCTGTAAAAACTGAATTTTCGTATCAGTTTGAATAATGTTCTTACGCAAAATTTGCAGATTGTGTGGTTAATCTCTCAGGCTCCTACTACACTATCTTTCGTTGCAACACAACACACCATAGTGGATAGTTTCTCCGCATGTTCATACAGTCCGACAACACAGTATTGAGGTTTGCTATCATTATTTTAAAATTTTTGAAACATCTGTTCTTCGTGCGATCTCCCTACAATCATATCTTTCGGCAGTCAATGCGCTTTTGCCGTATCGCAATTACTGTTTATTTTATATCTAAAATATTGGTACAATTGTCTCCTTCCTTCATCTTGAACATTTTCTTTCTTTGTGGTTTTTCTGAGATTCAAGCCTGTTTCTTTTATAATACTCACTGTTCGTTTACTTACTTAAATATTCCGAGCGATTTTAATCGATTTGTAATTAATAAAACTCCCTTTTGTATAAGAAATTCGTTGTTAATGACACCTCTAAAATTGATATTAACAACCAGCATGACTTTCACGTTCCGTCTTTTTGTTCGTTTCCACAACTTCTGCTCCGAATCGCCGAATGTGTTTTCAGCATCTGATGAGTTTCTCCTGGAATTTCGTTACTCGCTCATTTCCTACTGGCGGAAAATAGGTGGAAGCAACGGCCGCGAAGAATCAGAACAGAAGCAGCAGAAAGCAATTGCTTACGGCATATAGTTTTGTCGCTAAAGTGCATTGCAAGTTACCTTAAGTGTTTACATAATTTAAAAAGTTCACGAATTTGTGTGTTCTATTACTTACTCTTCTTGTTTTACATTTTGTGCACTGTTTTACTTTGCTAGTGAATTCAGTATGACTGGTATGTTTTACTTTCATATTCGCTAGAATTTGTCTGTATTTCGCAATTACAGAATGTTTTACAATCCGAAATATCATTTCAGTTTTTTTTCCGGAAAGCACAGACTACTGGTAACTACCGCTTGTTTCTATATGTATACTGCTCCGGGAATATGGTACAGACAGAATATTAAAAATTTAGATACCTTACTCGTACTATAGAGTGGTCCCGGGTTGTATTTGATCATAGGGGTATGCCAGGTCGTTCCGTGGTGGGAGAGCCTCGTATTCGGGAGGATGGCGGTTCGAATCCCCGTCCGGGCATCCAGATTTGGGTTTTTCATGGTTTCCATAAATCACTCCAGGCGAATGCTTCCTTCAAAAGACCATTGCCGAATTCGTACCCGTTCCTTGTCGCAAGTCCAATTCCGCCTCTAATGACCTCGAAGTCGACGATTTCACTTTGAACTGTAGGTCCCAGATGAAAGGAACTGGCCGTCCTACCTGTTACACAATAGCTTAGTATGCCTCCTTCGGGAGGATCCAACCAATCTACGGGTTGTGGACTAAGTTAGGTTACTCGTACTATATACGGCTATAAGCGAGTATAAAGAATAGCACAATTTTTTAAAAAGCCGTGAATATTTCAATGACCAGGCAAACATCTGGTATTTCCCAAATTTGAGTATAGGACAGCATTGTTTGTACATTAGCCTATTCACTAAACACTTTTTCAGTCTGCATCAAAGACAACGCCGTTCGTTTGAGGATTATGTTAATAAATGTTTTTGGGGGCAGGGCTGGTAGTACAGTGCAGCATTCAGATTAGAATCTGGTGTTTCCGTAGGAATTCACAACATGCTTTTAGATTTAATTTATTATAAAGGTTATTATCAGCATTATTCCCAGATGGTAATAATATACAAAAACGCAAAAAATTATGTCCATATTAGTTATTGGTCCACAGCATTATTTTTGCCTATTTACTGGTCATCGGGTTAAAAAAGATTGAGAATCGCTGCACTAAACAATATAAATGTTGCAGACTTTATGGACGAAACGTGATTGTAACTCTTAGATTTTGATATTCTGACAATCATTAAAATCTGTAAGCACCTTGTTACTTAACTGTTGCGTGTATTCCTTACCAGAAATCTTTATACATAGAAAATAAACCAACGACACTGTAATACAGATGTTACTCATGAGTCAGTGTTACATAAAGCAGGGAGCCGTGACGCAAAGCAATTTCTGATCACACGTAACTTGGTGGGTGGTTTTCCAAAACTACTCCAGGTGAATGTCGCAATGAACTTGACGTCGACGAGGCGTAAAGCTGTTAAAAAAAAAATTACCCTATTCACGGCCACAGTACGAATTACTTGGCAACCTCAACGTGCCTCTACTGGCAGAGATGGTGCAGGGTAAACATCAAACGCCCGGGTAGCTGAAACGTGTGGGGAGGTGGCGCGTGTTGATACCTACAAAACCACGGGCCGTGAGCAGTAGGGAAGCCTCCTGATTCACAGGCACGTGACAGCGTTTAGGGTAAAGGCACTAGCCTAGAAGAAGTAGTAACAAAAAGACACAAGTCTTTACGGTCGATTTAAACCAAAGTGCATTGCACAGAGTTTAAAAGTGACAATAAATGAGTTTTTAGGGACAAACATTAATTTGTAGGGCCACAATTCACGATCGCATTACCTGATCTGGCTGCGCTTGAGCCGTATCTGACTCTAAATGTTCACTCTGAAAATTTGAAGCATTTTGCTTGGTTTAAAGGAACTAGGAAATATTACAGAGACGACCTCAGTAGCAAATCACTGCAACTGCCGTTGGAAATTTTTTTAAGAATGTTTAGCTGTTGAGAGGCCACCTGATGGCTGTCATATTAGGTTTTTCCATTTACTGTCCTTTTGTGTCATTAACATGCTCGATAACTAAGGGGTTGACTTAATCGTGGATGCCATGTTGTCCAATTACAGTTTATGATTTGAAGGTACATTACTGGGTCCTTATACAGCGTGTGGATAGCGCCAAATGTCTATGAAGCGTGTTGAAATTACTACGCCGCTTTACACACAACTGTAAAAAATAATATTCACTTCGCAAGCCAGGTAATGTATGTAATTGCCTCGTTAGATTGCAGGTTTTCTGTGAGAACTATAAATATATTCACAGTTTTTCCCGCTTTGAGCTCTCTGGTTATATAATTTTCTGTTATTTAAGAAGAATATAACCAGTGCACATGTGAGCAACTCATACGCCAAGGACAATCCGACCAAATACAAACTGCAACGACCTTACATTTCTGGCAGAGCAGTTCGAATTAAGGTCCCTTTGAGTAAGAGAGCGTGAAGGGTGAAGGGTGAGAAGCCAACATAGTTTGAGGTGCTGCCTCTATCGATCGTTTCCTCTTCACAACAGATGCAACACCCACCCTAGTACTAGCCAGGTGAGTATAGAGGAGGACATGCATAGTATCCAATACGAAAATACAGAGGTCTTCACGTACAATTGCAGTTAGAATTTTTGCTTTTGTAAAATGAACCGCGTCAGTGCCATACGAATTTACCCTGGTAGGGTCTACATTAGATGATATTAATAAAGTCCGAACCATTATTTCTCCCTGGAGATTTTAACGTTCGAGCACTAAGATCGACCATTTTTGACCACAATATTTTATTAGTAAAATTAACACTTCTTCGCGCAATACTTCGCCCCATACTGTCCAGTTACGCTGAGCGAGTGTCCATTAACCACGTAGCTCCATTTTGGCCTTTTGTGAATTCTTCATCCCCCCCACGTAGCCCGACGTGGCTTTTGCCTCTACCTCCCCCCCCAGCCCCCCCAAGCACGTAGATTCTTTCCCCTATTGAAACTAAAAGACATTTTTTACTGTTTTCTCTTGTTAGACTATCGTAAATTACATACAGAGATAATTACATGACAGAAATAAATGTTCACATGCTGTTGTATGTCTATGCCTTATTTTAACTGTGACAAATTATACGAATGAAAAGCTACGTGGCCTGGCTCGGAAATCCCCTCCACCCACATAGCCCAGCACAGCTTTCAGCCAACTCCCCCCCCCCCCCCCCCCGACAAGTCACGTAGTTTATTGACGCTCCCTTAGACGCCTGAAGATGGGAGTGGATTGCCAGAGCCAATTGATTGTGTTCCAGTTGGACTCACCACGGCATGAATCATTTTGCCGTGCAGCTACCACTGACGACGTGAATTGTTGAAAGACTGCTGTTATTTTGCCATCGTAGAACGGGGTGGTACCTGACAGTTCCTGCACCAGTGTCAAGTATACTGAATGCATTATGTTGTTCTCTCACGTTACATCAGCGACTGTGTTCAGGCGAAAGGCGCTTGTATAAAAAACTGTACCTTCCATATGCCCTAGCCTGCGCTAACGTGGTCTGCTTGCGACGGTGGAGATGATGCTACCGAGCCGTTAACTCTTGCAGGTTCGATTCCCGTCAGAGCCACACTGGAATCTATCCAGGTGAGTTCCTTCAAAGGGCCATGGCGGAATATCTTCCTGTCCCTTTCCCACATTACAATGGGGGGAAGGTTTATAAATTTGCTGATTTTTTTCATTATTTCCTCAGCACGACAGGTATTATAAATCTGATGACTAGAAATTAATGACTATATCAATTAATAAAGCACGTCTCAGGGATTTTATTTGATCTTTACAAACATCTAAACTTATGATTTAATTAAATGAAATGCAATTCGTTTTAACAAATCACTTCGGATTGAATTGAAAACATGAGGATTTGGGGTCAATTTTCATCGATATGGTCACTTGCGGGCTGGTTTTAATTGTTGTTTAGGGAGCGTGGCTCGGTCTAGGCGGGGGAGGGATTGGCTGGAAAGCTACGCTGTGCTACTTGAGAGAGGGGGGGGGGGGGGGTTCATCGTCAGGCCACGTAGCTTCCCATTCATATTATTTTTCACAGTTAAAATGTGGTACAGAACACACAACAGCGCGTGAATATTTATTTCCGCCATTTAATTATCTCCGTATGTAATTTACCATAGTCTGACGAGAGAAAACAGTACAAAATGTCTTCTAGAGTCAATAGGGGAAAAGCTACGTGGCGAGTGGGGGGGGGGGGGGAGGGGGGGAGACAAAAGCCACGTCGGGATACGTGGGCGGAGGCGGGTTCACAAAAGGGCAAAATGGAGGCTAATAGCCTTGAGAAGAAGCTGCCCCAGGTAGATCTAAGGTAAAAGCTTATCACCTCTAGTAAGCTGTATCGGGCTGTTCTGAAAATTATCCTCATGATTGAACAGCTATCCCAGCTCACCAATACCGCGATCACGCGGGAAGACTGGTTTCTTCAATTGGCCCACATACAACAGAATTATTTTTTTTTTTTACCTCGTGCAACGATTAGGCCCGGTGATTGGCTTAGAATATCTCACGGGACTTGTCAGCTTCCATAAAAACTGCTCTGCGATAGTGCCACTAAGGTTTCTGCATCTTGGGTCACTTTGCCTCCGTCTTTTAGACATGTCTTCAGGTTCGCTGTCAACCCTTCATAACCTTCACACACGCATGCCCTCGGCGTCATACTCCTCATGTCATTAGTTTCTAACAATAAATGTTTTTTCAAAGGGTAAACCGAACACTACAAGTCAGAAATGCTTTCAGTAGGGAAACCTGAAATTCCGTCCAAACAAGTTTAGGCTCAAGTTACTAACAATGTTAATATGCTTTTCAGCGCATAGGTACATTTTTAGAAGATCCAATATTACCTGTTACCAAGAACTACGCGAAAGTAGCTTTCGTTGGCACTTTTTTGTCTTCAGTCATTATCGAAATCCTAATAACATAAGGAGTTGCATTTGCTTTCCGTTGTTTGCGGATAATCCTGTCTAACACCAAACGTACCAAAAGGCAGTTTTAGCTCTCCCTAATCTATTTGTGTGATAACTAAAAATTTAGTTTACTCACAGTAGACGCCGATTTACGTTTAGGAAAGCAGTATTAAAAATTCGACTATAACGCCCTGTCTATAGTCATTTTTCTTATCAGGTAGCTGCAAGACTTCTTTTTTTGTGGACGCCAAAATGTTTGAGAGGAGGCGCGCCAGCAGAATAAGTTGCTTACTTAAAATTATCACAAATTATGCATTTCGCAATTTTCAAACTTTCTACCAAAGCTTGTGGAGGATTTGTTAGAGCTCGACACACAAATGACAATGACATTTTCCAGTGTTTTGACTGAAAAATAAAGACATGAACGGAGATCAAAGTTGTCAATTTTAAAGGATTTTTGTTACGAGGTCTGACTGAAAAACTGAGCGTTGTGGGTGAGCGGAACGCTCTGGCCTAACATTCAGGGGGACGCCGGTTCGAATCCCCGTCTGCCTGTTCAATATTTTCATTAGCTTCCCCAAATCACTACAGGCGAATGCCGGTACGGTTCCTTCAAAAAGACAATGGCCAAATTCCTTCCCGTTGGTTGCCACCAGTCGTTTCCCGCATCTATTGACCTTGAAGTCGACAAATTGTTAAGTCATAAGAGAAAAAAATCTATCTGAAAAGTATCGGTCAGTTGTTAAGACGTATGACTGGAAATAGAAAGGTCCCGGGTTCGAATCTCTGTCTCAGCTGGGATTTTCATAGGCTCTTAACCTTCATCTCCGGCATAGCTTGCTGTTTAATGTGGTTCAGATCCGGTTGGATTATCGGGTTAGGTTAGGAAAGGAGAAGGCCACCCTACCTCTGAAACCATCCTCGCAAGGGTCCAGTGGGAGCGTGCACAAACTACGTGGCTCGGTCCAGGGGGGGGGGGGAGGGGTTGGCTGGAAGGCTACGCTGGGCTACAGTTAAAATGAGGAATAGAACTCACAACAGCAAGAGAAAACAGTACGAAATGTATTCTGGAATCAAAAGGGAAAAAGCTATGTGCTAGGTAGGGGGGGGGGGTAGAGGCAAAAGCCACGTAGTGCTACGTGGGGGGAGGGGGTTTCACAGGAGACCAAAATGGAGCTACGTGGTTTATGCACGCTCCCCAGTAAACCTTCCAATCAAAACGTTACTTATTTTCAGGAGCCACATCTAACTTGCCTCAGTCTTCTTAGAAAATAGAGAGAGAGGAGGAACATGATCGCATTGGTTAAGATTGGGGTGTTCATTTTACGGATTCTTGTTGTCGTTTGTATCTCATCTCTGAAGGTAGGAAATGCCCATTAATATGTATTGATTTCGGAAGTCGTTAAACCTTAATAATGTATGGGAGGACCAACATTTGAATCGTATAGTGAGCAATAAAAGTCCGATGACTTAATATTTACACCTACCCTTTTGATTTTATGGGCTGTGTCATTGAGATGTAATGGAAATTAGCTACAGAATGCTTTCCCTGTAAGGAAAGAAATAACGAGTAGGGCAAAGAAGAGATGGGACCTACATGGCAGATTATAACGTTGGATGGAGGCGGATGGAAAGAAATTCGAGATTCAATAATGGCTAACGTTGTTATGTATTCAAAGCTTCTTGGGTACAGCCTACTTGGGAATGCTACACTCCCAGGGGGCGTTAACGAATAGTTATTTCCTTAGTAACGTCAGATACTAATGTAAAAGCTGATACTTCGGTTCCGTTCGGTTTCTTGATTTCCATGCTAATCCTGCAACCGCATCATGTCCCATGACAAAATGTAAAAGTCTGAATCATGTAACTGTTGAGTTTATTCCACGCTATTTTTACAAATTAAGAATTTTTTATTCTTTTTTTTTTTTAAATTTACACAAGGATGGCAGAGTCTAAAGGAATGTTCTTTTTTTTCTTAAAACTTTTTTAAAAAAACCTTTTAAAAATCTTTTTTTAAATCATCATTTTTTACTACATGTTTAATATGCACAATCTCTTTAGGAGAATTAACTACCATAAAACAATCATTTTAAAAGAATTATAAAATAATTATACCATTTAAGATTTTTATAAGCTTTTTTTTAACGTTTTAAGAAAAAAAGTACATTGTTTTAGATGACTCAAATATCTTTAAGTAAATTAAAAAAAGCAGGGTTCAAAAAGTCTTAATTTGTAGAAATGGCGTGGAATAAACTGAAAATCAATATCTCGAAAATGGTGAGACTTTTACTAAAATAAAATTTTGTTATTTAGTAGGAAATGATGTGAGCTACATGCCTTTCCTGGACACACGTTGATGCTGGCTGTATATTTAATTAGATGACGTTGATGTAAGCAAAACAAACAAAAAATGTGCAGTAATTGTGTTTGAAATTAGAGAATGTATTGTGTAACTGTGAGGCTGGGTCGTACCAGCTATGTGACATAGCGTGGCTAGTGGCGACGTGTCTGTGGCATTCCACGCAACTAACCAGAAAGTCTGTGCATTAACACAGGTTTATCGCACTCGATATGTTTTATGGTATTGTAGATTAGAAGAATACAAAGATCGTAAAGATGAGCTCACGGAAATAGCAGTTTTGGTGTTGATAAGGAAGAAATTAATAGAAAAATAATTAATCTAGCTGCGCACTTTTCAGTATAGATTTAAAAACCACAGTGTTAGCGCTAAACGTTCACTGGCTGGAATAGCTCTTCTGTAACATGTGTCACTCTCCCTATCAAAGTGAGAGGAGTCTCAAAAACACTAGGCCTTCAAAAAAAAGTTCCAGAAACCATTCTCACTTCTGTACTCGAGATGAATCGTCCATTCATATGTAGAGTGTGACATATCCAAGACCATCACTTCAGGTCCTCGTGCTAATGTTTTGTCTCTGATTGCCATTTCCTATGTGGGCGCAGTGAAGCTATGTGCCTTGCCCCACTTCGCACCTTTAGGCTACACATTTCAAAAACAAAGTTAAAAGAACTGTGTCTGAATAGATTGTAGTTTCTTAATATCAGGATAGAAGATGCTCGTAGTTCATTTACGATTTTTTGTTTTTTTTTTTGTTTTTTGTTTTAAAGAAGTTGTCCCAAATACAGATTACGATGTTAGCCTCAGGCTGCTATGTCTGGTGAGGGCTGAGCATTCAAAGTTACTTTGGATTTATGGCAGATTACTTGAAATACTATGAACAGCAAGGGCCACAGGAAGTCCCGTGAGAAATGACCGAGAATTACTGGTTATTTAAAAATGAATAAAATCATTACCTACTACAGTTAATCAACGAAGACTGGAAAACAAGGTGGCTGTACAATATACGACACTGGACTGGAATGAATACTGTAGCAGGCCGACATGCAATGAAAAAGGCGATCATTCATGAATATTCATCCGAGGAATCCGCGGAACTCGTTTTTAGTGCTTTCTCTCTCTCTCTCTCTCTCTCTCTCTCTCTCTGTCTGTGTGTGTGGAATTGTACCTACAGATGTTTCTGATGTAGATAAGGCTTTTTAGATTAATTAATACTCGCCCAGAAGATGACACCGCTATTCTATCATACGCGCTCAGTCAAAAGATTTAGGCTTAAAGGGGCGTCCATAAATTACATGAGGGGAAATAGTGAGGGGGTCCGAAAAAGTGGGGGCAAGGGGGGGGGGGTTTCACGTACCACATCTCACCAGAGGAGCGGGGGGATCCGAAAAAAAACCTCACGTAATTTATGGATGCCCCCTAACCCAGGACTTCTAGCAGTCTGATAATGTGGTTGCACCCACTGACCGTGCTTTTCGACTTGGAGACTCGCTATCATTACGTTAATGCCTACAGTTTCTGGACTATGGGACAAATTATGAAACAAATATAAAGATGTACATTTTTACTGATCTAAACTGCCATCAATATCCAATTACAATCTGCAAACGTTATGGGTAATAAATTGAAATTGCAATCAGGACAACGACCGTAAAATTTATCACTAAGGTTTTTCACTATTACTACTATTACTCGTATTATTCCGCGATTCACTAAAAGTGTGTGGCGGAGGGTGCATTGCACCTATCCGGAAAGGTAATGGTTTGAGAGGGATATGGCTATTGTGAGGAACCATCCCAGCATTCGCTTGGAGCGATCTGGTAAAACCATGGAAAACCCAGATCAGGATGGCCGGAGTGCTTTATCGAAAGCTACTGCTGTCAGGTTTTATGTTTACTCGCCCGGTAAATCCTTTCTATTCCACTCCCTAATCGCTCGTGGAAAAAACGAGTACAGAAATGAATCGGTTCTGGCCCTGATTTGTCTTATCTTATTATCACGGTCATTCCGAGATATGAATGTTGCTGGTAGCAATATTTGTTTACTGTCATTCTGAAATACGTCAGTCGAGAATTTTTCAGTTACCTTCTGTCGAGAGCAACGCCTTCGGTGATCCAGGTCTTCCCACCCTAACTCATTCAACATCGCATTTACGCTTTCCCTCCAACTATATATACACGTCTCACGAATCGGGTGGCTCTTCTTTGGACCATCTCTAATGCCTCCATTAATCCCTTTTGACCGGGACCCCACACAGATCAACAATATTCTAAGTGAGGCCGCACTAGTGACTTGTATGCAATCAATTTAGCTTCCGGAGTGCATTGTTTTAAATTAGGACCTAAAAATCGAAGCATACGATTTGCTTTCCCAATTACATTCTCGATATGCTCATTCCACGAAAAATTATTACGAATTGTTACCCCTAGGTATTTAGCGGAATCTACCATTCTAAGGACAGTACCATTCATTTTATATTCAGAGCTAAACGGTGTCACCTTTTTACTTACACGCATGACTTGGCACTTTTTAGCGTTTAACTCCAACTGCCAATCTTTACACCACGCAATTATTTTCATACTATCGTCTTGTAACAAAGCGTAGTCATCTTGGCTTGTGATTTTACGATAAATAATAGCATCATCGGCAAATAATCTTTTCATACCCCTTATTATGTCGCACAAATCATTACAGTATATGAGAAACAACAGAGGCCCTATCACGCTTCCCTGGGGTACCCCGGACCTCACTTCGGTTAAGTAATGAACGATCACCGCCGAGAAATACAGACTATGTTCTGCCCTTCAGAAAGTCTGCAACCCAGTCGCATATTTGTCTAGATATGCCATAACCGCGAAGTTTCCTAAGTAACCTAGTGTGAGGCACAGTGTCGAAAGCTTTTTTAAAGTCTAATAGAACTAAATCAACCTGGGATTGCTCATCTATAATACGGCTCAAGTCGTGAATTAAAATAGCAAGTTGTTTCGCAGCATCCGCCTTTTCTGAATCCATGTTGATTTTGGTTTAAAAGCTCACCTTCATCCAAAAACCGCATGACATTTGAATAGATGATGTGTTCAAAAATTTGTAAAATATTGAGGTTAACGAGATCAGCCTATAATTTTGAGGATCATTAACTTTCCCATTTTTGAACACTGGACTTACGATGGAGGTCTTCCATTTGGCTGGTATTTTTCGTTGATCCAAGGAGGCGGTATATAATTTCATCAAATACGGCGCAATTTCCTTTGCTTAGGGCCTACCTAGAGCAGAATCTTGTAGGAATACCGTCTGGTCCGGGAGCCTTATTGGGATTTACATTCATAAGCAGTTCAGTTATTCCCTCGACATCGAGAACGAGATCATTCATAATTTTGTTGGTACGATTGTTAAATATCGGAATCTCCTCCGAGTTTTCTGTCGTGAAAGCTTTTTTAAATACATTATTCAAAATTTCTGCTTTCTCTACGCTAGTTTCTAATAATTCCCAATTTTTCTTAATCAACGACGGCATGACCTTTCTAGTGCCTCTTATTAATTTGATATATGACCAGAACTTTTTTGGATTAGTAATCAGATCTTCGGATAAATTCCTCACTTGGAATTCTTTAAACGCATTACGCATTGCTCGCAACTGGACTAATTTAGCGAGATTAGACGAGTCCCCCGATTTCTTTACCGTGGCATGTAAACACCTTTGCCTCCTGAGCAAACGTTTCACTTCCCTATTGAACCACGGGAAGTTCTTACTATCCTTAATAAACTTCTTGGGAACATATTGATTTAAGCCGGTCCATATTATTTTTTTTAAATTAAACCAAAGTTCCTCAACATTTATATTTAGCGTGTACATTTCAAAAATTTTCGCCAAATGATCGACCATAAATGCATCGTTTGCCTTATCGAAACAACATACGAGTTTGTCCTTTTTGATGCTTCAAATTCAGCCTAGATTTTAAAGTTACCAAAACCGCCTTGTGATCACTTATAATGTCTTCTATACAAATTGTATCTACAATATCCGGATTGTTTGTAAGAAAAAGAATCTTTGACACTCCGCGTTGGCTCTTCGACCATCTGTTCAAGAGAATTTTCCGCGAATGATTTAAGGAACGTTTCGGTTATTAACCTATCTCTTCCGCATGACTTGAACGTAAATGTGTCCCAGTTAAGTGAGGGTATATTAAAATCGCCTCCCATGGTCAACGTATGTCCCTGAAATTTTTGAGAAATACTATTAAGTGACTGTCTAAAATACTCCGCGTTATCTATATCCAGAATCCGGAGGTCGCTAAAATGATGCTATTATGAACTTTAAACTTCTGCCAATTTTCACCTTCACCCATATTAACTCGCAAAAATTTTCCGTTTCATTTACTACGGAGCAATTGACGGTTTTATTAACTGCCACGAACACACCTCCGCCCATTGAGGTAGTTCTGTCTTTACGAAAAAAATTGAATTGAGGAGCAAATACTTCGCTTGATTCTACCTCTGGCGTCAACCAGCTCTCGGTTCCTAGTATTATATCGACATCGTTAGTCGCAACTGTAGCGTGTAAATCGGCTACTTTCCTTCTAATACTCCGACGATTAAGGACCATTATCTTTTGCGGCTTAATATCGGTATCTGTAGAGTCTAATTTCGCATTTTTACTATTTGCATTCCGAAAGGAAACGGGTGAAGTATTTGGAGTTGTAAATTTCGATTTATTCGCGCCGTCACTTCCAGAACCAGGATCTAGGATATCGACGCGTCTTCTTTGTTGAACTGAGGTATCCTCAGGCCTCATGGTGTTCCTAAAAATAATTCATATCAAGACGGTTCCATATTTTAGCAGCCACCTTGGTCGCCATTCTTGGTGTGTAGTGGACGCCCTACCTGTCAAATGCGTCCCAGCTGGCAGCTATCATCGGTCGAAGATCGACGAAGCCCCAGTTGTTTCTTCGATACAGTTCCTGTAAACTACAATTCAAATTATAAATCTTCCACCATACTGCTTCCCCACAATCGATGCGCGACACGACACTACAAATGGAAAACTGCAACGTTACCGAATTCTCACGCGCTGATTCATACGCCTTGTGGCCCAACTTGTCCATAGATTTCACTATATCTGAAACAGAAATATAACACGAGTCGTTAGTACCGACGTGCGCAGCTACCCTTAACTGACGGCAGTTCGATTCTCTAATCGCTTTTGGAATGGCCTCCATGACACGTGGCACAGCTGCACCTGGAAGACAAACAGAATGAACGTTAGAATTATATGTTACTGCCAGATATAGGAACATTATTTTAAAACATTTATTTATTAAACTGAATAAAAGACCTTGGGAGGGGGTGGGAATGAGAAATATGATGGAATCTCTTAATGATCTACCCGTGAATAATTTATGAAACACAAATAAAGCTGCCCCTGCTTAATTTTAATTAGGCTGTGACAACTTATTGCAAGCACTCTTTTGAAGGGACGCGTTTTACATTACGAGTATTCTGGTAAAAGTGAATTCAAATTAGGAAATAACTAGTTGTTACGTTATACTGTCTTCAGATTTCGAAGCCAAATGTTCTAAACCCTATTTACCGAAATTATGTTCAGAACAATTACATGCAGCTATTTGTTTGTTTAAAAACAATCAAGTTGGCAACTGTATTAAGAAATGGTGTGAGCAGTATAGGTATAGATTCACGTCGTCGTGCAGAGACGGTACCGTCGTGTGTTAAGAGCTGAGCTTCCTTGTTAGTGGCGGCTCAACAAACTTGAAGTGCTTCCTTGCTTTCGGTAGCAACTCACTACAGCGCGTTCATCCCTACCCCTGGACACAGTGAACAGCCTAGAGAGGCCAGTTCAGAGAGAGTAGGGTATAACTGGTGTGCTCGTCTTTACTAGTGTCTTCTCTGCTTGTAATTCAAATATCAAACATCAGTTCATTTACTCGAGCAAGCACAACATCCACCGTTCCTTCATAGATTTCTCAGCACGAAGTGAGTTGAAAGCTTGGAGGGATAGATTTAGAGTTATATTCGAGTATTAATACCAGGATGCTTACTGAAATAGTTTCTTCAGCAAAAAACTAGTAAAAAGGTGATGTTTGGGCTTTTACCTCCAAAAAGAACATTGTTTTGCAACTGAATTATTGAGATGGTGTTAACGTTCTGGCATCGCATACGGGAGGACACCAGTTCGAATCCCCGTTCGGGCATCCAGATTTGGGTTTTCCATGGTTTCCCCAAATCACTCCAGGCGAATGCCTTAAAAAGGCCATGGCCGAATTCCTTCCGCTTCCTGGGCCCCAATTCCATCGCGCCTCTAATGACCTCGACGTCGACTAGGCGTAAAGCCATTATAAAAAAATGAGATGGTGTTGAGTGAGTAACATAGAGAGGTGACAAAATCATTAGACTAAAGCTTGGAAATAAACGTATTTTAGTTTTCTGCGTGTCTTAATAAATTAAAATTAAACCCGTATACACCAAGTATTGATACTTGGTGTGCATTTCCTTCGTGCAGTTCCACTCTGTTAGACAGAGCTTTCAATCAGTGTTTGGCAGCTTTTGTTAGTGTCATCATCAAAGTGCCAAATCTTCTCTAAGGATTGAATAAGCCTAAATTTGGATGTGACGGTAGTTTTCTTTATTTTACTCTTAACAGTTGCCCACAAATTCTCAGTTGGGTTCATGTCTGGGCTATTTCTGGCTATGGGAGTTAAAGGTTTTTGTCAGTAAGGAACTTTGTCACATTCTTAGTATTTCTTAGCCAACCTATGAGAGACAAAATCCTCTAAAAACAAGTTCAAAATTTCTCAGACGATTGCCGCATCTCTGGTATTAGCTCCCATATGAATTAAATTGATAGTGTATACTGAAACATTTAATAATGTACTATGGTTTACTTAACATGTCGAGGAAACTACCTTGTGATTATCTAGTTCTGTTTCCTGTTATGCGTGGTGGGTGAGAGGTAACGCTCTATCCCTGTCCGACCATCCAGATTTCGATGTCCCCAAATAACTCCAAGCTATTGCTGGGATGGTTCCTTCAAAAGGCATTGGCTGAATTCTACCGCGCTCCTTGCCCGCGAATCTTATTTCTCTTCTTCGATTAGTTGATTAGTGTGCAATCTAAGTGATGCCATTCTGAGAAGCTGGATCTGCCATAATTCAGTTTCACTGACAAAATTTACTAAATTTGTTGTAACTATAATTTATGATTAATTTAAGCAAAGTTGGATCGTTGTGAAGTAAGGATCGAATCTTAAATCCGACAACATAATTTTTAAAAAATCGGCAGTTAGCACTGAGATGCTGATGTTCTGAATCCTGTTTCGTCGCAAAGTGGATCAGCAGTTAATTATTTCGGCTTTTGTTCTGTTCAATATTGTGAAGCGGTGCGAAGCATTCCTCAGGTGGCTGTAATGCCGGCCAACGCTTCGTTGAGTTCTGATGATAGCAATGAATTGTGACTAGTGGCGGAAATTCTAAGGAACGTGCAGTGCCTCTTCCTTACCACAACATACGTGTTTTTATGTTTCCTTTGTAGCAGTTCTTCTTTCATTAAGTTTTGTAAAATCGAGCTTATAGCGCTTGGATTCTGTGCTTGGTTCTTTTCGTAGTTTTGTTTTGAATTGTAATCTTATGCAAAAGCGAACTTTTTTCTTCTTCTTCTGAAAATAATTAAAATAGCAAATTACTGTTTACAACCTATGTTAACTGTTTCTGCGTCATTATTATGGTACGCGTACATTGCTTTTCTTTCTGTATAAATATTTTATTAGGCTACGATTAGTATAGATTGGATGCAGTACACATGGTCTTATGTACCAACACAACATTAGGTGTTTGGTGATTAAATTGATTTGAACCAAGAAAAAGTCAGTTTGCTTCCTTACTAGTCGTGAATTGGTTCACCCACCCCGTGGTCGAAGTAGCTGGCGCTCGACCAGAGCTCAACGGATAATGAAACTTTCTCCATCCATTACTTGGTCAACAGTAAAAGACTGCTGAGATCCTTATCATCACTTTGTGTACTAAAGGCTTTGTGTGGTGTAGTATACAACACTGTTGATAAAGATTTTTCGTCTGATGTGGAGGTTTAGTTTTCTTTCTTCAACCGCCTTCTTTCTATAAGACGCTATAATCTCCAACTACACAACACACAGGAAAACAACTGACAACAAATTAACATAACAGGGTACTACTATTGCAGCACCACAAGAACAGCAACATGTAGGTTATTATTTAGTAGTGTTAATTTATTTTGAATCTTCTTATTGTTGCTATAGTTCTAGAGCCAAGACTAAAAGAAAATATTTCTTGTGGTTAACTTGCATCACATTTCAGTACACTGACTCTAGCATTACGAAATATGTAACTTACAAATTGATTGGTTATTGGTAACTAAATAAATAGGGGTACTCTATTTTAGTATTATAGTTTTTTAGAAATTCCAGGCTACTCATGGGTCTGCACAGCTTAGGTATTTGTGAGCTAGACGGCTTATTACGGGCCGAACGACGTAATTGAATGTAGCGGTCGCGCTATCGATTTGAAGAGCGCGCGGGCCCCGTCGGCCAGCTTCGGCTAAGTTCGGATATGGTCGTGTCGGGGACGGCCGGGACTGCAGGTTTCTGATTCCAGCTCACGTGAAATCAATAGCGCGTGCAACCTAGCAGCGGCGTTGCCGCGTCCTCATTCTTTCGGCGATTTCTAGTGAGCTCAGAGGAGGAAGGGGTGGGGGAGAGATAGCAACAGCGTGGGGGAAAACGTAGCTGTCAATACACACTGTGTACTAAGACCGGGAAGCTACGTCCCAGACCCAGGAACTTTCTGCTCGGAAGCACATTACCTGTAGCCAAGGAGCGTTTCCTTCCGTGTAACCGGGAACGCTTTCTGGAGAGTTATAAGCAGTAGCAGATCGATTATAGATTTCGATTCTTCTGTTGGAAATGACGTTTGGAGCAACACCTTATTGACGTACAACAAGTGCCTTATGTGTGGAGACATTTATAACGGACCACAATAGCGCAAAAAACCTCTAAAGAAAACGAGACAACACATTGCAACAAACTCGTAGCCATCTTATCTCGGATCTAGTTTTCCATAAATAAAATTCTTCTGCAGTTGAAAATAAGGATATTTTATTGACAGTAATAGTGTTGTACTGAAGAACTAGTAAGGAATGTTTCCGTTAGGGGTTGGATGAAAATGTGAATGCTGATTCGTTGAGCAAGTTATGTAATTTGGATTTACATTTTACAGACAAGCGGAATAATATTCAACAAAAAATAGATGGGTCAGTTTAACAGTTCGCGCCTATAAATCGAAAGACGAAAATAGGTTAGGTTGCTCGACATGGGGCGTTATTGTCTCAACACAAAAGGGGAAAAAAAGCAAACAAAAAAGTATGAATGGTTTGGTTGATGAGAATGTCCGACGCCAGCACAACGGCTCCGGACGATATTAAAACGAAAAATTTCGAGTCTTGCCTAATATTTGAGGCGGAACTAAAACCATCATGAGTCTAGACACTTGCTGCTTACCACAGGACTGGAAAAGTGCAATAGTAGTACCGGTACATAAGGGAGGGGTGAGAAATAGAGTTGAGAATTACAGGCCAATCAGTTTGACATCAGTGGTAGGTAAATTAATGGAAAGATTGTTTTGCAACCACATCAGAAATATATGTGAGGAATGTAAGTGGTTTTCAAGCAGGCAACATGGTTTCAGGCAAGGATATTCATACGAATCTCAGTTGGTGGGATATATGCAAGATATTTCAGATGAAATGGACAAGGGAGGCCAAATTGATAGCGTAGCACTAGATCTGTCTAAGGCGTTTGACAGAGTAAGCCATAAAATGGTAGTAAATAAGGTAAAAACCATTGGAGTGGATAAGAAAGTCATTTGCTGGGTAGAAGAATTTTTAAAAGGTAGAAAACAGAAAGTTAGGGTAGGAAATGTAGTATCAAAAGAAGTTGAAGTAAAAATGGGTGTGCCACAGGGTAGCGTATTGGGACCATTGCTATTCATTATTCTAATGAATAATTGTGTTGATTGTTTACTATCTGAAATTAGATTGTTTGCAGATGACATAATGCTATATAAAAGAATCAAAACGATAGAGGATTGTAAACAGTTGCAGGGTGATCTGGACAGGATATCTAATTGGGTTAGTAAACATGGAATGAAGATAAATGCAAAGAAGAGTCAGCTTATTAGATACACAAATAAAAAACAAAAGGTTAATTATGAATATAAGGTGGAGAAAGAATTGCTTGCTGAAGACTTGAAATGTAAATATCTTGGAATTACTTTTGATAACAAACTTAACTGGGCAGGACACATAGGACAGGTGGTAGGAAAAGGTTTCAAAGTTCTGCACTTGTTGGAGAGAGTGATGAGGGGATGTACGAGAGAAGTCAAGGAATTGGTTTACAAAACTTTGGTCTGACCATTGCTCGAATATGGTAGTGTAGTATGGGACCCTCATTTTACGTATCAAATACAGGAGTTGGAGAGGGTGCAAAAAAGGGCTGCTAGATTTGTTTCTGGAAATTATCGCAGAATGCAATAAGTGATGGATATGATAAAGGAGCTGGAATGGGATTCATTGCCAGACAGGAGGAGAATGAGGAGGGTCATGGGAGTGTACAGGGCATATACTGGCGATGAGGCATGGAAACATAATGCAATAGGTATGAAAAGTAGTGCATGGAAGGGAAAAGATGACCATGACCACAAGCTGGCACTCGATTTCAGGCACAAGGGTGTAGGAAGATTCTCTTTTTTAGGTAAGGGTGTCAGGGATTGGAATGAGTTACCAAGAGAAATGATGAATAATTTACCGAAAACTTTAAAAGAATTTAAAGATAAAATTTGTAGAGAGCAAATGTAGGTAGGTGCAGGATAGGGGGAAGATGGGTGTGTAGGGAAATTGCCACCGGAGCCTGTGCTCCATTGCAATTAAATTAAATTAAATTTTATATCTGTGAATATATTTATGCTCATCTCAGAACCCGTGTATCACTCGGAAGGTAATTGTTTATTGTAGTTCTCTTTAAATCGGCATCTGAAGCTACATCTCTCTAGCCATATCACTGTATCTCAACCTGGATCTATATTACACAGCGCAAAATTGATATTTGAAAACGGTGATGAATAATAATTCCTAGTAGTAAAAAGCAATAATTAAAATTTAAGAGCAGTAATGCAGAATGGTTTTGAAAAGTGGGTAATAGTACTGGTGCTTCAGCGGTTAAGGCGTCAAACATGTTGGACCCTGAACCCGACCTTGCTGTGTAATGCGCTTCCGTGGTGCGGAACCAGTAAAAACCTTCACACGAGCATTTACCTGCTTTTAGTAACTGTTCAGTTTCAGGTCAGATTTGTAACACGTTATCAGTTTCGCTTAAAACACTTACTATTTTAATAAAGGTGGAATTATATGCTGAACGATACAGACGCAAGTTACTTTTCTTAAATTAGTAAGAGAAAATTTTGCTAAACAACATTCGCGATTGCACTGATGATGTTGTATATTTGGTGCAGTGCTGTACTAGACACGGACAAATATGATAACATCATTAAGATTTTACCCACTAAATATTGTAGAGCACCGCCAGTAGCAGCGAAGAGAATATTTATTACTCAACGATATAGATTTTACATCAAAAAATCTTTTTAATTCATTATATTCGTGTCTCTTGGGTAACGTTTTCTTGGTATACAAATCTCAGATAAGCTAGAAGTTCAGCTTTGTTTCCAGGCAAAGTTGACCCGTCAAGCTGTATAGAAAAATTAAGATGTTTTTAAGTATATATATATATAAAGAATTTTCTACACACTAAGCCATTTCGTCAGCCCTCCTTTGTACTGTATTATATTGCTCAGGGGAATTCTTCTTTTAATACCGAAACCTTGTTTATGCTGCAGTTACAGTTGGTAGAAGCAGCTCTTCACTAATGGTGAGCGGCTTTCCAGACCAATCAGTAATAAAAAAAAGATATATGTCTCGCCAGACATTATAGCTATCATTTGTTGCAATGATAGTTTTTTCAAATATTTTCCTTTGAGCGTTTTTAAAAAAGTAAAATCTTTCTGTTTTTTCGCTACGGACTTTTTGCAAATGTTCTTTGAGCTTATGTTTCGTTGATTCATTTGACGAAATTTTATTACACTGAAGGTGCATAGGTAAATAACAGAGGCCCCTCTGCTATGGTGGAAATTTCGTTTTTATCTGTCGCCTCCACCCGGTTTTATTTACCACCCGCTTAATACGAGATGAAGGATTAAATATAATTTTCCACTTATAGACTAAAACTATTACGGATCTACTGCATAATTTTTACTAAGTAAATTTTGCCATAATTTTCTTTTTGTTAATTTGAAATATCTAATTTGTTTTCTGGTGGGCCATGTGACATCATGTAGTTTTTGTTTGCAAGAACATATTTCAGTTTACCTATTTTAATAATCGTTTTGATTTTATGAAGTTTGTAGTTCCTTCCTGACTTATTTTGTTCGTAATATAAAGACTGATTTCTTATTAGGAGACTTTTATGGTGACTTTAAGTTTATTTTTAATAAAATTTTAAATTCTAAATAATTATAAATTTGTTTATCTACATCCGCTTCATTGGTAAGGCAAGGTTCGTTATAAGCTTAGCACATAGCGTTGTAGATATACTGATATACTCCCACCGTACTATTCCTGTCATTACAAAAGTTTTATGTACCTATCTATACTTATATTTTGCTCACGACGTAAAAATCAGTACCAATTTATTTATTTACTTTTCATTATATGGAAATAGGTGACAATCATTTTACTTTATATTAAACCTTTAGCGAACCCTTCAGACCTCATAAACACAGAACACTTAGCACTGAGCTTACACAGTTCTCAGGCAGGTCGCAACACTAATTCCCTCTTTTACCAGCACACCAATTTGGATTTACGCAAGTGTAACGGCTGATTTACTTTCTATTCCGGACGGGGATTCGAGCCAGCGTCCTCCCGAAAGGGAGGCCAGAGAGATACCGTTCACCTATCACGCTCGGTAAGGATATGGTATATGGATTTGATCTATTCCAAACTAGGCAAATCTTGTTCAGAGGAACGTCTGAAGAGGATTTTTGATTCTACTGACGTGTAATGGAATTGAAGAGTTCAAATCTTTGAAGACTTTTTATCCCGAATGTCTTCAGAGCTTTGAAGTGTCGCATATATGAGCTAATTGTCGTCCTTGCTGGCAGAAATTCCTACTGTTTTCTTTTAATTCGGGCTTTACGCGTCGGCATCGTCGTTGTCATTAGAAGCGGGAGAGGGTGTGAAGAATTCGGCCATGACCTTTTTACGGAACTATCCCGGCATTTGCCTGAAGTGATTTCGGGAATCCATGGAAAGCTGAAATCCGGATGGCCGGATGAGGAAAGAACCGGAACCCTCCCGAATACCGAGGAATTCCTATAGCTAATAACTTTAGATACTTTGTGTGGTTAACATTTCTATTTATCGTAAACTGATTTTTAACTATGCTGTTTAATAGTTTTATTGCACGGGCTACCTATTTTCCTGCCTGACGTCTAATGGAGAATAGTGACATTTGTATTGAGGATGTCCTCACAGCTCATCCACCGCATCATGCCCTACTATGTAACAACATTTTATTTTAGTAAAAGTCTCACCATTTTCGAGATATTGATTTTTTAATATTTTTTGAACCCTGATTTAAAAAAAAATTACTGGAGGATGTTTGAGTCATATAAAACAATGTTCTTTTTGTTCTTAAAACGTTAAGAAAACTTCATAAAAATCTTAAATTGTGTAATTATTATACTTCTTTTAAAATGATTATTTTATGGTAGTTCAATTTGCTAAAGTTACAGTTGTAGATTTTAAATATGTAGTAAAAAATGACGATAATGATATTAAAGAAAAGATTTTTTAAGATTTTTTTACTTTTTTTAAAAAGTAACATTTTATTAGATGACTTAAACATCCTTGAGTAAATAAAAAAAAAAACAATTTTGGAAAAGCCTTAATTTATAGAAATGGCGTGGAATAAACTGAACAAAGTCACATGTTTCAAGAAAAAAAAAATCAATATCTCGAAAATGGTGACTTTTATTAAAATAAAATTTGGTCATATAGTAGGAGATGGTGCGGTTTGAGGATTATAGGCAGTGTCGCAGCGGGTCGACTGTGTGTAGATGAACACGTTTTCAAGTTGGTCGGTATATTGATTTAGGGTTGATATTTACCAAAAATGTTTTATGATTTTCTTGACTAACATACCTTTACAAAACATTATTATTTGGGAGACCTCGCAACTTTTTGATTTGAGACTTTTTTTAGGTCTACAATTCTACTGGGATTTGCAAACCTCGCGTGAGATTTCGCCGGACCCCCCCCCCCCCTATTTCACCTGACGTCATTAATAGACGTCCCCTTTGTAAAGATATGTGTCCAGGAGTTTCCTGATGCACCATGCAGGTTTCGATTCCCTGTGAATTCCTAAATTAGATCTAAATTGTTACTCTATAGAAACTGTCTCCAGCGTGATAACTCGCATTTGGAGATGATATTTCACTGGTTGTTTTGTTCGAGGCATCGCAGGCTACCTGATCTGGGTCTCCAACACAGGACGGCTTTACATGGTGGACGTTGTTTGCTTTCGTTGCACTATTTCTCATTACGGCGCATAAAACGCAATCTGAACCAGTAAAGTGGTTTTCGCGCTCCATTTTATGTCATTGTGGAGATGCGGACCTGCTTAGCGACGAATCACCTGATACCTTTTTCAGTGGTTCGCCTTGCTTTTCTTGCACATTTGGTCAAAAAGAAATATGACTTATTAAAGGTGAGAACGAAAAATTAGTTTTGACCACTATTTTTCCGGTTATGACGTGTGCTTGCCATCGTGCATTTTGTTTCTTTGCTTTGATGAGATTCAAAGAAACCCTGACATGGTTGCTCGAATGCAATATCTATTGTAAACAGTTATTGTTTGTAAGGAATAACCAAGTATGTAAATAAATAGAGAACTAGAACTGTATTCTTTGTATACATGCAAGTCGCTTATTGTATAATAATAAAGTTAGCGAAAATTGACCTTTAATGGCAGATGTACCAGGCAGAATAATGTGTGAGGGTCTATTTCTTGGTTGACCACTTTTTTTTTTTAGAGGCTTTACGCCTCTTCGACATTGAGGTCATAAGAGGTAGGAAAGGAAGGGGTTTAGGAACGGAAATAAATTCGGCCATGGCCTTTTGAAGGAATTATCCCAGTGATCGCCTATACTGATTTGAAGAAACCGAAATCTCGGTGGCTGGAACCCGCATCCTCCCGAATGTCTCTGTTGTTAATGTTAAACATGCTCTTCAGATTGTACTGTCAAGTGATGCGTGGCTCACCAATGTTTTCTTAGATGAACGCTTGAAAGAAGGGAAAAAATTCGTAAGTTATAATGGCGCAACTGAAAGGCTCAGCTTCATTCCTTCAGGGGTCGAGATTTAATTACTGAGCGGTAACGCTGTGGCCTCGCATTCGAATCCCCGTCTGGGCATCCAGATTTCTCAAGACGCATGCAGAAGGCCATACCTCGTTCCTTGCAGCCAGTTCTTTCCCGTCTCTAATGACGTTGATATCAACGAGATGTAAAAGGTTTAGTTGTAGACAGTACCCTTTAATAACGGTTTTGAAATATTAATTTTCTCCAGCTTGGAACAAAAGTTCACCAAATCTGCGACTTTTCACGTGTGGCAATACAACAAGATGGCGAAGATGTTCTAGTGTCCGTTGGTCGGTGTCTCACATTATCAAATTCCTAACATTTCTTCTCAAAGGTTATAGTTTCGTAGTCAGCGTAGCAGTGGTATCTAATATGAGTTAATGTTAAATGCACTTACTGCCTGTGAAAATTGTAACACCAAGAAGGAAACATGTAATTAGAATGAAGTTTATGCCATAGATTAGGGACATGACAATGCAAAAATGATTAAAATTACAGAACATTACATACACTTTGAACGTGAAAATCGAGTACGGTGTTTAACAGCCAGGTGCTAGACGTCGTGGCGAACACAGGACCAGAACGAACAAGTTCCACAGGCTAGGGAACCAGTTGTACTAGTAGAAGGCTAGCACATATGGCAGTGCCTCGGGTTCCAGAACCTCCTTGATGTAGCGGCAGTTGCTCTAAATACGTAGCAGGCGGGACCGCATTTTATAGTTAATGACGCTCCAAACAATGACACTTGGCGTTTGTTCGCTATGTCGTTTAACAACACAGTCTGCCAGATTGCATTCACTATGGTAGCGTCTAACACGTACTTTATTTTCCATGCCCAGAAGCGCACTAAATTTCTTCCGCTAACTTTCTGTAGCTTTCTCAGTGTCCTTTGATAAACAAATTAAGTCCTCTTGATTTCCAGGTATGTCTAATAAGATGATCGGGTTACTATATCTTCTCGCTCCAGTATTCAGCGGCTTTCACAGCGTTGACCTTTAGTAAGATTAAATCCTGCTGATTCACAGAATCGTCTATGAGTGGACAGAGGAGTAGGTGGTCTTGTGTCTGCATTGCTTCACGTACACGACCGTTACTGTAAGACAAGTTGAAGCGCACTCAGTACGCTAGTGACTGCGTTCAAGTGCCAATTGATGGTTTCTGAGCAGTTTAATGGCAATGGCATGCGTGCCACCAGCTCAGCTCCCAGCTGACGATGTCGAACCGTGCTCCAGCGTCGAGCCAACACTGTGGTCGAAGCTGTTCTGTCGGTTACGATCACTAGGACGAGGTGAATGCCGTCTCGCGCTGTGGTCACATTGTGGGGTCCAGTACCCGCTCGGCGCTGTGTACGACCCTCTTCTATCCACTGGTTCCCACTGTCGTAGCAGCGTGCCTTATATAAGCCGCTATGACACGATCCTGAAGTCCAATCATTTTGCCACGTTCGAACTTCCTCAGATGCTGATATTGCGTCATCGACATGGCATACAGCATTTGGTTTCATTTTTCCACTTCGTTTGACGACTGTACCGACTGAACGTGACGTAACATTGACCTTTCCGGTCTCACAAAAGAGACTGCTGGGCCTACGTGCACGCCGTATCTCTGCAATATTTGCCACTTATTATGGCTCCATTGTCCTACACAGTAGCGGCTCCAGGATTTTGGTTTAGGGGGGGGGGGGCTTGAACGGATTTTCGTTTGGGGAGGCTTGAGCGAATTTCGTAAGGGGTGAGGGGGCTTGAGTCGGGCAGGGGTAGGCTTTATAGTCATGCCGCCCGTAAAAGATCAGAAGAGCAAAAAAAAAGTCTCCAAAATTATGATGTCGGGGAGGGATCTGTATACTTTGGGGGGGGGGGCTTGAGCCCTCTAGCCCCCCCCCCTGGATCAGCCACTGGTCCTACACATCCTCCGATGTTGGAGTGATTATCATTTCATCTCGGTATTGCAATGTTCACAAACAGTAGTGTTTGTATAAACATAACAGTCCCACAACCCGAAGGTCGGTTGGGTCCTTCCACAGGAGGCATACCAGCGGTAAGATGGCTGGTTCCTTTCCTCTGCGACCCAAGGGCGTATCCGGGATCAGAACTGGGGGAGGGGGGGGGGCAACTCGTATTGTTGTTGAGGAAGTTGGGTGGGGAACTGAAACATGTCTTACAAAATGAAACTCAAACATATTGAGGAAACTATTTTCATTATTGATTAACATATTAATCCAACCTTCTATGTAGGAATCGTAACTCAATTAGGGTTTTTTATTTAAATATTAATCGTCTCAGAAAATTTTTCACTAACTTTTGTTTGTCAATATTTCATGGTATTCTTTCACGAAATTTTGATGCACACTCATCAGGCATAATCCAGTCAATCTCTCCTCTCCAATAGTGCTCTTAAACGAGTTCTTCGCTCGTCAAAGCGTACTGAAGGCAACTTGATTTTTCTTCGCTGCATACGCCCATGTTAGGATCACAGAACGACCTGGCATAGCTCACAACTCTCAAAAATTCCTGCGGGGACTTGAACAGCAAGTGCTTTAACCACTGAGCTACCAGACCGCTTTAGTGTATGAAGCTTACAATTGGGGGGGGGGCTTCATAAAGCTGCAGTTCTACGCAAATATAAGTCATAAACAAATAAGAAATATCTGATTAGTTTTCGAATGTAGTTTTGGTAAAGATCATTGTGTTTCATTGATGTAGTTATGAAAATAAAATAAAAAGGTTTAAAATGTAATAAATACAACAGTCAGAAGAAAAGCTGATTGAAAAAGCGCTACATTACCATTGTATTATTAATGGGGATCCTGTCACAAATACAGAATAACACATGAATAATGTTTAGTGAACACTTCGAAATTACTGAACCAGTATTGCACATTACATATTCCATCCACTGAATACAGAGCCAAGAGTCTCCTTCTGTGTGATCAATGTAAAAACAGATATTTTCGATGCGATGACGAGGTTACAGATAATCGTTATTGACGGGTTATTTCCCGTGGCAACCACAAAGCACGCTGAACTGTTGGCGGTCTTTTCATTGTTTGTGCGTTTTAGCTGTGAGCTCTGCCTATGTTTGGAATGGCATTCCACAACATTGAGCAGATAGGTCGTTGACCTCACCAGGTGTTGGGCACGCCGCAGCAAACGCCAAGCCATTCGACATGGACAAATACTTCCAACGATTTCGGAATTACTTGTTAGATCATGCAGCCTAATGTCCTGTTTTTGCGCCTGTGTCTTCCGCAAGAATTTTACGGAAAATTTAACGAATTTGCTTCCCTCTCCGAAAGGTCCCCAGTTCGAATTCTCGTCTCGGCGGTGATTTTCATAGGCACATAACCCGGCCTTCCCCTCTGGCACAGCTTGCTGTGTAATGTGAAGTGCGCTAGAACGCTTCCGTGGTTCCGTAAACTGTAGGTCCCTTGTACTCTGTAGGTTAAGGCGGCTACGACAGGGGCGGAATGCGCAGCCAATAGAAACCCTGTCACCAGGCCACGAGCACACGTAATTATTATTATTATGACTGGAGATATCAGTTATACTAATTTGTAATTCACAAAATGTCTTACGGAAACTTATATTCATCTTTAGAAAATGAAAGATATCAAATTTTACGTTTCGTAGCATCGCCTTCGGTGGACGAGAATTCGTTCTACACCCATTACATTTCATCTATTACGCCAAGTAGTTTTCTTCGAATGGAAACGTTCTCCGCGTCGTTTCTAGACCATATACCCCCCTCCCCCTATAGCCGACATTAGCGTCATTTGTAGATTTTTTTTTAGCTTTACTATCCTTATTTTCGTTGACCGCCCCTCCCCCTTGGTGAGATTTCGTCGGACCCCCCCCCCCCTTCCCCATTTCACCTCACGTAATTAATGGACGCCCCGAAACTACAAATTTTAATCGACGTGCCTTTTCTTGGCTGCTGGAAATTTCCTATTAATTCGCAGTGTGTAGTTGCGCGTAGTACATACAGCTAATAAATACTCCAGTCTCTCAGCCTTCTAACAGATTGTTTATTTATTGCAGTTTAAACTGGCTTGACATGGGATAAAACAAGATTCGTCTCTTTTTCTTGCTTGTTCCTATCGTTCCCCGAAATACACTGTCTGTCAATAGCAGTTCGTGTGAATTACGCATAAGTGCGGAGAAAAAATTATTTATTTCACGTACTCGTAATTTGTAACTGGATCGTGTGTCATCAGTGGCGACTCTGCCAGCTGGATGGATTGATAACGAGTTCGACGTTTCCTGATTTTGTCTAAAATGCAATTATTTTTTGCTATGATTGAATTCCTTCCCGTTGCTTGTACACAGTCCTAATGACGTCGACGAGGCGTAAAGCCATTAGAAAAAAATAAAACCAACTATGGAAAGTAACGTGAAAGAGAAATGAAGTTTTGTGCTATTATTCCTGTCCACACCTTTTGTGTAAAATATATATAATTTAATGTAAACTTTATGTAAAACGTCGACAACCTGCTTGGGGGGAGTGGGGATGTAGTTGCTGAATATTTCACGCACTCGTGAGGGTATGGCCTTCTCACGTTGTGTTTTGGAGTAGCCATCCTCATTAATGTGAATATACTGTGGGCAATCCTTGCATCGCGTCTCATCTTTCGTTCCTTTTTCAATCAGCAATTTAAATGAAACTAAGCTTCAAAATCTGTGTTGAGCACTACAATACCATCTACCCTAGGTTTTGTCACATTTATTTGAATTCCGGGTCAGACTAGAATCACAATTTACGTAATGTTACAGGCTTGCTTGGGTTTCCCATTGTTTCCCGAAAACACTGCAGGTAAATGTCGGGATGGTCCCTTCAGAAGGTAATGGCAGAATTGCTGCCCGTTCCTTGCTCAGTCATTTCCCACCTCTAATGTTCTATACGAGGCGTAAAGCCATAAGCAAAAAAAA
>CM061921.1:382322988-382386108 GCA_031002005.1 Vandiemenella viatica
GCCAATCAGTTTGACATCAGTGGTAGGTAAATTAATGGAAAGATTGATATGCAACCACATCAGAAATATATGTGAGGAACGTAATTGGTTTTCAAGCAGGCAACATGGTTTCAGGCAAGGATATTCATGCGAATCTCAGTTGGTGGGATATATGCAAGATATTTCAGATGAAATGGACAAGGGAGGCCAAATTGATAGTGTAGCACTAGATCTGTCTAAGGCGTTTGACAGAGTAAGCCAATAAAATGGTAGTAAATAAGGTAAAAACCATTGGAGTGGATAAGAAAGTGATTTGCTGGGTAGAAGAATTTTAAAAGGTAGAAACAGAAAGTTAGGGTAGGAATGTAGTATCAAAAGAAGTGGAAAGTAAAATGGGTGTGCCACAGGGTAGCGTATTGGGACCATTGCTATTCATTATTCTAATGAATAATTGTGTTGCCTGTTTACTATCTGAAATTAGATTGTTTGCAGATGACATAATGCTGTATAAAAGAATCAAAACGATAGAGGATTGTAAACAGTTGCAGGGTGATCTGGACAGGATATCTAATTGGGTTAGTAAACATGGAATGAAGATAAATGCAAAGAAGAGTCAGCTTATTAGATACACAAATAAAAACAAAAGGTTAATTATGAATATAAGGTGGGGAAAGAATTGCTTGCTGAAGACTTGAAATGCAAATATCTTGGAATTACTTTTGATAACAAACTTAACTGGGCAGGACACATAGGACAGGTGGTAGGAAAAGGTTTCAGAGTTCTGCACTTGTTTGGAGAGAGTTATGAGGGGATGTTACGAGAGAAGTCAAGGAATTGGGTTACAAAACTTTGGTCAGACCATTGCTCGAATATGGTAGTGTAGTATGGGACCCCTCATTTTACGTATCAAATACAGGAGTTGGAGAGGGTGCAAAGAAGGGCTGCTAGATTTGTTTCTGGAAATTATCGCAGAATGCAATCAGTGACGGATATGATAAAGGAGCTGGAATGGGATTCATTGCAAGACAGGAGGAGGATGAGGAGGGTCATGGGAGTGTACAGGGCATATACTGGTGATGAGGCATGGAAAGATATTGCAGTAGGTATGAAAAAGTAGTGCATGGAAGGGAAAAGATGACCATGACCACAAGCTGGCACTCGATTTCAGGCACAAGGGTGTAGGAAGATTCTCTTTTTTAGGTAAGGGTGTCAGGGATTGGAATGAGTTACCAAGAGAAACGATGAATAATTTACCGAAAACTTTGAAGGAATTTAAAGAAAAAATTTGTAGAGGGCAAATGTAGGTGGGTGCAGGATAGGGGGAAGATAGCTGTGTAGGGAAATTGCCACCGGAGCCTGTGCTCCATTGCAATTAAATTAAATTTTATATCTGTGAATATATTTATGCTCATCTCAGAACCCGTGTATCACTCGGAAGGTAATTGTTTATTGTAGTTCTCTTTAAATCGGCATCTGAAGCTACATCTCTCTAGCCATATCACTGTATCTCAACCTGGATCTATATTACACAGCGCAAAATTGATATTTGAAAACGGTGATGAATAATAATTCCTAGTAGTAAAAAGCAATAATTAAAATTTAAGAGCAGTAATGCAGAATGGTTTTGAAAAGTGGGTAATAGTACTGGTGCTTCAGCGGTTAAGGCGTCAAACATGTTGGACCCTGAACCCGACCTTGCTGTGTAATGCGCTTCCGTGGTGCGGAACCAGTAAAAACCTTCACACGAGCATTTACCTGCTTTTAGTAACTGTTCAGTTTCAGGTCAGATTTGTAACACGTTATCAGTTTCGCTTAAAACACTTACTATTTTAATAAAGGTGGAATTATATGCTGAACGATACAGACGCAAGTTACTTTTCTTAAATTAGTAAGAGAAAATTTTGCTAAACAACATTCGCGATTGCACTGATGATGTTGTATATTTGGTGCAGTGCTGTACTAGACACGGACAAATATGATAACATCATTAAGATTTTACCCACTAAATATTGTAGAGCACCGCCAGTAGCAGCGAAGAGAATATTTATTACTCAACGATATAGATTTTACATCAAAAAATCTTTTTAATTCATTATATTCGTGTCTCTTGGGTAACGTTTTCTTGGTATACAAATCTCAGATAAGCTAGAAGTTCAGCTTTGTTTCCAGGCAAAGTTGACCCGTCAAGCTGTATAGAAAAATTAAGATGTTTTTAAGTATATATATATATAAAGAATTTTCTACACACTAAGCCATTTCGTCAGCCCTCCTTTGTACTGTATTATATTGCTCAGGGGAATTCTTCTTTTAATACCGAAACCTTGTTTATGCTGCAGTTACAGTTGGTAGAAGCAGCTCTTCACTAATGGTGAGCGGCTTTCCAGACCAATCAGTAATAAAAAAAAGATATATGTCTCGCCAGACATTATAGCTATCATTTGTTGCAATGATAGTTTTTTCAAATATTTTCCTTTGAGCGTTTTTAAAAAAGTAAAATCTTTCTGTTTTTTCGCTACGGACTTTTTGCAAATGTTCTTTGAGCTTATGTTTCGTTGATTCATTTGACGAAATTTTATTACACTGAAGGTGCATAGGTAAATAACAGAGGCCCCTCTGCTATGGTGGAAATTTCGTTTTTATCTGTCGCCTCCACCCGGTTTTATTTACCACCCGCTTAATACGAGATGAAGGATTAATATAATTTTCCACTTATAGACTAAAACTATTACGGATCTACTGCATAATTTTTACTAAGTAAATTTTGCCATAATTTTCTTTTTGTTAATTTGAATATCTAATTTGTTTTCTGGTGGGCCATGTGACATCATGTAGTTTTTGTTTGCAAGAACATATTTCAGTTTACCTATTTTAATAATCGTTTTGATTTTATGAAGTTTGTAGTTCCTTCCTGACTTATTTTGTTCGTAATATAAAGACTGATTTCTTATTAGGAGACTTTTATGGTGACTTTAAGTTTATTTTTAATAAAATTTTAAATTCTAAATAATTATAAATTTGTTTATCTACATCCGCTTCATTGGTAAGGCAAGGTTCGTTATAAGCTTAGCACATAGCGTTGTAGATATACTGATATACTCCCACCGTACTATTCCTGTCATTACAAAAGTTTTATGTACCTATCTATACTTATATTTTGCTCACGACGTAAAAATCAGTACCAATTTATTTATTTACTTTTCATTATATGGAAATAGGTGACAATCATTTTACTTTATATTAAACCTTTAGCGAACCCTTCAGACCTCATAAACACAGAAACTTAGCACTGAGCTTACACAGTTCTCAGGCAGGTCGCAACACTAATTCCCTCTTTTACCAGCACACCAATTTGGATTTACGCAAGTGTAACGGCTGATTTACTTTCTATTCCGGACGGGGATTCGAGCCAGCGTCCTCCCGAAAGGGAGGCCAGAGAGATACCGTTCACCTATCACGCTCGGTAAGGATATGGTATATGGATTTGATCTATTCCAAACTAGGCAAATCTTGTTCAGAGGAACGTCTGAAGAGGATTTTTGATTCTACTGACGTGTAATGGAATTGAAGAGTTCAAATCTTTGAAGACTTTTTATCCCGAATGTCTTCAGAGCTTTGAAGTGTCGCATATATGAGCTAATTGTCGTCCTTGCTGGCAGAAATTCCTACTTTTCTTTTAATTCGGGCTTTACGCGTCGGCATCGTCGTTGTCATTAGAAGCGGGAGAGGGTGTGAAGAATTCGGCCATGACCTTTTTACGGAACTATCCCGGCATTTGCCTGAAGTGATTTCGGGAATCCATGGAAAGCTGAAATCCGGATGGCCGGATGAGGAAAGAACCGGAACCCTCCCGAATACCGAGGAATTCCTATAGCTAATAACTTTAGATACTTTGTGTGGTTAACATTTCTATTTATCGTAAACTGATTTTTAACTATGCTGTTTAATAGTTTTATTGCACGGGCTACCTATTTTCCTGCCTGACGTCTAATGGAGAATAGTGACATTTGTATTGAGGATGTCCTCACAGCTCATCCACCGCATCATGCCCTACTATGTAACAACATTTTATTTTAGTAAAAGTCTCACCATTTTCGAGATATTGATTTTTTAATATTTTTTGAACCCTGATTTAAAAAAAATTACTGGAGGATGTTTGAGTCATATAAAACAATGTTCTTTTTGTTCTTAAAACGTTAAGAAAACTTCATAAAAATCTTAAATTGTGTAATTATTATACTTCTTTTAAAATGATTATTTTATGGTAGTTCAATTTGCTAAAGTTACAGTGTTAGATTTTAAATATGTAGTAAAAAATGACGATAATGATATTAAAGAAAAGATTTTTTAAGATTTTTTTACTTTTTTTAAAAAGTAACATTTTATTAGATGACTTAAACATCCTTGAGTAAATAAAAAAAAACAATTTTGGAAAAGCCTTAATTTATAGAAATGGCGTGGAATAAACTGAACAAAGTCACATGTTTCGAAAAAAAAGAAAATCAATATCTCGAAAATGGTGACTTTTATTAAAATAAAATTTGGTCATATAGTAGGAGATGGTGCGGTTTGAGGATTATAGGCAGTGTCGCAGCGGGTCGACTGTGTGTAGATGAACACGTTTTCAAGTTGGTCGGTATATTGATTTAGGGTTGATATTTACCAAAAATGTTTTATGATTTTCTTGACTAACATACCTTTACAAAACATTATTATTTGGGAGACCTCGCAACTTTTTGATTTGAGACTTTTTTTAGGTCTACAATTCTACTGGGATTTGCAAACCTCGCGTGAGATTTCGCCGGACCCCCCCCCCCCCTATTTCACCTGACGTCATTAATAGACGTCCCCTTTGTAAAGATATGTGTCCAGGAGTTTCCTGATGCACCATGCAGGTTTCGATTCCCTGTGAATTCCTAAATTAGATCTAAATTGTTACTCTATAGAAACTGTCTCCAGCGTGATAACTCGCATTTGGAGATGATATTTCACTGGTTGTTTTGTTCGAGGCATCGCAGGCTACCTGATCTGGGTCTCCAACACAGGACGGCTTTACATGGTGGACGTTGTTTGCTTTCGTTGCACTATTTCTCATTACGGCGCATAAAACGCAATCTGAACCAGTAAAGTGGTTTTCGCGCTCCATTTTATGTCATTGTGGAGATGCGGACCTGCTTAGCGACGAATCACCTGATACCTTTTTCAGTGGTTCGCCTTGCTTTTCTTGCACATTTGGTCAAAAAGAAATATGACTTATTAAAGGTGAGAACGAAAAATTAGTTTTGACCACTATTTTTCCGGTTATGACGTGTGCTTGCCATCGTGCATTTTGTTTCTTTGCTTTGATGAGATTCAAAGAAACCCTGACATGGTTGCTCGAATGCAATATCTATTGTAAACAGTTATTGTTTGTAAGGAATAACAAGTATGTAATAAATAGAGAACTAGAACTGTATTCTTTGTATACATGCAAGTCGCTTATTGTATAATAATAAAGTTAGCGAAAATTGACCTTTAATGGCAGATGTACCAGGCAGAATAATGTGTGAGGGTCTATTTCTTGGTTGACCACTTTTTTTTTTTAGAGGCTTTACGCCTCTTCGACATTGAGGTCATAAGAGGTAGGAAAGGAAGGGGTTTAGGAACGGAAATAAATTCGGCCATGGCCTTTTGAAGGAATTATCCCAGTGATCGCCTATACTGATTTGAAGAAACCGAAATCTCGGTGGCTGGAACCCGCATCCTCCCGAATGTCTCTGTTGTTAATGTTAAACATGCTCTTCAGATTGTACTGTCAAGTGATGCGTGGCTCACCAATGTTTTCTTAGATGAACGCTTGAAAGAAGGGAAAAAATTCGTAAGTTATAATGGCGCAACTGAAAGGCTCAGCTTCATTCCTTCAGGGGTCGAGATTTAATTACTGAGCGGTAACGCTGTGGCCTCGCATTCGAATCCCCGTCTGGGCATCCAGATTTCTCAAGACGCATGCAGAAGGCCATACCTCGTTCCTTGCAGCCAGTTCTTTCCCGTCTCTAATGACGTGATATCAACGAGATGTAAAAGGTTTAGTTGTAGACAGTACCCTTTAATAACGGTTTTGAAATATTAATTTTCTCCAGCTTGGAACAAAAGTTCACCAAATCTGCGACTTTTCACGTGTGGCAATACAACAAGATGGCGAAGATGTTCTAGTGTCCGTTGGTCGGTGTCTCACATTATCAAATTCCTAACATTTCTTCTCAAAGGTTATAGTTTCGTAGTCAGCGTAGCAGTGGTATCTAATATGAGTTAATGTTAAATGCACTTACTGCCTGTGAAAATTGTAACACCAAGAAGGAAACATGTAATTAGAATGAAGTTTATGCCATAGATTAGGGACATGACAATGCAAAAATGATTAAAATTACAGAACATTACATACACTTTGAACGTGAAAATCGAGTACGGCGTTTAACAGCCAGGTGCTAGACGTCGTGGCGAACACAGGACCAGAACGAACAAGTTCCACAGGCTAGGGAAGCAGTTGTACTAGTAGAAGGCTAGCACATAGGCAGAACCTCCTTGATGTAGCGGCAGTTGCTCTAAATACGTAGCAGGCGGGACCGCATTTTATAGTTAATGACGCTCCAAACAATGACACTTGGCGTTTGTTCGCTATGTCGTTTAACAACACAGTCTGCCAGATTGCATTCACTATGGTAGCGTCTAACACGTACTTTATTTTCCATGCCCAGAAGCGCACTAAATTTCTTCCGCTAACTTTCTGTAGCTTTCTCAGTCCTTTGATAAACAATTAAGTCCTCTTGATTTCCAGGTATGTCTAATAAGATGATCGGGTTACTATATCTTCTCGCTCCAGTATTCAGCGGCTTTCACAGCGTTGACCTTTAGTAAGATTAAATCCTGCTGATTCACAGAATCGTCTATGAGTGGACAGAGGAGTAGGTGGTCTTGTGTCTGCATTGCTCACGTACACGACCGTTACTGTAAGACAAGTTGAAGCGCACTCAGTACGCTAGTGACTGCGTTCAAGTGCCAATTGATGGTTTCTGAGCAGTTTAATGGCAATGGCATGCGTGCCACCAGCTCAGCTCCCAGCTGACGATGTCGAACCGTGCTCCAGCGTCGAGCCAACACTGTGGTCGAAGCTGTTCTGTCGGTTACGATCACTAGGACGAGGTGAATGCCGTCTCGCGCTGTGGTCACATTGTGGGGTCCAGTACCCGCTCGGCGCTGTGTACGACCCTCTTCTATCCACTGGTTCCCACTGTCGTAGCAGCGTGCCTTATATAAGCCGCTATGACACGATCCTGAAGTCCAATCATTTTGCCACGTTCGAACTTCCTCAGATGCTGATATTGCGTCATCGACATGGCATACAGCATTTGGTTTCATTTTTCCACTTCGTTTGACGACTGTACCGACTGAACGTGACGTAACATTGACCTTTCCGGTCTCACAAAAGAGACTGCTGGGCCTACGTGCACGCCGTATCTCTGCAATATTTGCCACTTATTATGGCTCCATTGTCCTACACAGTAGCGGCTCCAGGATTTTGGTTTAGGGGGGGGGGCTTGAACGGATTTTCGTTTGGGGAGGCTTGAGCGAATTTCGTAAGGGGTGAGGGGGCTTGAGTCGGGCAGGGGTAGGCTTTATAGTCATGCCGCCCGTAAAAGATCAGAAGAGCAAAAAAAAAGTCTCCAAAATTATGATGTCGGGGATGGATCTGTATACTTTGGGGGGGGGGCTTGACCCTCTAGCCCCCCCCCCCGGATCAGCCACTGGTCCTACACATCCTCCGATGTTGGAGTGATTATCATTTCATCTCGGTATTGCAATGTTCACAAACAGTAGTGTTTGTATAAACATAACAGTCCCACAACCCGAAGGTCGGTTGGGTCCTTCCACAGGAGGCATACCAGCGGTAAGATGGCTGGTTCCTTTCCTCTGCGACCCAAGGGCGTATCCGGGATCAGAACTGGGGGAGGGGGGGGCAACTCGTATTGTTGTTGAGGAAGTTGGGTGGGGAACTGAAACATGTCTTACAAAATGAAACTCAAACATATTGAGGAAACTATTTTCATTATTGATTAACATATTAATCCAACCTTCTATGTAGGAATCGTAACTCAATTAGGGTTTTTTATTTAAATATTAATCGTCTCAGAAAATTTTTCACTAACTTTTGTTTGTCAATATTTCATGGTATTCTTTCACGAAATTTTGATGCACACTCATCAGGCATAATCCAGTCAATCTCTCCTCTCCAATAGTGCTCTTAAACGAGTTCTTCGCTCGTCAAAGCCTACTGAAGGCAACTTGATTTTTCTTCGCTGCATACGCCCATGTTAGGATCACAGAACGACCTGGCATAGCTCACAACTCTCAAAAATTCCTGCGGGGACTTGAACAGCAAGTGCTTTAACCACTGAGCTACCAGACCGCTTTAGTGTATGAAGCTTACAATTGGGGGGGGGGCTTCATAAAGCTGCAGTTCTACGCAAATATAAGTCATAAACAAATAAGAAATATCTGATTAGTTTTCGAATGTAGTTTTGGTAAAGATCATTGTGTTTCATTGATGTAGTTATGAAAATAAAATAAAAAGGTTTAAAATGTAATAAATACAACAGTCAGAAGAAAAGCTGATTGAAAAAAAGCGCTACATTACCATTGTATTATTAATGGGGATCCTGTCACAAATACAGAATAACACATGAATAATGTTTAGTGAACACTTCGAAATTACTGAACCAGTATTGCACATTACATATTCCATCCACTGAATACAGAGCCAAGAGTCTCCTTCTGTGTGATCAATGTAAAAACAGATATTTTCGATGCGATGACGAGGTTACAGATAATCGTTATTGACGGGTTATTTCCCGTGGCAACCACAAAGCACGCTGAACTGTTGGCGGTCTTTTCATTGTTTGGCGTTTTAGCTGTGAGCTCTGCCTATGTTTGGAATGGCATTCCACAACATTGAGCAGATAGGTCGTTGACCTCACCAGGTGTTGGGCACGCCGCAAGCAAACGCCAAGCCATTCGACATGGACAAATACTTCCAACGATTTCGGAATTACTTGTTAGATCATGCAGCCTAATGTCCTGTTTTTGCGCCTGTGTCTTCCGCAAGAATTTTACGGAAAATTTAACGAATTATGCTTCCCTCTCCGAAAGGTCCCCAGTTCGAATTCTCGTCTCGGCGGTGATTTTCATAGGCACATAACCCGGCCTTCCCCTCTGGCACAGCTTGCTGTGTAATGTGAAGTGCGCTAGAACGCTTCCGTGGTTCCGTAAACTGTAGGTCCCTTGTACTCTGTAGGTTAAGGCGGCTACGACAGGGGCGGAATGCGCAGCCAATAGAAACCCTGTCACCAGGCCACGAGCACACGTAATTATTATTATTATGACTGGAGATATCAGTTATACTTAATTTGTAATTCACAAAATGTCTTACGGAAACTTATATTCATCTTTAGAAAATGAAAGATATCAAATTTTACGTTTCGTAGCATCGCCTTCGGTGGACGAGAATTCGTTCTACACCCATTACATTTCATCTATTACGCCAAGTAGTTTTCTTCGAATGGAAACGTTCTCCGCGTCGTTTCTAGACCATATACACCCCCTCCCCCTATAGCCGACATTAGCGTCATTTGTAGATTTTTTTTTTAGCTTTACTATCCTTATTTTCGTTGACCGCCCCTCCCCCTTGGTGAGATTTCGTCGGACCCCCCCCCCCTTCCCCAATTTCACCTCACTGTAATTAATGGACGCCCCGAAACTACAAATTTTAATCGACGTGCCTTTTCTTGGCTGCTGGAAAATTTCCTATTAATTCGCAGTGTGTAGTTGCGCGTAGTACATACAGCTAATAAATACTCCAGTCTCTCAGCCTTCTAACAGATTGTTTATTTATTGCAGTTTAAACTGGCTTGACATGGGATAAAACAAGATTCGTCTCTTTTTCTTGCTTGTTCCTATCGTTCCCCGAAATACACTGTCTGTCAATAGCAGTTCGTGTGAATTACGCATAAGTGCGGAGAAAAAATTATTTATTTCACGTACTCGTAATTTTGTAACTGGATCGTGTGTCATCAGTGGCGACTCTGCCAGCTGGATGGATTGATAACGAGTTCGACGTTTCCTGATTTTGTCTAAAATGCAATTATTTTTTGCTATGATTGAATTCCTTCCCGTTGCTTGTACACAGTCCTAATGACGTCGACGAGGCGTTAAAGCCATTAGAAAAAAATAAAACCAACTATGGAAAGTAACGTGAAAGAGAAATGAAGTTTTGTGCTATTATTCCTGTCCACACCTTTTGTGTAAAATATATATAATTTAATGTAAACTTTATGTAAAACGTCGACAACCTGCTTGGGGGAGTGGGGATGTAGGTTGCTGAATATTTCACGCACTCGTGAGGGTATGGCCTTCTCACGTTGTGTTTTGGAGTAGCCATCCTCATTAATGTGAATATACTGTGGGCAATCCTTGCATCGCGTCTCATCTTTCGTTCCTTTTTCAATCAGCAATTTAAATGAAACTAAGCTTCAAAATCTGTGTTGAGCACTACAATACCATCTACCCTAGGTTTTGTCACATTTATTTGAATTCCGGGTCAGACTAGAATCACAATTTACGTAATGTTACAGGCTTGCTTGGGTTTCCCATTGTTTCCCGAAAACACTGCAGGTAAATGTCGGATGGTCCCCTTCAGAAGGTAATGGCAGAATTGCTGCCCGTTCCTTGCTCAGTCATTTCCCACCTCTAATGTTCTATACGAGGCGTAAGCCATAAGCAAAAAAAAATTAAAAATGACAATCTTGGTTTTCCATGCAACGTGAGAGCTTTTTCCGATAGTTTCCGTATTCGCGAGTCTATGCCATTTGTTTAACTACATTTTTAATAGAGTAACAGTTCGCCATGCAAATGGAGTATAGAATACGTCCCGTTTGATGTTATCTTTTGTCAGTATTACCATAACATAAAAGTTTAATTATAGATCTTGGCAAAATATTTTTGTCTTTGGCGTGATTTAAATGTAAAAATTTACGAAATGAATATTATGTTATCACCTGTTGCAGCATCACAAGTACTTACTTTGCGGTGGAAATATCTGACTGTAATATCAAAACTGCCGATGGATCAGTGAGAAAATAGCTCTTTTTCCGCGTTTGATATTCTATTGTGTAGCTTTTGCGTCCTGTTATACGCAGAACGGCGAACCAATAAATGGCCTTCATCCTTTAAAACCCAGTTTAATCAGATTCCATCCAATGTAAAGCGTTAAGGTATTTTCTGCTGGATGATGAAACACCATTCCAGCCACTAAAATACGCAGCCCTTATTTTTTTTTTTTTTTTGTAGTTTTAGCGATGTATATAATGTTAAAAGTGCATCCATGTATTTGGGAAAAAGGGCTCGTAAAATGCAGAGAATTTTTTATGGGGTACAATGGCAATAGTTGTCGCTGTGTTTCACTCATACTAATATCTCTCTCTCTCTCTCTCTCTCTCTCTCTCTCTCTCACACACACCACACACACACACACACACACACACTGTTTGAGGGAGGATATGCGGGTTTTTCTGATATTAAGACGAATAAAAATGAAACGTTTCCTTACCTTTCAGTTTTTGTTTTATTCTTCAGTTCAGTTTTTCTTTGTATTCTATTCAGGAATTAATATTTCAAAAGATAAGCTGAAATAAACTAGAACATTGCACGCTTTGTACCGCACGTGTGCTGAATTTAAGAAAAACTTTCGGTGTGTGTGCTCTATGGTGATGACTGCCTTGATACCGGATTCAGCTGAAAATGAGTCCAGATCACCGGATAGTTTCGGAAGGACAGCTTATTCCTCCAACTGTGTAATCCCAGTATCGGGAACTTCTCTGATAGAAATTTGAGAAAATATGCGATCGGAGGCTTCCGGGGTCATAATAAACAGTTTCATTCCTTCTCGAGGTGCCCCGTGGTCCTATAGTTCGTTCATTTTACATAGACGGTTCAAGGTCAGTCTGCATGTCCCTACTCCAATGCTCTGCGGAGGGAAAATTTTCCACTTGCGTACCTGAACACAGCGTTCAGCTCGTAGAGGTAGGAAGAGAGGACGAGGTGGAGAGCATGACCTTCAGTCGCCAGTTGGGAGGTGAACAGGGTGTAGTATTAGATGCTGATCTGTTCAGCCTTCTTCTAGGGCGGAAATGCACTGAAATGTCTTCCATCAACGATTGGTCATGCCATCTACTTTCGGAAAATCAGTGGAGGTCGAGACGCAGCAACGAGGTGACAGCTGAGCGCACTTAACATATCTCAGTGCAGTTCCGCTGTAGAAGGCCGAAGCAGACCGGTTGAATTGTTGGTATTTAAGATGCGGCGCTACCCGGAAAGACATCATTAGCAAGCAGTTTAGTATTGATATGTGAGGTTGTTGGAAACGTGGTGTCTGCCTAGAGTATGCGCACTAAACCGAGAAAGGAAGAACATGTCGTGGAGACAAATATTATTAAATGAGTTTTCATCACGTTCATACAACAAGCTTTAATCATCTTTATGTGTGTTAAATAAATGGCTAATTGATTTTTCAGCCATACAGCCAAGAACATTTCTAATTTCTCGGCAGCTGTATCTTCATTCTTATCACTAGTCTCATTGTTTTGCACAGTGTGGACAATATGTTACGAACATGACACATAATTAAAATCACCCATGCCTTAAGCCGGATTCAAACTTTGGTACGTAATGCAAGTCGGCGTTACAAGTATTCATTGTTAAATTAGAGGAGTAACGTAAGTAGCAGACATAGGTTTATTGTTTCGAGCCCTGGCACTGGTACGAATTTTCACCATCGGGTTGGAGAGAGAGTCGTGCGTAATTTCAAACCTCTCCGCATGTTCAGGGGAATGTGCCACAGCAACTGATTTTCTCATCTCAGTCTATACAGCCATAGCGGTGACACTGCCAGGTTCCGCTCAAACCAGCTGTTACACGGAATGTGGCAGCAGAGGTACAAGAAACGAAACAACACATGGCATAGATTAGGGGAAAAACATTTATTGCATTTCAGTTGTGAATAGTCTTGCTGAAATCCACCACCTCTTAAAGTTTGTAGCTCTGTTTATGGAACACAGTGTATATGGTAAAAGCGAACCCTGGAAATGCCAGGAACACGAGGAAGGTCATGACACGTCAAAGGGTTACAAATTCCTAATATTACTGGCTCCTTTCGTTTACGCAAATCTATAGACCCGACTGTGTTCTCGACACGTTTTTTAGAGAGAATTCAAATGAAGAAAGTCGTGACACATTCCTCCAGTTTTGTACCTAATTCCAGCAAGCGGCATCTCAGTTGTAATAGAGACAGAATGGAAAGCTTGGAGGAGGATTGATTGTGCCTACCAGAATACCAAGAAACCACAAGAAGGTTAGAAGAATATCGTAACGTGACATTGGACATATTGCCACCACACCTGCAGACATTGTGGAGGGGGGCTTGGTGATCGGAACATCTGGTCCGGCCATCCTGATTTCCACTTGCCACTTCCGGATCAAGGCCATTGCCACGGCTGATTTTCTTCCAGTTCTTCACCAACAATCTTCTCCACGCGACAGAGAGACCAATGGAACGCAACAGAACATTTAGTATTATTTTTATCCGCTTTTCTACGCCGTCTGCACACCTCTTTGCACAGATTCACTGGAACGTGATCTGGACACTAAGTACCGTGGTGACGGAAAAAGACATGTTTAATGCTACTCCGTCAGCAGCGGTCACAGGTCATTCCTCTCCTGACGGTTTATTCCACGATGTTTAAACCTTCCACGAAGAACGGCAGATAACGCCACCCATTCACATGACTGGAACGACACTGTCCTCCTCTGGACTCTGGAAGCTTGTTGAGACTTTATTGGACATTAATTATTTCACGATAAGACTGTAGTATAGTTCTGAAACATTACTGATGCACAGTAACATATCCGCCTTGTGTCCCATATTGATGAGTGTCGAACCCCAGTCGTGGAAGAGATTTCATTATATCTGACCTGCCTGATCACCTGAATCCTCTGAGCAGTGCTATGGCAGTGTTGACGGTGATTCGGTTGCCTCGTCTGAGGAGATCTTCATACACAAAACACAATGAGTCGTCCTATAACTGGCCTGGTACGTCAGAGCCCCAGTCGTATACCGTAAATTTTATTTAAACAGCGTGACTATTTCGAGGAGATTGTTTGACGTTATGGTTTCTATTAAAAATACTAGTCTCTTTGCTTCGCAGATTACAGTAAGCCTGTGAACTGTGACGCATATACCAACACATTGAAAAGGCTGCTTCATTCGCTTTTAACGACCGAGCTTTCGACTTAAATTAAGAAAAGAAATAAAATTGGCTTGTCGATCTGCCTTATCTGGACGTTCAGCCACGAGAATATTCTGATAGTGCTAATCACAAAACGATGTTACATTTTTCTGGTTGTGTTTTAGCTACTACGTTATTAACTAGGTAATAAAAAAGGCGTATAAATTCTGTGTTTAAAATGGAATTTAATTGAAATTCACTGTATTGTTACATTGTTGAAAAGGAATACGGATGAAATTCAACATAGACACCTGTCGACTCAACCAATTTCTTCGAGGGGCTGGGAACGGAGTCCGCGGTATTCTGTAAGAATTTGGTTGGGACATTGATAATAACGTCCCGAATCTATTGTTCTAGTGTGCGAGGTTTGATCTTTTGCCCAGCTCCATATCACCGGACATCAGGTCTAGGTCCGCGTCACGCTATCCCGCGTCCAACTATGTACGCGGTGAGCCACCCAGCGTGAAGATAAGTTTCCCACTCTCCGGCCAACGGTAATCTTCATGCATTTCACAGACGAGACCGGGTTCTTACTACACCTGACGTACTACGGGCTGCACGACGCGTTTCTTTAGTCGGGCTATAAATTGAACATTTTTACGCTCAATCGTCACATTCTCATAAGACGGAGACGTAGATGGACGAGCAGTTTTTTTTTTTTTTTGTGGTCATTAGCTTAGTTCCTTATTGTCTCTGGGCTGATTGAGGCATTTCATCTCTGATTCTACACTTCATAGTGTGAAGCAATCTGCAGACAGTGGAGTCGCTATCTTTCATACTGTGGCGCGCAACTCACTGCCAGGGAAAGTTGAAATCCTATATGTACACACCGCTTTGACTATGATTCCATCGAAACTACAAATTCTACAGTCATTTAATAATACCTGGTTACTTCCCCTCCACACTGTATGTAGGAACGTTATAAATATCCCAACCACCCCAGTCTGCCTGCATAGTGACTCTGTACACTGTTCACTAATAATTCATTGCCAGCATGTCTCTAATATCAAATGAAAGTTTCTTCTGTGGAACGAACCAACAGTTTTATTCGCCAACATGGTCGTTGATATCGAATAGGTTTAAATTCTCAGCTAGCACAGGTTACAAATTACAATAGATTTATATTTTAGTCCTATACGGAAAAGGGTGAAGGGTAAGAAAAACATGGCTTTCTGTAACAAATTATTGAAGTATTTATGGATGTATAATGTATGGAAATTATCTATGGATCATCCGATAATAGGCCGCCATGGATTTGGTGGCACACGCGTTTTTTTTTTTTTTTTCTGTCAAAATTTCTAACAACGGTTTTGCATAAACATCGTGGTATTTCGTTGATACCGCGTCCAATTTTTGGCCTTTAATAGCTGGATTGTCGTGTGCTTCTTGGCGCAAAACGATCGTGGCCGCCATTTCTGGTCACCAATATGGGACATGAGAACCGGGATATTGCACTCACTTCTTGTTGTTCAGTGATCCAGCTAGTGAGCTCATCACACCGAGCGTGGTGGGAGAATGGTTAACGCTCTGGCCTCGCATTCGGGAGGACGCGGGTTCGAATCCCCGTCCGGGAATCCAGATTTGGGTTTTCCATGGTTTCCCCAAATCACTCCAGGCGAATGCCGGGATGCTTCCTTCAAAAAGGCCATTTCCGAATTCCTTCCCGTTCCTTGTCCCCAGTACCATACCGCCTCTAATGACCTTAGCCGTCGACAAGGCGTAAAGCAATAAGTAAAAAAAAAAAAAAAAATTCTCTGATCATGATCTGTTGGCATAAGTTCTCGAGTCATTTTTGATTTTGTAATCATGGAGATGCAAAACTTCAGTGAGAATACAGTGATGAGTGGCTGAGTTGTGCTGTACCATGTCGACTCTCTGCCGACCACTGCGAGCTAATGTGTGTGTTTTACATCAACAACTAAACCACTATTTCGATTATTCTTTTCACATTTATTGAATTCGGAACATTATTTCTACCAAAAATTTAACGCACTTCACGAATCGTGCCAACCAAACTTTTACCATTTTGATCGTAAACTTTATCAATAAGGACGCGTTCTTGTACCGTCAACGTCGAGGTCATTAGCGGCGGGAAAGGACGGGGGGATTAACGGGAAGGAATTCGGCCATGGCTTTTTTAAAGGAAGCATCCCGGCATTTGCCTGGAGTGATTTGAGTAAACCGTAGAAAATCCAAATCTGGATGGCCGGTCGGGGATTCGAACCCACGTCCTCCGGAATGCGAAGCCAGGACGTTAACCGTTCACCCACGTGCTCTTATTAAAACATCCTACATTCGTTTTGCGTAGAAGCGAGGTTAAAGCAGCAACGGCAATGTTGTGTTTTCGCAATGCTTTTAGCTTGGCCTTTTCTGTGGTTACTCTTTGCGTAAGCAGTATCGCAGAAACGCTCTTTGAATCGAATCACGTGGGTCGCCTTTTGGATTACATGGTTAGATGAAACCCCTAATGCTAGCCTACATGGTGCCTTTGCGACGGCTCCTAAATGTCTTCTGGTTTTGAATATCATACGAGTGTAAATTTTTCGGCAATGTTTGGCTACATTGATTACCGTGCTCGAGATGTAAGTGTCCCAACTTATAGAATGTCCCCGGCCAACAATCAAAATACTGTCGTCTAGGTAGTAAGGACCCAGCACCGCCCTTCTTTGAGCCCTGTTTGTGCTTGTCTCTAATTATCTCTTTCGAATACAGACCATGTTATTTATTTTCTTATTTTTTTACAATTCATTACCCTTCAAAAAAAAAAAAAAAAAAAAGTATTCCAAATAAGATTCTTAAAACTTAGTACTTTAAATTTCATTTTGAGTTTTGTACATGTCGTCTATGTTCGAGTGGTTTCTAACAGGAGCTGATGGTCTAACAATGTTTAGAGGTAGTTTTTCGGTATCAGTCAAATTCACTGATGTCCTTTCATGCTGTGAATTACCTCAACTGAAAAAATATCTAAGCCTGCTAGCCACATTTTCGCTGAATAATAGTTGCAGCATACCAGTATCTGGCTTGTCAAACACGTGATCGGAATGGTTCAGTTTAATCTGCAACAAGTGAATATAGACAGCTGAAGTAGGAATTGTGCTGACTTAAAAAAATCACGGGAGGTTAAAATATCTGTAGGGGTTTAGTGGGATGGTGTCCCTCACTGCCACGGGGTTAGTTGTTTCGCGTAATGCTGGATAGGAGAGCCGGTGGCGCACCATGTTGACTGTGTTTCCCCCAGATACCACGAGAAGAATCTTCCTGGTTATCAAATGAAAACTTGACTATCGAAATATTTGCATTTTTCCTTTAATTCCACGATGGTTACGAACTTATGGCGAGAAACCATAAATCAATTTAATCCCCCATTAATTTCGGAAGATGCTCGTTCTAAATTTCTTTTGGAATTTGGAGTAATATGTAGCCTCCTAAAGTGAACAGGAAAACTGTAACAGTTTTTCTGCAGTTTATGGTTTTCGCAAAATTACAAATGTGATGCTTATGTAGATTTTTTTTAGATAACTAACATTGGATCATTCGCTAGATATTTTCATTAATTTCATAATAAATATGACGTAAAATATTTTTCTTGAAGATTTTCAAATTTTTCTAAGTGCCACCGTAAATTTGTTCAAACGAAAAGTTCTTCTTTAACTTTAATACACCATTTGAAAGAAGATTTCGCAAAACGAATAATAAAGTTTGTTTCAAAATCACGTTATTTTTAAAAATATTTTTACCAAAAATTTTAATAAATTCAGTTTAACGCTCAGTCCGTCTACGTAACTGTGATCACGCGAGAATTTCCCGGAGTTGACTGGAATATGGTCTGAACTCTCGAAATTGTTTTCAGTTTGCCGCATTTCACTGGTGTCATGTATAGCCAGACTCTTCGATTCGTTACCCATATGCTACAACTATTATTATTTATCAGCCATTTTTAACCAATCGTAAATTGATTAATCATCAGTACTGATTATAATGAACTGCTAAAGGCCCTTTAGACGACCCGACCTGGTCTCCCTAAATCGTGGCCACGCCCCTTCGGCCCTGAAATCGGTTCGTCTAAAGTGAGCTCGTGGTCACGTTTTTGCGGCGAGACCAGGTAGGGAGATAGGGTGGAAAATCCATCCGATTTAGGGTGAAAGGGTGGGGATAAGTCGGGCCCCCACCACTCTGACCGTGTAAAACCTCACACTGCCTGGTTCACCGTTTTCTTTTATTTTGAGATGAATTCATCCGATAATCAAGAAAAATAGAGTTGCTGGAGGTGCACAAGACCCACAAATTTTTGTGGGACACCTCACATAGAGTTGCCAACTTATTTAGAAAAAAATAAAGTATATTTGTCTTTTGAAGAGGAAAATAAAAAGTATATGAAACGGGAAAAAAAGTATTTTTAAATTTTATTATTTATTGCCTTAAATACATATATTTTCGTACTTGCGGGAGTAGTTTTTAATTTTTGGTTTCGTTTCAAAGAGTTACAGCTGGAGCCACATTCTAAATCTGATATTATAAATAGATGAACATTCATTTTTTAATTTAATGACTCTCTGTTTCTCCTTTCCCAACATCTTGCATTTATTTAGTATTAATATTAAATGGAAAATACAGATTACAGAGCAAGACGGATATACGCATGGTGGCAGGACACTAGTGCGGTAGCAAATAAATCGGACCAGCCGACGGGTCGTCTAAAGGGGCCTAAGCGTAATCCCCACGCCTGCTTGGAAGAAAACTATTCTAATGGGGCGAGATTAAGCGGCTGCTATTGGTATAACTTATGTTTTCTATGATACGTGTATTTTTAGTTTGTGAAATGAGTAGCTTATGAGGAGGAAATTGCGAACTGCTTTAGTGTTTCCGGAGATTACTGCGGAAATAATTATGATTTTCTTAATAGGATTTAGCTGAAAATGATTTGGACAAAAACAAGTTCTTACTCGTTTATAGTATGTCTTTTCTTCTGGTTCGTTGACGTCGAGGTTATTAGAGATGGGAAGTGATTGGAGGAAAGGAACGGGAAGGAATTCAACAATGGCCTTTTGTAGGAACCATCCTGGTATTCGCATGGAGTGATTTGGGCAAACCATGGAAAAACCAGATCTGGAAGGCCGGGCGTTGATTCGAACCTGCGTCCTTACATATGCGAGGCCAGAGCGTTACCGCTCTCCCATCACGCTCGATGTTTATGGTATATAACAGTATCATTTCTTCGTTGTGATGAATCGTATAGTAATTTTTTTTAAATAAAGTTTGATATTTTGAGTATTTTGAGGATTTGATGCTTTTAGTTCTGTTTGGAATGCATATTTACTGTCAAAATTTGAATAATTTTGTCCTTTTAAACTTTACTTGTTTTTTTTTTTTTTTTTTTTTTTTTTTTTTTAAAAAAACAGTTTAACGTCCCTTTTTAACAACGTGGTCTTTAGAGACGGGAAAGGATGGGGGCAAGGAATGGGAAGGAATTCGGCCATGGCCTTTTGAAGGAAGCATCCCGGCATTCACCTGGAGTGATTTGGGGAAACCATGGAAAACCCAAATCTGGATGCCCGGACGGGGATTCGAACCGCCGTCCTCCCGAATGCGAGGTCAGAACGCTATCCGTTACACCACCACGCTCGGTCTTTACTTGTTTCGCTGATTGTAAATTCCACTAGTTTGTGTTTCAGTCTTGATAGTGAGATATATTATACAGTTGCCAAATTTGTTATAAAGTACACTGGGTTATTACCTTCTCAAATTTATTCTGATAAATAAAGAAACGTGTTTGGTTTCCACAACTCCGATGTAGGTGATCAAGTGAGCCTTGTTTCCTGAATAGCGATACGCTGCGAATAGTTTATTTGCTGCCGATTCTGTTAAACTTTTTATTTAACAGTTGCAGAGAGGCGGTACAAAATAATCGATTACGGCCACACTTAAATTTCAGAATATCGTCTGCTTTTAATACGTTCACTCGACCAGGTCCCACTGGTATTTATTGTACGAGAATCTGGCTTGGCACAGAAATGGCATTGCTGTCAATTCTTCATTTTTTTAGTGTTGGTACTCGTGCCGCTACAACGAATGTCAAGTTTTAACTTTATCTGTGAAGTAACTATCTTTATACAGCATTTTAAAGTAGACCAATTGTGTATGTCTTGCTGAAATTGATGAACTGTAATATCGCGCCATATCAGATTCTTCTATTTGGTCGGTTTAACGGCAACGGAAATTTATCTAAAATTTGTAAAGGTTTTTAAGAAGTCTGCTTTATTTTCAACAGTGGACAAATCGGTGGGTGAATTTAAACGTGTTATTACATTTCGTAATGATAATCCACATGAAGGACGACCAAAAACTGCAACCACAGGTCATCCTATGGAGAAGGTGCAAAATATGGTATTTTAATGTAGACGATTAAAGTTTCATGTCATACTTGAATCCGTACGTATATCAGACGTAAGCGAGTGGTAAATTTTACACCAGTAATAAATATGAGAATGCTTTATGCTGATCAAAAGCAAAGGCAAAAACGAATTTCTCAACAGTGTTTGTGCCGTTTTAAAAAGGATCCTGTTGGTTGTGCGTTCATATGATAAGACGTGGGTCCACCACTGCAGACCAATAGCGAAACAGCAATCATAAACCAAGCGTGTTGGCCTCACATTCGGGAGGATACAGGTTCGAATCCCCGTCCGACCATCCAGGTTTCGGTTTTCCATGGTTTCCCAACATCACTATGGTCTTTAAAACGTCATGGCTCAATCAATTTCTTCCCATTCCTTGTCTCCAGAGTTTTCCTGTCTCTGATGAATTCGACGTCTACTATGTAAAAAAAAAGTAATGAAACAGATGTTGTGGACCATAAAGGACGAATTCAGTTTGGTCGGCCAGAACGATCATGGTCATTGTTTCTTTTGACGGAAACTTGAAAGAGCTAAATAATGATTAACGAATACTACGCAAGTCTTTTGAATCAACGGGATGAAAAAATTTGTTAGGAGACAATTGAATGAGTCTTCTGTCGTCATTAAAAGATACCTGCGCATTGGGGTGTGAAATACAGCTTGTTGGAATATGCACCCTGTTCACCAAATTTGGCCACATCTGTTTCTACGTCTAAAGAAATTGGTTTGTAAACGTTTTGAGTCAACTGAAGAGGTGATAGTAGTCGAAGATGGGAATTTTTCAGATCTTTCAGAACTGCGCTTCAGGGATACTTGCCCGCGAACACCAGACTACTTTCTCTCTTTTTTATGTTCCTTCAATGAGAACGTTAACTGCAGAGTTTTCTCTTTACAAAAAAAAAAAAAAAAAAAAAAAAAAAAAAAAAAAAAAAAAAAAAAAAAAAACGCTTTTGGAAATAATTATATTTTTATGTATTTGTATATACAACAACAGAGAGTAGTAATGATTTATGCAGTTAGAACATATTGAATTGATTAGATATCCAGAGAACGTTGTTTCAGGAAGGGGTGGGTGCCTGCTGACTGATGGGATGGGGACTGGCTGGTTCGGTTCCATGTTGCGCAGTAGTATGCTCTTCGTTAAAGGAGTTTGTGCAGTGGTCTTTAGTTTCCGAGTTATAGCCTCCCATGGCCGCTTACGTACTAAGCAGCTATAGAGCCCTTCACGAAAATTGTCCTGGCTACGTCACCGCATCTCCATACGTTCTTGCAAATCAGAAAATAATTCAACCTCCATTTATAAGTGCGAAAAAATTCTAACAAATAATAGTTAACTTGAAGAAGAATGTTTCATTTGGAAAATTTCCGTGAAAAATAAAAAGGAAACTAGTTTCCATGAAAGTTAGGAATGACATTATTTCCTTCTCTTTAATTAACAGAAAAAGCTATACAAGTGATAAAAAGTAAATGAAACAAATTATGCAGGTTCCTGAAATTTAAAGAACTGGTTCTGAATGTACTCTATCGAATAAAAAGTAAAGCATAGGTATTAGTAAAAAACAAAAAGGTTCCAGGAATCGTTTGCTTGTTCCGGTAGTGTAATGTAAAATGTTTTCGCTGACTAATTTGTATTCTATATATTCATTTAATAACTTCCAGCTAGAAATTATTGAAGGTAATTTTGGTAACTCAACACTATATTCCAATGAACTCTTCTAGTTTCTTCCATAATCCATTTTGCGCCCAACACTGTATGACAACTTCCTTCACTTACGAGTGAATCATTTCCGAATTACTGTTATAACGATGAATGACTTTGCCCACTCGGTTCCACTGACCTGGTATGCGAGCTGCTATGATCCTGTAACTAAAAGGATACCATCCTAATATATATAAAAGAATAGTCAAAATCGATAATTAAAAATTCTGTGTTCAGTTTGTAAACCTCTGTTACCTTCTCATTCGACTGATAGGCGCAGGGAATTCCGTGCCAGTCGCCACATCCGAGGAAAAAGCGCTCTTCACCACATACTGATTAAAAAAAAAAAAAAAAAAAAGGGGGGGAACGGAGCGATTATTTTAAATATTTTTATCGATGTTTAGCCACTTTTTATTCTTCCAATACTTTTTAAATTGCTTTCTTGAAATAAACTGGCGTTGTTCCTTAATATTTGATATAAGTTCTGGAAGAAGGAACTTGGACACATTGTAGCGACCAACTAGTTCTTTTAAAGAGGTAGGAAAATATGTAATTTTTAACTGGATTTCTTTCTGTTGCTGTTAATAAATTGTAATCCATCTATATAAAAGGCTGTTTTGGTCACTGTGTCATTGTGTTCGTAACGCGCCTAGGCTTCACTACCGGAATAATTACTACCAGAGATTTATTGCAAAATTGAGGTTATGAGCATTATTAAATAACAATTCTATTTACTCAAGAAACCACGAAGATATGAATTGTCAGAACATATGTATGAAAATATGTATTGTGTTTAACATATTTAGTATTATTTGTTTTTTGTTTATTTATATTCAGGCGTTCTATTATACTGTATTATGCAGATGCTCTTACAGTTCTGATGTTGCGAGCGTTATTTAATAATAACTGTATTTAGCTAAACAACTGCCAGAGTCAGTTATTTTTAACGGGTTTAAAAGGTATTTATTTTCGCTGCAGATGTTTTCCCTACATTCTACGTCACTGTTATAGTAAACCGAAGTATTTGATTTCCAAAACTATGTTCAAACAGTCATTGTTGACGGGCTTAGAAGCTAGTATTTAATAAATGATGACTGATAATCCAACTATTTTTTCGGTTATGTATTTATGAATAAATCTACAGCAGGTTTTTTTTATTGAATATGTATAACTATATGTCTCTCTTGTTTTGTACAAGATTTTGTAATCGAAATTGTATTATAAATTATCATTTGCTAAACTTTGTACTAACAAATAATGAATATACACACACTTAATAGAAAATATTACTGATAAGGCTTTAGAGAAATATAAACACACAAAAAAATCAATCTAGTAGTGCCGGCTGCTTCCGGCGCGTGGTGCTTATTACTATGGTGTCCTAGATTGGAAGCCGCCACATCCTGAAGTATTAAGGACACAGGTTCGACACCTGAGGCGAGCAGCAGTAGGCAATCGGAAAACTCGCGCAAGGATTGAGAAAAGTAAAGTCAAGTGCTTTTGGAACAAACTGTTGAATCTACAGTTTGAAACGGATGTTACGGGAAGAGAAAGTAACTTTTTCCCCAAATCAGATCCAATGGTGACGTATGACAGTCAGCATAGTAATACAAACCGAAGCCACTCCCGCAACACATTTGCGGAATTGGCATCAATCCCACGAGATGCGCATAAGTTTCTAAAGTGTTATAAAATTAAACAATAAGCGTCGGATTGTTTAATTAGTAAATCACTTTTAATTTCAAATAACAAAAATCAGTAATTAACAATATTTTAGCTAACTAATTTAAAAATTTCAAGCCACTTTTGTAACTATAACAACTTTGCACTTTTACATTTTTGTTTTTATATCAAATTCTAATAGTTATGTAAATAATCAATATGACTACCATCAGTCTTTAGTCACATTACTTGCCTTAATTATCTATATATTTACTGATCAGTCAAAGTCACTATATGTGATATTTGTGTGAAAGATTCCTATATAAAAATAATAATTAACACTGAGTCTTAAAAAATGTAACATCTTATAAATCAATCAGTCACTTAAGCTTTTGTAAGCAAGATCTTAAGAATCAAGTAGAATTGATTGTTTGATATCCCACTTCTCAATAAACTGCATAAGGAGCTTCACGTGACGTGCAACACAACAAAAATGATTGAACATGCAATTGTTTTAGCAATCCAAAGATAGCAGACATATTAAAGTAATCATTAGGCTTCGGATGTTAAGGACAAGTCATTCGCATTCGGGAGGACGGCGGTTCGAATCCCCGTCCGGGCATCCAGATTTGGGTTTTCCATGGTTTCCCCGAATCACTCCAGGCAAATGCCGGGATGCTTCCTTCAAAAAGGCCATGGCCGAATTCCTTCCCATTCCTTGCCCCCATCCTTTCCCGTCTCTAAAGACCTCGATGTTAAAAAGAGACGTAAAGCAGTTAAAAAAAAAAGATAAGTCATATTTTTTTTCTGTCTTCTTTAGAGCAGTTTGCTTAATTAAACACTGATTCAACATTTGTGATTGTATCTAAATGTATTTTACATATCATATAAATGCATATTTAGGCAATTTTTCTAGTTTTCGCAATATTACGACAATATTTATGGTCACATGGCCATATTTTGAGGAATAATCTGGTAATTTTTTTATTAGTACCGGGAATTCACTAGATGTAGATGAGAAGAAATCAATTAATTGTACTCCTGTTATACATTGGACGAAAAAACCAAACTAATTGTCACTCAATTGGACAGAATTTACCAGTCAAGAATTAAAGTTATACATTATTGCCAATTCTAAACGTTAATGTTCCGCCCGCCTTTTGATCTCGACAATGCAGCAGTAGCCTGTGTCGATCCGCATCAATCAATGTCTCAAAAACTTTTGAAAATAATCGTCGGTCAGTGTTAAATCTGCTATGGCTCAGTGAGTACCCACTACCCACATGCCGAAAACAAGTGCGTAGTTACAGAGTTGCGTAAGGGAATTTGGAGGGGAGTATTATAGTACGGATGAAATTGTCTGCAAATTATGTGGAAGTAAAGTGAATTCAACAAAATGGTATTAAATTTAATTTAGCAATGGTGCCGTGAGTTCACGGAATAAAATTATGCTGTCTACGTGAAAGCGACACTAATGGATAAAATAAATGATTTGTCATTGAGCATGTTTTGAGGTATAGTAAATTTAAATGGTTGGTCATATTTTGTAATTTTTAGGTCATATTCACCCATTTTTGAGATCATATTTGCCTGCATATTTCCCCCTATTTTTTTGGTCAAAAAGATCCGAACCCTAGTAATCAGGCATATTATATTCATGCAAATATCATTTCATTCATATGATCGTTTTCTTCTTTTTCTCCTTATCCGTTAGGTTGTGAGTACTTGGAAAGTTTAAACTATTTACGTCTTTATTATTTTCTGTGGTTAGGGCTGAGAAGGGAGAGAGTGAAACCCGGTGCCGGCCTAAGGGCATAACTGTCAACAGTGTCGCAACCAACTCAGTCAACATTGTTTTCTAACACTGAATAATTATAAGAGAAAACTGAATTTTTTTTTTTTTTTGAATTTATATACAATAAGATTAGAATTTTGCGAGTGTACAGCAAAAACAAAAATAAATTTTGATAAATGCGTAAAACTGAATCTCTTTAGTTAGGAATCACGATTACGACAAAAAAAAAAAAAAAAAAAAAACAGAAAAAAACTCATTTGCTGACGAGAGCCATAGGTCATTTGGAAGGGTACAGGTTATGCGAACCGTCGAGCCTGAGTCGGGCTAGAAAGCAACGACGAGGATAATTTTAAAGTTTTAAATCTCGGATAATTGAATAAATAAATAGCAGAAGTCAAGAAACGAAACATAATTGTAACAAAAGTAATGTGATCTTTTGTCAATTTTTGTTGAAAGGAGTGTTAATCTCAAATACAGCATCATCTGTGGACCATAATTATTCCATCTAGCACTGATTCCTCGGTACATATAACTCGTTAGTCAGTACCGCAGATTTTAATCTGGAGCATTAGCCCTGACAATATTAAAACACCATCCAAATTGCTGCGGTAGGTTTGCGTGATACTCATTCAAATATTTAGACACACGCAGATTACATATTATTAATATTATAGATTATAACTGACGTAATTATACTTTGTATCATGTATTGCTTTCTCACAATCCAACCGAGCGTGGTGGGTTAGCGGTTAATGCTCTGGCCTCGCCGGTTCGAATCCCCGTCCAGGCATCCAGATTTGGGTTTTCCATGGTTTCCCCAAATCACTCCAGGCGAATGCCGAGATGCTGGCTTCAAATGACCATGGCCGAATTCCTTCCCGTTCTTTGTACCCAGTCCCATCCCATCTCTAATGACCCGACGTCGACGAGGCTTAAAGCCACAAGTAAAAAAAAAACCTCAATCCTTGCTTCCAGAAGAAAAAAAAATATCATTTAAGCATTTAGGGAAATTTACGTCCAATCTTTTCCATACCTATTAGAAGTCTTTTTGAATAAATGAATTTTTGTTTGTTTGAAGACTGTACTGAGCTGAAGAAGATGTTTAAACTAAAACAGGAATTTTTTATCTTTACTTGTGAGTCTACAGAACATTAGTTCTGAGAGTCTTTTCCTTATCCTTTTTTTAAAAATTAACATTACTTTAAACATAAATTAGGGAAATACTCTAAATGGGATTGTTGAAAGGAGATTGTTGGATTATTTGAGATAGAAAACTGAATTCTGAATTGTGATATGACGTATAAACGTATATGACTGAAAGGCGGTTATGAAAAATGAAACTTAAATTCGAGTTGCTTGGTTAAAATTTTTTTGTCAGTATTGTAAATTTCTTTTTTGTACTTCTGGTGAATAAATGACGATGAAATGTTGGGGAGAACCAGTGACCAATTCCGGTAAGACATGAAGGCACACATATAATGGAATGATCGCGAGAACATGTGCGTATTGCCGTATTCTTTCAAGATATTTTGATTACGATTTTGGGGTTTAGCAAGGTGTTCGGACTTAAAACTTTGTAGTTTTGTATTGTGTAATAAGTATAAAAAATAGCAGATGACAAATGGCCATTTGAGTTCACTGTCCCGATAATGAATTCAAGTATCATGTTTACAGTATAACTAAATAAGTTCTGTGATGTGTTCACATAATATACTATTTTTTAAAAATAATACTGTATTTTGTTTATTAAATATAATGAGACTTAACAAATTCTAACTGCGTCATCTTCTTTACGGCCGCATACCCTTGCAGGTCGTACTGTATACTAGTAGATGAAGTCAAGTGTTGCCATCTGTCTGCGGAATGTGCATCTATGTTCTGTGTTTGAGAAGTGTATTTTTTGTTTGTGAAATGTGTAAAATTAAATTGCGCTATCGGAAATAATAATGCTACTCTTTAGTTTTTGAGTATCCGATTGAAGATTGTTGTAAAACCGATAACATTCTCCCAATTATCGTCAGCTTACAGTTTCTGCAAAATAAAGTCCGAGCAGACATTTAAAAAATATTTTTAGTTCCGGTAAAATCTCTCGATAGTCATTATACTGACTAAATTTTTATGCCTTTTACAAATATTTCTAGTTTGTTGCAGTGATCTTGTTGTGGTTGTTACAGAAGCTCCAGACGATCGGAGAGGATTTCTGCGGTCTAGACGTGAACACCCCCCTGGGAGGAGAGATCGCCATTGCGGCCGTCCCAGTGCTCGTCTTCTCCAACACCCTGCTCACTGCTGTGGCCGCTACGTCTACTGGAGACTACACCGTCGTCTTCCTGGGCACATCCAGCGGCCACCTCAAGAAGGTCAGCTCTTTATTTGCACTTAGAAGTAAGGAAGAAACTGCGCACAGATAAAATATTATAAGGGCGGCAGAGATATATGATTCGTTGGTATTTGTTTATTTACGACGATTAAATGCATAACTTCGTGTTGGGAGAAGAATCTGATGTATACGATCTATTCAAGAACATAACCTAAAAATTGTTTGACGAAAGATAAGAAACATGAATGTTTATTAAAAACTCGGAGTAAGTTTACACAGAACGTAACAAATACGTAATCGTTAGTCGTTTTTTAAATTATGCTTTCCTTTTTTTTTTTTTTTAATGGCATTCGGTTATGTTAGCCATTCAGCCAGCTCAATGTGTTTTTTCGTTTTACAATGTATAGATTTCATCCAAGTGTGATTGTTTTCTCTCTTTTGTAAGGACGACACAAGACGAACACAACACTTAATTAAAACCACCCATGCGCTCGGCCGGACTCGAACCGGCAACCCCTACAACACGAAGCAAGCACGCTACCCCTACGCTGCCGGGGTCGGAAATATGCTTTCCTTAGAAACTTCCCATGATAGGGAAATAAGGTGATCCGACGATTGCTTAGAAATTCAGCGCGATTTGGATGCTATTTTCGATTGGTGCCGCAAATGGCAGCTTACACATAATTGCAAAAAGTGCAAGGCAATGCGGATAAGTAACAAAAAGAATCAGTTTGTTCATGAGTACAAAATAAACAATACAGCTGTTGACACGATTGATTCCCTGAAGTATCTGGGGGTGATAGTACAAAGCAACATGAAATGGGACATACACATAACTTCAGTCGTAGGCAAGACTAATTCTAAATTGCGATTCATAGGTCGTATTTTGAGGAATTGTAATGCTCATGCAAAGGATATAGCGTATAGAACAATAGTGCGTCCACATCTGGATTACTGTTGTGGAGTTTGGGATATCGCAAGGTTCTGATTCACTCAGTGAAGAGGGTACAGAGGAGAGCCGCTCGATTCGTGACTTGTTGTTACAGCCCTTATGAAAGCGTAACAGAATTGATACATAGATTGGGCTGGGATAGTTGGGAAAACAGACGACGTAGCTTGCGTTCGAATTTATTGGAGAATATGCGAAAAAATTTAAATTTTGAGTGCAATGAAATACTTCTTCCGCCAACCTGTCTAGGTCGTACTGACCGGAGGGATAAGATTAGAGAAATAAGATGGCGTACGGAAGCTTTTATGTATTCCTTCTTTCCTCGCGCTATTCGGGATTGGAATTCGCGGGTTTAGGATTGGTGTTTAGCACCCTCTGCCACCCACAATGTTTGTGATTTGCAGAGTATGGATGTAGATGTAGATAATAAAAATTTCCGTCATGTTTCACGGGCTTTGTAGAAACAATTACAAATAAATAGTAAGAAAAAAAGGAAGGCAAAGATAAAAAACTTGATAATGCCAGGCAGAGACGCACTGTGTGTTGTTTCCCTCCCATTGTCCGTTGTGGAAGAGGTAGCGAAAAAACAAAGAACAGAGCGGGATATTACTACGTCGATAGGTATTTTTGATCATAAGTTATGAGGTGGTTATCAGTAGCCATGCACGGTGGCCGGGTAACGGGCTTCTCCCTAATAAACACAATCGCAGTCCTATATTTCTGTCGCCCTATGGTAAATGTATTTTTTTTATTGTTTTCTGCTTCTGAGTCCATTCAGCATCCTCCAAATATTAAATGTCTTTACTATTATTTAGTGAGATTTTTTCAGTCGTACTTACATTTACCTTGTATTACTCGATCATTATCTGCGTAAGTCAGTAAGGCCAACACGAACATGAATTAAAATGACCAATATCCGTATCTTATTTCGAACGATGAGCCTCGAATCATAGGCGTATGTGCACGCTCGGTGCCATTAAATTACGTCTCAGTATAAATATATATTTCATCCTAGAACGCTATTCGACGATTTGCGCTACGGACAAATCATCTTGCTTGTTGCATTCATACAGAACGATAACACTCGGACCTGGTATTCGGGTGATTTCACTCCACTCACTGGGATGGTTCCTTCAAAAGGCCATGGCCCAATTCCTTGTCCTCAATCCTTTTCCGACTTGACGTTGACGTGGTGCTAAGCCATAAGCAAAATAAATAAATAAATAAATAAATAAATAAATAAATAAAAATAAAAAATAAAAATAAAAAAAATTGTATGATTGATGACGTATGTTTCTGTACTCTTCAGTCCACTTCTTTCCGTTTTGCAGTATTTGTTTGGACAAAAGCTCTGGACGGACCCGTCCCATATTAGTTAAATGAGCCTTATTTCGATTATATCTGTTATTCATCCGTCACTCTTGTGATTTTTCTGGCTCTTCTTTGAGTTCCCATAGTCCTTGATCACTCTTTTTACGGCCTCATCGGGAATGTCTCAATTTGCTCTTTTTTCTAAGTACTTAGACGTGGTGTCCACCTGTACAGTTGTATTTTGTTTTTTCGCGATTGGCTTCCAATAAATCTGTCTGTACACTTCTCGGGGATTCTACTGTGTCACCTCGTTGAAATGGAATCGCATGTCTGAGCAGAAAGATTCGAGCGCTTTTCTATTTCGTAGCGTATCCAGCTTCTTCGCGTTATGCTACATACTCTCCCTATAAAGATTTTCGAGGTCTATCATTTCTTCGCGGTTCACGACCGAATCGCGTTTTACGCTAGAAATAATGTTCCTATTCAACGAAATGATCCGCCAGAATGCTAAAACGTTTTGAGATAGTAATAAACCTTTTTTAACTTTCAAAATCCAAACTTTTGTGACGCTTTTTGTGTTCGGCATTGGGCATCGAGATCGAATCCGCTTGCGTTGTTTGGTAGCTTCTCCCTCTAAAACCCGTGTCGCTAACGTCATACTACGGGATTTTGTTTATTATTGAATAAATGGGTGTGGACAGCAGGAATGAGATTACTGGGGTATCGTTTCTTTCTTTCTGTTCGCAAACAACGTGCTCTACGATATGTTGTGCGTTCGTATGCTAAAACCGTATGGCAACTTGCCCGATGTTTAGCGTGCGCAAGCAAATTTTTTGCACGAAAAGTGCCGCGTGTATTTTTGTAACTACGACATAAAGCTAAAGCGTGGACAACAACACGCGAATGCAAAACACAGCGGACTTAGCGCAGAAACCAATACACATTAAAACATAATCCTTCACGGTTGCCAGGAATCGTACAGAAAATTGTTTCTTCGTGCTATCATTGCTGTGAATTTTGATTTACTTTGTCCCTTTTGAATCTTTATTCATATCACAAATGACTATCTTTAATAAACGAAAGTTAGATTTCTATGAAATGTCTTGTAAGTACCAAACATTATGTTCTCGAGCATTTAACGTAATTGAAATAATAACTTGCTGTATGTGCTGTAACATTTTATACTGGTGGGCTGTTTGAATTCTGTACCTTCTCCGCTGATACATATACAGTAGTCGAGATTTGCTCTCTGTGAAAATTTTAAAACATCTAAAAATTTCTACAAAGACGTAAGTTATGGTTTAAGTCAAATGTTGAAATTTGCCCTCGCAGACAAAACACGCTACAGCAACACCCGAATAGCTCCATATCGGCTTTGGAACAAAAGTTCGAATAATCGACGGCAAACATATTATACCCTAATTTCCCTAGATACACTGCTTTAAACTAGGAATTTACAACTGAACGGCAGTATGGACAAAATTGAGGTTTCTTGTTCTGGAAGCATTGTGTTCCATACAACATTTGACTTTTTTTGCAAATGCATCCTCAATTGTTTTAAAGAAAAATGTTGGGGAAGAAAATTTCTTAACAACTACAAACTAGTTTTAATGGTGAAGTCTGCGTCTCCTGTCGTTGTCTTTTCCGCCAGAAAACACAGGGCAACAGCTGACATTCCCTGCTCCAGCCCAAATCCAGACGCCCTGACCAATTCCCTTCCCCTTCGTAGTCAGCAATCCGCTTGCGATAAGTTTCAAAAGCTACACGGATTGGCCGCAATCAATTCTGGCCAAAATATGTTATGCACATTTATTATTTTTTAGCGTATTGGTTCATATTTATGTAGCTCCAAGATGTATTGATGCTGTTGACGAGCATTAAGTTAATGACTATTTGTGTTTTAAATTTTTTGTACTTGTTTGCATTTTCAGCTGTGAGAAGTTTTTAATGTTATTTTTAGTTTCTTCTGCTATTCAGATGCAGGGATGTTCACAGTAAATTCGTGGATGGTTCATTTCGGAACCGGCCATTGTGTGTTCAGATGTACGTATCTACGAAGATTTCTGCTCAACTTGATGAATTATTGAAGAATCCTTTCACAATTTAAAGAGATTAGAATTATGAAAATCGTCTTGGACATTCATCTGTTACAAACAGATGTGTCATATGGTATGATCCTGACACCCCTTGCAGAGATTCCATAAGCTACGTGTCTTGGTTTAGGGGGGGGAGGGGTTGGCTGGAAAGCTACGTGGGGGGGGGGGGGGGGAACCCGAGCCAAGCCAAGCCACGTAACTTTTCATTCATATTATTTGTCACAGTTAAAATGAGGTACAGAACACACATCAACATGTAAATATTTATTTCCGTCATTTAATAATCTTCGTATGTAATTTACGATAGTCTGACAAGAGAAAACAGTGCAAAATCTCTTCTAGAATCAATAGAGAAAAAAGCTACGCGCTACGTGGGGAGGGGGGGGGGGAAGGGGGAGATAACAGAAAAGCTAAGTGGGGGGGAGGGGGGTTGACAGGAGGCCAAAATAGAGCTACGCGGTTTATGGACTTTCACTTATCAATTAAAACATTGGTTTGAAATAAAAAACATCAGTTTAAACTTGATAGAAGGACTCATAGTATGGGGGAAGTATAGATACCTTTTGTTAATAAAGATTTCAAATAATTAAGTTCTCGAACTCATACACTATAATCTCCAATACTGGTGAAGCAATATGAATGCCCCATTTGACTGTGATCATATAGGGCGTCTTTAGCTAGGGCACTTACCTGTTTTATGGTAACGATACTCGAGTATAAATTTAGTATAATGCCTTTGAAGCCTCTCCGAAAGTACTGAATTATGGAAGCTAAAACGTTAACGGTGGAATAAATTTCGTCTGAGTAATACGTATAAGCGGGTTTGCTGGAGCACCTTACTGCTTTTTGTGAATGGGCTGTAGGGGTTATTTTGCGGCATTGAGCTTCTCCCGTGAAAAGAATTTTCCGAAAGCGCGGCCTGCGTTGTTAACAAAACAACGGAGATTTATTCGTAAATGAGAGCCGTGTATCTTGCCCTGGGAGGCGCAGTATGTGAAACTCATCAACAACGGAGCGCGGAATTCTCCGCACTCAAATTATTCAACAGCCGATTAAATAAATTGTTTATTGCGATTTTTACAAAATTAAAGTCGTTTCTCGCGTCGGAATTTCCATCGCTGAATAAAACACTCGTGTAAATTATTTGTAGATTCCGTACAAAACGCTACATTCCTTTGCAACACTTCTGGTGATCAATTGGAGGTCTCCATCCTTCTAAAATAAAGCATTTTCATTTGTATCTATCTATTTACTCATAATAAGAATACAAAGAACCCTCTTCAGTACAAAAGAGTCATTAATCAAAACATTTAACCAGGAAAGAATTTTGCCGTTTCTTATTACTGCAACGAACCACGTTTACACACTTTAGAGAGGGCAAAATACTCACTTTAACGATTCGTACAAGAAAAACTTTTGATTATTCTAATTGGTCGTAGTTAATTACTAGAATAATCAACTACTATTTTATAAATGGCATTCCTCCTTATAGCGATTCAGCTAGCTCCGACTTCCTTATTGTTTATATCGAGTGTAAATTCAACTTTTAAGGTGTAACTAGTAATCACAAGTTGAAGGAAAAAACACAGCAATCAATTAAAACCACCTACACCATAGGCAGGACTCGAAGTCTGTTCGCTATCCGCCACTCGAATAAATAGATGGCGAATACTGTTCCTGCAATGCAAGTTGAGGGCTCATTCATTATTTACGTAGTTACATTGTTGAGCTGCTGATATTAATATACCTGTCAATTGTAAAGTAGGAAACGATAAGAAGACAGCAAAACTTTTATCTTATAAACTTCATTTTTTGTTACATTATTACTGAGAGTCGAAAACTGCAAATAAACTAAATGAATAAACTCGATTTTCGAGTGAATATTTATATCGATGGCGATGAATTTTATCTGTGGATTGTCAGAGAATCACAGTGGTGAAATGTTACATATTTTCTATGACGGTTCCATAAAGACAATGGCTTTGAACTAAGCTAGATAACGTGCTGAATCCTGGGCGTGTCTTCTGGAGTAGAAGTATTTTTTTGTTTCATTGTAGAATACGGGTGGAATGAGTACACCTTCACTTCCACTGTCAACTCGCACGTCCGGTTTCTTTCTGGAAGCAGAGACCACTGAATTGCACTAGGCAGCTGCGGAAACCATAATAATGTGGTCAGCTGCTAGACATAATGAGACACTTTTCGCCGGACTAAATTATCAGATCTGGTGCAAACGGGAATCGTTCCTTTTAAAGTATTAGGATTGTCCACTTTCCAAATTTAAATTTCTAAACTACTCGTTTCTTAAGCACAATAGTGCGATGTAATTGGAAAAGTGAGGCAGGCTAAGCGAGCCAACGTTGTAATTTGTTTATCATAAAGTAAAATCGGTTAATAGTATTCATTTTAATACGATATATTAGTTGTTTATATATAGTAATTCACTGGGATCACTGTTGGTGAACGTTTTTAGATTTTACCTTTCTCTAAATGGTGTTTGCCTTTTCGGCCATCCAGATATCGATTTTGCATGATTTCTCGAGGTCAATCCAGACGAATGCCTGGATGGTTCTTCGAAAGGCCTTTCTTTGCCCCAGTCATTTTTCCGTCACTAATGAGACAATCATAAGCACAGTTTTACATGTCTACTTACAGTGGTGTATGGGGTATTGGATTTACCGTTCGTTTGTTTTGTTTTTGCTTTAGAGTAGCAATTATTATTCCGGAGAAGGAATAAAACCTAAATATCATGTAAGAAGTTTCGCTGTTCCTTCAACTATCAGAAAGTTTTAATTTCCTCTATACTTTAACGTAATGTAAGTTAGAAAAATTAAGGCATTAACTAAACAAATGTTCATAAAGAAATGTGAAAATTGGGTATTTTATTAGGAAGAGGAAATACTGTACGTAAAAGCGATCAGGTTTTAGTATCGGTACTAAGCAGAAACTTTGTTTAGGATTCTGAGTTTTGTAATGTTGTATATATCACAACTCGTTAGACTGTTAATCTTCCATGTGGTGGTTAATTTGCGTTTCCAATATATTTTTAAAAACTGAAGAATAAGTGAAGTTACTTAGTCCTAGGCAGTAGTAAATGGGATGTTTTATCGTCCAGAAGCCATTTTAAGTACAGATATTCAATTTTGTTTCAATAGTTGGGTAGCTCCAACGCCAAGCGCGAAGAGGCGGAAAAAATGATTACAAGAACGTTTTACCAAACAGATATTCAGGTTAGGAAGACATTAAAGAAACCCGAAAACCTTGGATTGCAGAAGAAATTTTAAAACAGAGAGAAATCGATGATGAACGAAGGTACAGTACAAACATTTTAGAAATTAGTAGGAAAAAGAAAAGAAAAAAATATATATTAGTAGGAAAATATTACAAGATAGGTGCAATAATTACAGGTTTTCATAAAACAATAATTTTCATTCACGGAAAGACACGAAAAGCTAATAAATATTAAAACTACCGTAACATTTTGGTACTACATGCTTCAATAGTATCAACTAGAAAACAAATACTCATTTCTGCCTAGAAGAAAGATGGGCACAAGTTAAACGGTTTTGGCACTATGCCTAATATTAGAAGGATTGATAAAGAAAAAAGATGTATATATGACATTATGCCGCAACCAAGAAGCATATCAGGGATAGTATAATAAGATTGTTCCAGAGAGTAAACGTCGACACTGAAGTAGGGAAAATTTACTGAAATTGTTTATTCCAAATATAGTGCTTAGTAGAAGTGAATCTTTGGTTGCGCGAATATCGTAAAAATAAAGAAGGAAATAGAAAAATAATTTGTGATGCTGAAAATCCATCTTTTGGAAATGATTGAGAAAAGCAACTTAGGAAAAGTCATATAAAAAGAAGAAATAAATTAGCGGGAAAAAAATGTTTTGGCACATAGGATTTACATTTGAGGGGGAGAACGATACAGGTATACAAACCTTAGAGAGAATGCAAATCATGTAACTGACCTTGGGTTGAAAAGGTATGTGGAGGTGAAGATAGAGGACTTCTCCAAAACAGTTGAAGGATTTATGACAGAAAGAATGTTTGCTGTTGTGTGCCCTCACTGGAATTCGCACGTTGTGGGTATCTTATTTCATGGCATGATCGTGACAATTTGTAATACTTATTACAACGACTTGATCAGATCATAAAGCTTTTGAAAAGTATGGTAGGTATGATTTCATATTAGGAAGTTAAAATAATTTAACTTATAACGAAAAGAGTGTACTAAATCAATATACCTTCCAGAACTGAAAGTAAACGACGCTGGTTCGATCGCAGATTCTAATTTTGTTTCCGAAATAACTCCCAGCTGAGTGCCGGGACTTTTACTTACCGTTCCTTGCCCATATCCTTCTCCCCCCACGCCTCTTGTGATTTCACCTTCAACGAAGCGTTTAGTCCGATACCTATGCTAGAATACGAAACCAGAGCGGTAACGCTAAGGCCTCGCGGAGTGGTTCCTTCAAAAAGCCATGCCCGAATTCTTTCCTACTCTGTCACCCTAATCCTTTCCTCGGCGTTAACGAGATAGCGGTAAAGGTACGTAAGACAAGAAAAGGCTGTTGTTGTGTAAGATTTAGACATCCCCGTGTTCCTATTCCGCACATGAAGCCACTACAACAAGTTCACGTGAATTTTCAGTGATCGGTATTTATCGATTATCAGCTTCGTCAAATTAAACATTCCATTGGTGATAGTGTAACGTTTTGTCCAGTGTATGGTAAAATTCAATGTTTTAGATTTCATTTTGTTTCTAAGCTAAACATTTGATTCTTTTCGTTTTTTAAAAAACCTTAAGATATTTTACTGTGGCTGATAGAATGATAAGTTCTAAGTTCAAAATTTTATAGCTGCATTTCTAATGTGCATAAAGCGATCAGTATTTCGTTTTGTCGTTCGAAAGCAGGTTTTATACGTACTGTACAATACGGCTGGTTGTTTTGCAGTCTCAACAACACAACAACCTACTCAAAATTGCATAACGACATTACAATTTTCTGTACTTATTTACTATCTTGATTTATTGGTTTGTTTAGCATATATGAATTAACTGATAATTTTTAAAATTCGATGAATGTTCATTCAATTATCATTCATATGGCACTTACTACCAAGAGTGGTGGGTGAGTGGTTAACGCTCTGGCCTCGCATTCGGGAGGACGCGGGTTGGAATACTCGTCCGGGCATCCAGATTTGACTTTTTCATGGTTTTCCCAAACCGTTTTTAATGACCTCGACGTCGACGAGACTTAAAGTCATGAGAAAAAAATACACATTACTGTGTGCTACAGGAAACGGAAAAAATGATATCAACATTTCACCTGAGAAGTACCCGAACGTGATTTCTCGGATGAATATTAATTTCTCCTCTGCTCGCCCCGTTGGCTCATCATGAGGTGATGGTGCACAGTTCCTAATCACCAAAGTCCTGAGTGAAATCCCAAACCTCGGAGTAAGGGGATACGACACTGTCGAGGGGGGGCTGAATGTGCCGGCACCGTGTTTCATTCATTCTCTATACCAATACATTTAAACAGTGTAATAAATTTTAGAAATTCAATATTTGGCAAAACAATATTCTTACAGCTTGGTTGCATTTTTTACCTATTTGTGCCCAAAAGGAATTTCAGATTTATGTCGCAAACCACCCAAAATCCGGTTCTCTTCTTATAGGCGAAGCAGTCGGCTATCCTTTCAACAGACAGGCGTGCGTGGTACGGAAATTCCTAGATTATGCGTTTCGCTGTTTATGAAAGCTTCAACATCTACCCATGAATTCCCCGCGAAATTATCTGCCGTCAGTTTATGAGCCTAAATATAACTGCACTTCACACTTCCACTCTCATTGCTATTCAAGGATCTCAAGAACCTTAAGTTTTTAAGTTTCCTTGGGGTCCAGAAATACAAATATCAGTGGTTGCTATCATTTTCCCATCTGGCACTTCATGATACAGATATTTCTATTCTCGTACATAAAGTTTAGTAGAGAAGTGATATACGCTGCCAGTCACCTTCATCTTTTTATGGCTTTACATCTCCCCGACATTGAGGATATTACAGGCGATAATGGGCGGAAAGGAGGGGGCAAAGAATGGGTAGGAATTCGGCCAGGGCCTTTTTGGAGGAACCATCCCTGCATTCGCCTGGAGTGTTTTCGAGAAACATCCTCCAGAAAGCTTTACCGCTCACCCAACACGCGTGAGACTGATTACTCATCCCAAAGAGATTTCATTTCCGGGATGATGTTACGTTTACGCATCATGTGGTCTTGCAACTACGAAAGTATGTATATTAGAATATTTACATGTGATGTCGTGTCTATTCTATTCTGAAGTAGAGAAATACCAGGCTGTCAGTTACGCAATTTCCAATTCAGGTGACTACGTGATCTGTCTTAAACAAGACTTTTTATTTGCATTATTTCTTGTTCCTCAATATTGAATTATTACAAAACTATTTAAGATGATATTTGATTATTGTAGGCCATTTTCTTCTACAGTTGCTTTGTAAATTAGTATTTGCATATTATAGCAAAACTGTACGCTGAAGATACCTCGGCGAGAGGCGAAACGCGTCCGGAAAATAAAAACAATATCCAACAGTTGTAATGGCGTATTATTAAACAGCAAATACTATTTAAGATGAGTGTGAACAGTGAGTCGCTTTGCTGAATTCTGTTGCCTCTGAAAGTTCATCTTAATAGTTAGTACGCTGCAACCCTGGTAATCCTGTTTGGGAGACTTAGAGCTCTATAAACTGTTTTTCATGCAATGTTCAGTGAAGTCTGGCCAAATTAAGACCAATTCTAATTTGATATTCGTCAGTCTTTGCTAACTGGTGTCACTCTGACTAATCCACGAATAAATATCATGACGTATTTGCTGCACCGTTTCTCTTATTTTTTATGGCCTTGTAACAGTTTCACGAAAATACTGAGAGAGTAGAATCAGTTCCCCATAAAGAATTCAGAAACACCGCATTTACTTCACTGTTTGCAGAAAACCAGAAATCAGCTTTATTTTAAAGAGCTTTAAATCGTTTGCACTTCTAAAAGTAGTTTGTCATTTTAATTCGTACTCTTATACTAATTCTGAGTATACTAGCTTCGAAGCCCGTCAAAAACCGACGTGTTGAACTTAGTATTCTGGCGGTTAATTTCTTCTCAGTTTCTTAACTAAATAGAATTGTAATTAAACAACTCTCATAACCTCGACTGTGTAGTGGTGTAATGTTTATTGTATTTTGGCTCCACTTCATCCCATTGAGTAGTTCCCTTCAAAATTAACCTATTATTTAGATTTAAACGAAATACATACCTTTCTTTATGGTTGATTTCAAATTTTAATTTAAGGGGAAAAATATTGAACAAGTACAAAACATAAAATGGGTAACCTCAATTCTATCTATCTACATCTACATCCATACTCTGCAAATCACAAACATTGTGGGTGGCAGAGGGTGCTAAGCACCAAATCCTAAACCCGAATAGCACGAGGAAAGTACGGCATCTTATTTCTCGAATCTTATCCCTCCGGTCATTGCGACCTAAATAGGTTGGAGGAAGAAGTATTTCATTAGATAGATAGATAGATATGTTCACTTTGATCCCATGTGAGAATAATCTCGGGGATGTGGAACAGTACATACACTTATTAGTAATGTCAATATTACTATATAATTGATAATATTATATATTGACAAGAAGTTAGTTATGACCCATTAGTATAACCAATATTTCCTGTAATCTACAAATACAATCCCGAGTTAGTTAATACTTATTATGTGGAACAGTGTATAAACTTGTTACCAGCATCTAACAACCAGTTATTTTCTTACCAACCAGTTACCACAACTCATAAGCAGTCAATTACTTAAAAACCTGTTAGTATCATAATTTTTTACAGCAGTTTTTGAGTGCATGCTATCCCATGTTAGTTACTATATATGAGTGAAATTTTGTAAACAGTGTAATTACTTCATTTGTCAAAAGTTTCAACAGAAAGAAAAACCATATATCATTTTAGTAATTGTGGACAACTTTGTCACCTTTCCCTTCCATACACCATATATACTATTTTATCAGTCATTCTTAGTTACCAAATTCCAAGAAGAAAATTCTTTTACAGAGTAAAATGGATTCTGAAGCAGAAACTCTTTCAGTTTGGACTTAAAGTAGTTGGGTTTTTGTAGATAACATTTAATTTCTGTTGGTAAGACATTGAATAAGGAAGCTCCAGTAAATGTTAACCCTTTCTGTACAATTGACAGTGATTTGTAATCCTTGTGAATATTATATTTATTCCTAGTATTATGGCTATGTATGTCAGCATTAAGATTGAAGTGTTCAGGATTTTCCACTACAAATGATAGTACAGAGTATACATATTGTGCTGGCATTGTTAGTAACACCCAGGTTTTTAAATAGATTTCTGCACGACGTCTGTGGGCTTGCTCCACAAATAGTTCTTATAGCACGTTTTTGCAATTTAAATACCCTCTGTGCTTGTGACGAGTTTCCCCAGAATGAGATGCCATAAGTGAGCAGGGAATGAAAATATGCAAAATATACTAACTTTCTGGTTTCTATATTAGCTATTCTAGATATTACCCTAAGTGAAAATGTTGCAGAATTCAGTTTTTTAAGAAGTTGTTGAATATGCTGTTTCCAGTTCAATTTGTTATCTATACATACACCCAGGAATTTTGTGAAATTACTTTCATTGATTGCTTTTCCTTCTGATATCACATTATAGCTGTCCTTTGTTTTATTTTTTGTAACAAACTGAAGTAACTGTGTCTTTTCTACATTAAGTATTAGTTTGTTGGCACTAAACCACCTGTTAATTTTCTTTATAGCATCATTTGCTGTGTTTTCGAGGTTTTGTGCTGATGGGTCTTTCAACGATATGCTGGTATCATCTGCAAAGAGCACCATGTGTTCATTATCACCTAGTATATGTGGGAGATCATTTATATAGATTAAGAACAGCAGAGGGCCAAGAATTGAGCCCTGAGGCACACCACATTTAACTATACCCCATTCTGAGTTTATAACATTTCCTGTATTAGCATCTTTCAGTGATACACATTGCTTTCTATTTTCCAGGTAAGATTTAAACCAAAGTCCTGGCTTACCACTAACTCCATAGTGGTCTAATTTACCTAGTAGAATCTCATGATCAACACAGTCAAAAGCCTTAGCAAGATCACAGAATATACCTAGGGAATTTAATTTTTTATGCATTGATTCCAGTATGTTGTTTACAAAAGCAAAAATTGCTGAATCTGTTGAAACGCCTTGTCTAAAACCAAACTGTACTTTACTGAGTAGGTCATTCTTTTGTAGATGTGCATACACCCTTCTGTACATTGCTTTTTCAAAGATTTTTGAAAATGCTGGTAGAAGTGAAATGGGTCTGTAATTCTCAATTTTTGAGGTATCACCCTTTTTATAAAGCGGTTTGATTATTGACTTCTTGAGTGAGTCAGGGAAGATACCTTCTTCAAAAGAACTATTACAAATATGACTAATAACTCTACTAATGCTGGTGTTACATTGTTTCACTACATGGGTTGAAACCTCATCATAACCAAATGACTTTTTATTTTTGAGGGATTTAATAATTTTTTCAATTTCATTTTGACTGGTGGGAAATAGAGACATAGGTGCTGTTTTTGGTGACAAGGATTTAAGTATTGCTATAGCATCCATATTCCCATTATATTTTCCTTTTATTTTTTCAGCAACTGTTAAGAAGTAGTTATTGAAAGCACTTCCTACATAAGAGGGGTCATTTACAAGTTTATCATTAACGCTTATAGATATAGGTTTGTGTTCAGGGGATGATACAGTTGTTTCCCTTTTAATAATGTTCCAAACACTTTTTATCTTATTATCTGAACTACTAATCTCATCATTTATGGCCAAACGTTTAGATTCTTTTATTACTTTGGTTAAAATTCTACAGTATGTTTTGTAATGTTGTTTGAGAAGCCTATTATCAGTATTCCTAACTTTTACATATAATTCCCTTTTATGTCTGCAAGATGTTTTAATACCAACTGTAACCCAATTTTTGTTTACTTCGTTTTTGACCAATTGGAGCTAGTTTTGTAGGGAGACACCTTTCGTAAATTTCCAAAAACCTTTGGTGAAAGTAATTGAATTTATTATTTACCCCTTTTAATTTATAAACAGTGCTCCAGTCCTCATTGAGAAGTTCATCATTTAATGTTTTTATTGAATTGTTCTTTAATGGCCTAACTCTGACAAATCCTTTCTTTTTGTTATTTTCATTTCCCACAACATCCAAAGTAATTATTTGAGCATTATGGTCTGACAAACCATTTTCCATTGGAATTGTTCCATGTATTTCTAATTTATTGGGCTCTACAAAAATGTTATCAATAATGGTACTACTATTTTTTTGTGTTCTAGTTGGGAAATTTACAGTTTGATAGAGATTGAATGATCTAAGCATTCCTAGAAGATAATCTGTCTGGTTACATTCTACAGCAAAATTTATGTTGAAGTCTCCACAGAGGATAATTTCCCTTTTAGTTCGTGATAAATTTATTAGAACCGCTTCAAGTTTATTACAAAATTTACTGAAGTCTCCTGTGGGAGCCCTATAAACTGTCAGCACTATAAGATATTTGTTTTCTAATTCTAACTGTATTGCACAACATTCAAAATCTTGTTCTATACAGTATTTACTTACATCTAACGATTTTGTCTCAGTATTTTCTCTTACATATATTGCTGCACCACCCATTCTCATCTCTGACCTGCAATAACATGAAGCTAATCTATATCCAATAAAAGGGAGGAAACATATTTCAGAATTCTTTAGATGATGTTCTGTCAGACATATGATATTTATGCTAAGATTCAATGATTTTTGGGTTTCTTCTATAGATATTATCAACTCATCAAGTTTGCTTGCGATACCCCTAATGTTCTGATGGAACAAAGCTATTTTAGACTGACATTCTTTATTTTTGACTGTAATGTCATTATGTACATTTCTTAAATAACTCTTCCTACTCTTGAAATTTGGCCTAAAAAAGACTGAGTCCTACCACCAATTACCACTGGGATGGGGTTCACATCCAACCTGCCTCTCCTGATGCTACTGGCAATCATTTGCGTTAGCCTCTGCTTGCCCCGAACATTCAGGTGGAGTCCATGGGAGGTATGGTCACTCCGTGTTATGCAAGAAACATCTATCAGACCAATGTGTGTTCGGTCAGCCTGACACAATGCACGCTTCAGATCTGCCTGTGTACGCTGTACATGACCACGCATCCGCACTCGTAATTTAAAGATTTTCGGATATTCTCAAATAAATTCAGACGCAAACTACGTCGTCTGTCTTCCAAACTATCCCAGCCCAATCTATGTATCAACTCTGTGACGCTTTCATAAGGGCTGTAGCAGCCACATCTATAGACAGAACACAACGACAACATCCACATGGAACGAATATAAATAAACACAAAGCAACTAATAATTAATATATGCATGTAAACAGAATACATACGCTCTTTATGGTTGGTTTGCAATTTAAAACGTTGAACCACTGGATTGCTATTAAAGTGTTATCTATGGATACTGGCCGTTACTTTGCGTTCAGTTAACAGAGAAGCCCAGGGTCGCTTTGCCGTGCTTGATTGTGCTAGGGTCTGGCATTCGGACGGACGTGGGTTCAAATACCCGTCCATCAATCCAGATTTCGGTTTATCACTCAAATCAAATCCCAAGATGATTTATTCAAAATGCCGTGGCCTGATTCTTCACATTTCTCACCACCGATCCCTAAGCAAAAGTAAAAGAACTATCAGTGTATAGCCAAATTTCTTCCAGTTGAAGATTTGTAGAAAATAATCGCCCTCGATATCGGTGGCGATACGACTGACGTGTCTATGGCGTGTAGTGACAGTAAACCTGGAAGTAATGGCTAGAGCAGTAATCGAATTAACACTCTGTTAAAAGTTAAATGTCTGGTTGTAGGGATTAGTACAATTACCACTCTTCCCAAATTCAAAACCGCTTAAAATGAGAAAAAGGGCAACTTCTGTTGTCAGCGTGCAACTCTTAGTGCAATAAATCACTCCAAAGAATGTATGGAAGTTATTATTTAGGTTTGGTAAATGGCTTCACCTTTTGTTACAAAGCTCGAATAACTATACGAACAAATAGTGTTAATGTTTGTCTTGGACTGGAAAGAGGGCATAATGAAACAGTTTATTTCCGTACCAGTTTCTGTAACAAATCGCGGTCTCCCATTCTGATAGGAAGATGTCGTCCAGGCAGATGTTCCTGTCTCTCATTATCACCTTGATTCTTATACTTATAATAAATTAATTTAATTTCTGATTACATTAGTGTGCTTAAAATTTTAACTTTCTTGTGTCGTGTAGGATAATCGAAGTCCTTTATACATTATTGAGGTCAGAAATGTACAGTTTTTCTGGATCATCATTTCTAATATTCAATTTTTATTAATAATTAGTGTCACACCAATGCAACTTAATTTGTTTATTTTATTTTCACTTTATTCTCTGGAGAATCTTCAGCAGTTCTATCTGTTCAGTGTATATATAAATAATTTCGTCATATTAGTTTTCATGTTAGTAATGGGGATAGAATCATTTCTTTTGAAGCCTAGAATTTCACCATCCAAAGTAGGTCTTCAACAAATATTTTTTCTCCTTTAAGTTTTTTTGACCGAATGTGGTGGAGGAGGGGTAACGCTCTGCCCTCGCATTCGGGAGGACATCCAAATCTGGGTTCTCCGTAGTTTATTGAAATCACTCCACGCGAATACCGGGATGGTATGACCGAATTCCTTCCCCACCTCTAATGACCTTGACGTCGACAAGTCGTAAATCCACGAGTAAAAATAAAGAAGTTCTTACGTGTGTCAATCCGTACTTTCTTTGGAAATGAAAATCTGTTCGTTTATCTTATCTTTCGGCGTACTTCTATTGCCTTTCTATTCCTGCCCAGTTCTGTCTTTCAAACTTGATTTGTGGTAGCATCATGATCAGCTTCCTTCTTTAACTCCAGATGTCCATGATGTTCTATATTCATTTCTTTTCTGACCTTGTTGTTTCAGCGTTGCAGAAGTCCGACCTAGGGAATGTGTGGTTGAATCAGTGTTGTGTTGTCTGTACTTTCTAGAACGAATATTTGTACGTATTATGGAAAATCAACATATAAGCTTGGAAAGAAGTTGTTGCCGCCTGAATAGCTATATAAAAAAAAACACCTTAAGCTTTCAAATTTGTATTATAGTTATTTTTCTACTTTCATTTAATGTTAATTTTATTTCTCAAATATCTGTTGTGCTGTCGAGTACCTTCCTCTTTTCTTCTCTAAATCCATGGCTTTCAATATATCCTCTGTAATTTAAAGCTTTGGGATTTCCTTTATTCTGATGTTCAGTGTTTTTCTTTTTTCTATCGTCTCACTCCACAATATATTTTTTAGCCGAATTCTCTTAAAATGTATCCGTAGTCCCGTGTTTACTGTTTTGGTTTGTACATTTCCAGTGCGTGTATTTGGTATTCGTTCGTTTTTTAAATTGATGTGTCTCAAAACTTTAAGCTGTTATGTGAGTGGAGACTTTTCCGGCGTACTGATGCAGTAAAATCCTGTCGGGTGTCCAGCCAGAACACCTGATGAAGACAGCACAGCTAGCTGTCGAAACAACTCCATCTGGCTGGACACCCGACAGGATTTTATTGTAAGCTGTTGTTTATAATAATATTCGAAAACTGTGTATTTGTAGCAACTAGTTTACTTTTTTTTTTTTTTTTAGTCTCGTTTCTTTCCTGCTAGCTGGAAGTTATTTTCAGAACTTGCCACTTTTCATTTTCATATTGCAACATATGAGTCGCCTAAAATTGATTTTTTCTCTTTTGCGTTTAATTAGATGTGAAACCGGTTCAAATATGTTCTTCTATTTGATCACTGGTACTGGTGCGAGATTAGTTCCTATTCTTACGGCCCACAGTACTTTCATTTGAACGCTTCTGTTATCTAGACCTCTTACGCTAGTAACTCCATAGGTTGTATGTGTGTTAATTATTCACTATTCAACGGGTTAGAAATCTTGCGCATCCTTCCACTCCGTCGAGACGCCACGTTCAATTCCAGAGGTGTGGATTATGGAACAATACGACAGCCAGTTAGATTAATTGTACCGCCTACACACATACACGTTGTGTAAGAACCAGAAATTGTTTCTGAAACCTGGTGCTCCACATTCCAGTCCGGCATTTAAAGTGTTTTGTATTTCATTCTGAGTGGGAATGGTTTCCTGGTTTTCTTCTCATCATCTGCCCCAGCTAATTATTATTTTTTTTTACTTGTGGCTTTACGCCTCGTCGACGTCGAGGTCATTAGAGGCGGGATGGGACTCGAGACAAGGAACGAGCCTTTTGAAGGAAGCATCCCGGCATTCGCCTGGAGTGATTTGGGGAAACAATGGAAACCCCAAATCTGGATGCCAGGACGGGGATTCGAACCGACGTCCTCCCGAATGTGAGGCCATATAGATTTTCCTAACTCTATATTTTGTAGTGATAATTTGGTATACTGCGTAGGTGTTGCACAGTTTTCGCTATTCCATTGCTTCGTAATGATTTAAAAATAAGTAACACTGATTTTTTAACCTATCTAAAAAGGGACCAGTTTACAGTTAAAGCCAAAATGGTGCTATGTAGGCTTCGTATTCTTGAGTTATGAAATGTTTCTCCGTCATATTCATAACTAATGTGTGCTATTAAAATTGAACATCCGGTTTGCAAACCATTGACCTTCGGGAGAACCTTTGTTCCCAAATCACAATAGTTACATAAAAACTTTGTTTTGGTTCATAGAGCCGTCACGTTTCTCTCCACTTTTCTGCGGTTATTTTCCTGATGAATGTATATGAAGGGAATAGAAAAGACTTATAGGAATTTGCACAGAATGAGCAATCGACTGTTAAGTATACAATCAACTCAAGAAATGTGTGTAAACCGCACCGAACGTTATAAGTTTCAAGTTTATTTTTGTAGCTCCGATTAAGATGAAACAGAAATCTGTTGCCTCGGAACACAGCCGGTGTGACGCCAAGAAATTTGGAACTAATCGGCTTAGAGCGAGGCATTTACATCTGACGAATTACAACTGTAATTCATACTATAAAGCAGCATAAATATGTAAAAGTAATCAAAAGATTCGTGTGTAATTTTCTTCAAAATCCTTTCTCGTTTCTTGCAGGAAGTTCGTTATTATATTCTTGAACACGAATATTATCACAACTAGTTTTCCTATTAGCTGGCCTCACGGCTATAACGTACAGAATTACAACATTAACCACCACATCGGTATGAAAATAATACTAAAACTGCGTTCCGTGCATTTCTTTCAGACATAAATGTTATATAGCTGAGTGTTATACGGCAGTTATTCTATTTTCCGTCGTCGGCGTGTCGGGTTAATGCTGCTCTGCGGTGACAGTTGGCAGAGCCTGCCCGGCCGATCGATGGGTGGTGGGGGAAGCACGTGTTGCGCCGCCCCGCGGCCTTGTGACGTCACGCATACCAACCCCCGATCCGGAATAATGTGATCCCTTCTATATGGAATTTTTGTTAGCTTGCAACCTACACCATCACTTTCAGCTATAAAATACTTTTGCAGTTACTCGTTGCGAACATTATCCTGTGTGTCATTCTGTACTGCTTATTAGGGACCGTGCATAAACCACGTAGCTCCATTTTGGCCTCCTGTGAACCCCCTCTCCCCCCCCCACACGTAGCCCTACCTGGCTTTTGCCTTTACCCCCCCCCCCCACCTAGCACGTAGCTTTTTTCCCTATTGATTCCAGAAGGCATTTTGTACCGTTTTGTCTTGTCAGAGTATTGTAAATTACATACGGAGATAATTAACTGAGGGAAATAAATATTCACATGCTGTTGTGTGTTCTATTCCTCATTTTAACTGTGAAAAATGTTATGAAATGAAAGCTACGTGGCCTGGCTCGAAAACCCCCCCCTCTCCCCCCACGTAGCCCAGCGTAGCCTTCCAGCCAACCCCTCCCCCCCCCCCGGACCAAGCCACGTAGTTTGTGCACGTTCCCTTAGGCAGCGTCCATGGCCTCCTGTGAACCCCCTCTACCCACGTAGTTTTTTTCTCCATTGATTTCAGAAGACATTTGGTACTGTTTTTTCTTGTCAGCCTATCATAATTTACAAATCGAGATAATTAAATGGTGTAAATAAATATTCACATGCTGTTGTGTGCTCTGTACCTGATTTTAACTGTGACAAATAATATGAATGGAAAGCTACGTGGCCTGGCTCGGAACACCCCAACGTAACTCAGCGTAGCTTTCCAGCCAACCCCCCCTCCCTCTTTTTTTTTAGACCGATCCACGTAGTTTATGGACGGTCCCCTAGTAGAAATATTATATATTGTATTCAATAAAAAATCTTTAACTGCGGGTGTTCCTACCGTTTAATAATTCAGTATCAGTTGTTTTTTTGTGCTTTTTTCTTGCTTGTCCGCAAATGGAAGCTGTTGTTCGACGAGAAGATTAACACAGAATCATAAATAACATTTAACAGTACCCGCAATACCAAACTGAAATTTAATTATTTTTCTACATCTGCAGTCTCAGTACCTCATTCCATATCAACCTATAGACCCTTGATTATACATTTTACATCACAGTGGGTATACCTAGCTCATGTTGTCCTGGTGTCCCATGATCCACGCGCTCATTCTATCCTGCCCAGGCTCTTCAAGATAATGCTCCTAAACTATTGTCTACCACGCCCCCTTCTGTCAAAAGAAAAGTTCCCTCGCCCCTTCCCCCTTTTGCGATTTTTTTTTTGTCATCAGTCTTTTGACTTGTTTGATGGAAACCTCCATCCCTTCCTATCTTGTGCTAACCTCTTCATCTCTACATATCCCCTACAACCCACGTCCTCAATTATCTGCTTCATATATTCTAATCTCTATCTTCCTCTACAGTTCTTACCTTCGACTGTTCCCTCCACCAGCAAATTAACTAATCCGACATGTCTCAAAATATGACCTACCAGCCTCTCTCTTCTTTCTGTAAGCTTCTTCCACAAACTTCTTTCCTCACCCATCATTTACAAAACTCGTTCATTTGTTACTTTGTCTGTCCACTTAATTTTCAGCATTCTTCTGTAACACCACATTTCAAATGCTTCAATTTTCCTTCTTTCCGGTATTCCTAAAGTCCATGTTTCGCTACCGTTAAGTGCTGTAATCCACACATAGATTTTTAAAAACTTTTTTCTAATTCCTAGATCAATATTTGAAACTAAAAGATTTCTCATTTTCATCAAGGCTCTTTTTGCTATAATTTAGTATTAGAAAGGTAAATGCCTTCTTCTCAGTACTGACAAACACGTTTCTGAGGGAACTCGCTAAGTCTGTGATGTTAGAATAAAGGTTTTCATTTCTAAGAGGCGTTGAAGGAGACCCGCAGTTCTATTCTACACTAGACACCACCTCCACGTCACATGCTGTTCTGCGGACGCGGAAACGTGATTGTTCTGCCTGGGTAACTGCGTCGCCGTGCCGTCATTTCATATTCAAGTTTTTCTATCTCTGCTGTAATTGATTTATTTGTTTAAGAGTGATACCAACTCTGCCATTAAATTTTTTAAAAATATATGCCTTCAGTTCACAGAGATTTGTGAGTTGCTAATATGAAATCGCCGATGAAGCAGAAACATTGTGAAATGGTATTAGCGGTGTTAATATACAATTATTGTTGAACCGTTTGTGCTAGGTCAGTTATAATGATCGCCAACATTCACTTGTGCTGCGCCATTGCGGAATGGCAGGGGGGAGAGAGAATGCACCCCTTTCTCATAAGGGAGCGGTCATAGACTACGTGGCTCGGTCTAGAAGGGGGAAGGGGTTCCGAGTCAGGCCAGGTAGCTTTCAGCTACAGAACACACAACAGCATTTAAATATTTATACCCACTATTTAATTATTCCCGTATGTAATTTACTATAGTGTGACAAGAGAAAACAGTACAAAATGGCTTCAGGACTCAATAAGGAAAAAAGCTACGTGGTACGTGGGGGGGGGGGAGGTTCACAAGAGGCCAAAATGGTGCTACGTAGTTTATGTAGTTTGCCACTGTTTGTGTATGAGTGGCAACAAATCATCTCCTTTGCTACTCTGGTCCAGAGTCCTATTGCTTCTTTGCGTAGTCCGATTTATAACTGTTGTTGATACATGAATACATACAGATTTTATGTGATGTTTTAAGTTACTTAAAAACTTGATAATTTACGTACAGCCAACACTACCTACACATTGTACAGTAGAAGACCGAGTAATTCGCACTCCCAGACAGGGCAGAACAATCTAATGGTATAGTTTGCGTTGCTCGGCTTTATATGCTCAGAGAGTCGGGAGAAAATTCTTCATCTCTCAAAATGGGGAGGTTGTGTAGCATCCACCCAACGATAAGTTACACAAATCATTTTTTTTTCCTTCTAGCTTTGCGCCTCGTCAACGCCGAGGTCATTCGAAGCGCGAAAGGAATGAGGAAGAGGAACGGGAAGCAATTCGGCCATAACCTTTTTTGAAGGAACCATCCAGGAGATTTTAGGAAATCTGAATGGTCGGACGGGGATTCTAACCCGCGTCCTCCCGAGTGTGAGGCCACCATGTTGGCAGATCCTTAAAAAAAACTTTGCTGATGTTCTGTATCCTCAGTCAGCAGATGTGAACTACACAGTCCAGTCACATTAATGTGACCACCACTCAAAAACCAGAATCACCACCTTTGGCAGAGCGGACCGCTGCGAGGCGTGCAGGAAGAGAGTCAATTAGGTTTCTGAAGGTGTTCACTGGGATATTGAGCCATGCCGACTCCAGTGCCAAGGCCAGCTGCGCTAGATTACGCGGTTGAGGATCCATGGCGCGAACAACCCGATCGAGGTGGTCCCACAGATTCTCGATTAGATTTAAATCCGGTGAGTTTGCTGGCCAGGGGAGTAAGGTAAACTCATCCTGGTGCTCTTCGAACCACGCACATACACTGTGAGCTGTATGACACCTCGCATTGTCCTGCTGGTAGATGCCATCATTCTGAGGAAAAATTATTCGCATGTAGGGGTGGACATGGGGTCCGCAAGGACAGAAACGTACTTGTGCTGATCCATCGTGCCTTCCACAATGATGAGTTCACCCAGTGAATACCAGGAAAACATTCCCCAGACCATAATGCTCCCTCCTCCACCCTGGATCCTTCCGGCAATTGTTGCAGGGTGTTTGCTTTCAGATGTTTCACGCCGTATGCGCTAACGTCCATCTGTCCGATGGAGCATAAAACGTGATTCATTGGAAAAAGCCACTCTGTCGCCTTCGTCGCCGATGAACAGCAGTCAGCATAGGTGCATTAACCAGGCGTCTGCTGCGGAGGCCCATGCGCAGCAATGTTCGCTGAACCGTTGTTGAGGATACACTCTTGGTAGCCCCTTGGTTCATCTGGGCGGTCAGTTGCTCAACAGTTGCACGTCTATTTGCCCGAACGCATCTCCGTAGCCGTCGTTCACCTCTGTCATCTATAGGCCATGGTGCACCACATGTTCCACGCCGCTGATTTTGAATAGTGCCATTTACTTTCACCACGGCGGCACGTGAACAGTCCACAAAATTAGTCGTTTCTGAAATGCTTCCACCATTGGCCCGAAAGCCAGTAATCATGCCCTTTTGGACGTCGGATAAGTCTCTACGTTTCTGCATTACGCCAACGACTGAAATGCTTTCCGACAGACAGACGTCAATAACTGGGAAAGCGGTGGTCCCAGGTTGTGCGCAGGAGCGCATCTCCTTCCAGTTTACCAGTTTGGTTGGCATGTTCGGTGTGTCATGATCAGGTTGTTCCTACCCGGTGTGCTGTTTCCTTATTGGTGGTCGAGGATTTTCTTTGGCCACCTTAATCTGTCGTTATAGGTGGGTTCGGCTCCCAATGCTGAGATCAAAGGATTATTTGATTTCTGCGTATTTTCGTAAAACTGCGTAGCCAGTTGTTGGATTCTGACTCGAAATTTCGGTAATCCACTCAGTCGATGAAGGTCATCTGTCCTCGTGTCCCTGGGTAGGTGATGAGCAAATCTGATGGCTCTATTCTGGATAGTTTGCAGTAGCTGAAGGTATGCTTGCGCCGTGTTGCCCCACACTACCGCAGCGTACTCCAATATAGGCCTAACTAGGGCAGTGTATAGGCGGATCCCTAGGTCCGGTCTTAGTTTGGATGTAGGATGCCATAGGACACTCCACTGTAATGTGCTGCCCCCTGCCTTCTGTGATTGGTTATTTCACGCTGACGTCGAAAGTAGGTGGTGGTCACATTAATGTGACTGGACTGTGTATTTTTCTATCGCTGTCTGGGGGTGGATGGTTGCCATATGGTTTTAACATTTTGTTTCAGCAAGAATTTTAAAATTAACTTTCAGAAAAGAGTAAATGTGTTGGGAAAATTGAAGCAGTCCAGGAAGGAATGCGACAAACGATATTTCTTTTATGAAAACTTCCCATGTATTATCGCGTGAGCCTGTGTCAGCCATACAATAACAGCTGTGTAAGTAATTCCCTCCAGATCTCATTTTTCTTAGACGTCATCAGGCAAAAATAGAGCGCGTACATTATTAAGGACGTTTATCCTGTCATATTTCTTTGTGGCTAAATACACCCACGGATATATTCGATTTAAATATTTTATTATATGGAACCTGTGAAGTTATATCGAGCTGTATATCTTGCCTTGTTAACAACATGACAAAGCATGGTGGGCGAGGGAGACTCGAGTTGGGAGTGAGTTTGGTATCGACAAGTTTTCATTCAGTCCCAAAAATATTGAAATCAATAATTTCCACGGTTCTGGCGTATGTGACGTGATGCAGTAACGAAAGTGACACTTTCAACTTATGAATAGGGTTGTGGAATTCCTGATAATATTGCTATATATTATTATTATTACTATTAGTCATTCTTGCCCTTGAGGACAGTGTTTAAACTCAAATTTTTCTTCTTCCTTTCCTCTTTTCAGAGCCTCTTCATACGTTCATTATGTTCCTGTTTCCCCTGTTCTGCCCCTTTTGTTCCTGTTTTCCATGGAATCAATTGGTTTCCTGACTGAGCCATATACCACATCGAAGATCCTCTTTGTCTTCGAATTAAGAATTTATCCAGTGTTTCGACAGGGTAGTTAGAACTAGGGATGGTGGTGCCTTAATGCGCGTGTATGGAACACGTGGTAACATCACAATTTTCAAGATATTTTTGATGACGTGGTGTGAGGACTGACAATTACATTACAGGTTAACATCTGCCCACTAATGTATTAGACAAAGCAAACATTACAGGATTTGAAATACACTGAATTAAGTACTCCAGTTGCCTATAAAAAACTTATCGCGGATGCGAAACGTTTAGAAAATGATATGTGAATATGTGATCCGTTCATATTCGGTTTCCTTCGCCGAAGCCACAAATTGTAGTTGCGTCCACGTATAATACTGTTACGCCGGTCCTCCAAGTGCCAAAATAATTGTAAATGAACGATTGCCTTTCGGGTTAATAACATTAGCTTGGGCACTCACGCAAGACCTCAGTTATTTGCTGCGTACTTGTAGCACAGCAAGAGATGTGATAAAATAGGAGCAGAATTGATTTATGATTGTGTCATTATGTGTTTTTTATGTATGAATGTGTTTTTGTGTACATATGTGTTTTTGTTATGTGTGTGTGTTATGTTTTTGTGTTTTGTGTGTGTGTGTGTGTGTGTGTGTTGTGTTTTTGGTGTGCGAGTGTTTCTTGTTTTGTGTGTGTGTTTTATTTTGCTTCTTAAGTTTAATTTTACTTAGCAAAGTGCTACGGATACCAACGTCAATTTTGAACCATGTTTTTCTTAATCGCAATATGAGAATGCTTATGTGGTTACTGAAGATAAATGCATGGATGACTAGTGTCTTTGATCTCTTCGCTTCAGCAGAAATCCTTAAGTTGCCGTGTGAATAGGATCTGTGCTGCCAATCTGATAAGTCTGACGGCCGTTAAAACGCTGTCATCCCCTGGTAGTGAAATATCAACAATTCTAATTTCCGTAAGCATCTAGGACAATGTTGTCCTGGTTCCACCATTCCCGACCTGAATAATATAACACACATTAGCGCGAGCTTACACGGTTCGCAGAAAGATGGCACCATTTGGATACCTTAGTTGTAGACAGAATTACGAAGGAACCTGTTGTAGTGTATTTTGAGACAGTAAGTCATGATATGAACAATGTTATCAGAATCTTTGTATGCCTGAAAATATTACAAGACACTTTTAATGAGCTATAACGTTGTATTTGTTTATAACGTTTTGTTTGACAAAGTATGTTTCGGTATTTAAAAAAAAAAAAAAAATCATCCCTTTCTTTTCTTTTCAGTGTGACTAAGGAAAACTAAAAATGTTGGCAGAGTCCAGGAATGAAAACCAGTTTATGCATCTCGCCACTCTTAAGGACTGTTAGTAAATCAAGTTGAAGTTGATAAAATATTGTCGTTTTAAATGCAATGTTTCTGCAGGGTTGCTTAGTGAATTAGTTGTTAACACACATCACGTACGACAGTAAACATATATAAGTTACCTATTAACAATCACCGCACCGAGCGTGGTGGGTGAGAGGTAACGCTCTGGCCTCGCATTCGGAGGGACGCGGGTCAAATCCCCGTCCGGCAATCCAGATTTGGGGTTTCCATGGTTTCCCTAAATCAGGGGTGGCCAACCGAAATGATCTTGTGGGCCACTTTGGAAATGCATCATAACTCAGCGGGCCGTATATAAAATTATATAACTCCATATTAGATTTAGATTAAGAGTGAAACATAGAACCTGTCATATTACATGTTCCAAGATGCGAGTGCATCATGACTTCGCAGAACATAATTTTTATTCTGCGAACTCATAACTGTAAACTCGTAAATAGAACAGGCAATACCTGTCATATATTCCCATGAATATTATTTTAAAATCAAAGCTAATTTTTTCTCGTAGTTTCGACAGTTACTTTTTCAATATATTTATGTACAAATAATTTATTTTTCGATACATTGGTTTTCACTACTCTGGCCATTATAAAATAAATATTTTTTTTGTGAAAGAGTGATGATTCTCTTGGGCCCGACGTGTCGCAGGGGCCCGCGGGCCGCTTGTTGACCACCCGTGCGCTAAATCATGCTGGGATGGTACCTGCCGAATTACTTCCCCTTATCTCCAGTCCTTTCCCGCCTCTAATTACCTCGATGTTGACGAGGCATAAAGCCATAAGCAAAGAAATTCCTAGCTGCCGTAATTTATATTCTAGCTTTTCAAATATCTCTTTTCTCTGACTCTAGCTTATTGCAACGTTTTTAATCCGAGGACCAGTAAAATTACGAAAAATAATTCTACATACCACTAATTTATTTTTTTCCCCCCATGTGTAACTACCGACCAACTGTACTAACTATTAGTGGGCTAACACCTGCAACAAAATTCGTATAAAACAATCCTTAAAGGAACTTCGCTCACTTTGAATCAAACTGGAAATTTATTTGATTATAGTAACAGTGCAGTAATATTCTCATATCCTGGAAACACTGATTTTTGTCTGAAGTGTGCTGTATCAATTTTGTGTAGACAATTTTTATCAATTTATTTTTAATTCCGTAAGAATTAATGTTTTGATATTCTGCCTGCGCAGCACTTGCTCTAGAATGTTGAATTGTCCATAAAATCCCGTGGTTTCTAAAATACTGAAGAGGAATTTTTGCTGTAACAAGCAGAATGAATGGGTATATTGACTCTGCAGTACCTGGACAGTATCAAGTATTCTTCAATGCAATAGTAGATTCTCTACTAAAAATAAAAGGGATGAACGTTAGAACTAATGTAATTACGCCAGTAACTTCACAGTCTTTTGAGCGTGAAAGAAAGAATGTGGGTAAGTAGTGTTAGGGGGCATCCACAAATTACGTGAGGTGTTTTTCCGGATTTCTGGACCCCCCCCCCCTTCCACCTGGTGAGATTTCGTGAGATCTGGCCGGACCCTCCCCCCCCCCCCTGTGGTGACATCTGGTCCGTGAGAGAAACCCCCCCCCCCCCCTACAAATCGCCCTGGAAACTTTTGTACAGCTTTTTTAGGTCACAGCCTCACTTTTTGACGTCTAAAATCGACTTTGGCACAAATTGTAGACCCTTTTTTTTATCTCTCCTGTCCAAAACTTTTTCGCAAAATCTCACGTGAGGTTTCCGTAGACCCCCCCCCCTCCCTCTTGGTGAGATCTGGTGAGATTTCGCCGGACCCCTCCCCCCCCCCCTATTTCACCTCGCGTAATTTATGGATGTCCCCTTATCTACTAGACGGCCTACTTTGCTTTTCGTTTCCATAAATACCCCGAGCTAATGTTTAGTGGTATTGCACGAGAGGAGCTCTAATGAGTGCTTAAACATGGAGAATATTTCATATTTGGCAGTGAAAGATCCGGGCCCGGCTTAAAGCTGACATGTCAGGTCGTTACCGGAGCCCTTCAAATTGCCCAGCTAACGCGAAACACTTCTTTCAACACATACTGAGCACAAATATTGTGTGCGCGTTCTTTTTCTATTTGTATTCAGATTTTATCTACTGCTACGTGTAAGTAACTATAGTATCACAGTGTAAATGCTGTCGATAGTAGTATTTACAAGTCTACTAGATTGATATTTTAATAAAGCATTCATTGTCTACCAGATATCAATTCTTCGTGTAACCCCACAACCATCAACAGCTTTATCAGCGCAAACTATTATCAGTTGAGATTTACAAAATAAGGAGCGATAAAGTTGGCGGTGATTTGAGGAAATTTTACTAACACTGTTAGTCACTTTAAAATTGAAGCACTGAAATTTAATCCCCAAGGAAGTCTTTTGTCTGCTAGTATTAGTAATATACAAACAAGTAGATATTTAGAGTGTAGTTCCATGGTGCTACTCGTATTTTAATGCATGCAGCCAAGCGTGGTAGGTGACCAGTAACGCTCCGGCCTCGCATTTTGAAGGACGTCGGTTCGAATCCCTGTCCATCCATCCTGATTAAGGTATTCAATGGTTTCCAGAAATCATTCCAGGAGAATACCAGGATGATTCCATGGCCGAATTCCTTTCCGTTCCTTGTTCCCAATCATCTCCCACCTGTAATAATCTTGACATCGATGAGGCTTGAAGCCATAAGAAAGAAGAAAAGTCGAATGAATGCCTTAAAGGTAACTAGTAAATATATTTCGCTTATGTAGGATCCAGAGATATAAAGTTCGCTGGTAGGGTTAAGACCATATCTTCGGCATTCAAGGACGAGACAGTAATCGGCCTCTCTACGTATAAAAAAGGTTATCGTTTTGCAAGGACGTCACTTAGTCACTGTCCATCAAATCTCGCAGAGACTAAAATAGAAACGAATTCGATGTGTATAGCTGATTCCTTCTTTAGTTTTTCTGGAATTTTCCAGATTCATTTTTGCTGCTCGCCATCTACCTGTTTCTGCTTCGTCAATCTTAATGTGGTCAGTAATCATCCAGTATATTACGTTTTGAATTCCATCTGGATGTTCTGTAATTTGATTTGCTCGAGGCATAAGACAATTACACTATGGTAGTATGGAATTGGTATGCAAAGAAGATGACAGTAGTATAAAATCAGACCTATTATCGATTTAGCTTTAAGATATTTTTCATAGAACTTATGTCAGAATCTTTATTGATATTCCTGAGGCATTGTGGTTATGATTTGTTTATTTTGATTGAAGATTATGGGTGAAGTAGCATGTTTAATATTTGATAAGTTGGTAATAGTGTATTACCGAGCGTGGTGGGTGACTGATAACTCTCTGGCCTCGCATTCGGGAGGACGCGGGTTCGCATCCACGTCCGACCATTCAGATTTTGGCTTTCCATGTTTTCCCCAAACCACTCCAGGCGAATGGTGGGATGATTTAAAATGGCATTGCCTAATTCCTTCCATTGCCTTTCCCGCCTTCAACGACCTCGACATGGAAGAGCACGTTTGTTTCCCCTACACCTGCGTATGTCTTCTAGCACTGTTCGCCAGGGTAACTAGCTGTGATGATGAAACTAAATGCTGATATGTTCATACCGCAGTTTATTCCTTATAACTCGGTTGCCGACCGTTATCGGCCAGTACACATTGTATCCGGTTCGGGATTAGCAGACATGAATATGCTGTCATTAAATGAGAACAGCCATGCAAATTTAAGTTAATTTATATGCATTCATTATAGAAAGACTGATGACAACATTAGACGAAGTGTTCAGAAAAATGTAACCGATGTTGACTATATATATATACAGCAATAAAAAATAAATAAGTATGAAATTTAATGTTATGTACATTGATCAAGAGGGAATTTTATTCATTAATATAATTTCCACAACTAAATTTAATATAAGAAGAAAAGTTATATTCAATGAACTTAAAAGAAATCACCATATCATCATATAAATATAGAAGCTATTAATGCATGTGGCATATGATATTTAATTCGCGTGTGGAAGACAGTTAAAAAGTAAATTAGAAAATGGAAAATATATGAAAGAAATCAAGTTTCATGGGCAAGAACGTAACAAATGTTGAAAGCAAGCCAACATAGGAAAGGTGGACCTCTGCTAACTAGAAAGATGTTTTGCCAAGGAACCTTGTCTGACAACTAGTCTTGCCTTCAGTGGGTCATATATAAATAATATTGCAGACACGAGCTGATATTTCTTTAATGTGTTAAGTTGGAGTGGTTTGCTGTCATCTGGGGATAGAAATCGTATCCGCTGTTGTACATACATATATTTATATAGAATAGAAGATGCTCCTTTAGTAGCTAGAATATTACGAAATGTCCAAATTGAAGTAGGATAAGCGAAGCTAAAAAGAGAGTACTCACAAGAATTCAACTCGCCTGCACTGATCGTGCTAGGTGGACACGGGTTCGAATCCCCGTCCAGCCATCCTGATTTCGGTTACTCCAGTCTATTGCCGGGATAGTTTCTTCAAAAGGCCTTGGCCGAATTCCTTCCTTTTCCTCAATTCTCTCGCCGCGCCACCCGCGCTTTCGCTGACAGTAGCAGCTCATTCTGCTGTTGGGCAGGATTCTGGTGGGAAAACTCACAGACATGAATACCTCTCTGTGTGGAGGTAACAAGCCCTGACAAATCATCTTTCACATTAACATCCACCTGGACGACCAAGACTTCAGCTGGAAGTTGCCAACAAATGACTTTGAAACTTTTCTCCAGTGCCTGTCCGCCCGGGAGTACAGCCATCTCACCAAGAAAATGGCGCGCCCCAAGTGTAAAAATTGGCCGGAAGCGCTCGTACTTCCGATGGTACTGCATCCAGACTTCTCCATGGACAGCCACATCAACTTCCAGAGAAGAAGGTTCCTGACAATGCCTTTCCAGCCAGAACGCACCACGCCATCACCACACCAGTACCAGAAATGGCTCGTACATCATTAACGACGCAGACTAGCACCCCGCAAACCATGATGAAACTACCAACGGCGGAGATGAGCAACCAGCAAGCATCGAGGAAGCTATGGACCAAGACGTTCAGGCTGACTCCGACGCAGAGGCCGAGCAGGCTACGGCGCAAGGCCCAGTGCTGCCTGTCACCGCATTTCATAGAGCTGGTGGCAGCCACGCACATCCTGAGCTACGCAATATGAGGGGGACTCCGCTTCCTGCCGGAACACCCGGACCAGCTGCGGGAAATGGCATCCGCCACTTCTTCCAGACTCCAAGACGACCAAACAAGCTGGTAATCCGTGGACTGCCCGTGGAGACTGCGGAGGAAGAAATCATCAAGGAGCTAGAAAATGGCGGCATTGTCGCCACAAGCCTGCATCAAATGCGACACCCAGGAACCGAGGAATGCCTCCCGGTTTATGCCTTCCAACCGGACAGAACCCTGAGGTGGCAGCTACTCGGGCACAGGGTCCGCGTCGAGGCCTCCACTGGCGCTGGCCCAGTGCTTCACATGCACCTGGCCAGCGACTGCACTGAGGACGAGCGCTGCGTGAGTTCATGGAGTTCCCCGCGATGCCGAACCCACCTGCTGCAACTGTGGCGGAATCCACGCAGCTTCCTCCAGAGGGTGCATCGCAAGGAAGAACCTCCGCAAGACAGGATACCCGTCGCCACTGCAGACCCCAAAACGGACGCTACATCAGCGCCACCGCACAAGAGGGACACCAACAGTACCCTGACAGACGGCAGCCACCAGGACGAGAGGTCGGGGCAGCAAGCCGAACACAGCCGCTGATTCAATCGATGGCCGACGCCATCACTAAGCTGCAACAGATTGACGCCACGATAGCCGGCAAACCACATCATGCCAGCAGAAAAAAAAAATGCTCAAAAGAAAAGTAAAAATACGAATAAACCAAACAGCAATTAGGAAGGTGATGCCAAATAGGCAAGTACTTCCCCAATAGAATCTCCTAGCTTAAGGGCCAGGGGAGAACAGATGGAGTCGTGAGGCAATATTTTGATGCAATACGCTGCTGACCAAACCGATTGAAGACTGGTGAAATTTAGTAACACGATTAAACTGTTTCTAGAAACACGCAGAGAAATTAGATGTGTTCCTACGTCTCGACCATCTACAACAGTTACACAGAACGGAATGATCACAATAACAAACAAATATCTCCCTTTATTGGAGAAACTTGTTACGTAGCTATAACCTAATTTCCAATTCATTGCTTTCCCTTAAATGATTAAGTTTGTATAAAATTAAGGAAATTATTAGATTTATTTTAATTACTTGATATCGTTTCGTTAATGCGTGGTATTTTGGTTTCTTTAATACGTGAAACAGTTTTGAATGAGTGTGTCAATTGTTAAAGGTAAGCTAAAGTAACTGGGATACCCGACATTTTAATTTATGAACATTCGTAAGTTACACTGAAGAACCAAAGAAACTGGTGTATACAAACACAGAGACATGTAAACACTCAGAGTACGGCTCTGTGGTCGGCAACGCCTATTTAAGACAACAGATGTCTGGCGCAGGCGTTAGATCGGTGACTGCTTCTACAATGACAGGTTATCACGATTTAAGTAAGTTTGAACGTGGTGTTATAGTTGGCACACGAGAGATGGGACACAGCATCTCCGAGGTAGCGATGAGGTGGGGATTTTCCCTTACGACCATTTCACTAGTGCACCGTGAATATCGGGAACCTGGTAAAACATCAAATCTCCGACATCGCTGCGGCCGGAAAAAAGATCCTGCAAGAACGGGACGAACGACGATTGAAGAGAATCGTTCAACGTGACAGAAGTGCAACCCTTCCGCAAATTGCTGCGGATTTCAATGCTGGGCCATCAACAAGAGTAGGAAGATATAGCCGATTCAAGGAACAGCCAATCAGCGTCCAGGGATTGCATGACGTCACGAAGTGAGCAGCCAATCAGCGTTCAAGGTCGTATGACGTCACACGTTAGTTCCTCAACCGGCCGCACAGATGGCGGCAGAAGTCGGGCTTGTGCACACGTTAGTTCCCCGATCGGCGGCTAGATGGCGCTGCACCGTTAGTTCACAGATCCGCTGGCAGATGGCAGCCCCCGTTAGTTCTTTGGCTCACTGGTAGGTGGTGCGGCATGTATCATTTTGGTCTCCGACAAATATTTGTCACTGCTCTCCATCCTGTTCTGGAATGCGGACGTCAGACAAGTTGTATCGCGGCGACAAAACTATGGATTCGTCTATCACTTTAGTTCCTAGTGGTCGTCGGGTGTTGCGTATTCCAATTCCACCTTTACCGAGTAACTTAAATATAATTAAAGTCTTAGTTTAAATGGACCCATTGGTTTAAGTAGACAATGGACGATTAGTTCATCCATTAATCGGGAAATCGAGTATGATGGTCACGAATCCACTTCCTCCCAGATGTATACTGTTTGATACAGAAGTGGGTGTTGACGTCACTGCCGGAGTATAAAGGCCATCACACCAGCCAGCTAGCCCTCAGTTCCCGGTCGGCGATCGTCAAGTCCAGTTCACTATGGCTAGTGAGGTTCTCCTGTTTTCAACATGCTACAAGTTAAACAGCAGTGACACCAAGCGTATCACTGTTGGTTTGTCACCTAAACTGGAATTTAATCCAGTAGTTGTACTCGAAAAAGTTGGGTACAATAAAGTCACTCTCACACATGAAGAGTGGGATGTACTGAGACAGATGGTCTATACAATTGGTGGCTTTTTCAACAACACTGAGCATCTGCAAACGAGTGTCTCGCTCGGCAACCACACCATCTCTTCCCGAACAGTGGCTGGAGCGAAAACTATATGGTTTTACAACAATGCTGTGCCTGCCTATGGTGTGTTTCTCGGCGAATCAACATGGGACAACATGGTCGACGCCCTGCCAGCAGTGACCGGCGCCATCAACACCATA
>CM061921.1:382387108-382737690 GCA_031002005.1 Vandiemenella viatica
GTCCCCAGGCTGGTTGGGATCATCATGTTCAGGGCAATCTGTGGGAAAAAATCATCTTTTACTGCACAGCCAAAATGTTTAAAGTAATTCAGTTAAGAAATTTTTTTTTTAACTAACAATTGGCAAAATACCTCGCCAGCTCAGAGGATGCATTGACACAGCTAGCTGAAGCTACAACAGAAAAAAATTTTTTAGTTGGTTACAGAAAATAATCAAACAAGAATATTAGCTACAGCATGAAATATATAGTACTACTTACCCCTTGCAAAATTATTGCCAGAAACATCAGTAGCATTCACAGGCTCTGCAACAAAAAAATTTTTAGTTGGTTACAGAAAAAAATCAAACAATATTATCTACAGCATGAAATATATAGTACTACTTACCCCTTGCAAAATTATTGCCAGAAACATCAATAGCATTCACAGGCTCTGCAACAAAAAAAAAAAAAATTTTAGTTGGTTACAGAAAAAAATCAAACAATATTATCTACAGCAAGAAATATATATAGTACTTACCCCTTGCAAAATCATTGCCAGCAACATCACTAGCATTCACAGGCTCTGCAACAGAACAAATTAATTTTCTTAGTATCAACACACGCACGAGAAATTAAAAAAAATTAATTACAGTCAAATACATACCTCCAGAAAAAGTGTATAGCAACACCAGCTCCGGAGTTGAGACAACTCGTGGTTCTACAATAGAAAATAAATTATAGTATGCAACAAGTAAATATCTACAGCAAAAATATTCCAGTTTAGATGCAAAAACTTACCATTATCTAAATCATCGCTAAACAGCGGTGAGATCTATTGTAGATCTGAAACAGGGAAAAAGAAAAATTAGTCTTAATAATAATAATAATTTAAACTAATACTACTAACAATAAGGAAATTAGCTTACTGTTTGCGAGGTACTCTTCTACATCAGCAGCAGATAGAACTGGGAGCTCTGCAAAAGAAAATTCATCTTTAGTATCACTTCTACACACACAAACACACACATATAATAATAATTATTATAACTTATTACCTTCATAAGACTGAGACATTGTGTTGAACACTGCGAGAAACACACACTGCGAGGTTAACAACGGTCACTGCTAGAAGCGCACACTACAAGGTTTGCAACGGTACAGAGCAAGAGCTAGCCACGGGCGCTCCTTTTATAGCGTCGCATGGAGCATTTCACTCCGCGCTTACACAAGAGATACCGCTTGCACAATTGGTAGAGTACACATTTCGCAACGCTTAATGGAAAAGCAAACAGTCGAGTGGGTATTTCCATAGGTGTGTTGAAACAGTGTACACATTTCACAAAGCGCGCATTCCAGAACAGAAATAGCCATTGCCTCAGGGCTTGGGTGGGCGGTGTGGAATGTCTGCGCCCAAAGAAATTAAGCCCTTGGGAGATGCTGCTCCCTAGCGGCCGGCAAAAGAACTAACGTGTGACGTCATACGACCTTGAACGCTGATTGGCTGCTCACTTCGTGACGTCATGCAATCCCTGGACGCTGATTGGCTGTTCCTTGAATCGGCTATATCTTCCTACTAACAAGTGTCAGTGTGCGAACCATTCAACGAAACATCGTCGAAATGGGCTTTCGGGCCCACTCGTGTACCCTTGCTGAGTGCACGACACAAAGCTTTACGCTTCGCCTGGGCCCGTCAACACCGACATTGGACTGTTAATGATTGGAAACATGTTGCCTGTTCTGACGAGTCTCGTTTCCAATTGTATCGAGTGGATGAACGTGTACGGGTATGAAGACAACCTCCTAATTCGTGGACCCTGCATGTCAGCAGGGAACTATTCAAGCTGGTGGAGGCTCTATAATGGTGTTGGGCGTGTGCAGTTGGAGTGATATGGGACCCCTGATACGTCTAGATACGACTTTGACAGGTGACACGTACGTACGCATCCTGGCTGATCACCTGCATCCATTCATGTCCATTGTGCATACCGACGGACTTGGGCAATTCCATCAGGACAATACGACACCCCGCACGTCCAGAATTTCTACAGAGTAGCTCCAGGAACACTCTTCTGAGTTTAAACACGTCCGCTAGCCACCAAACTCCCCAGACATGAACATATCTGCCGTTCAGAAGAGATCTCTAACCCCTCGTACTCTTACGGATTTATGGACAGCGCTGCACGATGCATGGTGTCAGTTTCCTCCAGCACTACATCAGACATTAGTGGAGTCCATGCCACGTCGTGCTCGCCGGGCCCTACACGATATTAGGCAGGTGTAGCAGTTTCTTTGTCTCTTCAGTTTATGTTGTGCCAGCTATAATATTTGAAAGTATTTTAGTTGTCTTGAAATTGTTTATTTTATTCAGTGCAATATCAGAAGCTTGAAAATACTTATTTTATTTCATTTATTACCAAGTTTGATTTGGTTTTAATGGTTGTTGATTGTTTAACAATCTGGAAGCTGGTGTCTGATAATATTTTCTGTTGCATTTAAAATGTTGGCCTCAGCAGCCAACAAAGTCGTTCGGATTAATGCTACCAGGAATCTGCGTAATTTTTGTCATAACCTGTGCCTTGGAAAACTTCAGTATAGGTTGTTGCTCATTTCATTATGTTTCTGCAATAAAAGTGAAGTTGAATATATCGTCTGCTTTCTCATTTAAAGCTACTCATAATCACAATTGAGAAAGTTAAAAATTCTAGTGGTCAGTCACATTCACTTGGCGACGGGATCAAATTTGGGATTTTCCAGTATATAAAATTTTAACGCAGTAATATTCCGAGTAACCATGTAAAGTGAGATACTTGCTATCACTGACCTTTGTATAAGCTCGTCATGTGATTCAGACAGTTCTGCGTAAAGGTGACTGTGATAATTTAAGCAACAGCCGGCCTCGGTAGCGTAGGGGCTAGAGTGCTAGCTCCGCGTGCCGAAGGCCGCCGGTTCGAATCCGGCCGCGGGCATGGATGTTAAGTGTTGTGTGTCTGTCTGAATGTCCTGTCCGTCCTGTGGCGTCCATACACTGAAAGCAATTAAATTACCTTGAGCTGGCTGTATGGCCTCCGTTGCCAAATGCCATTAAAAAAAAATAATAATTAAGCAACCTTAGTTCCATTTGAATGCACATCTGGATATTGTGGGCCATAATAATAATAATACACCAAACACACCGAACTAAGCACAGAGACACATTTAAAAGCGCGCCACACACAGAATAAAAACAGAAGCCAAACGATAAACAAACCTGCCGCTCAGCGATATAGTCTACACCACCCAGTAAACAATATCTATAGTGCAGTGAAAGTGACACGAAATTACTCATCAAGATGCAACAAATACCTGAAATTCAAACTGAAACACTGTACAATGTGAGCAATGTATAATGCAAGTAAGTTTATATGTGTATAAATCAGAATTTTCATCTGTAAATTGTAACATATAACAAATTTAATTAACAGACGGAACCACTGAAGATTCTTCAGATAATGAAATGAAACGCGTTCGCAAAATAAAAACAGAAAAGCTGAGAATATGTTGACTAACAATCTGGATATATGCAGTATAGACCAGCTAATGGTCGATTAGAGTCTAAGGGAAAAAGTCCAAACATCATTTAGTTTGAGGAAAAACGGTCATAACGCTTGTGTAATAGTGTAAGAATAGAATAGAATGTTTGTTAGTAGCGATGGTTGTATCACCTTGAAGACAGAAGGGCAGCTTTCAGGCTGCTGACTAGCTTCCGTCAGTTGCTGCATAGTGTGTTTGCGCCTATTTTAACAAGGCTTATCGGGTCTAATTATCCTTCAAGTTTTTAAGGGATTATCCTGTCATAAACTAGTTCCTCTCCTTCACCTTGTGCACACTCCACTTAGAGCCCAGTACGAGTAGCCAACCACTTCTCACTATGACGAAGCGGTTGTTTGCATTATTCCAAAATATTCAGAAGCTTCAGCACCCTCGTATAGATTTCTAACCAACAAAAAGTTAATGATATGCTTATTTCGGTCATTATAATCTCCTATATGTCTACACTGTTTCCATACAGCCAGATAGCCGAAGGAGATTTAACTAGAAAATTCTTGTAGTTGGAACTCCGCTGCTGAATTTTCGTTAGTGTTGTGATCGGATTCCATAGGTGCTTCAAAGCGGGGAACCAGAAGAAGTTTGCCGGAGACTGATACTGAGGAACACGTGCTCGACCGAAAGCTTTGGTAAGGCGGACACGTTGTCACGTTGACGGTTCTTCCCTGTAGTGAAAGTTGTCATTGAATTACTCCAGAATCAGTCGGCATGAAATTCACTGTCGCATCACTTTCACAGAGCCTGGTGGGTGAGTAGGAAGCGTTTCCCCATCCGACCGTCCAAATTACGTAGAATGAATAGTGGAAGGTTCCTTCAAAAGACCATGCCGAATTCCTCTCCCGCCTCTAGTGGTCTCGACGTCGAAGATTCTAAAAGCACTGCTTGTGCTTGGCAATCACTACACACTTTTTTCAAAAACTCGCGTACCCGCATTAAATATTTCTCTGATTTCACGCAAATGCACTGTTAGTTGATGTCGGTTAGACAGAAAATCACCGGATGCATCGCACCCGTACCTACGCGAAGGACGATAAGATGATAGTAGCAAAAAATAATAACAGAAAAACCTTAAAACCACCACACACTGCCCTCACGTAATTGCGAATGCTGCGACCGTCTCATAAAGTACATATTTCACAAACAAAAATACACTTATCATACAGAACACTAAAAGTTGCACGTTTTGCAGGCAGACACGTACGCCGAGTGTAGCAAACACTTCTTCCCCCTCCTCCTCTCATGGTCGGATCGAGTAAACAATAGAAATACCTGGAACATATTGTAAGACACATCAGGACACAATTTGTACTACATTCGACTGTTCCAACTTACTTGCCTGACCTGGCTCCGTGCAACTTTTTCTTATTTCCATGCATGAAAAGGGGCATGTAAGGACGCCGATTTCACAACATTGAGGAGGTCAAGAAAAAAACGAGGGAGGAACTGTCAGCCATTTCTAGAGATGACTATAGAAAATGTTTCTAACAGCGGAACCACCGGTGGGACAAATGTATTAGTTGTAATGGAGAGTAATTTGAAGGGGATAAGTTTTTTTTTGTAATAAATTAGAAAATGTATAGATTTAAAAAATAATTCAGTTTTTTTTTCCGGGTACCCCTCGTTTATAATTTTCTTAGTTGCCTTTTGTAAAATAGGCCACATATCGACATCCACTTTTGTATTGTAATAGCACATAGCTTGCACACAGTACGAACTCAAGCCTTGGCTATTTCACTGCTGTACAATGTAATACATTCACTTTCCATAGATCCCTATATAAGAGACTCGCTCTGATGGGATGTGGAAAGTTTTCAATTTACAGATAAACTACTGCACAACAAAATAGATAAATACACCAGAAGATGTACAGTCACAGCGTACATGGTACCCGGAGCAGGTATCGAACCCGTGTCGTCGAGGATCTGTTGAGGAGAAGGTCGAAAGCCGGGCTAGGGTCTAAATACGGGCTACTTGCTAAAAGTGGGGGAAGGGGGTTGTGCTCAGACACGAGAATGGCACCAAAAGAAACATCAAGTGACAGGAGAAGAGTAGTGATGAAATCAACTTGGTCTGTGACACACGTGCGTTGGCGCAAATTGTTTTATGGGAAAACTTGCTTTTGAAAAACTCAAAACTTTTCAAGGCACGTTAACATTAATTTATCTCTTTCTTACTTATTCAGTAAATTAAATGGCTTTCACCTTAATCAAAGCACATGAACTGAGCTTCATGCTGTTCGATTTTTTTGTTTTGTAATGGCTGCCGAGACCATCAGATTGAAGTACCGCATGGTCCAAAAACGGGATACCATAGGTGGCACAATAACAGGTGGGTTATCTCAGCAAAGAGTTGGAGTCGGAAGAAGACCATAGGGTCCCTCCTACTGATGACGACAATGCAGCATCTTTTCAGATGATGTCAGATTCGAATTGTGGATTCAGTTCTACAAGTGTGAAGGTTGGGCAGAGATTGAATGTGCTGGAATGGAAAATGAAATATATCTGTAACTTCTGCAAGTAAAAAATATAGAAAAAAGGGAGTGAGAAGGTTGTAAAATGTCAAGTCAATATAGTTTTTGAACAAAATTTGGTGTTCTTTAATTTATTAAGTGATAAATTTCTCTTTTTATGCAAGTATCCCGTATTTGGACCACCTCTTGAAAATCAGTCATTTTACATTATTTTTAATCCTTTGATTTTGGAGAATTAAAACTGGTTATTGACGTTTTTAACCTTCATATCACCTTCATGATTGTTTATAGAAGCAAGTGACATCAAAATTATCAATATTGAGTGACCAGGAAAATCACAAGGACCAAAATAAAAGTAGTAGCCCGTATTTGGACCTGCTCCTCTAAGGTTTTTAAGAAATTTGTAAGATATTTTTATGTTCTTAAATACGGAATCATTCTCCGGGCCATACTGTATTGTGGATATAGACTAAGACGTATGAAGCCAGCTCAGATTAAAGCAAAGTATTGTGACGTTATCGGGAAATGCTAAAGTTTCGTTTGATTGACTGCATTCGGATGCTGGAAACCTGATGGGTGACCCAGACACCGTCGGTGCTATTGATAGCTGTCAGTGGAGTTGGCTCAGACCGATTGTCATCAATTTAGCGAACCGGCCGGCCTCGCATCTATCTACGTAGCATTTTGTTATTTCTCCTTGATGCAGGAGAGCCCAAAATTATTTTGCGGAGAAAAAATAATCGTATTTTATCACTAATACTGATAATTTAAATATCAAAGTTGGGTGATTCCAAAAATAACAAAAAAGAATATGAGAGTAACATAAGTATTATAATTTTCAATTAAAGATTAACAGATGTATAAGTAAAATATTATCTGTAATAATATTAAACTGATAAGTATTAAGTATACTTTTCCATAAACATAATAAACAAAATAAACAAAATAAACTAGTGAAAGACACATGTTTTTCTTATTTATTTGTCAAGGAAAAAATAAATTGGAGTAATCAGACGGCTTCGTAACGAAACTTTGTTTAAAATATTGAAGAGACGAGGAAAATCATTGTGACAAGGATGGGCAGAGTAGTCTCGCGGGTGATGACACCACTTTATTTATTTGGACAGTGTGGAGTCAGATTGCAAATACGATTTTTGTGGATCAGGGGTCTAGACATTGCCGGCACCAGCAGGTTTAACCCTGGCATTTTGAACAAACCTCCCATAGCTACAGATTCCTACGTGTATATTGGTGTAACAGGAAAATCACGCGTCCACGTTGGTTCGTAAAAACCAGTGGCGGTCTCCGACTGACTTACAGGCATTTTTTTTTTTTTTTTTTACTTATGGCTTTACGCCTCGTCGACGTCAAGGTCATTAGAGGCGGGATGGGACTGGGGACAAGGAACAGGAGGGAATTCGGCCATGGCCTTTTGAAGGAAGCATCCCGGAATTCGCCTGGAGTGATTTGGGGAAACCATGGAAAACCCAAATCTGGATGCCCGGACGGGGATTCGAGCCAGCGTCCTCCCGAATGCGAGGCCAGAGCGTTAACCACTCACTCACCACGGTCGGTCACAGGCATGTTTCTGCAACGAGATATAGGACTGGTTGGTGCTACAGTGATCGGCAGGTGTTCGATTTGCCTTTCATGACAGGAACGGGGCATTACCTTAGACTAGAGGCTCCCCCTTCAAAAGAAAAGTTCAAAGCCAAAATTGTATTATTAACAATGTAAATGTCTACTTCTCAGTACTAACAATGACATCACTGCGGAAAATCACTAAGTATGTGATCGTAGAATAAAGGTTTTTCACCTCCGTGACATTTGACATCATTTTTTTCTCGACCAGGGGGGGGGGCTATTTAGACAGACGCCCGAATACCTGTACATTTATATTCGATTGAGGTCTGTACCAAATCACATCAAAATTGGTGACCCACACATCTGGACCTCTCCTCTATCCGGGTGGGGAGGTGTCGCGTGCTGATCCTACAAAACCACGGTGGTGAAGCTGTGAAGCCACCATACACAGTCTCTATCCGGTTCCGACATGCTATGAGGACGAAAACCCAGAGAAATTCCGAAACAACACTTTCTGTTACATTTTTACGTAACATCCTGTGGGTCTACTTTTGTGACGCTGTGAAGGTTGGCATCAATGGGTAAACACGACGCTCATCGATTCAGCTGAACCTCCATTAATTTTCTCTATAGGTCATTGGTGCCTAGTGAAGAACTTTTGTGCTCTACCATAAACTTCTACGCCCGTAGTGAATGCTCTAACATTTGCGCCTAGCAAAGGACATTACACCCTATAACGACCTGGGAACAGTCTTGTATGAGTGTCTTAGCCGGATAATCTCAATTTAATTCACTCAATTACCATTTTACAGTGATACAAGTGAAATTTTGTCGCTGGTTATTTTCAACTTGTTCGTAGGATGTGTTCACTGCTTAAAAAATATTCTCGATGGCAATTCTTGATGATTTGTCAAATCTTTCATTAGCTTATTAACTTTGTATCTATCCCCACATTAATGATTAGTAATCCTAACAAATATTTGAATATGGCGACACGCCTGCCTGGATCACATCATGGGACACTGCGTTCTGACGCCCGACTGAATTAAAGCAACCTTTAGATTCCTACTGTTGAATTGGTAGAATACGCATGAGCCCGTCAAAAACATCACATACTGACCAGTTAGCTTTCACTTGTTCTCAGTAACAACAGTATAACTTCAGAAATTTTATGTTCTCTTTTCTGTTGCCTGCTTTAACAAATTCACACCCTATTGCTTTCTTCAACCAACTCCTTCGCTTCTTTCTTTTAATAGCTCAAATGATCGTGAAGGTAGTGTTATGAAAAAGTTGCTAATATTTCTGAAAATTTACGGATTATTTCCTACTTCAGATTGGCGTATCTGAAGTCAGTATACGATGACTTCACATTTACAGTACAGGCCGTTATACTTGGAAACCCCGATGCTAATCTTTTCTTCAAAATTATAGGAAGTCTTAAAATCAGACAAGTTCATATTACGTTGACAGTATCTTTTGTCTTATAAGACTTTAAAAAAAACAAAAAAAAAACAAAAAAAAAAATCGTGCCCATGTTCAGGCTCTTACTACGGAGGATGTTACCCTCTCAGTGCAGAAGCGACTGGGATGTGTCTGTTCAGTATTGTGTGTTTTGAGAAATACGACGTGAACCAATGAGCGGTAACGCTCTGGCCTCGCACCCGGGACCAGTTTCACAGGCGGTTACGGCGATGTTCGTTCAAAAGGTGATAGCCGAATTCCTTACCGTTCTTTGATCCCAGTCGTTTCTCCCTTCTAATGAACTCGACGTCACGAGGCATAAAGCAAAAAGAAGAAAAAAAGAAAAATATAGCGTGAGTAGTAACTACGATTAATCATTTCAGTGGAAATACAACAAAAATAGTTTTACTAAATTTAGCTGAATAATAAACATACGTTAGTAAGTAGCGTTCGATTCGTCTATGGTATTAAAGACATGTAGTATTTAAATAAAACAAATTGTCCTCTTTCGCTATAAACTCTCTGTGTATGGCGATTAGTAAAGTCTCTACATTTGAAACTTCGTTACTTCTTTCAAGTGTGGATCAATTGTGAAATTTTATCTCTGTTTCGCGATTTTTTTAATGGCATTTGGTTACTTAGGCCATCCAGCCAGCTCACGACTCTTCCCGTACATTATGGACATGAAATTAACACCCATGCTAGCCGGCTCACGATTATCTGTTATGTGTCTACTAAATGTTTTGCCCAAATCGGCCAGAAAATTGGTAATCATTAGCAAGGAAGTTTGTGTTCATTTGGCGGAGTGGTTAACGGTGTTGGCTGCTCCCAACTTTCCAATCACAACCTGAAGGCGTAGGTAGCGAGTTTTGAAAGGACGCTTTTATGTTTTTGTGGCGGAGCTTTCCCCAATGGGACTTTTATTTCTGAATACGGCATTTTCTGTTAAGAAAGAATTTCAAACAATATTTTTGAAAGCCACCTGCTTACGTTGATGTATTCTGTTCCGCAGAAACTTAGGAAATCGTACATCTGAATTTTCCTTGTTTCTCGAGCAGAATTATTAATGTTCATATCATTTCTAATTGTTTTCTACAATGGAAGAAATTAAAGACGATGTACGGTAAGGATAGGAAGATAGTGTCGCAATCTGCCTGTTAAAAGTTTAAGGCTTTTTAGTAATGCATAATGTGTTCCCCCAGATGTCGCGTGTTTTAAGAAGTACGAGGGGAGTTTAAATTTAATAAAAGAAACAGATCTGCTTCACTCGTTGTGTATGCAAGGCGATAGTGGCGGATATACATGATGTCATCCCATAAAACTTCAATTCCTATATTATGTAAAATATCATATCCTGTAAGAGCAAAGTATGATCTTAATAAAACTTGCTTTAATAAATATTTACTGTTATTTAAAATAGTCGTTTAGTAATAACATTATAATATTAATAACTGTTAAAAGATAGAGAAATAAACTAAAAATAATGGCTTTCACAATCCCTTGTTTCAAGTTTTAAAGGCTGCAAACTCGTAAGCCACATCTATAAAGGCTCAAGATTTTACTTTATAAGCCAATCTGACAATTTATGTTCCTTAATACATCATTCAAAAATAAAAGATAAAAAAGAAAAGTAAAATTACATACTGAACGACAAGGTTACAAAGCACCACTTTTAATGTCTACATTTCCAAGTTGATCTCATAATTATTTAATTGCGGCCATAACCTCACAAAAAATTTCTATTGATTGCAGCATAATGAGAATTCCAATGCGCCGTTGTGATTCTTTTAAAAGTAATCACTTCGCGGAAGCTGGTTTATAAGTAGAAAAATTTAAAAATAGTCTTTACGGTTCCGAAAATTGCTATATAATATGAACTTCGTTAAAATGAATGTTGGTCACTTAACATTAAATGATCAGTACATCCAACGAAAACAACTTTATGTATTTTTAGTTTAATCCTCCACGTACGCCGCGGTGTCATTCCTTATACACAGTCCTGTCACATTTATGTGACCACCTCTCAAAAACCAGAATAACCACCTTCAGAATGGACCGTTGCGAGGCGTGCAGGAAGAGAGTCAATTAGGTTTCTGAAGGTGTTCACTGGGATGTTGAATCATGCTGACTCCTGTGCCATGGCCAGCTGCGCTAGATTACGTGGTTGAGGATCCATGGCGCGAACAACCCGATCTAGCTGGTCCCACAGATTCTCGATTGGGTTTAAATCCGGTGAGTTTGCTGGCCAGGGGAGTAAGGTAAACTCATCCTGGTGCTCTTCGAACGACGCACATACACTGCGAGCTGTATGACACCTCGCATTGTCCTGCTGGTAGATGCCATCATTTTGAGGAAAAATTATTCGCATGTAGGGGTAGACATGGTCCGCAAGGACAGAAACGTACTTGTGCTGATCCATCGTACCTTCCACAACGATGAGTTCACCCAGTGAATGCAAGGAAAACATTCCCCAGACCATAATGCTCCCTCCTCCACCCTGGATCCTTCTGGCAATTGTTGCAGGGTGTTTGCTTTCAGACGCTTCACGCCGTATGCGCCAACGTCCATCTGTCGCCAATCTGTGGACGTCCAGTTGCGGTACTGGCGTGCAAATTCCAGCCTTCGTCGCCGATGAACAGCAGTCAGCATAGGTGCATTAACCAGGCGTCTGCTGCGAAGGCCCATGCGCAGCAACGTTCGCTGAACCGTTGTTGAGGATACACTCTTGGTAGTCCCTTGGTTCATCTGGGCGGTCAATTGCCCAACAGTTCCACGTCTATTTGCCCGAACACATCTCCGTAGCCTTCGTTCACCTCTGTCATCTATAACCCTTGGTGTACCACATGTTCCACGCCGCTGATTTTGAATAGTGCCATTTTGCCATGCACGGTATACTTTCACCACGGCGGCACGTGAACAGTTCACAAAATTAGCCGTTTTCAAAATGCTTCCACCCTTGGCCCGAAAGCCAGTAATCATGCCCTTTTGGACGTTGGATAATTCGCTACGTTTCTGCATTACGCCAACGATTGAAATGCTTTCCGAGAGGGGGAGCAATATCGGCCAACGCCGAAGGCGTTGGCTGTTACAGGTAAGGGGAACCTGTTGCCCTTATTGGCGACATCTGCCCCTACTTTAACTTGGTGGGTATATTGACCTTATTGTTGGATTTTCCTTAACTTGTTGCTCTGCAGGATGTTTACATTAAGTTATGTTGGGATTAAAAACCTAGCAGTGTTTTCGGCCTTTGGTGCCGAAGGTTGCCTATCTGGTACTGGCCGATATTTAGGATGATTGGAGAGGCCGAGATTTCTGTTTTTTGGTAAAATTTTGTGCCTATGGATTTGAATCTTTCTCGCACCTTCGGTGTGTTGGCCAACATGTGGAGATCTTCTGTGGGGAAGCGATATGGTAGATGTTGTGCTCGTTTGAGTGCTCGGTTTTGTAGTACTTGAAGTTTATCTATGTGTGTTGCTGCAGCATATCCCCAGGCGGGGCAAGCGTATTCCATTATTGGCCTGATCAAGGCTTGGTATATTTGGACACCGCATCTTGTTGGCAGTTTTGAATTTACATTGAGGACAGGGTACAGTGTTCCAAGACTTTTTTCTACTATTGATTTCACTTCCTCTACGTGCTGCTTCCATGTGAGCCTTTCATCTAGGCTTACCCCCAAGTAGGTTACTACAGTCTTTTGCGGAGTAATTTTACCGAAGAGGTTCAAGTATAATGGACTTGGGGTCCCTCGCCGGTGAAATACAATGGATTGCGATTTATCCGCATTGATTTTTACTCTCCACTTTGTGGCCCAAACCTCTAGTAGCTCTAGTGCGGCTTGGAGTCTAATTGCTATTAATAGTTGACTCCGGGAAGAGGTGAAATATGCGGTGTCGTCTGCGTAAAGTGATGTGAACACTTGGATGGGTCTTGGGATGTCCGACGTGAAGATTCAGTAGAGCACAGGGCCCAGAACAGATCCCTGCGGTACCCCTGCGAGGACGCGTCTTCTGCTTGACATTGACTTCTCGACTGTAACTCTGAACCCTCTTTGGCTTAGGTAGCGTTTGATTAACACTATGTATGGTCTCGGTATTCCTGCTTTTATCATTTTACCAGTAGTTCTTCGTGCCACACGGTTTCGAACGCCTTGGCCACATCCAGCATTACCATGCCGCAGTAGCGTCGGCGGTTGTACGCGTCCGTTACTTCTTCTACTACGCGTACTAGTTGGTGGGTTGTTGAGTGGCCGGGTATGAACCCGAATTGCTCATCGGGGATGATGTGGATCTGGTGGACTTGAGTCATTAGGCGGTTGAGTAGAATCTTCTCAAAGATCTTAGACACCGCCGGTAGTAGGGATATCGTACGGTAGTTCTGCGGGAACGTGGGATCCTTCCCTGGTTTGGGAACGGCTACGATTTCAGCTTCTTTCTTGGCAGCTGGGTATCTTCGCTGTCTGAGGATGGTATTGAAGATCTGAGTCAGTCGCCCGATTGCTGCCGCTGGTAGGTGTTTTAGAATGTAGTTATTAATCCCGTCGCAGCCTGGTGCTTTCTTAGCCTGTGTCTTTCTTAGTATTTCTGCTACCTCTATTTCGTCAACGTCTTCTATTTCCTGCTCTTCATTGTTTTCTGTTGATAGGTAGCGTCTGAGCTGCCGGCGGACGTCGTTAATATGTTCATCATCGTAGGGCTCTGCAACTGGCTGGAAGTTGTTTTCGTATACATCCGCGAGGGTGTTTGCCTTGTCTTCAGCAGTAAACACGAGGCCCTGTGATCCATGGAGCGTTGGGACGCGTTTCCTTAGGCGGATGAATTTTCTGGTTTGTTCCCAGGCTGTTCCATCTTCCACTTTTAGTTGGGAAACTCGATTGTCCCATTGTTCCCTCCTATGGGCTTCGAGTCTGGCTTTTATTCGGCGCTCAAGAGTGTTAAGAAGGGTCTTGAAGGTTCGGTCTCTCGTATTTTGCCAACTTTTTCGAACTTGGTTTTTCTCCCTGATTAGCATCAGGAGTTCTTGGCGAAGTTGGCGAGGGTTGCCCCTCTTCTTCTGAGGAGCCGCATTTTCTGCTGCCTTGAGAGTTGCACTGGTCCATTTGTCGACTGCGGCGTTGACATCTTCAGTGCCGGTTTGCAGTAGTTCTTGCATTACTGGTTGTAGTTCGTCTTTAAACTTTTCCCAGTCTGTTCGGCTGAAATCCCGACCGCTATCGTCCTCGATTTCTCCTTCCATTTCCCAGTCAGCGATGACTGGGTTGTGGTCTGAAGGCATTTGGGCAAATGACTGTAGCGTTGGAGCCATGGTTATGTTCTTTGTGATGAAGATGTCAAGGACGTCTGCTCGGTGTCTTTCCGCCGCTGGAAAGTGCGTGGGCTTTTCCGGTCCCCACACGGCTAAACCAAGTCTTTGCGCTTCTCGATGCAGTACCCTGCCGCTGGTGTTTGTAGCTACGCTGTGCCACTCGCGATGTTTAGCGTTCATGTCGCCCCCCAATGTGATTCTCCCAGGAATACTGTTAATAGCTGTAATGTCTGCGGGGTCGAGCACTGTCCTGGGTGGGTGGTATGTTGCTGTTGTGACTACGATTGCAGTAGCCTCCATGCTGACTAGGTGGGGCAGCGTGGTTGCATGGTGTTTGATAGTCCTTCTGATGTAGATGGCGACGCCTCCGCCCGCAGTAGGTCTGTCACGCCGGTATGAGGCATAGTTGGGGACAGTCACTCTGATCCCCGGTTTAAGGCGAGTTTCGTTCAGAAGGCATATGTCTATGCCCTCCGAGCGAATGAAGTCTTGGAACTCTGTTCTCTGTTTGAATAGGCCATTTGCGTTAAAGGCACATAGACGGAGGCTTTCCAGGGTTCTAGTAGCCATCTTCGCTTGGTAGTTCTGCTTTGGTTGTGGCTATTGCCGTTTTGATGATGTTTGGCAGTTGTTGGATGGTGGCAGCCAGCCCTTGTACTACCGCTGCTAATTGGGCCAGGACCTCGCGCATTTCATTCAGGATTAGGAATGCTTTCCGATGCCCTAGGACATCCTTTATATACACTCCACTGTAATGTGCTGCCACCTGCCTTCTGTGATTGGTTATTTCACGTCGACGTCGACGTCGAAAGTAGGTGGTGGTCACATTAATGTGACTGGACTGTGTATTAACGGCTTTCTTTCCCTTTAAGGGAAAAATCCATGGAATGCTTCTTTGAATTCTTTTCTGTTATTAGATTTCACAAAACGAATCCTTTTAGACTTTTGATCAAAGTGTCGGTTGTGCTATCAAACATAATATTTCAATATTTTACCGATTTAATTTCATTAGCGAGTTTAGATTTTACGTGGTTTAGTAGGACACTAATGAATTCATTTTGTGTAACTGACGGCAGATATTTATTATGTTCCAAGTCCAAGATGTGCTCTTTCAGCACTGCATCATATTTTGAAAGTAGTTGGATCAGTTCTAGAAGATTGCCGTTATTTGTAGATGTCCTTCATTGTGTTCTCGAAGTGCTTGGTTTATTTACAACAGTCTAAATAAAAGACTCTTTCATTTCGGCTTTTCAGTATCAGTTAACTACAAAGCTGCGACATCCATTGATTTGTGGAATGTTAGCCTTATTTTTAAGGTTTTCTACTTTCGAAGATTTTCCGGATATTCATTTGTAGTTTCATGGTCTGTCAGTTTAAGATTTAGTTTCCGCCACTTCTGAAATGCAGTCACAAATGCAAATTGTTCACCGGTAGGCATTTCCTTATAGAACGATTCTGTTGAAAGATGTCGACAACCATTTCTTGTTTTAAACCTTGTAGTGGGTGTCTTAATGGGCAAACTACGTTACAATTATGTTTCATACCTTTATGATTAGTAAAAGTGGATTTTTAATTTTAATTTTTATGAAGGAGTGAAAATTTATTAATTTTGCAAGAATCTCGATGTTAGTTGGAATTTAGGAAAATTGTCACAATATGACATTTATTTTCTTATTATTGGTGATTACAAGTCTGAGCGGATTTACCGTTAACATTAACACAAATTGGTAAAATCATAAAAGCAACGCTCAGAGGTACAATTAGCCGTCATGAGCAAGCAAACAATTGTATATTTACTTTTAAATCCATCTCAGAATTAAAATGCAAGAAATAATAACAATTGGAAACAATGAAAAACACAAGTTATGACGACCTCAGACAAAGGTATCATAATACTGTGACTTTACAGTTAAAAGAAAATCATGGGGGCCACAAATGAACAATATATCATTCGAAAATAACTAGTTCTGGCAAATTATTCCGCTAGCTCAGGGGTTTTTTCAGTTACAAAGAAGTCGCTTAAGGGCTCTGTTTCACGGAATGCACAATCAGATGGCTTGGTCGTAATAAGTTACCATCGTAGTTCTGCGTCTGATGTCTACGGTGTTCAGAGATGACCCACGGTATGTGAGACTGTCTCACAAGGCGGCCACAGACAAGTCCTGTCTGTTAATGCGCATCATCGCATTAATGGCGGTGTCGCCGTGATAAGCCTGCTCCAGCAAGCCGGCAGCCAGGAGTCGTACAGCGGCAGTTGGCGAGAGAAGCCAACTTTCCAAGTCCACCTCAGACTAGACTCGCCTAGAATCGAATGTCGAATGTACAGCTCCTCGCTCTTCGCTCTCCGAGGAAAACTTCTGGCTCCACCCCCTTGCAGTCTCGAAGATCACATTTAACAGAAAATTCCCAGGATTTTAAGTTATATGCTCATTTAGATTGGATCTTCAGGTTGGCACCTAATGTCACGTGATATCCCCGATATCTTATTTGCCCCACGTTTATCACAGAGGTCGGACATATTCGGCTAAGTTCGCCGGGGTGAGAGCGTATTCGGGTGGCGGGTTTTTCGCACCGGGGCAGTGGCCTGTTGTGGGCTCCCCATCCCAGGGTGAAAGCTGGCAAAACCCTTATCCCTGACTTCCTGCCTCCGTGGCTCTGGAAGACCACGATTAGCTTCAAGCCTACACAGCTCAATAATTCTTTAATATTCGCTTTAACAAGGTACACTGAATGTTCACCATTGCATTACAGTCCTCACTTGGAATCTTGCGTACTTTAAAAAATTACAACAAAAATCTATTTAGGTGGTCGCCCAAGATTTATGTAAATTACTCTAACATTATGATTTATAGAATAAAAAATACACATTAGAACGTGGCGACAGCTCGTCACGTTACAACCTTTCGCTATATACAGCGCTTAAAGGTACTTCTCCATTTTGGAAATAATCGCATCCTTTTTATTAAACTCTATGTGAAGAGTATCAGGAACGGGTATACTCTAGTGTGATAGATCTTTCGAGTACGGTGGATTGTATGTTTAGCATCTTGTTTGATTCCTGAAGACGAGTTAAATTTTTTTTTTTTCTGTCATCAGTCTTTCGACTGGCTTGATGCAATCCTCCATCCCCTCCTATCTTGTTCCAACCTCTTCATCTCTACATATCCCTTACAACCCACGTCCTCAATTATCTGCTTGATATATTCTAATCTCTGTCTTCCTCTACAGTTCTTACCTTCGACCGTTCCCTCCACCAACAAATTAACCAATCCAGCATGTCTCAAAATATGACCTACCAGCCTGTCTCTTCTTACTGTAAGCTTCTTCCACAAACTTCTTTCCTCACCCATCATTAAAAAAAACTCGTTCATTTCTTACTTTGTCTGTCCACGTAATTTTCAGCATTCTTATGTAGCACCACATTTCAAATGCTTCAATATTCTTTCTTTCTGGTATTCCATGTTTCGCTACCGTAAAATGCTGTGTTCCACAGATAGAGTTTTAAAAAGTTCTTTCTAATTCCTAGATCAATATTTGAAACTAAAAGATTTCTCTTTTTCATGAAGGTTTGCTAGTGCTATTAACATCACTCCTGCTTCGGCCATCGGTTGTAATGTTTCTTTCCAATTAACAGAATTCACTTACTTCTCCTATTACATCCGATCCTATTTTTATATTTAATCTTACTAGTATTTGTATGATATGTGCCACATTTCATCACTTTAGTCTTGCTTTGATTTATATTCAGTCCTTCAGTGTTTATTTATTCTTCAGTATTTAATTTATTCTTTGCATCAAGGTGAGAAATAGTTTCTTTTGATGACTTTTGGCTATCATTAGTATTGTAACATTTTTGAAAATAGATCCAGATTCACTCTGAATTGAATCAATTTTAGCTTCTTTTGCTTTCCTCTGCTATAATCCATGTTTGCTTTTAGATGTATGAATTCCTCTATGCATATTTCAGTTTTTAGTACAAACAGCTAAATAATACGATATCCATCAGTATCAAGGAGGTAAAAAACTGTAAAAAAAACTTATGTTTTGTGAAAAATAACGTAACTGTAATGAACAAATTATTGTTGTTCTTTAAATTTCTTAAAGATTAAATATTTTACGTGTGACGCGAAACCAATTTTTCTCGCAAGGTTTGGTTTTATTGCTTAAATAGTCGGGAATAAACATTCTAAATCATTTCTGTGCATCAGTTGTCGACACGTTAAGAATTTTTGTCCATTTACGAAGCTTCTCACTATACTATTTAATAACTACACATACACATTATACAGTCATTTTCAGCTTCCTTAATATTTCTATTCCACTATATAGACGTATAACAGTTACTGGTAAATTATGAATGCTAACATATAAATTAAAAAAAGCACCTGCTCCTATAGTCGACACAATTTGCACACACCGTAACAAGAGTCGATCAGAGGACATCGAGAGAAGTGGCCTTCAAACCCAGGAGTCAGTGTGCCCCTCGGAAATACTGTATTCGGAGTTCCTTCATAAAAAATAAACAACGAATCAGACTATAAAAACATTTCTTTGCGATACCTACCACCACGTGTAATATTAGGTTCCTCGAGCCGTGAGCTGTTGCGTCTATGTATACATATGAAAAATGTTGTAAACAGCTCGAAGTTTCGTTTAGTTTATTATTAAAGCTCAATTTTTATTGAGGAATATAAGTTCGACATCCCTGCCGATTTAAGGAACACACAATAATTTAGGTATCTACAGGGTGGGGCATTTAATATGTTTTCTGGAAATATTTCGGAAAGAAAGCATTTTAACAAACAATAACCTATATAAAAAATAATCGTACAGTAGGGGCCTACAATTATGTGATATTGGTTTTTTCACAGGTGGCGCTGTTGTCGTTACAACAAGGTCAACTTAATTCTTTTAAATGGGAACCCCTATTTTTTTTTGAAGATTCCGATTCCTCATGAAAAAATAAAAATAGTTTGCTTAACTCACTTTTCTGTTAGCCTCACAGATGGCGCTGTAATCGCGAAAAATGAATATTCGCGTTTTTTGTGTATAATTTTAATTATTGTTTAAATAATTACATGTAATTTTCATTCTGTAAACATGGAAGGTAACCATTTACTTCCAGACATTTTCTGACACACTTCGAGCTGTTCAGGCATCATTTCTGCAAAGGGTCAGAAAATGTCTGTAAGTAAATGGTCACCTTTTTGAGCACCTGCTGTAGACATGGCTGCAAATAAGTAAGAAAAAGGATTTAAAAAATCAATTTCGTCATTATCCTTTAAAATGTTTACAGAATGAAAATTACATATAATTATTTAAACAATAATTAAAATTATACACAAAAAACGCGAATATTCATTTTTCGCGATTACAGCGCCATCTGTGAGGTTAACAGAAAAGTGAGTTAAGCAAACTATTTTTATTTTTTCATGAGGAATCGGAATCTTCAAAAAAAAAAAGGGGTTCCCATTTAAAAGAATTAAGTTGACCTTGTTGTAACGACATCAGCGCCACCTGTGAAAAAACCAATATGACATAATTGTAGCCCCCTACTGTACGATTATTTTTTATATAGGTTATTGTTTGTTAAAATGCTTTCTTTCCGAAATATTTCCAGAAAACATATTAAATGCCCCACCCTGTATATTCCATAGAGTGGTTATCCATAATAGAAATATTCTTTTCATTTAAACTACGGAATCATACGCTTATTTATTTCATCGTGATCTAATTTAGTAGAAAGGAAAGAAAACTTACATGAACTGAGAATTAAAGTACTGCCAAGAAACTCAGCTCCGATTCCGTTATGCAGGAACTCGTTCGGATCGACTTGAAACCTTAGTGTTGCTGGTCAAACACGTCGACGCACAATGTAAGTAGACTTGCTAACTTTTCAGATTTCCACGACCGGACAACCGGACATTTGCCCGCGGTGTGGTTAGGGGGGAGGAGGGGATTTATGTTACAAAAAGTAAAATTTATTGGGCAATTCTTTTTATATTTGCAAACACTCAATTTATTCAACAGATAATAATTCGAAATTTCTAACTGTATAAAATACTTCAATGTACTCGTGAATCTTAGTTTGTAGGCTATATTTTGATTCTAAGTAAGCAAAACAATCAAAAAACAAAAAAAATTAGGCCACGTGTAAAACGTCTGATCTTAATTTATGACCGGACAATGAAAATGGAAGCCTAGACAATGCTTGTTGCGACATACACTTCGCTAGTTTTTTTAAAAAAAAATCAGTTCCAGAAGAAAATAAAACATTTAAAAAAAAAATAATTACTAGGAATTACAATCTACCATCCACTTACCCTGATTTTAGAAATTTTAGATATTTTTCCTCTAAAATCAAAACTTCCTTGCTTCATACAACGAAAGCGCACAAAGCATTGGATTGCATTAGAATGTGCGGTAGATCAACTTAAAACAATAAAAGTAGGAGTGGTTTGGACCGAAAGATATGAGTTCTATCAACAAAAAAAAATCTTTATATTTTCGATTATTTCATTTCATTAAATGTGGGTGTCACCCACAAACGGGTGAATTCCGGTGCGGACCGCTCCCCCCCCCCCCTTTCTAGCTACGCTCTGGCCTCGCATTCAGGTTCGAATCCCCGTCCGGACATCCAGATTTCGGTTTTCCTAATCTCTCCAGAAGAATACAGAGATGGTTCCTTCAAAATTCCATGGCCGAATTTTTTCACGTTCTTTGTACACAGTCCTTTCCTGCGTCTAATGACCTCGACGTCGACGAGGCGTAAAGCCATAAGTGAAAAAGTAATTAAATATTGGTTTAAGGCTTGTCACATTACGATAGTTAACGCACCTATCAATTTTGATGCAAAGATCGAGTGGCGAGTGTAAGGTCGATTATCGACTTCAACGATCTAGTAGGAGTATCAGTAGCAGAGTGTATGTGTTATAGCGCGCGAGTTGTTACAGCAAATGTGTGTGCGGGAAGAAATGATCGTACCGATCTGAAAAGTGTCAGCCGGTTGAGAGAAAAGCCTTTTGAAGAGCTACCGCGTCGGTAAAGTACCCAGTGACATTCATGTACATTTAAAGACCGTCGTATGTGTTATGGTGCACGAACTGTTACAGTAAATGAGTGCGCGGGAAGAAAAGATTGTGCCTAACAGAAAAGCGTCACCGCTTGTTGAGAAAGTCTACCACGTCGGTTAAGTGACTAATGAACCTTATGTACTCTTAAAGACTGTTAGTTACGTAGGTCGTTCACTAATGTAGGAAAAGAAATATCTTGTTGTTTCATTTGTGTTGATTGAAAGAAAATTCTCACTCGCTAAGAACTTGCAAATCTTCGGCAATTATTATTCAGGGTGTTCCTTGTATACTATTCAGTACAAGAAAATAATAAATATGGTTCGGTGGTCGGAATGTAACAACTTATAGCTGTGCAATAAAAAGTGTTCTTGTGTCGATATACTTGGAGTATGTGTTGTGCAGTAAGTAACTGTGATAAATCATTCCCTCACCCACCAAACCAGGCGACCGACTCAAAAACTTATCCCTGAATAATTTCCTTTGTTTTATGAAGTTCCGATAGCTTTCAAACATGGTCAAAGCATAAAGAAAATAAGTGGTGATTGTGAACTGAGATCTCGTCATCAGAACTTATATTTCAAATAAAAATATCATTTTAATAAGTTATTTTACAGGCTGTGACAGTGTTTTAGGAATAGTTGTAAATATATAGTGATATATGAGGCCTGCACCACGATTAAAACGAATATTACAAACAATTCTTTTAGTTTGTTAAACAGACAAAAAGCACAATAAAGACATTCAAAAAATATGAAGAAATACACAGAATAACGTACTGACTCAGCTGCAATGAACATTTATACAACGTAAAAAGCAAGTAAAACTTAATTTAAAAAAACTCCCACGTTTTTATTTTTAATAGCCTTGGCCTCATATCTGATGTAACCTCAAGACTGATGTGCGATGTAAATATCTAAAGATAGGGGAGCAGCGTGACAGAATCATAAAGCGCAATCTTATCCCACGATTTTTCAACCGTAAATTTTTACCATATGGATTTAACCAGTTTGAAACGAAATGCTACGAAAAGTAAAATTAATGAAAACCAAGAGACTGAAACACGCGTAATAATTTGATCGGCTCGCGTCGGCTCACATCGGGCGTCATCGGCGTAGTCTATCTTGCTGACTAAGGCATCAATGAAATAAGTGTGAGTAAAACAAATAGAATTATGGGAAACACGTAAGAAACTATGCAGCAACTGATAATCTCCCGGTTTACAATCTACACCCTTGTAGCCCCGAATTTTGATGTAAAAACACGATATTTAGACGGCTAACCTTGTCGTTCTCTCGCATTCGGGAGGACGCGGGTTTGAATCTCCGTCCGGGCACACAGATTTGGGTTTTCCATGGTTTCTACAAATCACCTTAAACGATTGCTGGAATTCTTTCATTAAAGGGCCATAGCCGTATTCCTTACCGTTCTTTGTCTCCCCCCCCCCTCCCCCACAAACCTAATTACCACGACGTCGATGAGCCGTAGAGCCAGAACGGGAAAAAAAAATATCGCTGTCCTCTTCGGATGGAAGACTGCATATCGAGTGTTTCCTCCTCACGGGAAGATTTCATCCCGCTTAAGAAACGTTTTGGTGAGGAAAGGTGATATCTACACAAACTGCCAGGAAGAGATCATCGCGATGTTAGTTTTCTAATACATTTATATTCGAACGATCCTCTTGTTAAATACGGTCACCAGTTAAGTTTTTAAAAGCTTTTTTGAAGGAAGGGGAATTCTATTTTTGAGCACGTGCAATAAATACGTGAAAGTAAACCACAACACTTAACGGTTCCTAGCTGTATGTGTGTGTAAACATAGCGTCTGACTATTACTATTACTATTACTCCGCGATTCACTAAAAGTGTGTGGCGGAGGGTGCATTGCACCTATCCGGGAAGGTAATGGCTTGGAAGGGATATACGGGATATGACAGGAGGCGCCCATGGGCTATTGTGAGGAACCATCCCAGCATTCGCATGGAGCGATCTGGGGAAACCATGGAAAACCCAGATCAGGATGGCCGGAGTGCTTTATCGAAAGCTTCTCCTGTAGGATTTTATGTTTAGTCGCCCTGTAAATCCTTTCTATTCCACTCCCTAATTGCTCGTGGAAAAAATGAGTACAAAAATGAATCGGTTCTGGCCCTGATTTCTCTTATCTTATTTTCGCGGTCATTCCGGGATATGAATGTTGCTGGTAGCAATATTTGTTTACTGTCATTCCGAAATACGTCAGTCGAGAATTTTTCAGTTACCTTCTGTCGAGAGCAACGCCTTCGGTGCTCCAGGTCTTCCCAACCTAACTCCTTCAACATCGCACTTACGCTTTCCCTCCAACTGTATATTCCTGTCACGAATCGGGTGGCTCTTCTTTGGACCATCTCTAATGCCTCCATTAATCCCTTTTCATGGGGACCCCATACAGAGCAACAATATTCTAAGTGAGGCCGCACTAGTGACTTCTTTGCAATCGATTTAACTTCCAGAGTGCTTTGTTTTAAATTACGACCTAGAAATCGAAGCATACGATTTGCTTTCCCAATTATATTCTCGATATGCTCATTCCACGACAAATTATTACGAATTGTTACCCCTAGGTATTTAGCGGAATCTACCGTTCTAAGGACAGTGCCATTAATTGTATATTCAAAGCTAAATGGTGTCACCTTTTTACTTACACGCATGACTTGGCACATTTTAGCGTTTAGCTCCAACTGCCAATCTTTACACCACGCAATTATTTTCATAATATCGTCTTGTAACAAAGCGCAGTCTTCCTGGGTTTTGATTTCACGATAATTAATAGCATCATCAGCAAATAATCTTTTCATCCCCCTTATTATGTCGCACAAATCATTAATGTATATGAGAAACAACAGAGGCACTATCACGCTTCCCAGAGGAGCCCCGGACATCACTTCAGTAAGTGATGAACGCTCGCCGTCGGGAACTACACACTGTGTTATGCCCTCCAGAAAGTCTGCAACCCAGTCGCATATTTGTCTAGATATGCCGTAACCGCAAAGTTTCCTAAGTAACCTAGTGTGAGGCACAGTGTCGAAAGCTTTTTTAAAGTCTAATAGAACTAAATCAACCTGGGATTGCTCATCTATAATACGGCTCAAGTCGTGTATTAAAAGAGCAAGTTGTGTTTCGCAGCATCCGCCTTTTCTGAATCCATATTGATTTGGCTTTAAAAGCTCACCTTCATCCAAAAACCGCATGACATTTGAATAGATCATGTGTTCTAAAATCCTGCAAAATATTGAGGTTAACGAGATTGGCCTATAATTTTGAGGATCATTAACACTCCCATTTTTAAACACTGGACTTAAGATGGCGGACTTCCATTCGGCTGGTATTTTTCCTTGATCCAAGGACGCGGTATATAATTTCATCAAATACGGAGCAATTTCCTTTGCGTACCTAGAGTAGTTTCTTGTACGAATACCGTCTGGTCCGGGAGCCTTATTGGAATTTACATTCATAAGCAGTTTAGTTATTCCCTCGGCATCGAGAACGAGATCATTCATAATTTTGTTGGTACGATTTTAAATATCGGAGTCTCCTCCGAGTTTTCTGTCGTGAAAGCTTTTTTAAATACATTATTCAAAATTTCTGCTTTCTCTACGCTAGTTTCTGATAATTCCCAATTTTCTTTAATCAACGATGGCATGACCTTACGAGAGCCTCTTATTAATTTGACATATGACCAGAACTTTTTTTGATTAGTAATCAGATCTTCGGATAAATTTCTGACTTGGAATTCTTTAAACGCATCACGCATTGCCTTACGCACTTCCGCTCGCAACTGGACTAATTTAACGCGATTAGACGAGTCCCCCGATTTCTTTACCGTAGCATGTAAACGCCTTTGCCTCCTGAGCAAACGTTTCACTTCCCTATTGAACCACGGGAAGTTCTTACTAACCTTAATAAAGTTCGTGGGAACAAATTGATTTAAGCCGATCCATATTATTTTTTTAAAATCAAACCTAAGTTCCTCCACATTTGTATTTAGCGTGTACGTTTAAAAAATGTTCACCAAATGATCGACCATAAATGCATCGTTTGCCTAATCGAAACAATATACGAGTTTGTCTTTATCATGCTTCAAATTCAGCCTAGATTTCAAAGTTACCACAACAGCCTTGTGATCACTTATACCGTCTTATATAAAAACTGTATCTACAATATTCGAATTGTTTGTAAGGGAAAGATCCAAAATTGACGAGGAATCTTTGACGCTCCGCGTTGGCTTTCCGATTATCTGTTCAAGAGAATTTTCCGCGAATGATTCTAGGAACGTTCCGGTTATTAACCTATCTCTTCCGCAAGACTTGAACGTAAATGTGTCCCAGTTAACTGAGGGTTTAGTAAAATCGCCACCCATGATCAATGTATGTCACTGAAATTTTTGGAAAATAATATTAAGTGACTGTTTAAAATACTCCGCGTTATCTAATCCAGCATCTGGAGGAAGTGTTAATATTAACTGTAGCACAACACTTAACAGTTCGTGACTGTAAGTGTAGGTAAACATAGCAGTGTAGTGTCTGACGTTTTAATATTAAGTGTAGCACAACACTTAACAGTTAGTGACTGTATGTGTAGGTAAACATACCGGTGTAGTGTCTGACGAGTTAATATTAACTGTTGCACAACTCTTAACGGTTCGTGACTGTAAGTGTTGGTAAACATATCAGTGTAGTGTCTAATGTGTTAATATTAAGTGTAGCACAACACTTAACGGTTCGTGACTGTAAGTGTTGGTAAACATAGCAGTGTAGTGTCTGATGTGCTAATATTAAGTGCAGCACAACACTTAACGGTTCGTGACTGTAAGTGTTGGTAAACATTGCAGTGTAGTGTCATTTGTGTTAATATTAATTGTTGCACAACACTTAACAGTTCGTGACTGTATGTGTCTGAGGTGTTAATATTAACTGTTGCACAACACTTAACGGTTCGTGACTGTAAGTGTATATAGACATAGCGGTGTAGTGTCCGACGTGTTAATATAAATGAAGCAAAATTTCTTGTGTTAATGACCAATACTGTTGAGTGAGCGTTGAACAGGTGCCAACCAGATTTCGATTTTAAATGGCTTCCCTAAAAGCTCCTAGTGAATGCCGATAATGTTCTTTCAACAAGGAATGGTCGAATCCCTCTCTGTGCCTAGCCCACATTCCTTTCCCAACTGTTCTAACTTAGACTAATTGTGAAGAATCAATAAAAATCTCTTAATGGGAAACTGTAATCCTCTTGTTACAGAATTTTAAGGAGAACATAAGGCAATATACGAGGGGGTACCCAAAAATGGGAATTGTTTTTAAAAAGCTATATATTTTCTAATCTTTTACAAAACAATCTCATCACCTTCAAAATACTCTCAGTTGCAACTAATACATTTGTCCCACCGGAGTTTCCACTGCTCGAAAGATTTTCTTTAGTCATCTTTAGAAATGGTTGACAGCTCCTCTTGACCTCTTCAGTGTTGTGAAATCGGTGTCTTTTCATGCGTGGAAATAGGAAATAGTTGCACGGAGCCCAGTCAGGAGAGTAAAGCCGGTCGTCCACTTCAAGCGTATTTTAGCGACTAACTGGTCTCGCGTAGTCGCGCGTATTGATGCGACTCATCCCTACACACGGAACGTTACTGAACAGCGTCCACTGCGAGCGATCTTGAGAGACCCATTGTAGCCGACGGCAGGCGACGAGTTACTGATCATACCGGAGTTGGATTAATCGCTTGTAGCAGTTTTTACATAGTATACGCTCCACGTTTCTTTTCGTATATATCGCCGTTTTTGTTCGTTTTACCCATCAATATGGGCAGTGAGAAATTAATCAATGCCGTAAATGAGAAAACACCGTTGTGATATATGAGACACAAACGGTACTACTCACTTGATATTCAGCGGAAACTGTGTGAAAAACGTTGCAGAAGAAATGGGTAGTAAAGATGGTAGGTAATCTTAACAAGTTTACTATCATAGGTACTTTAAAATGTATACCCTGTATACTTATACTTTAATGATACTTTTGAGATTGCTATATTTATTATTACTCTACAGTTACATTTAAATTACATTTATAAAGTACAATCAATAGCTGCATTATTACACCAAACACATCTGATAAAAAATATTTATAAAATTTGTATTTCTTGAAAGAATATTTGTATTCTTTAGAAAGTATTTCCGACAAGATTACAGAGTTCACGACTTGATGTAATCATTCCGTTCGCATCTATCGCAATCCAATCTTAATCTGTTTTAAGAAGTTCAGTCGCATATTGCCAAATGCTGTGCCATTATGTAAATGTACTCACATATTTGTGGTTTAACTAACTTTTCTTGAAAGCTATTACAGCTTAAAAGACTGCAAACAAATTAGGTACACAATTAAGTAACTAAAGGTTCTTTATGATTATATAAGATGGTCCAAAATTGTTTGTTGAAAGCTTGAAGTTTAAATAACATGGCATAACGTTTGATAATAACCTCAACTGGGCAGGTAATAGGAAAGGGTTCATTTACTGAAGAGGGCGATGAGAGAATGTACCAAAGAAGATAGGGAATTGGATTACAAAACATTATATGGTGATGTAGTTTTTGGAGCCAAATTCTGGGTATCAAATACAGGAGTTTGAGAAATTACAAAGGAGAGCAGCTAAGTTTGTTTGTGTAAATTACCGCAAGACCCAATCAGTATTTTATGTAATAAAGGAGCTGTGTTGGGAGCCATTGGAGGAAAGGAGGAGGGTGAAGAGAGTGCTGGGAATGTACAAGGCATAAGTGATGGGGCTTGGACGGATATTGGTCAAAGAATTAGGAATAGTGCATGGAAGGGAAAATATGACCATGACCACAAGCTGGCACTCGATTTCACGCATATGAGAGTAGGAAAATTTGCTTTTGAGTATACGAACGTCAGGGGCTGGAATAAATTACCAAGTGAAGTGATGAATAATTTATCACAAACGCTGGAGGAATTTAAAATTAAAATTCGTAAATCACAAAAAGAGATGGGGGAGGAATTTAAAAACACAAAGAATATAAAATGATAAAAAAATACCAAGAAAGTGGTAGTTGCTACTGGAGCATACGCTCCATCGCAATTAATCATTAATACTCGTACAATTCAATATATTAATCATTCAAATAATAGGTATATTACTGAATCCAGGGAATTGAAGAGAAACGTGAAATCTCCAAAGGGGCTTCTGTAAAAGATTGCTGGCAAGATACGGAAGGTAATTTTGGACATGGCTTCAATTCACCTTCTTCGAAACTTTGAGCAGCAGTGCAATAAATGTGCAACGCTCCAACCCATCCGCTCAACCACCAACAATTGGATTCTACACTACCTTCACGACCCAGGCTATGCGCAAACAAATGGATCATAGCAATTCTGACAAACAGTTTCTTGAAATCGATAGAGCAAAATTACAATTATTAGCAGTGCCGCTTGTAGTACTAATCAGTTTTTGCAGTGTACTTATGAAGAACGTACCTCTTCATAGGTAACTGGCAATATGGAATAAATTGCAGCAAATTTTCACGTATGAGGACTCACTTCCAACATCTCCATATGCACTTTTTCCCTAATCGCCCTGGTCTGCTCATTGAAACATTCCAGTTCCATCCATCTCTAACGCCCAGAACAATAATAAATTACTGAACCGAACGACGGTGCTCACCCCAAGGCCAGCAAAAAAATTTGTAAACCTTTGAAACGTGCGCCAAAAAACACGGTGTTGGTCGAGTATTTGGTAAGGAATTAAACAGTTTTGTTTCTATTTTAGTTTAGTTAATAAAAAGTTTAAGAAATAATTATTATTATTTATTTCCAACTCTTCGCCTCGTCGGCGTCGCGGGAAGGGACTGGGGGTAAGGAACAGGAAGGGATGCGGCCATGGCCTTTTGAAGGAACCATCTCGGGCATTCGACTGGAGTGATCCGGATGGCCAGACGAGGATTTGTAGCAGGAATTCTCCTAATGAATTCTGTTTTTCTAACATTGAATTAACCCAACACGAACGATTTCTACAACGCGTCTTCAGGCAGGGACTTTCCAAAAAATAAGTGGTCTCTGCATGCATTTCACAAAATTTTGAAACTCTTAAAATATTCATCCCAAATTACTGGCACAACTGTTAGACGCTAGAGACGCGGTCGAGAATTGCTGCAACAATCATAGCCATGCGACTCAGTCGGCTATAGTGGACGCCCTCAGTCGCTCCCTGTCACCCCACTATAGTTGCTTAAGTTGTTAGTCGCTCAAATACGCTTAGGCGTGTGGGGTAGCGGAACCATGCCATTTTTAGTCAAAAACTGCCTAAGAGAGACAGCTTTGTGTTCAGGTGCATTTTCGTGGTGGAAGAACCAGTCTCCTGTCTGCCACAAATCGGGTCTTTTTTGACGAACACTGTTGCGTAATCTTCTTAAAACTTCGAAATAAAAGGTTTGATTTATGGTCTGATGTGGGAGAATAAACTCTGAATGAACTACGCCCTTGGCATCAATAAAGCAAATAAGCATTGTTTTGATGTTTGATTTGACTTGACGACATTTTTTTGGGCGGGGTGGCAATGAAGTCTTTTATTGGTTTGATTGTTGCTTTGTTTCTGTGTCGTAATCATAGCACCATGACTCATCACCAGTAATGAACTTTGACAGAAAATCTGGATCAATTGTTTCAAAGTACGACATGTTTCAACTCGACGTTCTTTTCGATTGTCAATCAGAGCCTGAGGAACAAACTTGGCAGCAACCCTTTTCATTCTCAAACCTTTGGTTAAAATTCGCTGAACCGAACTCCAATATAACCCACTAATCTCTGACAGTTGGTCAATTGTCTGTCGACAGTCTGAGAGCACACTCTCTCGAATTTTTTCAACATTTTCGTCGATTCGGGCAGTTGATGGACGTCCAGAACGAGGTTTGTCATCAGTCGACATGTCGCCATTTTTTAAACCGAGCGAACCACTCGTACACTTGTGTTTTTTCCATAGCGTCATCTTTGTAAGCTGTTTTCAACATTAAAACAGTTTCAGCAGCATTTTTACTGAGTAGAAAACAAAATTTCACAGCTGCACGTTGTTCACTTAAACTTACCATCATCAAAAACAAAACAACGATAGCAAAAACAATCACTGCTGACTAACAGAACAAACCAGGTCAACAACACAGGCGGCACTGAACTAGCAATGAGTTGCGCTATAAACTCCTAGCGGCAGAAACGCGTACTACACAAGCTCCGCCCACGGTTATGTTTGGGTACCCCCCAGTACTATAAATATAACCTTAACCAAAATCTGTGTTGTTTCTGAAATGTCTGTAGGTACGGGAATATGTCTTTAACGATGGTTTTACAACCGAGCGTGGTGGATGAGTGGCCTCGCATTCGGGAGGACGCAGGTTCAAACCCCCATCCAATCATCCAAGATTTATATTTTCCAAGGTTTCTCGAAATCATTCGAGGTGAATGGCGGGATGATTCCTTCAAAAGGCTATGGCCTAATTTCTTCTCCTTCCTTATAATAAGTCCTTTCCGATATCTCATGAACTAGACGACAACGGGGTGTAAAACCAAAAATAAGCAAACTATAAACATTAAATTTTAGTATTATTTTGGTCTTCGGTACAATCATCAAACTAATTTCAGTTTCGTATGACATTGCGTAAACTAATTTATCATGATAAAATAGAATGATACAATGATGAGCCAAAACATCGAGATGATTGCCGCCTGGTAACGTTGCGTATAAGCGGAGCATAGACGCATTGGGAATCATACGTAAGGCAAATGGCGAAATACAGTGACATAAGTGACTGACAGGGAACGAACGTCTCACAAACGGCTGTCCACGTGCTACTACAGAGAAGGTCGGAGCAGGATAGGAAGTGACGGGTCCATCGTCAGTAGGCACGAGATCATCGAGCTTGGACCGTGTCGGATGAATGACGTTTCTTCCAGGCACCGCGCCACAGACGCAAGCAGGTCGTGCTATGGGGGACATTCACCTGGTAGTGATCGAACAGCCTTTCATGCCTCAATGTGAATGCGTCATCTGGCAGGATAATTGTCCATGTCGTAATCTCAGAATCGTGACAAGTGGTTTGAGTTATATCGATATCACATCTGGGGTGCTAGCTCTGCGCGTTGACATCTGGCGCCAGATGCCTCCAGAAACCAATTAGAGAAATACGCCGAACCAACACGCTATTAAACAGCTGGTATTAATGTTTCGGCTCATCAGTGTACTTTTAAGACCAGTTTGGTATAATAAATCGAATATTTCTTAAAGAAATATGTTAATCCATCGCAGGAAAGCGAAAAAGTCGCAACATCTTAATTTCACTATAAATTTACCGCTTGTGTTGTATTTTCCAATAATATTTTTGTGCTGGAAACGATTTCAGTGATTGAATATACTAGTAAGCTAGGAAGTGACCGTTAAAAGCAGTAGCTCAGTTTATCTATTAATGGCGTAGCTTAGATTAAATTAATAATCTAGTAATTACAGTGTGTAGTTAAAGGAAGTGAATACTGTAGCTACCAAGTTGAAGCCCGTAGTTGCCTTTCGTGTTACTTATCTTTTATTTTTGTATCTACGCTTCCTTTAATCCTTGAGTATTTTCTGAGCTAACATGAAATTTTCTACAGATTTCCCTTCGGCTTTCTGCGTTTATTATTAATTGGTCCTGTTGGTTTGTAGACTCGAAATTGTTTAATTGCGTAATGTAACCGACACTGTAAAATTGCTGATTCCTATTTGCACTCGTAGACTTCCTGCACTTTTTTTTTTTTTACCATTTACTTTACTCTTTGTAGGCGTGTGACATCAGTATGCTGTAGTGAGCGTAGGAAATTCACTCATTTACAAATTTCTTCGTTGAAGTTAATTTTTTAAAACGTAATAGGAATGTGTAGGGATTGTGTTTGCTGTGTGCATACGCAAGTTGAGATGGCCGATCTGTGCAGATAGCTTGCAGCTTTGTTGACGAAAATCACACAGCTGGAATCTGCCGTAAGAAGTTGCAACATGTGGTGTAACTCCTATCAACAGTAGCACGTGTATCTCAGGAGGTGAGCGAGGATATCTTGCGACAGTCCCTCGCATGTGGCCGACGAATGGTATCCGTACTCGAAGCCACAAGCGGGGACAGTAGTGTTATTGCCCAATTGGTTTGACGTGCTGTCGGATAATTATCTGATTCCAGATTCGTCATCCAATGAGTTGGTGGCCCTCCAGCCCGTAAGGGCTGAGTAGAAGGGGATTCTAGTAGTGGGAAGCTCCAGTGTCAGGTGGGTTATTGATCCCCTTACGGAAATCGCGAATCGTCAGGGAAAGAAATCCAGCGTACATTTCGTGTGTATTCCGGATTCAATTGAGCAGCAAGGATGAAGCCATCTCAAATCGTGGCACATACCGACACCAATAATGCCTAACATCTGGGTTTTGAGGTTATCCTATCATCCTTCTGGAGGATGTCTGAAAAGATGAACTCTGTGGCCAGTGGCTGCCAGAGGCAACGAACAGCCTGTACGTCTCTTGTTCACAGCCAAGAAAAAGTGTGTTAATCAGAGACCACGGCGCTTTTCCATCGTGTTCGAAGCGTAGCTCGAAATAACCGCAACAGTTAAAAGTTCTCTTAACTGTAGAAGTGTTTGCATGAAATAGCCAGACCTAGAAAGCCTTGTAAGTACTACTAAAGCGAATGTCGTTATCGGTACAGAAAGGTGGTTGAAAACAGATTATGTTCTGCAGAAATTTTTAGCAGCAGCATGAACGTGCACCAAAAGGATAGCTTGGAATTCACTTGAGGTGGTGTAGATAGAAACCTCTTCTGTGACGAAAATGGATGTCGCCCTCGATTCCGTGTGTAAAATCGTGCAGATTAAATTCTCTCCTCCTACCAGTCGCCGAGTTATAATGTAGTCGGACCATGTAGGTGACTTTCTTATCTCGCTGTTAGGATTAGGCTGGCTTGCCGGTGAGCCTGAAGTCTTCCGGGCAAGAAGGTTGTGTTGCCATCTTTCAGCGAGACGCATAACTATGCTCTGTGTGCGCTAAATGAACGTTTTTGTGTGTTATGTTTAGTTTATGTGAAATAGACTGAGACCGTCCCGGCATTGGACTTGGCCGATATGTGGGGATCCAGTGTGCGGCCACACTGGCGGGTAAAAAAGTCTTACAACTTTCACAGAACTGGTGGCAGAGACAAAATTGCTTGGAAAATCGTTCGCGATCTGTTCTCACATAATCATTTCAAACATCTGGTTGCTGAATCAGTACGATGTGTTAAAGGTAATAAAAAGATTCTAGATATTAGATAGACCAGACATTTTCGAAAATATTTTAACGACTATAGGAATAAACGATCAAAAGGCCTTAATTGCAACTGTAAAATCAACAGGTGAGTGTGAACTTTACGGATTAGAACGCACCTGATTGCTATGTAGGTCTACTAGTTAGATACCGTTGAAGACATGTCGCATCGTTTTAAGTGTTTAATACAGAAAGTTATTGATTCTTATGTTCCGTAGTGGATAATCTCCGAGCTAAGCGAGTGAACTAAACTCGGAAAGCAAAGGAGAATACAACTACATACACTTTCCAGAATGACAGGGGATATTAGAGACCTGGTAAGCTTAAATGAGTTAAGAGAACGAGTGAAAATGCGTTGCGTAATGCTTTTAACTATTTCCACTTCAATTTGATTTCTAAAAGCCTCGCAGAAAACCCAAAGAAATTCTGGTTGTAAGTAAGGAAACTGAGTTTCAAGACCGACACTAACCCACAGTGGTTGTGAGTAGGCTGACGTTCTCAAAAAATACACATGTCATACCCGTGTGGAGTCTGAGATGGATTCGATACAACTGGAGCTTCTCAAGTAGGAGAAATCACTAGGTCCGAGTATGCCCACATGGACACAGGGTGGAGAGGAACATGAAGATTTGTTGGTTGATACTTAATTTTCGGTCGCAGTATATCGTCGTTGACGGCGAGGCCTCTATTAATCTAGAAGTTACACAGCTTTTTCCGTAATGTCAAAAAAGCAAGGTAATGCACACAACATACAAAGGGAATCCAGTGTTGGCTGATGAGGTACGCTTGATGAGGGCGGATCAGCACATAAGTTCTGTCGTAGGTAAAGCGAATTTTAGACTAGGTGGAATTTTGAAAAACTGCGCTGCATATACATAGGGATTAGCGCATAAAACTCGCCTTGATTACTTTTGTGCTGTGTGCCTGTTGTAGTAGACCTTACCAACGTGCTGAGGTTTGGGTGGGATTGCATGGCAGACCAGCGATAGAGTTCGTTATCAAACATACGAACAGCCGTCTTCATTTGTGAGTTCGGAGAAATACATCGCCAACCATAACATTTGAATCGCAATTACAGGAAAATTATTGTGCCGCGCTGTTGCTTATTTTTATTATTATTTAGGTTTCGAACAGGACCTGCTAGAGACTGTTGCTTATATGTGTGTACTCCTTCTTTCATAGAGCCGTTAAGGCCAGGACTGAGCAGAGTGCAAGCCCCTCCACCAGCCTCACTTTTGGTGTTGCAGAGTACTGATGTAGATGCACACTGTGCTTTCACTTGGATATAAGAAAAATTTAATGAATTATGACTGAACCTCTAAAATAAAAGTTCTAGTACGAGGAGGAATAGTTTTTAAGAATGAAAATATCACAACTACGATGGCAAAGGTGGAGGTTGACCTTTCAGGGTCGTCTGAGGAGAATGAAATAAAATAGTTGTTCCTCGGGAGAAATTCAAAGCCCATCCTTTACGGCTGATTTAGGTACACAAAGAGTTAAGCGCAGCAGGAATAGTTCCAGCAGAAATTCTAGACAGAGCTGTCTTCAAAAAGAAAGTTGCTGAATTAAAGCGAATTCCTGAGAAACTATCAACTTTCCCCGGAGAGACGACGGGGGAGGAGCTTAAGGTTGAAATGTAACATCAAGCCGAGAAAGAAAAACCGAGCGTGGTGGGTGAACGGTTAACGGATTCGGGAGGGCGCTGGTTCGAATCCCCGTCTGGCCATCCAGATCTGGGTTTTCCATGGTTTCCCCAAATCACTCCAGCCGAATGCCGGGATGCTTCCTTCAAAAGGCCATGGTCGAATTCCTTCCCGTTCCTTGTCCCCCATCCCATCCCCCTCTAATGACCACGCCGTCTACGAAGCGTAAAGCCCAAGCAAAAAAAAAAAGGTAATGAAAAATGGCCGTTAGCTTGTGTATTCGTAGCCACTGGATGTAACCTGTTTACGGTACTTCAGAAAAACGCCCTCCTTAAACGTTTTGGATTTACGGTTTTGTTACTTCGGATGAGAGACGTTCAGGTCGAGAGTTGGACTCATTGGTTTACAAACTCGTGACTGGAGAGAAGGCCATCGTTTAACTAAATTTAGTAATCGCCAAGAGATGGATCGATTGCGTTATCCACTATTTTGACGCAAAATACACATTTTATATTTCAAATAACTCGACATGCATTACATGCCGAGTTAGCTGTAGTATGGAAACTTGAGCGCATGGTTCAAATCTTTTTACTGCAACTCATATTTAAAAGTTTCACGGTTACTCGAAATCGGTATAGGCGAATACTGGAAGTGTACCTGATATTGTCGTAATCCCATAGCTTACGTTGTCTAACAACAGTGAAAAAGAACTAAGGGTATACGAGATTGGGTTACTTCCTTGTGTCATCAAAAAATCTCCTCTAGTTATCGTTAACAGATCTGAACCAGGGATTCACATACACAATGTCATGGCGGTAGCATTGAGAAGCTAAGTCACTGTTTCATGTGTCACTAATTCCTGAAGACTTTTCATAACAGTGGAAAATCGTTTGGTTCTGGGACACGATTTCAAGTGAACATACCAACTTTTCTCCAACTAATTGTGTAATTTACACTGTAGTTGGACTTTTGATCGTTATTGTTTCTAATATAAGCCTAATTAAAATTCCATAGACCATTAGAGATAGGGGAATTGAATTGTTTAGTTTCACAGTGGCTAACCCTCACCATATGATGAGAGAACCATGTGTTAATTCCAGTTTTGATTGGAAATAAATAAAACTTGTAAAAAAAAAATAATCTTATTTCTGAATTCTAAGATTAAAAGTGATTAATGGTTTCATACTCTTATTTTTGTTTCTCAAAAGCAGTTTTTACTGAATGTTCCCAGATTTTCACTTTTTTGTTACACGAAGACGATTTGTTAGTAAATCGTATTGGAAGTGAAAATATTTATGACCAACAGATATGATTTCGTGAGTAGTATGTAGTGAAATTCGATCCTAGTTTCGACCTTGATAGACGCTGATCAAGGTTTGAACCCCCAACAGAAAAGGTTGCAATTCACCCAACAGATAGGAAAGGATGAATGCGACAATTGTTCTGTTTGCACGAAGAGCACCTGATTGTTGGTTACTGCATTAAAACACTGCTTTCGAACACATACAGCCACATGTATTTGAACAATGTTTTAAACTTTGGTACAACCTCAGTGAATAACAAAACAACGACAAAGAAATGAGCATTTGATGTTAGTTAAGTTAAGCGCGCCTATTGTCGACATGAAATCGAATCACGTTAGAATTTAAGGAAATACGATGATCCAACAACATTCAGGTTTACTCGTCCATAGTCGGTGATGATCTCGTCTGGCGATGGTGAACAGTTTTTGTAGAGCGTATTCGTACATAGTCAGAAGCGCGTATCTTGTTAGCAAAATCGGTAGTACTTTATCTATCATTTAATGTAAGTTTGATTTACTTTCTACTGAACATTAATATGTAAATGTCATCACGATTAAATAAATGAGCGTATGGTATCTTAGTTTAAACGAGAAGAATATTTCTGCTATGGATAACCTTTGTGTCAAATATAGTCAAATAAATTTTTACGAGTTCCTCAAATCGACAGGGATGTTGAATTTATATAGCTTTAATCATAAAATTACCGAACAATAAGTTTCATGCGCTACGCTGCGGTGCTAGAAACACGTGGTGTGGTCTTTGGTACTTATGATATATTTAGGAACCTGTATTTACGTATCTTATGTCGTAGGCAGATAGTGAAATGCATGGTTACCTGAAATCAATTCAGGCGAATCCTAGGAAGGTTCCTTCAAAAAGTAAGTGCCGTATTCCTTCCCTATTCTTCCTCTCTCTGCTCTGACGAGCCGTAATGCCCTATATCTTAGTAGATGTTGTTGTTTACTGTGAAATGTATAGTGATGTGAAGACATTCGATATTTTTTACGGATACCGCTTGGAATAACGTGATTGTCACTTTGTTGCTGTGTACCGTGATTGTTATGATGTGAGAATTGAGAGACATCTTCCCGAGAGTCTCGCAGGATGCTATTTTTATTCCATCTGCACAGTTTTCTATGCCAACGTTTGCTTGAGATGTCTCGGCTGTTTCTATGTTAATATCTTCATCTCCACATAAAATTTACAACAGAAGTTACCACTTAAATGTTTCACATACAAAAATATTTGATTTTCTGCCTAAAACTCCTCTCTTCTACTATATCATCCATAAACAAATTAACTACGTCATTATTTTTCTCTCAAAATGTTACACACCGTTCTTTACCTTGTAATAATATTTCAAACGCTGCTGCCTTTATCCATTAGTTCCAGGAGGCGTCCATGTTTAACATTATCAGCGTGCCTATCTTTTAAGGTTATTTTGTTCTGCTCTCCCAACGTATTCTAGTAAGTTCAGTGTTATATATGAGAAAACGTGTGTCCGCGATCTTTATCTTTATCTTGTATTGAAAAATTTCGTTTTGAAGTAGGTTATTTTTGCCATTAGTAAACTCGTGCAGTTTTCTGTTATGGTTGGAATTTATCAGTCCACTGCCAATTTAGTAACACACCTCAACCTCCAATAGATTTGTTTGTAATACAAGGGTATTTTTTATGTATTACAAGTTACAATATCTTCGTAATGCAAGTAGTAAGATATTTTTATTCTGTGTCAAATTTTTCTAAGTATCGGTTTTTGTAATGCTAGTATCAATTTCATTGACCTTCCAGTGTTTCCAAATTTTCTCAGCGAGAATTGATTATTCTAAGTATCGAATAAAATTAAAACACAGTGTGTATAGTTGAAATGTTCTCGGGAAACTAGCCCAAGCACGACTTTTCGGCGGTCATATTCTCTGCCGCCATAGTTTCCAAGCTCCCGGGGCCACGTCGCGTCGCGTCTGGCCACTCTTCCACCTTACAGGGGGTCAGTTCTCTAGAACGACTCATCCTCCCTTGTAGTAGGGCAGTTGGCGCTGTACTGGTGTCTGGCTTCTTGAAGTGGTCTCCAACTATAGTGCTGGCCAGATCAATTGGCGGGTCTCCTAGAATGCGCCGTTGCCAAACCACGCACTTAAGAGTTGTATTCACTTTTTTACTTGAAGTAATAGTTTATACTGTATTTTAGATCATTTATAATCACAATTTTGTGATAAAATATTGATTTATGTAATTTCGTTAAGAAAGTTATGTTCGTGTAAATGCATTTGATATAACTGAAGAATACTTTCTCGAGAAACTAAGAAAACGAATTGAATTACACTTCTTATTTTATTTGTGGCTAAGCACGTATTAAATTTTATTTAAAACTAAAATCAAAATTATACTTTGTTATCCTCTGCACTGAAAAACGCCTGTATTTAAACCCTATATTGTTCAATATGCGTCTTACAGATCGTGCAGATCCTGTAAAATTTATCTTCTCTATTAATGTTTTTAGGTAGGGTACTCACCACGGTCGTAAAATTCCTCCTAACAATGTCCCTGTCAAAGTCGTTAAGCTTTGTTATAGTGCTGTATTGTTTCACATTTTTCTTTGGAGAAACAAACATAGGTGATTTTCCCTCACTACACACTCGCTGGACAGTTCTAAAATTGACACCACAAGCTGCAGCGCAAATAGCCTGTACATTCCCTAAATTTCTTCGCAATATGGTTGTTTCTTGCGGTAACAAATCACTACAGTTTTTTATTTCATCAATATCAAGTACGTCCATATTTTTCAAGTCTTTTCTTACCAGCGTACATGTAGAAGACAAAATTTCACCATCATTGTCCACAAGAAGTTTGAAATATTTATATACATTGTGAATGATAGATTTACTCTGCCGGCGAAATTCTGTTGTCTTCTTCAGCCGCGGTGGTTCTGCTGTCGATGACGTGTGTCTTGTTGGAGTCGTTAGTCCGGAAACACCTGGAGTAGGGAATAAGTCTCTTCCTGAGTATCCATTTTTAGTAGCACGATTCTCTTGCTAAATTACCGTAATTATAAGTTACTGCACTTTTTTTCGGTAAAATTAGGACACTAAATTACTGTAATTAATAAATAACTAAAACGAATTATTTAAATCGCAAGCAAAAATCGCAAAACGCTAAAATCAAAATATCCTCTCCCGAGCAAGCTCACCCTCACACTGACACACTTTCTAACTCAGATTCACAGGTTCACACATTTTTTGTGTGTTGAAAGGGAGGTGGAAGGTTTGGGGGTGGGCTGCCGCTTGGACTAGGCAACACAGGCCGCACAGCGTTGCAATTTTCAGGTGATAGAAAGAGAGCGCATCGCTAGTTTGTCCCCAAGTACGGCAACAGCGCGTTCACACTGACCCGCCAATTAATCTGTCAAGAGCTATAGTGAGGTAACGCATGCTGGGATGGATGACCATGCTCGAATTCCGTACCATTCTTTGCTCCCATCCATTTACGCCTCTAATGACCACGACGTCGACGAGGTATAAGGCCATAAAAAAAGTGATTACCAGTAATGAGAGTAGGTTGGCAATAATTCAGTGGATACTGTCGTAACGGAATACGAATGTCCACAGGATCATCAGACAAAGCAAAAGTAAAAATGATCCATTCATCCATCCTAACAAGAGTCCTTGTACCTAGAACATACGAGCAAATACGTCAACAAAATAATACTGTACAAAAAAGAAGTCGAATGTAAAGCTCTCTAGTCCGTTCGATTACTCTTGGTGACCCATGCGTGAAATGTTTAATCGTTCCTAGGAATGCTCTGTAGGCCTGTACTCATCAGCGAAACACCTCATCTGCCACGATTCGTTCGTATTCTGTTTAAGGGCGGATAATTAAAACATCCTGGCGGGCAATTGGTATCGAGGATGGAATGTCACACAACTGGGGCTTGGTCTGTCCATTCAGTTAACCAAGCCATCAGAGACTACAGGAGGATTGTAGGATTTCTGTATCATGATGATTGGGTAGATCCTGGTTCTGCTGAATTTTTTCTTGTAATCGTAATAGATCCCGTTTGTGACGGATAGACGATGGTTGTATATGGCTTAAAAATGATAACCAATTGGTCGGAATATACTCGATTGTGGCCGATATTATGCGTGTAGTTTAATTTGTCATAGTGTCGACTTTCTCGCAATATTAAGACACTTTGCTGAGATAGTGGCGTTGGACGAATTATTTTTTGTAACTCTGCAAGGTGATGTCGTTTGTCGTATTGAGGTTTTAGTCTACCTTAGTTGGTGCCGCATGAAGAAGCAGTCTTTCCGTCGTTGATATCAATACTAGCGTTGCCGTAACGAAGACGATGAATGGAGCCAGGGAAATGCCTTTTAATGGGACAGGAAATACCTGACTGTAGGCGATAATAAACTGTTTTTATAGTACCTAACAAAACGGAATTTTGTAGCATCTAAACAACTGAAGATGGATAATATATCTTTTTCTGTTTTCACGATGTTTATTACAGTGTTATTTCTTGTACGATATTCCTTATTTGTTGTGCTGGTAGCCAGATCTGGAACCCAGTGGCAAGTGGTCATTAAACAGCAATTTCTGTTTCTCAGCTGGGAAATCCGGCAGCGGAAGATTGTTTACAATTGCGGTATCTTTTCTTCACTGTTACAGTATTCAATTGTTGGGTTTCTTCGATCACCGGATCTGTTGAGTTCTACAACAAAGAGTTGTCAGAATCAGAATAATGAGGACATTTTGATCGTGTGTCGCTAATCGAGCTTGCTGACTTCGTTTTATAAATTTTCCGATGTCTACGCTGCCTTTTGTATATCTCTGCCCTGAGGAGCTACCTTCAACCAATGCTTGTTATTACCAGTCTAGAGTTTACCCTAGCAAACCTATTGCAGACAAACTAGGAGACCGTGTGCTACTGACTTGCACATCAGTTGGCTGTTGCTTCTCTAGTTTAGAGTTTTGTTACTGCTCTGTAGTTACACAGCCGCGTAGATGGAGCCACAGGCGTAGGCAGGTAGTGCTACCGCCTATAGAGGTTTCTCTAAACTGACAAACACTATATAGAAAACCGAGGAATAACTTCTAATAATTAACAAACCAAATAATGCGCAATTCAAAATTAACAACCAAAAGCAGAGGACGTAATCTTCAAAATAATACCTTATTTATCTATTTTTGTTACGTATGAAGGGAGACAAATGGATTGTCACGGAAAATCACTTTTTAGAAATAATATATGGCGATACAGTTAGTAAACGCCAGGGTAGAATTTAATCTTCACCCTGCATTTTATGGAGAGCTATAATTTTATAAATGAAATAAACTAATGTTATACTGCACGATCTTTACCCCTGATTATGTTATAAAATTAAGGATTCAAAGTCGGTATCGATTTATGTTCCAGTACGTGAGCCAGTTCCCAATACTGAAATTAAATCTACATCTACATATATACTCTGCAATTCACAAAATTGTGGGTGGCAGAGGGTGCTCAGCACCAAAGCTAATCTTTCTTGTGCATTCCAATCCCTAATAGTACGAGGGTAAAAAGAATTCATATAAGAATCAGTGCGGCACCTTATTTCTCTAATCTTATCTTTCCTGTCATTTCGGCTCAAAAAGGTTGGTGGAAGAAGTATTTCACTACACTCGTAAGTAAAAGTGGGAGTACGCATGTTTACCAATAAGTTTAAACGAAACGTGCGTCGTCTATCTACCAGAGACTCCCAGCCTAGTCTACTAATCAGTTTTGTGACGCTTTCATAAGGACTGTAGCAAGCGGTCACGAATCAAGCGGCTCTTCTCTGTACTTTCTCTATACTTTCGATCAACCCCTTACCAAACGGATCCCTAATGGCACAACAATAGTCCAAATCTCCTTTGTTTGTTCATTACAATTTTTCAATATTCGACCTATGAATCAAAGCCTAGAATTAGCTCTACCTACTAAAGAATTAATGTGTATGTCCCATTTCATGTTCCTTTGCACTGTTATTCCCAAATATTCCATAGAATCGACCATATCAATAACTGAATTGTTTACCTCGTATTTCTGAACAATTAGATTCTTTTTGTTAGTTATGCTCATTCTATGGCACTTCTTAAAATTTAGTGTAAGTTGCCACTCAGCGCACCTAGCCAAAATAACATCCAGATCACGCTGAATTTCTAAGCAATCGGCTAAATTCCTTACTTCCCTATAAATAACCGCATCATCAGCAAACGATCTAAAAAGGCTTTTCACTTTGTCTCTGAGATCGTTTATAAAAATTAAGAAAAGAAGTGGTCCTATTACACTTCCTTGAGGTACACCCGATGTAACATCTAGATTAGAAGAACTTTCTCCTTCAACGACGACATACTGTGACCGACCAGTTAGAAAATCCTTGATGCATTCACAAAGCTGATCCGATATACCGTACGGTCGAAGCTTCGCTTAAAGGTGGTTGTGTGGCACAGAGTCAAAGTCTTTCTGAAAACCCAAAAAAATTGCATCTTCTTCTGAACCTGCATCAATAACTTTCATTACGTCGTGTGTAAATAGGGCCAGCTGTGTTTCACAAGATGTTTTCTTCCGAAATCCGTGTTGATTTGTTATAAACAAATTATTTTCATCTAGAAAATTCATGATATTCGAGTATATATTATTCTCCATAACTATGCTACAAATAGTCAAACAGATGTTATAGATATCGGACGGTAGTTTCCAGGATCATTCCACCACCTTTCCTGAAAATCGGAGTTACTTGGGCAATTTTCCATTCTGAAGGTACTTTTCGCTCTGCTGATTTACTGAATATCAGAAAGAAATAGCCCGATTTCCGCCGCATACTCTGCAAATAATCTTACTGGATTTCCATCCGGGCCCGGTGCTTTCCCACACTTCGGCAGCTCTATTTGCTTAATGATACCTGCAGTATCTATTCGTAATGATTCCATCATCAACTCGACACGGCGTGGGAAAACGGGAATACTATCCTTATTTTCATCAGTAAATGAATTTTTGAATACAGTATTTAGTACCTTAGCTTTATCGCTGCTTTCATTAACCTCGGAAACTTCACGAATTAGTGCTGGAATATTGGTGTTGCTACAATTGACTTTTCGTACATACGACCAAAATTTCTTTGGGTTTTCTGTGAGATTCTTAGATATAGAGTTGGAATGAAAATCGTTGAAGGCCTCGCGCAGTACATTCTTAATACGTCCTCTTAACTCAGCTACGGTTTCTAAATCGCTGTGACACCACTTCCTTCTTGAGCGTGCATGTATCCTCCGATGTTTTTGAGTAATCTTTTGACTTCTCATGTGTACCACGGTGGATCATTCTCCCCCTTTATTGTCCGCTTCGGTATATGTATTTCCACACCTTCCCTGAGTATACATATAAATCGATGCCACATGCTCTTCTACGGTGTCCTTTGTTGACTTGAAGTTATGGTAATTATTCCTCAGATAGGTTCTGAAACACTCCTTTGAGGCCTTACTGAATCTGTATACAATCCGCCCTTTTCTCCTTTTTCGTTTGGTCATTAATTTGATAGTCGCAATTACCGCTTTGTTATCGCTTATTCCTGTAGTCATTGAAATGTCGGTGAATAATTCTGGCCTGTTCGTAACCAGAAAATCTAAAATGTTTTCGCTACCGTTATGACACCGCGTAGGTTCATTAACTAGCTGCTCGAGATGATTATCTGACAACAAATCGAGAATTATTTCAGAAGCGGCCATATCCCTGCTACCTGTAATGTGAACGTAATTACGCCAATCGATATAAGGCGGATTGAAGTCGCCTCCTAGAATCATAGCATGATCCTAAAAACGGCTAGCTATACTATTTACATTATTTCTTAACTTCCCGGCAATAGCTATGTCGGAATCGGGTGGATGGTAGAAGGCGCCTATGACAAGTTTTGACCCATCAACGTTGAGTTTAATCCATATGATTTCACAGATCGTATCGACGTCTATTTCATTACATGGGAGAAATTTACTCACAGCTATAAATACCCCACCTCCATGAGAATGTAATCTGTCTTTACGAAAAACGTTCATGCTATCTTTAAAAGTCATTGTAGGAGGGACAGAATCATGGTGTATGGTCAAGACACTGACATAATACGCCCTGGTTCTAACACAGATCGTCTTAGCGGATGCATATGCGGATTTTCAGTGCTTAACATCCGTGGATGCGGATATTTTGTGAAAGCGGATGTGGCAAAATAAATTTATAATTACATAGATTTTAATATTTTATCAAAAACAAACTTAAAATCAATACAAGTATATTTTTACCACAAATTCTACATTTTGCATGAACAAAGTTTATTTCCATCTAATACTGTCATATTATTTTCTGCCTTATCTTTCAACAACAAAAAATGTTGGATGATTTAACGAGCGAGTTAAATTATTTACATAACTACGCACGCGTCAACAAAACAATCCCGTCTCTAAAGACCTCGCTGTTAAGAGACGCTAAGCAATCTAAAAAAACACACAATTTTTGTCATATGAACATTGAGGCTCGACTAATTGAAGCGTCAAGCACAAGACCACGCTACCGCACATCAGCCGTCTCTCCACCACTCTAGCGACCCATTCACAGACCGATTTTCCAATGTAGGACATTTATTGGGTTGTGAACGGTGCTGCAGTACTACATGTAACGCGCGCTGGATGTGGTTGGACTGCCAAATAACCAACATGAGCCCCTGCCGTTCAACAAGCTATGGCGTTGGAGGAAATGCGATAATGACACTGGTTTGCCGCCAGAAAGTATGGGTGGAAAGAACTGCTTGGATCCCTTCTAGTAGCGTGAATCCTAAGGTAACGTTGGACCGTGAATAGGCCGCTTTACTTTACATGCAAGTTCAAACTTGTAAACTCGTCTTTAGGTAATAACACAATTTAGTTCATTGTATTTTTATTACAGTATCGTAAGAAAGGAAACAACCACATTTTTATTAGCTAAGCAACGATAGGGCGATTATCGTACATCCGCTATACTTCCCCATTAAAAGTTACGGATGCGAAAGCGGAAGTAGTATTTTATGCGGAAGTATCGCACTTGCTCGATAGTTCGTAGCAACCACTTTAGGTCAAAGCAGTATATCATTTATCTTAGTCGCTGGAACTGTCTATTGCACTATCCTATCCGTTTTCGCTGAACGAGGTTTACATTCTGTGTTGAACTGTCTCACATATTATATAACAATATAGCAACACGGTCAACGTTTCACAAGTCCGTGTTGTGTGTGACCTTAGAAAGAGTTTCTCAAGTTTATTTTAGTGTTGGCGAGATAGGTTAAACTATTAATCTAGATCATTTTGCTATGTTCTTGTCATATATAATGCTGACGAGACATTTTATTGATCTGTTTTGTATTATGAGTTTTCTTAATCCTTTCACAGTAGACTATATTTAGTTTTTATAGTGATGACTCTACGAGTCTCGTACATTTAACTGAGTTCTTTGCGTTGATATATGACTTAAATGGTTATGAAACGCTTCACTGTACTCCATAAGAACAGATAGAATAGTTTTCCGAGAATTATTATGATTTCCTGTAATGTAATGAAGGTTTGTCTCCCACCAATTCGGATGGTGTAATCAACAAAGGAACATTCGAAGAAATCCAGTAACAACAGTTACACGTTTCTAGCCATCTTTGCTTACATTGTGGCTTTTGTGTCGGTTCTATAGAATCAAGAGCCTGTTCAGCATTATTAGTGGCTTTGGCGTTTGGTATAACGTTGAAACCAAGTCGAGATGGAAAAGTTACACCACTATGGTTTACAGACAGAATTGTTTAGTATTGTTGAGAATTCGCATTAGAAGTTGCATCAGAGGGAGAAATTAGGTATAAGGAAGGTATAAATAGGAGTCGATGGTTAATATCAGCGGAGCAGTACAATGAAGAGCCAAAGAAACTGGTACACCTGCATAATATCGTATAGTCCCCTGCGAGCATGCAGAAGTGCCGCAACACGACGTGGTATGGACTCGACTAATATCTGAAGTAGGGCTGGAGGGAACTGACACCATGCATCATGCAGGGCTGTCTTTAAATCCGTAAGAGAACGAGGGGGTGGAGATCTCTTCTGAACGGCACGTTGCATGGCATCCCAGATATGCTCAATAATGTTCATGTCTGGAGAGTTTGGTGGCCAGCGGAGGTGTTTAAACTCAGAAGAGTGTTCCTGGAGTCAATCTGTAGCAATTCTGGAAGTGTGGGGTGACGCATTGTCCTGCTGGAATTGCTCAAGTCCGTCGGTATGCACAATGGACATGAATGGATGCAGGTGATCAGCTAGGATGCGTACGTACACTCTTTGACTTTAAATCTGGCCGTCGGTGAAAAATTCTATCACTCTTATTTTGCACAATCTGGCATCAATGTCATCCCAGGCAACAGTGACGCAATACTGGCTCCGCCTCCTCGCAATTTCATTGGTGGATATTTTATTCAGAGCCATCTATACTGCAGATTTTTCATTTCCTTAAGTCAATGCAGGAAACAATTGGCCAACAGGTAGGAATTAAGCTCCTCCCACTGACGATTCTTATTGGCTGAACAGTTCATCATCCTACCATTATATTTCTATAATACTTTACCAAAATTCAGATCTTGAAACGTTTCCCAAAAGTTCTAATTAACGGGATTGTATTAAAGTGAGGCAGGAAACAGGCTCAATGCTATATATTACTACGGTTGATTATCATAAAACTATAACGATAAGATTGTTATACACATTTTGATAATTCCTTCGGATAATATTTCACTCATATATCTGGTCAGTCCACAAACCAAGGGATAATCATGTTCCATGAGGTAAGAATTTTTAGTACTACGAAACTACAGAAACAAGAAATTATTTCGGAAGTGTCTCTCTCCAAGATGGATTGAATGAAACAGTCTTCCTTCGCTGCGTTGTATACGCCTATTCGAGGAGAGTAGCACCGAGCTTGCAGTGGTCCTATGGTTAGCGCTCTGGGTTGCTGAGCGAGCGGTTCCGAGTTCAAATCCAAGTAGTTCTTATTTTTTTTTTTTTAATTTAGAAATCTATCTTTACTTGTATTTTATTTTTAAGCGTACCGAAACTGCACATTGCTTATAAGTATAATGTATCCATGATTCTTTCCTAACTGTGTCAGGAAAGAAGATAAACATCTGTGAAACTACCCAATGTTTCGTAACTAATAGCCGACGTAAGCATGAAAGATTTGCGGCAGCAGAACTGACGAAAATCTACACGGGTTTCAAGCCGCGCCGAAATCATATCATCTGTCCCTTTTCAAACGACACACATGTTTCCAATATATTTATTTCACAGTAGAACGATCATCGCGTTTCACCAAGAAATAATTTACAAGAGGAATTATTGCTCTCTTTGTAGATGGACGATAATGATTATGCACTATATAAATAAATGAGAGTTAATCGCGCAGAACTAAATATTAGCACCGCAACAAATCAAACGACCATTGTCACTAAAAAATTTACAACCAGATTATTATCGTAGGACAAAAATAAATTCTTTTATAACTGGTGTAAGTAATTAAAGTTAATTGAGAATCGGGCTTAAAGACAGGGAGTTCTTAAATTACCGTTTTTCCCGTTTTCTACAATGCTGTTAGTTGTTGACACTATTACTTCATGATCTTTACAACATTGGGATTTATTAAATACTGGGGCTAAATGCTCATTACTTAACAAGGCGTGAAATTACCTGCGTTATTCTTTGTTTGGAATAACATAAATAAATACAAGCATTTGGCGAATGAGGATGTCGCCGTTCGCGTGATTGTTCTTTAGTCTCCGGTATAAAGTGGAACGCTCAAGTTTTGTCACCCGTCATAATCGACTCCATAATCGCCTAGGTCTCAAGGATTCAAACAAACACAGTCTACCGGTAAAGTAAGGTTGATGATGTCTAAAGACCGGAAGACCGAGCGTGGCGTGTGAGCGGTAACGTTCTGGCTCCAGGCAAATGCTCGGACGATTCTTATAGAAGGCCATGGCCGTTCCCCACTTTAATAACTTCAACATCGATGAAACGTAAAGCAATAAACAAAAAAAATAAGGATAAGGAGAAGGTATTGTTAATCGATTTCAAGCCAGCTGCGACCTCCTCAATAAATTTAGCCAGCTCTTCTTCTTATGATTTTACGCCTCGTCGACATAGAGGTGATTATTGGCTGGATAGGAGTAGTGGCAAGGAATTCGGCCATGCCCTTGTAAAGAACCTATTCCGGTATTCATATGGAGTGATTTGGGGAAACCTTGGAAACCACAAATATGCATGGCCGAACTTGGATTCGAACCATTGTCATTTACAGCAACGACCAACGTGTGTTCCGACATGGTAATGATGTAGAAAAATAGATATTTGTTCAACCTCTAAAACTGTAAATAAATTAATTTGCTTCTTTATCTATGAATGCTTGGGAGACGTTACTTTTTGTATTGCCCTCATGCAGTTAACATGGATTCCCACCGTATTTTCAATTGCCAGCTGTAAGTTGGATAATTCTGAAACCACCAAAAACTTTTGCCAAATGTGCTGCTCGTGTTAAATTATTACGTGTATTATTTACGCGTTATAAAGGTATTCTTCCTTGCCGAAGGAAGTAGGAAAGTTAAGACTTTTTCCTGGTAAGCGTTGCCATATTTACTTTCTGCGATGTTGCCACGATGTTCTGCCTAGTAGTAGCGCTGTAGCAATTTCCCTATACCAGAAATAGTGTCTCATAGCTGGACACACACATAGGCGAAATGAAAAATTATTTATGTTCCAGTCTCATCTAGAATATTTTCATTTAACTGATTACTTCTCTTGCAACAGTTCGATTCTGTATACAGATTACTATTCAATCACGGAATGTTGTATCTATATGTATATTTTTTCTTTGGTCATATAATTTGTGAGGCACTAGATTCTGTGAGTCCAGGTGTCCTAGTGGTAACGCGCTGGGCTGTCAAAGTGCTGGTTCTCGGTTCAAGCCCAGGTGCTGTTATTTTTTTTTCATTCTTTATCTCCTTTTCACTTGTTGCATAATACATATCATATAAGTAAGTTTATATATATTTCGTGGTCAATTGGAACAGTGGAAATGAATCATAAAATTAATGTTTGGCTGAAATGAGAAAGTTTCAACGCATGATGCGTGAGTAGGAACTGAAAGCCAGTTTTCCAATAAATTTAATTTAACCATTACGATTTGTGCCACTCAACATAACCAATTTTTTTCTAGTGCAAAGGCGGGAGATTGATAATTGGGGCAATGATGGCTGTTTAAAAATAAACAAGGACCTAAATCAAACTAATGTGCGGTTTTTGTAGCTAACGTTCCTATTGGACACAGTGGTATTAGCAAGCAAACCAGAATTGAAAATGTGAGTAGTTATTCTTACGAAAACAAAAAATCATCATTGACGAATAACATGCTAATGAGAGGTTCCGTATTTGACAAAATGCTGCTCCTACTAGTGATCAGTAACGATATAATTGATGTATATCCTCAATATAATGACATGATAACCTTGTTTCCGAAATCTGAAATTGCAAGAAAGAAACAGGAAATTTGAGGAAGGAGGAAAGATAATGCCAGTCTGGTTATAAGTTGTTGTTACCTCTCTGATAATCCAGAAAGAATGTTACTGTAAGTGGCTCAGATTCGCGGGTGCCATGCTGATCCCGGAAGCTAGTGCGGTGTCTCGCGGTTCCACGGTTCGAGTCAGGCCGCAGGCAAAAGTGGTTTTATGAGCGTTTTTCTTGTGTTGCCTGTAGACTGGGACAGTGAAAACATATTATACACTTAATGAGAATCAAAAGCTACACATGTCTGCATGTATCTATTAAGCAATCCAAATTCGTTTTTGTTGTTATTCTTTAGTAAAGTCATTATTATTGCAATGGCTCGGAAAAGATTAGTTTTTAAGCAACGAAAAAAAAAAAAAAAAACGGCCACGGTCCTTGAGAAAGGGCAATTCCACATTCCTTTGAGCAATTTTCGATTTTGTTTTTTCTATTTAAACCCATATTTTGATGGCTGGATCGTGAATATGAATTGAGTACTGTCTAATGACACTAATGAACTTTACCCTTCATCCAATTCGTTCGGCTATGAATTAATGTAAACATATGATTTGTAATTGCATCTAAACATTACTGATAATCATTTTTAAAAGTGAGGTTCAAAATTTTTTGCTATTAATAGATCAGTCAAGCATCCGTACAATTCCATCAATGAAACAATACAGTTTCTGATCCATCATTCAACCAAAATATTATCGGATTAATTTCCTATTCGTTTGCTGAATAGTAACGCAATCAAGATTTAATTTAGAACTACTGGTATCTTTATGTATTGACATATTAACCTGTTGTACGCTAAAGTGATGCTAAAGTCAAACACAATCCGTTTCAGAATACTGAAATGAGTAAGAATCCAGTCTTACAGTACAAATCAGGATACTGGATGTAAATTCATTTAGCCAAAGTTTCAAGCAAGTAGTTTGTTTCCTCATAGTTGTAGAAGAACGATAGTCAGGATATGGACGTCGTAACATCCACGAGGAAGAGGAGTGGTTTTATAAATATCCTACGTTTCAGTTATTCTAAGCTATCAGTTTCTAAATTTCTGAAAGATTTTGTCCCAAGTTAAAAATCATAAAACAGCAGATAGAAATAGTGACACTTATTTTGCGTAACGTTTTGGTAACAGATAAACTACTATGTTGTTAAGTAAAAATTACGTGTCAGCTGATAGATGAAGTTAGCACTATCTAGAGCCACACTGTTATTAATTATAAGGATTTATACTTTATCTCTGTTACACTCTGCAAGTGATGTGTAGTAGGATAATCACGAGGAAGTCGGGCTGTTTACACACAGCGTTAAACGCGCAGCATTTCCTTGACCGGATTGTACGGAATATCCATTCGCAAGATATTCCGACTGGTTTAAGAATTCATAATGATTTAACTTCTATCAATACTCGTACGTTTTGTTATTATATTACTGTTGACAGTAACATCAAATTTAAAACACCCAGAGCTCGAATAAAATCCGCAGTAGCTTACTTACGGAAAAGAAGCGATTGCTTTAGTTATTAAAGCGTCAGCATAAATATAACAAGAAACTAAGTTAGTATGCTGTTATAATCTTTTACAGACGTATATATGTATATTTGTATTTGTGAAATATTCTAATTTTTTATTGTATTTCGCTAAAATATGGGCGTAAAGTGATGTTGCACCATCAACTTGGACTTCAATTGTTTTTTTCTGAAACACTGTATTTTCAACCTCACCACTTCAGAAGACTCGTTATTTGGTAGATCCTCCGATTTGTTTGAACTTCATTGGCTGGAGATCGCGGCCCACCCATATCACTGTAAACTAATAATTACAAGGATCTTTAACGATTCGAATAATTAAATTCTGACGGTTCGGCTAAACTGCTATAGCTTTTATCAGTCCATCGTTCGCTCGGATTCACAGCAGAATTGACGCGTCTAGATTAAAAGAAATTTGGGTAAATTTTTATTTTCTCAAACACAATGAATGTTCGTATAGAATGAATGGAGGAATTTTATAAATAATCTAGATGACAGTCTTAAAAAATCTACGAGTGAGAGCATTACAGCACCTGTTTCTCATTTAAGAATATAGTTGAATATTGGAGTGAAATAAAGTGTCTCTTAATGCTTGATAGCAGAGTATCAGGAAAGTGAAACACAGGTTATTTATAGAAGAAGGACGTTCATAATTTCCTGTTTCCGCATAAGAAGGCGGAAATTTTGGTAGGCACTCGCCTTGCTTTCGATCTTTCCTTCCAGTTTACTAAATGAATGGACTCTGGGTCATTATTGTATATGCATGCTTTTGTATATCGCCATCAGTGTCGGTTTCAGTACTACCTTCTAGAAGATTGTTTTCTTTATTTATCAAATGTAATGAGATATAATAATTCCTTTGTTCTAACAGTTATGGGCAGCAGTCTAGGTGCTTAATGGTTAAGGCAGATTGAAAGAAATGGCAGTTTCATGGGTTCAAATCACTTGGTCTAAATGAATTTTTACTGAATTTACTTTGTTCATGTCAGTAGTCAAGGACGATCAGTTATTTGGATCCCACGGTATAGCCACGACTCAAGCCTAATACACAGCAAAGAGACTTTCAATAGGCTGCTATCTTAATCTATCAGCTGACACGTAATTTTTACTTAACAACATAGTAGTATATCTGTTACCAAAACGTTACGCAAAATAAATGTCACTATTTCTATCTGCTGTTTTATGATTTTTAACTTGGGACAAAATCTTTCAGAAATTTAGAAACTGATAGCTTAGAATAACTGAAACGTAGGATATTTATAAAACCACTCCTCTTCCTCGTGGATGTTACGACGTCCATATCCTGACTATCGTTCTTCTACAACTATGAGGAAACAAACTACTTGCTTGAAACTTTGGCTAAATGAATTTACATCCAGTATCCTGATTTGTACTGTAAGACTGGATTCTTACTCATTTCAGTATTCTGAAACGGATTGTGTTTGACTTTAGCATCACTTTAGCGTACAACAGGTTAATATGTTAATACATAAAGATACCAGTAGTTCTAAATTAAATCTTGATTGCGTTATTATTCAGCAAACGAATAGGAAATTAATCCGATAATATTTTGGTTGAATGATGGATCAGAAACTGTATTGTTTCATTGATGGAATTGTACGGATGCTTGACTGATCTATTAATAGCAAAAAATTTTGAACCTCACTTTTAAAAATGATTATCAGTAATGTTTAGATGCAATTACAAATCATATGTTTACATTAATTCATAGCCGAACGAATTGGATGAAGGGTAAAGTTCATTAGTGTCATTAGACAGTACTCAATTCATATTCACGATCCAGCCATCAAAATGTGGGTTTAAATAGAAAAAACAAAATCGAAAATTGCTCAAAGGAATGTGGAATTGCCCTTTCTCAAGGACCGTGGCCGTTTTTTATTTTTTCGTTGCTTAAAAACTAATCTTTTCCGAGCCATTGCAATAATAATGACTTTACTAAAGAATTAACAACAAAAACGAATTTGGATTGCTTAATAGATACATGCAGACATGTGTAGCTTTTGATTCTCATTAAGTGTATAATATGTTTTCACTGTCCCAGTCTACAGGCAACACAAGAAAAACGCTCATAAAACCACTTTTGCCTGCGGCCTGACTCGAACCGTGGAACCGCGAGACACCGCACTAGCTTCCGGGATCAGCATGGCACCCGCGAATCTGAGCCACTTACAGTAACATTCTTTCTGGATTATCAGAGAGGTAACAACAACTTATAACCAGACTGGCATTATCTTTCCTCCTTCCTCAAATTTCCTGTTTCTTTCTTGCAATTTCAGATTTCGGAAACAAGGTTATCATGTCATTATATTGAGGATATACATCAATTATATCGTTACTGATCACTAGTAGGAGCAGCATTTTGTCAAATACGGAACCTCTCATTAGCATGTTATTCGTCAATGATGATTTTTTGTTTTCGTAAGAATAACTACTCACATTTTCAATTCTGGTTTGCTTGCTAATACCACTGTGTCCAATAGGAACGTTAGCTACAAAAACCGCACATTAGTTTGATTTAGGTCCTTGTTTATTTTTAAACAGCCATCATTGCCCCAATTATCAATCTCCCGCCTTTGCACTAGAAAAAAATTGGTTATGTTGAGTGGCACAAATCGTAATGGTTAAATTAAATTTATTGGAAAACTGGCTTTCAGTTCCTACTCACGCATCATGCGTTGAAACTTTCTCATTTCAGCCAAACATTAATTTTATGATTCATTTCCACTGTTCCAATTGACCACGAAATATATATAAACTTACTTATATGATATGTATTATGCAACAAGTGAAAAGGAGATAAAGAATGAAAAAAAAAATAACAGCACCTGGGCTTGAACCGAGAACCAGCACTTTGACAGCCCAGCGCGTTACCACTAGGACACCTGGACTCACAGAATCTAGTGCCTCACAAATTATATGACCAAAGAAAAAATATACATATAGATACAACATTCCGTGATTGAATAGTAATCTGTATACAGAATCGAACTGTTGCAAGAGAAGTAATCAGTTAAATGAAAATATTCTAGATGAGACTGGAACATAAATAATTTTTCATTTCGCCTATGTGTGTGTCCAGCTATGAGACACTATTTCTGGTATAGGGAAATTGCTACAGCGCTACTACTAGGCAGAACATCGTGGCAACATCGCAGAAAGTAAATATGGCAACGCTTACCAGGAAAAAGTCTTAACTTTCCTACTTCCTTCGGCAAGGAAGAATACCTTTATAACGCGTAAATAATACACGTAATAATTTAACACGAGCAGCACATTTGGCAAAAGTTTTTGGTGGTTTCAGAATTATCCAACTTACAGCTGGCAATTGAAAATACGGTGGGAATCCATGTTAACTGCATGAGGGCAATACAAAAAGTAACGTCTCCCAAGCATTCATAGATAAAGAAGCAAATTAATTTATTTACAGTTTTAGAGGTTGAACAAATATCTATTTTTCTACATCATTACCATGTTCGGAACACACGTTGGTCGTTGCTGTAAATGACAATGGTTCGAATCCAAGTTCGGCCATGCATATTTGTGGTTTCCAAGGTTTCCCCAAATCACTCCATATGAATACCGGAATAGGTTCTTTACAAGGGCATGGCCGAATTCCTTGCCACTACTCCTATCCAGCCAATAATCACCTCTATGTCGACGAGGCGTAAAATCATAAGAAGAAGAGCTGGCTAAATTTATTGAGGAGGTCGCAGCTGGCTTGAAATCGATTAACAATACCTTCTCCTTATCCTTATTTTTTTTGTTTATTGCTTTACGTTTCATCGATGTTGAAGTTATTAAAGTGGGGAACGGCCATGGCCTTCTATAAGAATCGTCCGAGCATTTGCCTGGAGCCAGAACGTTACCGCTCACACGCCACGCTCGGTCTTCCGGTCTTTAGACATCATCAACCTTAGTTTACCGGTAGACTGTGTTTGTTTGAATCCTTGAGACCTAGGCGATTATGGAGTCGATTATGACGGGTGACAAAACTTGAGCGTTCCACTTTATACCGGAGACTAAAGAACAATCACGCGAACGGCGACATCCTCATTCGCCAAATGCTTGTATTTATTTATGTTATTCCAAACAAAGAATAACGCAGGTAATTTCACGCCTTGTTAAGTAATGAGCATTTAGCCCCAGTATTTAATAAATCCCAATGTTGTAAAGATCATGAATTAATAGTGTCAACAACTAACAGCATTGTAGAAAACGGGAAAAACGGTAATTTAAGAACTCCCTGTCTTTAAGCCCGATTCTCAATTAACTTTAATTACTTACACCAGTTATAAAAGAATTTATTTTTGTCCTACGATAATAATCCGGTTGTAAATTTTTTAGTGACAATGGTCGTTTGATTTGTTGCGGTGCTAAAATTTAGTTCTGCGCGATTAACTCTCATTTATTTATATAGTGCATAATCATTATCGTCCATCTACAAAGAGAGCAATAATTCCTCTTGTAAATTATTTCTTGGTGAAACGCGATGATCGTTCTACTGTGAAATAAATATATTGGAAACATGTGTGTCGTTTGAAAAGGGACAGATGATATGATTTCGGCGCGGCTTGAAACCCGTGTAGATTTTCGTCAGTTCTGCTGCCGCAAATCTTTCATGCTTACGTCGGCTATTAGTTACGAAACATTGGGTAGTTTCACAGATGTTTATCTTCTTTCCTGACACAGTTAGGAAAGAATCATGGATACATTATACTTATAAGCAATGTGCAGTTTCGGTACGCTTAAAAATAAAATACAAGTAAAGATAGATTTCTAAATTAAAAAAAAAAAATAAGAACTACTTGGATTTGAACTCGGAACCGCTCGCTCAGCAACCCAGAGCGCTAACCATAGGACCACTGCAAGCTCGGTGCTACTCTCCTCGAATAGGCGTATACAACGCAGCGAAGGAAGACTGTTTCATTCAATCCATCTTGGAGAGAGACACTTCCGAAATAATTTCTTGTTTCTGTAGTTTCGTAGTACTAAAAATTCTTACCTCATGGAACATGATTATCCCTTGGTTTGTGGACTGACCAGATATATGAGTGAAATATTATCCGAAGGAATTATCAAAATGTGTATAACAATCTTATCGTTATAGTTTTATGATAATCAACCGTAGTAATATATAGCATTGAGCCTGTTTCCTGCCTCACTTTAATGCAATCCCGTTAATTAGAACTTTTGGGAAACGTTTCAAGATCTGAATTTTGGTAAAGTATTATAGAAATATAATGGTAGGATGATGAACTGTTCAGCCAATAAGAATCGTCAGTGGGAGGAGCTTAATTCCTACCTGTTGGCCAATTGTTTCCTGCATTGACTTAAGGAAATGAAAAATCTGCAGTATAGATGGCTCTGAATAAAATATCCACCAATGAAATTGCGAGGAGGCGGAGCCAGTATTGCGTCACTGTTGCCTGGGATGACATTGATGCCAGATTGTGCAAAATAAGAGTGATAGAATTTTTCACCGGCGGCCAGATTTAATTTCAAAGTGTGTACGTGTCTCTTGTCAGAGTCGTATCTAGACGTATCAAGGGTACCATGTCACTCCAACTGCACAAGCCCCACACCGTTACACCACCAGCTTGCCCCAGTCCGCTGCTGACATGCAGGGTCCATGAATTCATGACGTCGTCCCCATATTCGTACACATCCATCCGCACAATTGGAAACGAGACTCGTCTTACTAGGCAACAGGTTTCCAATCATTAACAGTCCAATGTCGGTGTTGACGGGTCCAGGCGAGGCGTAAAGCTTTGTGTCGTGCACTTAGTAAGGGTACACGAGTGGGCCTTCGGCTCCGAAAGCCCTTGTAGATGATGTTTCGTTGAATGGTTAGTACGCTGACACTTGTTGATTGCCCAGCATTGATATCCGCAGCAATTTCCGAAAAGGTTGCACTTCTGTCACGTTGAACGATTCTCTTCAGTCGTCGTTGGTTCCGTTCTTGTAGGATTTTTTTCCAGCAGCAGCAATGTCGGAGATTTGATGTTATACCGGATTCCCGATGTTAACAGTGCACTCGTGAAATGGTCGTACGGGAAAATCCCCACCTCATCGCTACCTCAGAGATGCTGTGTCCCATCTCTCGTGCGCCGACTATAACACCACGTTCAAAATCACTTAAATCGTGATAACTTTCCATTGTAGCAGCAGTAACCGATCTAACGCCTGACACCAGTTGTCTTATATAGGCGTTGCCGACCGCAGCGCCGTACTCTTGAGTGTTTACATATCTCTGTGTTTGCATACGCATGCCTATACGAGTTTCTTTGGCTCTTCAGTGTATGTACGCTCGCTCGGTAAAATGTTAGCTACACTGCATTTTCGAAATCGATGCAAGTAAGTGTCGGTGACTCGCATTTTTTTTTGTAAACGAGGCTTTGAGAAGTCGCTGTGTAGTAGATTTGCCGTGTTTGGAAATAAGGTCTGTCTCGTCGAAGGTAAAAGTATGAATCCATTGCGCTATTTAGGTAAGGCACAGAGTGGTAGTTAATTAGTTAAGGTTGCAAATGTATCAATTTTCAAACGTCGCAAGTCATATTCAGTGAAGCCTTAAAATGCACATAAGTATTCCGCCGTTTCTTTAGATTCATTGTTTAATCTGCAAAAATCAATAATGCAGTAAGTAGACCATTCTGTTTTTCCAGAAAAAAACCTAAATTATTGCAAGTAAGCGGTATTCATTGTTGTGCAACATTTGAAAAACAGAAAAGTCGTGTGGTTTCGGACTGTTAGGGCTTTCGTCTACCTAACAAGTAAGACTCGCGCAATATGTGTAAGTGAAACGAGTTACTACTAGGAAAGCTTTAGAAATGCGATCGTGTCAGAAAAGTTATTTATAACTGAGAGTAAGAGAAACATTTACTAATTACACTTGAGCTGGGAGTCTTGTGAACAGTTTGTAATGAAAGGTTGGCGAGCCTGATGTTAAAGGAAGGTGTGAAATATACTAGATTATTATTGTGGATGAACTGGCTTATTCTTTGAGTTGCGGGAATCTTTTGTTCTATACCTCGTACTGACGGATGGTCGCTACTGTCACGTATCACCACGATGTGATTTTTACAGTAATACCAAACCATATGAAATAATTACTTATACACTGCAAGATTAAATAAAAATTTAGTGTAACCAATATAGAAAAACAGATACGTAAATAGCGATCAGAACTCCTTAAATTGTAAGTTTGGCTGAAATAGAAATGTTTCGTTAGGCATGGACATGATTTTTTTTTTATATTAGCGCTGGGATGCAGTGGAGAGCAGAAAGCTGTGGTGTATTTTGAGTAAGACTCCCTTTTAGCGTTTGTTTCGCAGTTAGTCTTTCTTGTGAAGTACCTTTGAAGTATTCCTGGAAATGACACCGAACGTTGTGGGTGAACGATTAACGCTCTGGCCTCGCATTCGGGAGGACGTGGGTTCGAATCCCGGTCCGGGCATCCAGATTTGAGTTTTCCATGGCATCCCCAAATCACTCGAGACGAATGCCGGGATGCTTACTTCAATTACTTCATTCCCGTTCCTTGCCCGCAGTGCTTTCCCGCCACTAATGACCTCGATGTCAACGAGGCGTAAAACCATAAAGATAATTGTTCACTGTATCGAATAAACAGTGTGGTGAAACACAAGAGAACGGCAAACATTTTCCTCTTATAAGTGCTTCCAGATCAGCATCTCTATCTTGTCAGCTAAACAAAATTCATTAAAATAATATAATTGATTATTTATTTGAGCATAATCAATTTTACGTTCCCTATCTTTATTACTTTATGCAGTACACCTGTAGTGAGTTCTAAACATGCGGACGATTTAGGTTCTGTTACAAAAAACCTTATCGCTCTTTCAAATCATCATTCGTATAAACAAGTTTACAAAAATATTACCACCATACCATAATGGAAGAGTTCGTTTTGTGAAGATTACAGACTTTATACAAGCTCTGGACGTGACCTTGAAAGCTCGGCAGCCTTCTGCTTGGATAACCAGGAGATTACAAATTAATAACTGCATTTCATATTATTTGCACTGATACTGTTCAAAGAAAGTGTAAATTTAAAATGAAATAAAATTTAGTTATTTATTTGAACTTAAGGAACTGTAACTTGCGATACCAGCGAAAAAGAAATTTTCTGTTGGGAAAGTAACTGGACAAAGATAAAAAATTATAATTCGAGGCAGACGAAATATGCCAATCAAATGAACTATAGTTGTTAGTTTTTGAAATTTTACATAGAAACTTTTTCATAAAAATCAACATTTCCGTCGTTCAGATTCAAAGGCAGTTATTTAAAAACATCCTAGCCAGAGTCTAGTTAGAGAAAGTTTACTCAAATTACGAAAAATATAAATAAAACAGATCATAATTAACCATTAATCATTTTTCCTTAGAAACTTTTCCAGAACAAATTCCTATTACCATCGGTGATGCACGGGCGACTGTGGCTACTATCACACACAACACTATCGCTTCTCACGGCGTCCTTACAGAAAATAACATTGCGTGTGTTTTGCCGTTTTGTCGATTCGATCAATCGAAGTTGATAGTTGAGATTTTTGAACCGTAAGGCTTTCTAAAACCGTAATTTTAAGATATGCCGGTTAAATATAAATAAAAAGTTTCAATTTTAGCTCCGCAATCGGAAAACATAATTGAATTTTTGTGGGCTAATTACTACACTAAAAAGGAAATTGATTTGCTCTTTGAATATTTGATTTGTTTAGACGTTTTATCGATTCCATAAATCGATTCTGTTTTAAAATACCATTTACGCCATACCTTGATATATAGCGGAGCTAAAACATGGATAAGACAGAAATTTACGTTTTAAAGTAACGCAATCTTTCAACAAAATTGAATGGCTTTCGGTTAAAGCTCTGGCCTCGCATTCGGGAGGACGCCGGTTCGAATCCCCATCCGGGCATCCACATCTGGTTTTTCTATGATTTCCCCAAATCACTCCAGGCGAATGCCGGAATGCTTCCTTTAAAAGGCCATGGCCGAATTCCTTCCCGTTCCTTGTCGCCAGTCCCATACCGCCTCTAATGACTCGACGTCGACGAGGCGTAAAGCCATAAGTAAACAAAACAAAAACAAAAAACCGAATGTCTTTGGGCCAATTTCTAGACCTGGCAAGGTTTGGTGTTAATTTATCACAACATAATCTTTAATCGTTCAGTGAGCAACGCGTGTCCCAAGATCCATCAAAATTGCCACGTAACTCACCCTCACACTACCTAGGGGTTGATCTAACCCAACAGTATTTTTATTTGCCTAACAAGAAACACGTGTGCCAACGTTCATCAAAATCGCCACAGCCGTTCGAATGTAGTGGTGGAACACACACACGTGGACTTTTATATAGACTATAATTTGAATATTTTGCCTGTAGCTTCGCGCGTATAGCCCAGGCTGTGTGCACGAATTTAAAATATTAAGCGAGCAAATGTTTCGTCTAGCGATTTTTCATTAAAAAACGATTGTGAACAATTTGGAAACGAATAAATTAGTATTGAGATGGATTTTTATAATGTAACAAATGCAGGTACTAGCAAAAAAAGAAACAGGTTCCCAGGGGGGATTGTAGTGCCTGAGCATGTCGCTTTTCTGTAGATATGTAATTAGTATTACAAAATTTTACAGTTTTTAACTCACAATTTGTAAAAAAAAAAAAGAACACCTACCTGCACGAGGGCATTGCGGTTAGATCTCTGAAGTGTCATACTATATGCATGTCGGCACTAAAGATCTTTTCTTGCAAACTAACAGAAACTAGGGAACCTCCATAAAACACGTAGTTCCATTTTAGCCTTCCCCCCCCCCCCCTCCCACGTAGAGCGTTGCTTTTTTCCCCTTTTGATTCCAGAAGACTTTTTATACTATTTTCTCCTGTCAGACTATTGTAAATTACTTACGGAGATAATTAAATGAAGGAAATAAATATTCGCATGCTGTTGTTTGTTCTGCACCTCATTTTAATTGAGAAAAATGATATGAACGGAAAGCTCCGTGGTCTGGCTCGCAACTCCTCCTCCTCCCCCCCCCCTAGTCCGAGCCTCGTAGTTTATGGAATCGTAATGCTCTGGGCTGATATTCGGAAGGACTTGGGCTCGAATCCCCGTCCAGCCATCCAGATTTAGGTTTTGTTTCCAGAAATTACTCCAGGCAGATGCCGGAATGGTTCCATAAAAAGGCCACGACCAGATTCCTCCCCGAGGAAGAAACTTACACACGTTGACTTTATATATTATTATTATTATTTAGGCTGAGGGAGGAAGACCCGAAACTGGGATTACAGTCACGGGCAGCCCAATTAAATTCGGCACCATATGTTAGGAGTAGCGAAAATCAATCTCGACCGTTAAAAGTACTCGGTATAAACTGTAGAAGTGTTTGTAATAAGCAGCCTGAGCTTGAAAGCGTTATTAGTAGCACAGAAGCTGATATAGTATTACGTACTGAAAGCTGGTTAAAACCGGATATAAGTTCAGCAGAAATTTTTAACCATAGCATGAATGTTTTCCGTAAGGATAGGTTACATTCTAATGGAGGTGGTGTATTTATAGCTGTTCGTAAACACCTGTCGTGTAACGAAATAAATATTGATACGGTCTGTGAAATCCTATGGATTAGACTAAAAGTAGCTAGGACAAAACTTGTAATAGGGTCTTTCTATCGTCCACCAGATGCAGATGTAGGTGTTGCTGAGGCCTTAAGAAATAACGTAAGTAATATAGCTCGTCAATTTCCGGATCATGGAATAATACTAGGAGGCGACTTCAACTTGCCGTATATTGACTGGAGTAATTACGCCCACGTTACTGGTGGCAGGGATAAAATATCCTGTGAGATTATTCTCGACCTTTTCTCAGATCTTAATCTTGAGCAGCTCGTCACTGAACCAACGCGGTGCGACAACGAAAACGGAAACATTTTAGATATTCTCGTTACAAATAGGCCTGAATTATTTACGGACATTTCTACCACCACGGGAATAAGTGATCATAAAGCTGTAATTGCTACAGTAAAATTAACAGTCGAGCGCAAAAAGAAAAAAGAAAGGGTCGTTTACAGGTTCGAAAAGGCCCCAAAGGAGAGTTTAAGAACGTTTTTGAGGGATAAATACATTACCTTTGTAGAAGGAAGAGGCTCGGTTGAAGAGATGTGGCTTCGATTCATAAATATAGTCAGGAAAGGTATGGACTTACATATACCGAAAAGGACAATCTGGGACGGGAACGATCCCCCGTGGTATAGGCGTGAAGTCAAAAGGTTACTTAAAAAGCAAAGGAAGATTCATGCACGCTCAAGAAGGACCATGTATAGGAGTGATTTAGAAAAACTAGCTGAGACAAGAGGACAGGTCAAGAATGCGATGCGCGAAGCCTTCAATGACTTTCGATGCAACTCACTTTCCAAGAGCCTCATTGAAAATCCAAAGAAATTTTGGTCGTATGTAAAAAAAATAGGTGGTTGTGACAACAGTATGCCAGTTCTACTAAAAGACGGTCGGGAAGTTGATGACAGCCGCGACAAGGCTACCGTATTTAACGCCGAATTTAAAAATTCCTTCACGACGAAAACATGGAAAACATTCCCGTTTTTCCACGGCGTGTTGAATTTGAATTGGATCCAGTACAAATTGATAGTGTAGGTATCATAAAGCAATTAAAGCTCCTGAAGTGGGGGAAAGGGCCGGGTCCCGATGGTGTACCAGTAAGAGTATTTTCGGAATACGCGGAAGAAATAGAACCATTTCTGTCAGATATATTTCGTAAATCTTTAGAGGAAAGAAAAGTACCTTCTGACTGGAAAATTGCGCAGGTGATTCCCGTTTTCAAGAATGGAGATCGGAGAGATCCTAGGAATTATCGTCCGATATCGCTAACATCTGTTTGCAGTAGAATTCTGGAGCATGTCATATGCTCTAACGTTATGAAGTTTCTAGATGAAAACGAGCTACTTACAGCATACCAACACGGATTTCGGAAGAACCGATCATGTGAAACGCAACTGGCTCTATTTTCGCATGATGTAATGAAAGTTATTGATGCAGGATCACAAGTTGATGCTATTTTCTTGGATTTTCAGAAAGCTTTTGACTCTGTACCACACAACCGACTCTTAGCGAAGATCCGAGCGTACGGTATATCTGATCAGATTTGCGAATGGATACGCGATTTTCTAACTGGTCGGTCACAATATGTCGTTGTAGACGGGGAAGCCTCTTCTAAACTAGATGTTACTTCGGGCGTTCCTCAAGGAAGTGTAATAGGACCACTTCTTTTCTTAATTTTTATAAACGATCTCGGTGACAACGTTAATTGCAGGATGCGATTTTTTTTGCTGATGATGCACTTATTTATAGGGAAGTGAGGTGCTCCGACGATTGCTTAGAAATTCAGCGCGATCTGGATGTTATTTCTGAATGGTGCCGTGAATGGCAGCTTACACTTAACTGTAAAAAGTGCAAGGCAATGCACATAAGTAATAAAAAGGCCCCGCTTGCTCTGGAGTACAAAGTTAACAATTCAGTTGTTGACACTGTAGATTCCCTGAAGTATCTAGGCGTAACAGTACAAAGCAACATGAAATGGGACTTGCACATAACTTCCGTTGTAGGAAAAGCTAATTCCAAACTACGATTCATAGGACGTATTTTGAGAAGTTGTAATGCTCATACAAAGGAAACAGCATACAAAACACTAGTGCGTCCGCATTTGGAATACTGTTGTGGAATTTGGGATCCGTATCGCAAGGGATTGATTGACACATTAGAGAGAGTACAGAGAAGAGCCGCTCGATTCGTGACTGCTAGTTACAGTCCTTACGTAAGTGTCACAGAGCTAATTCGTGGGTTGGGCTGGGATTGTTTGGCGGACAGACGACGTCGTTTTCGTTTGAATTTGCTGGAGAATATGCGAAAATCTTTAAGTTACGAGTGCAACGAAATACTTCTTCCGCCAACCTATTTAGGTCGCAATGACAGGAGGGATAAGATTAGAGAAATAAGATGCCGTACTGATTCATTTATGTATTCCTTCTTTCCTCGATCTGTTCGGGATTGGAATGCGCAGAATTAGGATTGGTGCTTAGCACCCTCTGCCACCCACAGTATTTGTGATTTGCAGAGTATAGATGTAGATGTAGATTATTTGCGGATAAGCCCATTAGGACTACGCAAAGTACTCAGAAGCGATTGTTCGCTTTCCTTTGTGCCCATATTTCCTTCATACGTTTGCTGTGGGCTTCTTTTGTCTCATCTGACCATTTTGTTCCAGGTCTTTTCTTTAGTCTTTCCACCCAGTCAACTTGCCACTTGTGAATTTTTTATTTAAATGTATCACTGTTTTCGATATCTTTTGGAGTGATTCCTACTAATTTGAGGTCATTCTTGATTTCGCCAATCCATTTTACTGTATCTGATATTGCTTTACTTCAGTTTTCATAAAATTCAACTATTTTTCTTGGCAGTCTGTTAGGGTTCATTCTTTTGATGCGTCCGTAAAATTTTAGTCTACGTTTTCTAATATCACTGCGGAAGTCTGCATATGGTAAAACTTCCTGATTACTTTTGAGTCTGTATTTGTCTCCTGTGAGTTTTGGGCCCAAAATTTTTCTTATAATTTTCCGTTCCTTTTTCTCGATGTTTTTGATAGCATTTTTCATGTTCAAAATAAGTGTTTCTGATCCATAGAGACATTCTGGTTTTATAACTGTATTGTAATGTCTCAGTTTTGTGTGCATGGAGATGCTCTTTTTGCTGTAGATGTTTTGTGTTAGGCGATAGGCTGGTTCCATCTTTTGGCATCTACCTTCATTACAATTTTCTTTGGTTCCATTCTCTTGGATTGTTTCGCCGAGATGCTTGAAGTATGGGACTCGTTTGATTTTTCCATGTTCTGTGTCCATGTATTTTGGTGTTTTTTTCTATTGCAGGTCATAAATTCTGTTTTCTCAAATCAAACCTGTAGACCCACTTCCTCCGCTTTTTCTTTCAAGAGATCGATTTGTTTTTGGGCTATTACGACGTCATGGGTTAAGATTGCTAAGTAGTCTGCAAATGCTAGACAGTCTATCTTTCATTTTCCTCTGATGATTTTATATATATACGATGTGCATTCAAGTTCTAAGGCCTCCGATTTTTTTTCTAACTAACTACTCACCCGAAAACTATGAAACTGGTGTTACTTCTCGACGTAATCTCTCTGCAGACCTACACATTTTTCACAACGTCGACGCCATGATTCCATGACCGCGGCGAAGGATTATTTAGGTGTCTGTTTTGACCACTGGAAAATCGCTGAAGCAATAGCAGCACGGCTGGTCAATGTGCTGCCACGGAGAGTATCTTTCATTGTTGAAAACAGCCAAAAGTCACTAGGAGCCAGGTCAGGTGAGTAGGGAGCATGAAAAATCACTTCAAAGTTGTTTTCACGAAGAAACTGTTGCGTAACGTTAGCCCGATGTGCGGGTGCGTTGTCTTGGTGAAACAGCACACGCGCAGCCTATCCCAGACGTTTTTGTTGCAGCGCAGGAAGGAACTTGTTCTTCAAAACATTTTCTTAGGATGCACCTGTCACCGCAATGGGTAAGGATTACGCCCTCGTTGTTCTAGAACATGGCCACCATCAATTTTTTAGCATTGGCGGTTACCCGAAAATTTTTGGGGGGCGGTGACTCTATGTGCTTACATTGAGCTGACTGGCACTTTATTTCTGGATTGAAAAATGGCATCCACATCTAATCCTTTGTCACAATCGACGAAAAGAAAGTCCCATTCATGCCTTCGTTGGGCGTCAACATGCCACACGAGCAGCCTTGTGGCCGTCCGGCAGCATTCGTGGCACCCACCTGGAGGACACTTTTCGCCTTTCCAGGTCGTCATTCAGGATTGTGTGCACAGAACCTACGAAAATGCTAACACTGGAGGCGATCTGTTCAACAGTCATTCGGCGATTCCCGAAAACAAGTCTCTCCACTTGCTCGATCATGTCGTCAGAACGGCTTGTGCGAGGCCGAGGTTGTTGTGGTTTGTTGTCACACGATGTTCTGCCTTCATTTAACTGTCGCACCCACGAACGCACTTTCGACACATCCATAACTCCATAACCACGTGTCTCCTTCAACTGTCGATGAATTTCAATTGGTGTCACCACGCAAATTCAGAAAGCGAATGATTGCACGCTGTTGCCATTTTAAGTATCTAAAACAATTCTCATTCTCGACGCTGCTACTAGAGTTCCATCTGTCGTACAGTGCTGCCATCTCTGTCACGCATTGACAACGAGTGCACGCTCATTTTAAAACAATGCACATGTTTCAATTTCTTGTCTGGACAAAAAAAAAAAAAATCAGAGGCCTTAGAACTTGAATGCCTTGAATGACGGTGGTATATCCGTTTAACCGTCACGGCGTAAACATGAAAACATCAGATTCTAAACTTAGGCATTTACAATAGCGTAGGATATTTATCAGTCTGAATATTATCTTTTATTTTTCGTTATGAAAAGTCGACAGTAGGTTTTTTTATGGCATTCCGCTTCATAGCCCATACAGCCAGCTCAACGTGATTATCGTCTCTTCTAGTGTTTCAGTTTCTGCAGTACAATGTAGATACTAAGTATCAACATATGAACACTACAAGACGGACACGACATTCACATACACACAACACTTAAACAACCCTGCCATCGGCACGTGGAGCCCCTACGCTACCGAGGCCGGCGACAGTAGGTTGTACAAATCCATGTAAGGACACACATTGTGTTTATGGTCTGATTGTTGATTAGACCTTCGTGGATCACTGTTAAATGTTCTTTAAATTAATCAAAAGAATCATATTCGAGATCTGTACACGAAGTCTTGTAAGGCTATATGGTATTGCCTGGTGGTTTAACAGTTGGACTTCCTCGAATATAGTTAGTTCAATGTTTCACAATATATGCGCTCTCCGGTACAAGATAGAAATATAAATATTAACAGTCCCTAAAATTCTACGTCATCTGTTCACTAAACAGATTGTTGAGTCTATTCGTCTCCTAAGATGCAAATTAGTAAAAGTGGATCGAAAATTGTTACGGGGAACAAATGTCACTCTCAACGTCTGTGACAGTAATCCAGCGTTCTCATAATTTAGTGCAATTTTTTTTTTTTATTCTCACAGGTTTTCTGACTTCTACACTGCTGGAAATACTTCCACATGTTAAATATTACAAAATAAATTTGGGTAAGGAAACACGGCATCTCTGTCAGAGGATTGTAGTAACTCGCTGCCGTCCTAGCCTGGGTTTGAGGACACACGTGGTGGCCGTCGTCAAGGGTCTTGTAGCTTTGCGCGGGAAAGGAGGACTGGTGATAAAGAACGGGAAGGAATTTGGCCATGGCCTTTTTGAAGGGAGCATCCTGGCATTCGCTTGGAGTGATTTGGGGAAACCATGGAAAACACAAATCTAGATGCCCAGACGCGGATTCGAACCCGCGTCCTCCCGAATGCGAGGCCAGAGCGTACGGTCTTCCACACTAATCTAGGCAAACACTGGGACGGGTCCCAAACTTCGTCTCGTAAGCTATAAAGTTATTTGAAACTAGTGAAAACGGTTTATTTTCTGCTTGTAAAATTCCAGATTTGTTCCTTATTCGATTTTGACTTCACCTGTCCGTATACAATAATAGAATTTCGATATCATGGTTTCGTTTCAGTTTAGGAGAGTATGCCCGATGTGACAACAGTTAAAACTGCTTTAACCCCTGATTTTATTTGATGAAGAAAATAATTTAAGTGACTTCTGAGATTATTTTCAATTTTTGATTATTCCTTAATCTTTTTTTTTTTAACAAAAATGGATGTCTAGTTTAGTTTATTCTCTTTATGACTATGCATGTCCGAATCGTTGGAATGTAGTGAATTCTGTTTGTCGTCTTCACTATAAACATCGAGCGTGGCACTTAGGAGGACGTGGGTTCAAACCCCCGTCGAGCCATCCAGATTTCGGTTTTCCATCGTTTCAATCCAGGCGAACGCCGTGATGATTGCTTAAAATGGCGATGGGCAAATTCCTTCCCATTCCTTATCTCCAGTCCTCTCCCGCCTCTAATTACCACAACGTAGACGAGGCGCGGCGCCATAAGTTGTCTCAGCGCTTAAAACCTTGCAGTATGTATTGAGTACATGAATTATTTTTATTACATGTCTCTTTCTTTTTGTAAAGCGTTATGAAATGTATTTTCTCAACCCATCCCTTTCCTAACCTTTTCTTGTTGCCGTGCACATCTTGAATTCTTACTGGCGAAATAAAACGGCTAACTTGCGTGACGTTTAGTATGGAAAAGTACGTAAATAATAACAAACCTTATAGCTAGACTAATTTAAAATGTAAACTGGTCTTAAGAGGCACCCAAATATTAAAGTCAGATACCAAACGTATGCACTGTTAATTTCTTTTCTTCACCGGCTGAATTTAATTTTTATGTGGAATACGTTTTATAATTTTTTGTTTTTGTTTTCTTTTTGTCTTTTTTTATCGAGGTAATTAGAATCTGCGACCGAGAGTGGTGGTGTAACGGTTAGCGTTCTCGCCTCGCATTCGGGAGGACGCCGGTTCGAATCCCCGTCCGGGCACCCAGATTTGGGTTTTCCATGGTTTCCCAAATCACTACAGGCAAATGCTGGGATGCTTCCTTCAAAAGGCCATGGCCGAATTCCTTCCTATTCCTTTCCCTCCATCCTTTCCCGTCTCTAAAGACCTCGCTGTTAAGAGACGTTAAGCAGTTAAAAATAAAAAGAATCTGGAGAGGATGGGGCACAAGTAACGAGAAGGACATCGACCATGGTTTTTTGAAGGAATTATTCCGGCATTCGACTGGAGTGATTTCGGAAAACTTTGGAAAAGCGAAATATGAACGCCCGAACGGGGATCAGAACGCGCGTCTACCCGAATGCGAGGTCAGAGCTGAGAAATACACCTCACATTTCTGTCCAGTGATGGTCCTCCCGTCACACTAGAAAATCGAGCGTTACGTTTCCAGCGGCAGTATCTTCTAAACGATAAAACATTAACGCTTATACGATATATAATGAGCGCGTTATTGCTGGGAGAGCGGCATATCTGTACTAGTTATGTAGTGTGCACAAATAGCAGTGATACTAGTTTAGGCAAAACATGGTAGTATATGAGTGCTGAACGTGTTCTAAGGTATAGTAACCGCGTACAGGAAATAATGGTGAATGCAGGTCATCAGAGGCGGGGGAGAATTTGGAAGGAATTCAGCCGTGGCCTGTGTTGAAGGAATCATCGCAGTGGATGATTTGTCTTCGCTCATTTGTTTTATTTCATAGCTAACCTACAGATGCCGACTCAGGCTAAGCCTTTTTTTTATATAAGAATTTCTTGTTTATTTATATTTCGACTTTTTGTGCTATTCTTATAAAAAGATCTGGAATGTATATGAGCAGTTGGAAGAATCAGGAAACAAAAAGCTAACATTCAACGGTCTAAGAAATTGACCAGCATAACTTGCTGACGCTTGCTTAAATCAGATTGCAGACTGTCCTTCCCGCATGTAGCATTCGTCGATGATCATAATCCAGATGACTAACAGCTCACATTTGACTCTGTGTTTATTAAATCACTAGACGGAATTTTATTCGTAAAGTGAGAAATATAAACGCCAAACTTTTAATTGGCTAGTCACGCTGGAACAGTATGCAAGTTAGTTGTTAAATCAGCTAGTGATAACTGAATACCGTGCAGCTGGGGACTCGTAATTACTTGTACGTAATCATTCATTGGTGTCCCGTGCTCTCTATTGCCCAGACCAGATATCCTGCACCTTTCTCCATTTATTCTTTTTCTCCTCAACAGTTGGGCTGTTGGGTAATTTTTTGAAACTGGTGCAGTTTCCTTTTTTCTTTCCCAGTGGTGGCAGTGATTTACGTGATTATTGTTGTGTGCCAGCACATTCAGGCCTATTCTTCCAAAGGACATCATGGAAACACTTGATACGCACTGAGGACAGAATTGGAATTTAATCCAGGACCAGCACAATCTGATGATTAGGAACTGTGCATCACCACCTTTCTTTTCCTGCCGGTGAAAATCTCTTCGACCACCAGGACTGGAAGCAGATATAACACCGTGTCTGTGCCGCAACGAACTCAACCAACGGGACTGTGTCCTTTAATCTGAACAACATCTAACTAAAGCCAATCGATCTCTTTTTAAGTTCTCTAACCTACCTTCGTTGTTTAAACTTTTAACATTATCACGTCTCCCTGAGCAGTATCCACCCAAAGATCCGGGTTTACGTCCAGAATATTATTCGTGATGTGATTTTAGAGTATTACCTTCTGCGTCATCACACAGCTGATCATTCCCCCTCCTCCGCCCGCCAACCCTTCCGAACAGTGTGCGTCACGGGAAGCAGAATACAGACACGTCTTGATGAGGATCAGAACGTTCATCCATGTCTATACTCAGGGCCCGCTCTAGGGGGGGGGGCAAACCGGGCATTTGCTCGGGGCGCTAAAATTTAGGGGCGCCATTTAGGCTGTAAGTGTGAAAAAAAAAATATTAATGGGTTAAATACCCAATTAATTAAAAAATCCACATACCGATTTTTTCGTTCGTTAAAAACTTACAGTTCTTAGCTATTTGGGTGCGCCCCTAGAGACTTCGAAGAGACGGGGCGCGGACCTCAAAGGGGCGCGTCGTTGCCTCGCCAATCTGTGTGAATTCCACCATAGGAGCAACTTCAAAATGCGCCGCGTCCGAGCCATGTCTCAGCCCGAAGTCCGCGCCACGTCTCTTCTGTGTGAATAGGGCCTTAGCGCGCGAGTTGAACGCGTTGTTGTCTCAATTTGCTTATTATTGCTAATTACAAAAGTGGTTTCATTACACATCATTAGCCTTACTATTACGTTATTAGTGATAAGTGGAAGTTCATAAAATTTACTTCAGGATTTCATAATTTGTAAAGGTAAGTACATATATGATTAAACTGTTATTTAGTTGGATATACGACATAAGCGCACAACGACAAAAGCACACAACAGAAGCCCAGTAGGTGGGGGCTGTTACACCTGCCCTCGGCTACCTGCACTGATTCCGACGTTATACTTCCCACAAGTTACTAGATGCGGTGAAAAGGAGTGTTTTTCGCAATTGCAGTTAGGCTCTAATACATGGAATCGGTAGTGCTTGGCGGGAGATGCTGAGTATTTAATTTATTGAATTGATGAACCAAATCAATATGGATCTTAGTTATTGGAAATCGAAGTGGAATCATTTGCATAATAATTTCTTCTCGTAATCCGAGCCTCACAGATTTATTGTACAAATTAGATACAGGCATTGTAGGTGTTTTGGTTGGGTTAAATTACATACGCTAGCTTTGATCGGTTATGAAAAAACTGTAGTTTAGTGGGTGTGGGACAGTACTTACAATCATTAATAAATAAATAATATTACCAGCTGCTGATTACCGATTAGTTACTTCACATACCATTAGTATATTTAATTTCGAATGCTAACTGCTAACATATAATAATCCATGATGCTTATTATATATACGAATGCGGTTTACAGATACTCTAATTGCTGCATTTGTAAATCGTCTCAACAAAAAGAAATTCATTAACTATTTTAGTGAAAGTGAACTTTGTCAGTTGGTTTAATAAGTGCATTGTGCGACAATCACTCCACAACATCATTTTTTTGTTTGTGAACTTGGAACTTATTCCGTTTAAGCCTATAGAAATTGCCATTCTGAATACACGGTTTCTGTATTTGCAAATTTACGGATAGTATCCTCCGCGAATAAGCTTTGACTGTGTAGTAACACTAGACTTTCTTTATATTCACAGGGTATGGAAAATATTTTGTGTTGTGCATAAATATTTTTTTATATCGACTGAGAATAATTTATCTTAGTTATGGTTTTAGCTTATTTAGAGCAAGGATAAATATTTACTTTTTATATTATATTATAGTGTACATTGTTTGAGTTACGTGCATGCCTCTTCCAAAATGTCTGACGGTCAAAGAAAACTATCTGGTTACCAGTACAAAAAAAGAAGGTTGGGAAAGGATGCATAAAGGCAGAATCAATCTGGCGCGTTAAAAAAATATACTGTATTCAGAGTTTACCAAAACAAATCTTAGAATCCAATATCAGGTCGGGATACAAAAGAAGTAGGTCTATAGAATCGTCAGACAATAATAGCGAACAAATGAACGAAGTTTGTAAACCAACTGGAACTGACACCAACGTGAGACTCACAGAAGGCGTTCTAAAACTTTGTGGCCAAGAATTTTATGAGACGCAGTAAGAAGCTTTTTAGTAAGGCAAGGTCCACCTAAACTATTGCATAATTACAAATTTCCTTCCAATGACACAGATCTACGTTTTAGCGCAAAATATTATGCACGAATTTTCAGCAACAGAGAGCATATATTGTGAGATTAGCTACTGCGTTTACTGCTTCTGTTGCAAAATTTTCAGTTGTTTAGATAGTTCTCTCTCAAAGGAGGGTTTTAAAAATGGGAAGCACCTCGACGAAACTTTAAAAGAGCATGAAATTTCGAAAAATCGTATTCAGGCAAAAAAGATTAAATTGCTGCCACTCAAAGACTTATTAATGCCGAAATAAATCATTGAAATGAGGAGCTTCTAAGAATCGTTGCAATTACCAAAATGCATGGTAAAAGTTGACTGGTTTTTCAAGGTACAAGCGACAAGTTGTTTGAGCATAATACCGGTAATTTCTTAAAAATAGTTGAGTTACTGTCTGAATACGATCCCATTATGGAAGAGCACGTCCATTGAGTGCTTTAAAAAGTAGAGACTAAAGCTCAATATCTTGGGAAAAATATACAAACCTGGATAGTAGATCTGCTGCATCAAAGTGTAAAGTCTCATGTTATTAATGAATAAAAAAATTCAAATATTTTTCAATAATTTTAAACTGTACTCGTGACTTTAGTAAGATACAGCAAATTACTCTTGTAATCAGATATGTTTCAACCAATAAATTTAATCCTGATGATGAAATTAAAAATAATGAAAGCTTTTTAAGGCTTCTTACCAGTCGAAAGATCCAAAGTAAAACAAATGTCTGACATTATAGTTGGAGAACTTAATGACTTGTGTTTAAATTTGCAGGATATCAGAGGACAGGGACTGACAACGGGTCCAATATGAGGGGCAATAAAGCAGGAGTGCAATTTAGAATTAAACAATACTAGACGACCCGTGCGAAAATTTCGCGAATAAAATGCGATGAATAGTGAGGCTGAATATAATGTCACCAAGTTCAGTCATTACTCTTCATACTCCTACTTCATTTATCGATTTTGGTTAGAAATCCAGGGATATAAATGGCTCGAAACACTAAAAACGTATTTTAGAAATATTGACATTTCTGCGCTTTATGGGTCAAATTACGAAAAATTCCTTTCTTAGAATATAATGTTACCACGGCGGAGACCTTATTCTTTAATATGATACCTCATTTATCTATATCGGTTAGATATCAAGGGAGATAAATCGCTCGTGACACAAAAATCGGTTATAGAAAAATTTATACTTTTTCCCATTAAGGGTTGAATTCCAAAAACATTCTTTCTTAAAATATGATTTCACAAAGCTGATACATTACTCCTTATATTCCTACTTCATTTATCGATTTTGGTTAGATATCCAGGGAGATAAATGGCTCTAGATACAAAAAACGCATTTTAGAAAAATTGACATTTTTGCCTTTTAAGGGTCGAATTACGAAAAATTCCTTTCTTAAAGTATAATGTTACCACGGCGCAGACCTTATTCTTTAATATGATACCTCATTTATCTGTATCGGTTAGATATTAAGGGAGATATATCGCTCGTGACATAAAAATGCGTTATAGAAAAATTTATACTTTTTCCCATTAAGGGTAGAATTCCAAAAACATTCTTTCTTAAAATATGATGTCACAGAGCTTAGACATTACTCCTCATAATCCTACCTCATTTATTCTTTTAGGTTACATATCCTGGGAGATAAATGGCTAAAGATACAAAAAACCATTTTAGAAAAATTGACATTTTTGCCCTTTAAGGGTCGAATTACGAAAAATTCCTTTCTTAAAATATAATGTTACCACGGCGGAGACCTTAATATTTAATATGATACCTCATTTATCTATATCATTTAGATATTAAGGGAGACAAATGGCTCGTGACACAAAAACGAATTGCAAAAATATTGATACTTTTGCCCTTTAAGGGTTGAATTCCGAAAAATTTCTGTCTTAATATATGACGTTACTAAAGCGGATATCTTAATCTTTAAAATGATACTTCATTAAACGATCTCAGATAGGTATCCAGAGAGATATTTGACTCATAACACAGAAACCAGCATTTTAGAAATATTGACACTTTCGCCCTTTAAGGTCCGAATTCCGAAAACTTCATTTCTTAAAATATGATGTGACCAAAGGGAAGACCATAAGCTTTAAAATGACACCTCATTTATTGATTTCGGTTAAGTTTGAAGGAAGATACAGGCTTGTGACAAAAAAATACCTTATAGAAATAATATATATGATAATTCGCGAACATTCAATGTTCCGTGTAGTAGCCATTCTCTCAATCTTGTTATTAATGGCAAAAGCATCCTTGGAAGCCGCTAATTTCTTCAACATGGTCCAAAAAATATATTTATTCTTTTTAGCATCTACTTTTCGATGGGCAATACTTTTAAAGCATGTTCACAGTTCAACTTTGAATACATGGAGTGACACTAGATGGGAGAGAAGGATAGAGAGGATAGAGGCATTAAAACCTTTAAAATTTCATTTGGGAGACGGATACGACGCCTTGTTAAGCATTTACGAAAACCAAGAAATTGATAATTTAATGATTTAGCCATTTTGGCAATTGAGTATGAAATTGCTGATGAAGTAAATTTTAAGATTCAATAAAAAATTCGTAACCTAAAAGTAAGAAAAAAGTTTTTTGGTGATTTTAGTGTATTTGATGTAATCTCGTTTTATTTTCAAAATAAAGGCATTTAGATTGTTTGTGTGATAATATCCATCTATAATAGTATTTAAAAACGTAAAAATATGGTTAATTTGTGGCTATGTACAGATATTTCATAATTAATTTCTCTATTTTGTGCCGCTAGATCAAAATTCAATAAGTTTATTTATGAATATATGATTTTAACTAAAACTTGACTTAGTCCACAACCCGAAGGTTGGTTGGATCCTCCCGAAGGAGGTAGGACCATGGGCGCCGGCAGGATTACTTTAAGGGGGGTGCATCTGTTTTTTTTTTTTGTTTTTTTTTTTTTTTTTATACATTGTACAAAGCACTACGGATACCGAATTTATTGACAAGGTGTTGAACAAATTTGGACAACAACCTAGGCGTCTTAAGTTATTATTCAAACAGTGAATTTAATAATAGAATTTTTGTTTCTTAATCTTTTTCTGTGTATTTTCCCTCCCGGCGCCCATGGGTAGGACGGCCAGTTACTTTCCTCTGGGACCTACAGTTTAACATGGAATCCGAACCACGGAGTGTCCTGGCATAGCTCATATGATCAAACACAACTCTCAAAATTCCTGCGCCTACTGGGATTCGAACCCGGGACTGGAGTAGCGAATGTTTTGAAAGCTAGCGCCTTAACCACTGAGCTACCAGAACGCTCTCATATGATTTTATTAAAATTTAAAATTAAATATTTTATTCGATTACAAATTAATTTTTTTTTTTCAATATATAATTCTTCATAATCTTAAGGGGCGGCAATACCGCTAGAGCGGGCCCTGCTATACTATTATATTAACTCTGTAACATGAATCTCTAAACAGACTCGGAGTCTTCACTGTATGGAAACGATTTGGCCTAAAATTTGAGTTATGAGTCATGATGTTACCCTAATTGAGTACAGAGCAGAAAATTACTATTTGATCAAAACAGTATCAAAGAGACCTGAGCCTACCCTAACGTTTCTCCCACCCAGCTCCTAACACTGCAGATGCCGGGGGCTAGAGTTCTAGCCCCACTTGCCGAAGGTCGCCGAGGGCATGGGTGAACATGTGGTGTCTATAATTACTAGAAAAACAATACATACAACGGAGAAACTGCAAACACTATAGAAAGCCGCAGTGTAGCGAAGCCATCTAATTCGTTACATTGGCAACGAATTTATTGATTCCTGGAGAAGGTTTAACAGGAAGTGAATTGTTGAGAGCAAAATTGTGGTTAGATAGAATATTTTTTGTACACATGGAAAGCTAGTGTGTAAATGTTGCGAGCTAATTCTCCCGTTTGCTCTGCAGGTGGTGGTCGAAAGTTCGAGTTCTGCCCTGGAGTACGGCGACCTAGCGGTAGACGAGAACTCTCCTGTCAATCCAGACCTGCACTTCGACTCCCAGCAGATGCACCTCTACGTTATGACTGAAAAGAAGGTAAATATCGGCTACTATAACCTAACCTTACTCCCGAAACATCGGATCAATACAATTACTGCACTTCCTAACGGAGCGTGTATAAACTATGTAGCTCTATTTTGTTCTCTTGTGAACCCCCCCCCCCCCCCACGTAACCTGACTTGGCTTTAGCAACTACCCCCATCCTGCCCCCCCCTCCCCTTTCCTCTAGTGGCACGAAGCTTCTTTCACAATTGATTCCAGAAGAAATTTTGTACCGTTTTCTCTTTTCAGACTATCTTAAATTACTGATTACGAAAGCTTATTAATCAACGCGGCTCGACCTGGAGAACCATGATAATATAGTTAAATGACGGAAATAAATATTCACATGCTGCTGTAAGCTACGTGGCCTGCCCCCTCCCTTCCACCCTCTTCCCACCCCCCTTTTACACCGAGCCTCATAGTTTATGGACGCTCCCTAATTCGATATCTTATTACTTGAAAAGAGAATTGTTTTGCCTTCCAGTTCAGCACATTGAGTTGCATTCAAGTGAAATGAGCAAACTTACCGTCGCGAGAATCTTTCTTCATGGTTCTCTAGTATTCAAATATTGCTAACTCAAATTCGACACATAAAATACAACAAAAATGTTTTTCTTTCTGGCTTAACGAGTCGTCTGTGTCACTAGACCAAGGAGAGGATGGGGGCAAGAAAGGAATTCGGTCATGGCCTTTTGAAGGAACCATCTCGAAATTCTCCTGGAGTGATTTCGGGAAACTGTGGAAAATTCAAATCTGGATGACAGGACGGGGATTCGAGCCCTTGTCCTCCCGAATACCATAACCGAGCGTTACCGCTCGCTCAGCAGGCTTAAAGCTGTCATATCAAATATTCGAGGGAATATTGGTGTACTATCCTGCAGCACAGTATCGTCATGTTTTAGCTTCCGTCATGAACATAAGCGTTTAACGCTCTGGCCTCGCATTCGAATTGCCGCCCGGGCATACAGATTTGGGTTTTCCATGATTTCCTCAAATCATTCCAGGCGAATGTCGGGATGATTCATTCAAAAAGGCCATGTCCGAATTTCTTCCCGTTCATTTCCTGCAGTCCTTTCCCGCCTCTAAAGACAAGGCGTAAAGCCGTAAGCAAAAAAAAAAGGTTAAATGTGAAGTAACTCCTCGCAGACCCAGCGCAAAGTCCTGCGAATGACGTCATCTGTGTCATCGGGTTGATGGAACAGAAAGCTGTGCCCGCTGGCATCACAGACCGGGTGCGTGATCCATAAACCGTTGTGCAAATACCGTATAAATTGTACACTCAGAGTTGCCTTTTCGATTTCCGGCTCCGACAAGAATTTTTACAAGTAAGACGACATCATCTTCAACTCTTCTGCATCTTATGCATTTAAGTCAAGAAATGTTAGCTGATTCCTGTGATCTCTGTACTTTATTGCAAGTATTTTTGGTCGCTCTAAGAGGGCGTCCATAAACTACGAGACTTGGTCTACGGAAGGGGGGGGGGAGAGGAGGAGGGTTTAGTTGGAAATCTTCGGTGGGCTACGTGGGGGAGGGGGGAGGAGTTTCGAGCCAGGCCACGTAGCTTTCTATTCATATTATTTGTCACAGTTAAAATGAGATACAGAACAGCATGAGAATATTTATTTCCGTCATTTAATTGCCTCTGTATGTAATTTACGATAGTTTGACAAGAGAAAATAGTTTAAAAAAGTCGTCTGGAATCAATATGGGAAAAAGCTACGTGCTACGTGTGTGGGGGGGGGAGGGGGGGGGGAGAGGCAAGAGCCAAATCGGGCTACGTGGGGGAGAGGGGGTTCACAGGAGGCCAACTGAAAAATGACTTGTGTAAGACCACACTTTCCGACTTCATATTCGTCGAAACGTCCAGAGAAGAGATTTCGGGTAGAGTAACTTTCACACACATATATATATATATGAACTGGAACCATAGTTTTCGAGGAATCTAATTTAGACTTTTTAATTTCAACTTGTAAGTATTACTGAAAATTACTAGTTTCCTCTGTCCAACTGGCCCTAAAGTTCTTCGTAGTCATAACCTGAAAATTGGATTTTTTTTTCAAAAATTGTCCAACTTGGAGACCATCAGACATATTAAGAACGGATTTCGATCTCCTTCATATATGTTGAAGTATACACAGCATATAGTCGTTTCTCAAAATGAGCCCTAGCTTTTTAGATATTCGCATGCAAATAAACAAAGAATTCTAAATGTAAGGTATATAGTAAATTATGGCAGAGTGGGCTATGTGATAGGATGTTAGTTTCATAATTTTCTGACCCGAGTTCAAATCCCCGCTGAATTAAATATTTTTATTTATTTTTATCTTAAAAAATTGTCAAGCTTGACTTATTTATTTTGTTAAAACTTTATTTACACACTTTTATTGCACGAAATTAAATTTAAAACAAATCACATTGCTTATAACAGATAGACCAAACGTAATTTCGGCCCATATATCAACAATGGATTCCTAATATGACTCGCCTATACGCAATGAAATTAAGTCAGGAGGCGAATCTGATAGTAAACTGGAATCTGACACAAGAATTTTGCAATATTTATAAGCATTTGTCACTTGTGCTTCCATTTCCTTGTTGAGCTCCATTTTTCGCTACAGATAGGCCTACTATTTTATTATCAACCATTTACACGCAACAGTTCTTGGAACAAATCTAGTGTAGAAGAAAGAAAGAACAAACTATCTTCCCAATGCTACGTATTACGTTTAAAATACCTCTTGATGATATACAACTAAAGAAACGATGAAGATGAAATAAATAACATGATAGTAACTATTTCAATCGAATCAACTTATTAACAAAAAGTGAAAAGAACAATGTATGAATGGAGACTTTCCTGACGTGTGATTGCAATGAGGTTTTCAAGGGTGTGCGGCGGATTTGTGTTGTGAAAAGACAATCTGTCGGTAGACCCGTGAATTCATTACGAAATAAAGAATTTCAGGGGAAAAAATGACGCTGAATTGTAGGTAATATGACTTTTTTTAAATATAATTTCACTAAATAAAAGTACGTAAATGAAGTTTTAACAAAATAAAAATGTCAAGATTGACAATTTCTGAAGATAAAAATAAATAAAAATATTTTATTCTGCGGAGATTTGAATTCGGGTCAGAAAATAATGAAGCTAACACCCTACCGCATAGACCACGTTGCTATTTGAAAAAAATGGAGCAATAATTTACTGTATACCCTTCATTTAGAAATTTTTGTTCATTTGCATGCGAATATCTCAAAAACTAGGGCGCATTTTGAGAAATGGCTATTCCACAGATATATATGCTGTGTACCCTTCAACATATATGAAGGAGATCGAAATCCGTTCTTAACAAGTCTGATGGTTCCCAAGTAAGTTGATAGTGCGGCTTTACACAATTTGACGAGAATCGTTGGATTCATTTCTAACAAAATCCACAACTGACGATCGATGTTCATCTGGATCGGACATGTAAAGACCAGTTTACACATCACATTGCTGAACGTTTAATACCCTGTAATTTGAACTGTTCAAGCATTAGAAATGTCATCTTAAGAGGAAAATTTTTCGTTTTAAGTGTCTCGGGTTACATGCTATAGAAAAAGGAAAGAAAACGTAGATGTCGGAAAAAACACTTCTTATCTTGACGAGAAACACATAATGCCAATGTCACGTTAATGAAAGAACTAACTATGCAAACTACGTAAAAATGAGCCCCACAGATTTAAATTTTTTTACCTATGGTTCTGCGTCTCGTCAACGTACGGGTCATTAAAGGCGGGAAAGAAATGGGAGGTGTAAGGAACTGGAAGGAATTCAGCCATGACCTTTTGAAGGAACCATCGAGGCACTCAACTCGAGTGTTTGGCGGAAGCCATGGCAAACCGAAATCTGGATGACAGGACTGGGATTCTAACCCGCGTCCTCCAGAATAACTTTTTACTAAATATAGTTCAATCAATTGTTGTGAAATGAGACAGTAAATTTCGAAATGCAATCTCACCAGCGGTTCCGTTCAAAATAAAATATTAATTAATTGTAAATCATTTTAAATTTCAACTGTATGAAAATTCCCGCGATTGAGTGTTTGGTAATAAGCATGTCTGTGGATGAGATACTTGTCAAATTCAAAGGTAAAATGGATACAAAATGTAGGAGGAATTTGTATGAGACGTTCAGATTTTTATCAAATGTCTGTACGAGGTAATAAATATAGAAATCCCGATACAAGAGTGAACAGCATACAAGTAGTGTCCCCGTACAGGGCTGTCATCAGTCTGAAGGAGCGACAAGGAACGGGGAGGAATTCAGTCATCGCCATATATAGGAACATTCGCCTGCAATGGCGTGACAAGTATTTGAACCAGTGTCCTCCTAAATACCGCAGCATATAAAGCATATAAAGTATAGGTAATTTATAAAAGTTTTAAAACAGAACAATAAAAAAAATTATATCATCCGATTAACAGCACTATTAACTTGAACACATACATGTTCATGAACCAGTAATATTTCCACTGTAATTACAAAGAATAGTAATAAAGCATGAATCTCTAAAGGAAAACTAAAATCAAACATTATAACACAGTAGCAAAGCCAGAGTACGGAAAAACGTTAGGTACAGGAGATATAAAGATCTATACAAGGAAGAAGAAAATGAAAGGATGTTAGCCACAGTCAGAAAGAGGAGAATCAATTTGTTTGGTCACCTAATGTGGATGGATAACAGCATACTTACAAAAAGAATTTTCAAATGCGTTTATGAGAGTAAGAATGGTAGTCTTTGGACCAATAGTGTAGAGAAAGATATGATAGAGATTGGAATTACAGAAGATGTAATACAAGACATAGCCACTTTCAGAAGAAACATTTCAAGAAAGGAGGAAACAGCAAAGTGAGAGGATGAAGAACTACTGGAAGCCAGGAAAAGAAGAATCCATATGAAAGCACAGGAAAATCGAAGAGTAGAAACAGAAAGTATGTTTATAGATTATTTTATCTCCGGGTTTGGGTACGATATCTTCGTCTCGGACAGCTGCCGTGTAATGGTATCGTATATCTGAATATTACCAGCTCAGTTTTCCATGTTTTCCCGAGGTCACTCCAGGTGAATGACGGAATGGTTCAGCCAGAAAAGCAAATCCTATCCGGATATAGCGATCACGCTATGAATGAACCTTAAATCTTACATCACTTTTACGAAATTAATTCGGGTGATTGTCGGAATGTTTGGTTTATATGACACTTCTGTGCCTTCCACTTCGTTATTCTGCAGAATGGTCGTACCGTGCGGTTTTATCGTCTTGTGTGTATGAAGAAGTTCATGTGAAGGTTGGATTTACAGCCACATAAGCAGATTCGTCGCGGGACTGATATCATCCTGGGAAAGGGGCTCCTTTGCTAGCTACCCCCGCCTGTCTCCGGAAATTGCGAGTTCTTCTCCACAAAGACGTCATCAATTGGTGCTTTCTCGTTCTTTCTTCAATCGGTTAACCGTCTGCTTTCTGCCAGGCACAAAACGCACAATTGTGTGTACCCCACCCCCCGTCAACTTGCTGGTGAAACATTGTATCAGATTCAGCCACTGGACTTTAACCTACTACAGCGAGAAATAGGCTACAATATTAATGCAATGTCAAACGGGATGCTTTTTGTGTGCAATTCATCTTTCCCAAAAATTCCCGAAGAAACTTGTGATAATAGCAATACTTTATTATTCAATAGACAGCAGATGAATTCATATCTCGAACAATTGTCCGCCATTTGTCTGAGATTATCTCATGTTTTTGTGGAATTTAAGTGGTGATTGGTTTCATTGGAATACGCTAATATTAACACAAGCCACGGTTACTGAGCTTAAAAACCTTGGTTATCTCATGTATCCATAAAAGCCATGTAATGTTTATATAGAAGGACAATTTAAATTCAGAACTTTTCGAAATTGTTGCGTTGAATCGTTACGCATTGTGTCTGTCTAGGTTAATGGTAAATTAATTTTGATGGAACGATCTATAGACATAGTATGCGAGAGGTACTTGAGGTGATTTGTCTTTTGTCAAACTGTGACGCGATTTAACGAATCATGGATCCTCTTAAACGGTACTTTCGTTAATGTTCTAAGATTGTGTACTATGTTAAATTGATTTAACTGAGCTGTGTATGATTGTTGTTCTGCACTTAAACATTATCTTCAGTCGTGGAATGATGCGACCTTTTTGAGTTATGAGTTGTGGACATTTCTTCCTATTTCCTTGTCCCATCGGTCCTGTGGTTTTCCTCTTCTGACTTGACACTTTTTAATTATTATTTTTTACTTGACTATTTGGATGAACTTTTGCAGAACGTCCTATGCTTCTTTGTACTTCCCTTGTTATAACAACCCTATACACAACCCCACATTTTTACTAATGTGCCTCTACATCTTTGTATTTTAGTACTTAACGGCTCGTTTGGTACTCTAACTCGCTTTCATCTATGGAGAAACATATGTACTGTGCTCTGTTAAAAGCAAACAACTGATTCATTCTAAGCTCTCGTTTCGATCACTTTCAGGAAACTTTTGAAGAATGGTGCTAATTATTGTTTAACAGGAATAAAATTTCCTAACTCGACTGTGTTTTGAAGTAAACAGTTTTTCATCTAGGAATTGTTTGAGATTTTTTTCCCCATCTTGCTTTACGCCTCGAGACCATTCGATTCGGGAGAGAATGGGGCAAGGAACGGAAAGGAAATCGGATATGGCCTTTTTGAAGGAACCATAGTGACGTTCAGCTGAAGTGGTTCCGGGAAACCATGTAAAAACGAATTCTGGGTGGCCGAATGTGGATTTGAATCCGCGTCCTCCAGGTTTGGTTTGAGATATTATCGACTATTAGATTAGTGCGAGGCGTGCCTAAACCGATCATCTCAGACAAACCACTGGACCAATTCAGGCCATATTGAAGTGGCGTGAAAGGTTTTATTCTATAATTCCTATATTACAATTAGATTATATTGTCAGATAACTTTGTATTTGTATTTGAGAAGCATTACGCTACCACCGTTTTGATTCTATTTTATTTTTATTTATTTCATAAGTTTTGTTAAATGTAGTAGGTGCATTAAAATGAAACGGAATACGTTGATTAAACGTAATAAATGTGAGTAATATTTAATTTACCTAAACCTGATAGCAGCACTCGCTCATTTGATTAGGCAATATTTTTTGTGTTTCAAAGAACTATGAAGCATAGATGTTAGAGGAAGGTGCCCAAAACCGGACTTCTAAAAAATATAAATTAATAAAAAAAAATCTCTTTTTAAAGCATGAAATTTACTTCAGAATTTTATGCATCATTTACATTCTCATTTCAAAAAATATTATTCAAAAAAATTACCAAAAAATATTTTTAAAAACCTACAGTTTGGCGATATGAAAAATAGTTGCCTAAACCGGACCTCTCATAAAAATTAATGATATAACACAAAAAAAACATAAAATGGTATTAAATCACAGAAAACATATTTTAAAGTGAATCATAACAATTATAGGTTTTAGTTTAAAAAAAGAATACAAATATAGCATGTATGTAGGGTATATAAGACACAGAAAATACATACAAGAATTAAATCGTTTAGCGTCAAAAATCGCAGCTGTACACATCGTTTTCAGCCCCAGCACATTCCACGTGGGCCAACACCAAACATCTGAAATCTCAAAAATTTCCTGTCGCAAAACTCGCACTAAGGGTACACTCCAGGTCTCATCCTCAGCGCTTGATTCTTTCACATTTTTCTCAAAATTAAGGCAACTTTTCACAAAGCTCTTTCTAGACCCAAGCTCTGCCACCCACAATGTTTGTGATTTGCAAAGTATGGATGTAGGTGTAGAAGCTCCCCGCCGCATCCTCCAACACGACTACGTTCTTGCTGTTGAGCTTCCTTGACTTCTTTAGCTCTTTTTACTTCCATCAATAGAGATTTATATGGCGTAGATTAGATGAATTTAAAATGCAAGCATTATATTCCATACTTGACTTTAAGCATAAGAAAATAAGGGGTCCGATTTAAGCAAGTGGAGGGGTCCGGTTTGCGCAACTATAGCCTGTGTTTTGTTAACCCAATAGATTTTTAACCACACTTCTCGACAAAACAGTTTAGCGATAAACATTTACATAAAACCTTATCATTGGTATATTTAGGTTGGAAGGCTTACTTGCCCATATCCAGGAGAAATTTTAAAAAAATATAGAAAAATGTAAAAAGTTTGTCTACTGCTAAAGCACGTAATGGCGATTTAATGAACAACCAATGAAGAGGGCGACACGAGCATTCTGCTACAGACTGATGGAAGCCTAAAATACTAGAGTTCAGGGGGTCCGCTATACGGCACTATCCTCTAATTAGTGTTACACTTTAAGTAGAAACATTCTACGAGTCGGAACGTGGAATGTTAGAAGTCTGAATAGGGCAGGTAGGTTAGAAAACTTAAAAAGGGAGATGGAACAACTTAATTTAGATATTGTTGGGATTAGTGAGATTAAATGGAAGGACGCACAGGATTTCTGGTCTGGGGAACACAAGATAATTAGCACACAAGCTGTCAATGGAGTCACTGGTGTAGGATTTGTAATGAACAAGAAAGTAGGGAAACGGGTGAGTTATTATGAACAGCTTAGTGACAGGATTATTTTGATGAGGTTAGAAACTAAGCCCGTCCCAACCACATTTGTACAAGTGTATATGCCAACGTCACAGGAAGATGACGAAGAAATAGAAAAAATATACGCTGAAATTGAAGAATTAATCCAATATGTGAAGGGGGAGGAAAATCTAATAATCATGGGTGATTGGAATGCAATAGTCGGAGAAGGAAAAGAGAGGAATACTGTAGGATCTTTTGGTCTAGGAGAAAGAAATGAGCGAGGAAGCAGGTTGTTAGAATTTTGCGAAAGATATAAGCTAGTTGTGGCAAACACACTGTTTAAGAACCATGCAAGAAGGATATAAACCTGGAAACGTCTACATCCATACTCTGAAATTCACAAACATTGTGGGTGGCAGAGGGTGCTAAGCACCCATCTTAATTCTGCGCATTCCAATCCCGAATAGCACGAGGAAAGAAAGAATAAAAGTATCAGTACGGCATCCAATTTCTCGAATCTTATCCCTCTGGTCATTGCGACCCAAATAGGTTGGTGGAAGAAGTATTTCACTGCACTCGTAGGTCATAGAATTTCGCATATTCTCCAATAAATTTAAACGTAAATGACGTCGTCTGTCTTCTAAACTATCCCAGCCCAATATATGTATTAATTCTGTGACGCTTTCATAAGGGCTGTAACAACCAGTCACGAATCGAGCGGCTCTCCTCTGTACCCTCTCCAGTGAGTCAATCAGACCCTTGCGATACGGATCCTAAACTCCACAACAGTAATCCAGATGCGGAGGCACTAGTGTTTTATACGCTATCTCCTTAGTATGAGCATTACAATTCCTCAAAATACGACCTATGAATCGTAATTTGGAATTAGCTTTGCCTACGACGGAAGTTATGTGCAAGCCCCATTTCATATTGCTTTGAACTATTACCCCCAGATACTTCAGGGAATCAACCGTGTCAACAAATGAATGCCGGCCTCGGTAGCGTAGGGGCTAGTGCTTGCTCCACGTGCCGAAGGCCGCCGGTTCGAATCCGGCCGCGGGCATGGATGTTAAGTGTTGTGTGTCTGTGTGAATGTCCTGTCCGTCCTGTGGCGTCCTTACAATGGAAAAATACAATATACTTGATGACGACATATACACTGAAGGCTACAAAAAATTACATTGAGCTGGCTGTATGGCCTTCGTTGCCAAATGCCATTAAAAAAAAAAAAAAAAAAAAAAAATGAATTGTTTACTTTGTACTCTGACCAAACTAATTCTTTTTTGTTACTTTTTCGCATTGCCTTGCACTTTTTGCAATTAAGTGTAAGCTGCCATTTACGGCACCATTCGGAAATAGCATCCAGATCGCGCTGAATTTCTAAGCAATCGTCAGAGCACCTTATTTTCCTATAGATAACTGCATCGTCTGCAAACAGTCGCAACCAGCATTTAACGTTGTCACCTAGATCGTTTATAAACATTAAGTCATTAAAGGTATAACGCATCGCGTTATTAACATGTCTCCTCATCTCATCTAACTTATCTAAATCGGTCCTCTGCATCGTCCTTCTTTATCGTGCATGTATCTTCCTTTGTTTTTTGAATAACCGTTTAACGTCACGTGGATACCATGGTGGATAATTCCCTTCCCTGATTGTCCGTTTCGGTGTATGCAAATCCATATCTTCCCTGACTATATGTATGAATCGTTGCCACATCCCTTCAACGGTGCCTCATGCTACTATGAAGGTATGGTAATTATGTCTCAAAAACGTTCTAAAACACTGTTTTGAAGCCTTTTCGAATCTGTAAACGATCCTTTCTTTTTCCTTTTTGCGCGTGGATGCTAATTTTACTGTAGCAATTACGGCTTTGTGATCACTTATTCCTGTGGTAGTAGAAATGTCCGTGAATAATTTAGGTCTATTTGTAACGATAATATCTAAAATATTTTCGCTACCGTTGAGGAATCACGTTGGTTCAGTTACGAGCTCCTCAAAATTGTGATCTGAGAAAAGGTCTAGAATGATTTCTCAAGCTGCTTTATCCCTGCCACCAGTAACGAGAACGTAATTAATCCAATCGATATATGGCAAGTTGAAGACACGACCTAGAATTATTGTATAGTCCGGAAATTGACGAGCTATATTATTTACATTATTCCTTAAGGCATCGGCAATAGTTACGCCTGCATCTGGGAGACGTCCTGGGGATACAGGCAGGTATCAGCTAGATTATATCATAGTCAAACAGAGAGTCAGGAATCAAGTTCTAGACTTTAAAGCGTACCCAGAACCAGACATAGACTCTGACCATAATCTGATAGTAATGAAGTGCAGGCTGAAATTCAAGCGAATAAGGAAGCAAAGTAAGCAGAACAGACTGGAGGTGAATAAACTGAAACAATCTAGCACGAGAGAAAATTTTTCGTAAATGGTAGACTTTATAGAAACATTAGGATTTAGGTAACAAGCTGCCCGAAAACCTTGGCTCACAGGGGAAATTTTGGAGCTGATGGATCAGAGGAGAAGGCACAAAAATGCTCAGGATGAAGCAGGAAGAGAGCAATACAGGCAATTTAGAAATCAAATAAACAGTAAAGGCAAAAAAAGCAGAAGAAAAATGGCTACAAGAAAAGTGTGAAGAATTGGAAAAGGAAATGATCATAGGTAAAGTAGATGTTGCATACAGGAAGATCAAATAGAATTTTGGAGAAATGAATAAAAGAGGTATGAACATTAAAGCCGCCGATGGGAAACCTCCTTTAAGCTCTGACGATAGAGCTAACGGATCTTCTTCTTCTTCTCGTGTCGATGACCGCATTAAATATGTGGTAGTTGTTCTTCCAATGCGATGGCTTTGTAAGTAGCTGATTGGAGGTCAAATTGAGATACATTTATTCTAATTTGTGGAAAAGACAGCAAATGTACTATGGTTTCTCTCTCTCCACACGAATCTGGCTGTTCTCCCAGGTATCCCCATGTGGCAAGAGTATCTTTGCAGCGGCCAGCTCCAACTCGAAGCCTGTTTAGCGACTTCCATATGGGCCATGGTTGTTCAGACCCAGGTGCTAGACCCTCTTTTGGCTTGATCCACTCGAACCCTTGTTGTAATCTCTTCTCCCAAGCCAGTATTCTTTCATTGCTTGGAGCTCCAGTTGGTGGCTTTGAAGTTCGCTTGAAGCTTGAAAGGGAAGCTAACCGATGGAATTAATACATTGAAAAACTTTATGATGGGGATGACTAGAACAGTAGCGTAATGGAAAAGGTAGGCGATGTCGACATTAATCATTTAGGAGATCCTGTTTTGAGGACAGAATTTAATAGAGCTCTGAATGACTTGTAGGCAAATAAGGCAGTTGGAATTGATGAGATCCCTGCAGAACTTCTTAAATCCCTAGGAGAAGAAGGAATCGAGGGATTATTCAAACTGATATCAAAAAGTAATGAAACAGGAGAAATTCCAACTGACTTTAATAAAAATATCATCTTCACACTCCCGAAGAAAGGACAAGCCGACAAATGTGAGAATTATTGCACCATTACCCGTTTGTTGATTTCGAAAAAGCTTTTGATAATGTTAGGTGGGACAAGATGTTCAAAATTTTAAAGAAATTAGGTCTAAAATATCGAGATAGAAGAATACTTTATGCACTATATAAAAATTAAGTAGCTATAACAAAAGTAGAGAACCATGAGAGACATACATCAGTTAAAAAGTGTGTGAGACAAGGTTGTAGTCTATCCCCGTTAATATTCAACTTGTATGTAGAAGAAGCAATAAAGGAAATAAAAGAAAATTTTCATGTGGCATAAGTGTTGAGGGAGAAAAAAACATTATGTTACGATTTGCTGATGACATTGTCTTCTTAGCAGAACGAGCAGAGGATACTGAGAATTTACTGAGCATCATGAACAAAATACTGAAGGATGATTTTGGACTGAATATAAATCAAAGCAAGACAAAAGTGATGAACTGTAGCAGAAATGATACCAATCACAGTAGATTAAATATACAAATAGTATCGGATGTAATAGGAGAAGTAAGTGAATTCTGCTACTTGGGAATAAAGTTACAACCGATGGACGAAGCAAGAATGATGTTAAAAGCAGAATAGCACTAGCAATCCTTTAGTTTCAAATATTGATCTAGGAATTAGAAAGAACTTTTTACAACTCTACGTGTGGAACACATCACTTTATGGTAGCGAAACATGGACTTTAGGAATACCGGAAAGAAAGAAAATTGAAGCATTTGAAATGTGGTACTACAGAAGAATGCTGAAAATTAAGTGCACTGACTAAGTAAGTAATGAACGAGTTTTGGAAATGATGGGTGAAGTAAGAAGTTTGTGGAAGAAGCTTACAGAAAGAAGAGACAGGTTGGTAGGTCATATTTTGCGACATGCTGGATTGGTTAATTTGTTAGTGGAGGGAACAGTCGAAGGTAAGAACTGTAGAGGAAGACAGAGATTAGAATATACACAGACGGAAAAAAAAATCCCAACACCAAGAAAAAATTATTGTAGAGTAATGAAATTTGGACAATGCATTTGTCAAGTTAACATGTTTAATTGATTAAATTTTCAAGATCACAGGTTAATTTAAGCTCAAGAAAATGCATTTCAAATGTGAAATACTGTTAAATTAATAGCCGGTGTAACCTCCAGAATTTTGAATGCAAGCCTGCAAACGTGAATGCATTGTGTCATACAGGTTTCGAATGTCACTTTGTGGTATGGAGTTCCATGCTTGTTGTACTTCTGCTGTCAATACTGGGACGGTCAGTGCTGGCTGTGGATGATGCTGGAGTTGTCGTCCAATGATATCCCATACGTGTTCAATTGGAGACAGATCTGGTGATCTCGCAGGCCAAGGTAACATGTCGACACTCTGTAGAGCACGTTGCGAGACAACAGCGGTATGAGGGCGAGCGTTATCCTGTTGAAAAACTCCCCCTTAAATGCTGTTCATGAATGGCAGCACTACAGGTTGAATTACCAGACTGACGTACAAATTTGCAGTCAGTGTGTTTGGTATAACCACAAGAGTGCTCCTGCTGTCATAGGAAATTGCTCCCCAGACCATGACTCCAGCCCTGTAGCGTGCATTCCACTGACTACAAGCCATCGCCGTTTGCGACTCCAGTGGTGTCAAGCCAGAGCTCATTGGAGGACGGAGTGGAGATCTGTTGTGTTTTCTGATGAAAGCAGGTTCTGCCTTGGTGCCAGTGATGGCCGAGTGTTGGTCAGAAGGAGGCCAGGGGAACGCCTGCAACCAAACTGTCTGCGGCCTAGACACACTGGACCTACACCTGGAGTCATGGTCTGGGGAGCAATTTCCTATGACAGCAGGAGCACTCTTGTGGTTATACCAAACACACTGACTGCAAATTTGTACGTCAGTCTGGTAATTCAACCTGTAGTGCTGCCATTCATGAACAGCATTCAAGGGGGAGTTTTTCAACAGGATAACGCTCGCCCTCATACCGCTGTTGTCTCGCAACGTGCTCTACAGAGTGTCGACATGTTACCTTGGCCTGCGAGATCACCAGATCTGTCTCCAATTGAACACGTATGGGATATCATTGGACGACAACTCCAGCATCATCCACAGCCAGCACTGACCGTCCCAGTATTGACAGCACAAGTACAACAAGCATGGAACTCCATACCACAAAGTGACATTCGAAACCTGTATGACACAATGCATTCACGTTTGCAGGCTTGCATTCAAAATTCTGGAGGTTACACCGGCTATTAATTTAACAGTATTTCACATTTGAAATGCATTTTCTTGAGCTTAAATTAACCTGTGATCTTGAAAATTTAATCAATTAAACATGTTAACTTGACAAATGCATTGTCCAAATTTCATTACTCTACAATAATTTTTTCTTGGTGTTGGGATTTTTTTTTCCGTCTGTGTATGAAGCAGATAATTGAGGACGTGGGTTGTAAGGGATATGTAGAGATGAAGAGGTTAGTACAAGACACGAAGGGATGGAGGATTATATCAAACCAGTCGCGTTGTGTGTTGTAACAAGCAATCCAAAATAGCAGTATTTTCATATTTCAATAGAATTCACTTTGTCAATATTATTGAGAGAATAATTACTAAAATGAAGGGGAAAATGTATTGTTACCAATCGATACACCATTTCAGTTTAAACGATTACAATCCACTATTCGTCTGGCATTTGCAATGACAATCGACAAATCATGAGGACAATCAATACAACATATGTATGGATTGGAAATAGAAAATCTTTGTTTTTCTCGTGGGCAATTTTATGTTGGATGTTCGGCCGTTGGCATACCATGTGAAGTATTTGTTTATGCTCAGTATAGAACAACAAACAAACGTTCTTCATCGATTAGCATAACAATAATTTGTTAAAAAAATATAAAATTCTTCATTACAGTTACACATGAGTTTTGTCATTTGATATTGTTACAAATAATAACATCAAAAACATATGGAAAATCATTTAATAAGTGGTTTTGAGAGATGCTTAGTGTTAGGGATTGTTAAGGTTATCAAGCAGTGCAAACACTGAAGGTGTGGAGCTGCTATAAGTACCATCATATGCCGGAAATATGTTGTTGTGGATTATGGCAGTGTAGTCTAACTACTAGTTCTATACGTCACTGCTGACTGCGATTATGTCGGGACGATTTTTTTTTTTTTTTAATTCTTGCAGCAAATGTTTGTTGGTCGACAAGAAATTGTTTTAGTGTCTTAGAATTTGGTAGGTAAATTATGGAATGTTTCATTTTGATGTGAAGTTTGAAAGCTGAGAAATTAAAGATAAATGTGTCCACTAATTAGTAAACGTTCTTGATTCACGCATCTTATTAGTTTCTTGGAATTGTGTTATAATAGGTTTAAGATGTAGGACCGTACGTGAAAGAAGTTTCTGGCAATACCCAATATTTCTTTGATAGATTATGAATCAACAGCGTAAATCTCAAATTCCAAATCGATTAAGTCGCGGGTACACCTAGTTTACTATTAATTTCATTTCGAATTCGTCGGATTTCGAAATGAATCTGTGTGGCATCGGAATATTACTCTTTTTTTTTTTTTTACTTATGGTTTTACGCCTCGTCGACGTCGAGGTCATTAGAGGCGGGATGGGACTGGGGACAAGGAATTGAAAGGAATTCGGCCATGGCCTTTTGAAGGAAGCATCCCGGCTTTTGCCTTGAGTAATTCGGGGAAACCATGGAAAACCCAAATCTGGATGCCCGGACAGGGATTCGAACCGCCGTCCTCCAGAATGCGAAGCCAGAGTGTTACGGCTCATGCACCCAGCCTAGTCTACTAATCAGTTCTGTGACGCTTTCATAAGGACTGTAGCAAGCGGTCACAAATCGAGCGGCTCTTCTCCGAACTTTCTCTATAATTTCGATCAGCCCCTTACGAAACGGATCCCAAATGGCACAACAATAGTCCAAATGTGGACGCACAAGACATTTGTGCGCTATCTCCTTTGTTTGTTCATTACAATTTTTCAATATTCGACCTAGAAATCGCTGCCTAGAATTAGCTCTACCTACTAACGAATTAATGTGTAAGTCCCAATTCATATTCCTTTGCATTGTTACTCCCAAATATTTCACAGAATCGACCATATCAATAACTGAACTGTTTACCTCGTATTTCTGAACAATCGGATTCTTTTTGTTAGTTATGCTCATTGTCTTGCACTTTTTACAATTTAGTGTAAGTTGCCATTCATCGCACCATGCCAAAATAACATCCAGATCACGCTGAATTTCTAAGCAATCGGCCGAATTCCTTACTGCCCTATAAATAACCGCATCAGAAAACAATCTAAAACTGCTTTTCACTTTGTCTCCGAGATCGTTTATACAAAATGTAGAAAAGAAGTGGTCCTATTACACTTCCTTGAGGTACACCCGATGTAACATCTAGATTAGAAGAACTTTCTCCTTCAACGACGACATACTGCGACCGACCAGTTACTATACAGTAACGTTTTAACTTTATTGCAGAGCGGAATGCATAAAGCACACTGCAGTGCAAGCCTCCACAGAATGAATACGTCCGTTATGTAAGAGAAGTGATGAGTCTTCACCTGCACAATGAGTAAACATCTCGACCGCCACAAAATACGTTCACAAAGAAAATCCATCTCAGTATTTTGGATAGAATAGTAGCTTAGTATTGTTTGCTGATACAGTAATCCACAGGAAAAAAATTACCGCACACTAAACGTTCTATATGAGCTTTTTTACGGTTTGTTTGATAAACTATCGAGTCCGGTGCGTGAGCGGTAATGCTCTGGCCTGGACGTAATTTCAAATCCCTAGATTTCGCTTTTCGAAGATTTACAGAAATCATTCGAGGCAAATTTCGGGTTGGTTCTTACAACAGGCTGTGACGGAATTCCTTCCCCGTCCTCTCCCGCTTCTTTGACGTAAAGTCTGAAGAAGAAAAAAATACGTAATATGATGAATACGATTACGTAATGCCAACATGCACTTATGCCGTACTACGAATAACGTGTTGATAATCCCTCGTGATTGATGCAAGAACTTGCACAATTCGGCATGCAGATTTTACTCTCAGACTTCGTTTCAGGAAATAAATTTATAAAGGTAAAAGCACTATATACAAAATCAAAATATAATTATCCTCACTTTCAGCTATTAATAGTTTGCAACATTTCCGAATAATTTTGTGAATTACTGTATACCTGTGCAGATTTCGAAATATGAATAGGAAAACTATTCCAAAGTACAATGTAACATCGGTGTCTTACATACCACGTCTCTTCAGATTGGTCCTCGCCCCCTTACAAGTTTTTGTTTTTCGGCTTTATGCCTCGGCTATGTCGAGATCGTTAGACGCTGAAAAGGAATGGGGACACGAATCAGAGAGGAATACGACCATGGTCTTGTGAAGGAAGCATCCCGGCATTCGCCTGGAGTGATTTAGGGAAACCATGAAAAACCGAAATCTGGATGCCCGGACGGGGATTAGAACGTGCGTCCTCCCGAATGCGAGACCTGCTCCCCAATTCGCATACTTGTCTTAGCGGTGTTCCACTTCACGAAGCAGTCAACAGTGGTGTTAAAACAACATTCCTTCAGCATCGATTTTAATTTCGGGAACAAGGGAAAAAAATCACAGGAAACCAGGTCGGTGAAGAAGACTGCATTGTCGTGACCGAGACAACTCTTTTGCTTGATTTGAATATGTGTTTCCGCCTTCCTGGACGAGAGTCGTCGCAAACTGACTGAAAACCATTCGAGGCACTGTACAATTTTATCGTCACCGTTTTCCCCAGTTTCACGCGAAGCTTCACGTTGTGTTGTTGCTCGCATAAATCGAAAACAACTTGCACTCAAATAGGACTTACACGGAATCTGAAGGAGAACTCGGGAACGTATTAAGAATGCAATGCTGCCAACCGCACGCCTTTAAGTAGTGTAGTTAAAAAGAAATCAGTTTGTTTGAGGAGACTGATACGAGGTCTGTTCAGAAAATAACAGAATTTCCAGAGTCATAAAAACGCTACATTCTGTTCGTTTATCTGCTTTCCATCTTGAACAGTGCATAGTACTGTAGTTGCTAAACCACTGATTTGTCGACTAAAAGTAGGTGGCGGAGAATGCATTGCACCTATCCAAATGCATAGGAAGGGATATGACAGGAAGCGCCCATCGACTATTTTGAGCGATCTGGGAAAACCATGGAAACTTGATTAAATGTGCATCAGCTTTTACAGTTTCCCCAAGTTTCTGGGGCGCTAGGGCTTCTCTCATTACGGGAATTCTTCACTTTGAACTAGAATGCTATAGTAAACCATACCTAACTTGATACAAAACAACTGTCGTTTAACTGTTGTATACTTTGACCGTGTTATAAAGACTTTTTAGTTTTCCTGTCATAAAATAAAACATGAAGAGAAGAGAGAGGATTTTGTAGATAATTTTACGAAGCAAAGCAGTCTGGCAAAAGTGAGTGTATACCACACCAGTGTCAAGGACGAACTCAAGCAGGCCGCCTACACGCTGCTAAGTCTGAAGATGTTTGTTTGTAGGTCTTCTTATTGAGGAGATAAATTTTCTTGAGAGGGCGGCGCTAATTATTCTTTAAGAACAGTCTGATACAAATATTATATCCGGGACTTAGTTGTGGTAAAACTAATCAGTTTTCCAATGTAAGTCAAGGGCCCTTAATTTGTTTTAACACTAATGAAAGTATTATCTACTGTTAATTGTAATCGCAACTCTAAACGAAAGTCGATATTTGGAATTAGAGCAACATAACGTATTTGCTTTGATATTTTAATATCGCCGAAAGGAGTAAAAGACTGAATTTATTGAATTCAGCTCTAACAAAGTGCATGAAAACATTAATAAATACTGAAATGAAACTAGCGCTTGATTGATTGAGCTGTACGAGGCCTGTTCTGTTTGTAGTGCGCGTATGATTGAGGAAACATAATTGTGTTTCCATTACTTTGTCTCGCTTCATTGCAAATTTGACATGATGCAATTTGTTTGGTTACTGGTTACGTGACTTTTATCACTCTTTTATTACTAAACTCGACGTTATCCACAGGTTTCCTAACTGATGTGACGCTTTAGTCGTTAGTTAGAAATTTTAAACAAACTTATTATTACCAATTACATACTATGGCTTATTAAGTTAAATAGCCAAAAGTACACAGACGGAAAAAAAAATCCCAACACCAAGAAAGACTTGTGTTAGATAAACGAAATTTGGTAGGCGTGTTTATACATCTGAAAGATGACATCGATTCAAATTTCGCGCTTCGCGCATAAGTGTGGCGCTAGTAGCGCTACTCAGAGCTTGCAAATCAGGTTTGCTTTAAATACGCGCTGTAAAGTTTGTGAACGTTATTTACCGCTGAGATTTGACATAGTGAGTTGATGTTAGCCAAGAATGCCTTTAAGAAGACGAAGAAGCCATTATCAACAGCTCACCGAGTTTGAACGAGGTCGTGTAATAGGGCTACGAGAAGGTGGATTTTCTTTTCGCGATATTGCAGAAAGACTTGGCCGGAATGTATCCACTGTGCATGATTGTTGGTGCAGTGGTCAAGGGAGGGTACTGCCTCAAGAAGACCTTGTTCCGGGAGGCCACGTGGCACTACTGAGAGGGAAGACCGCCGTATTCGGCGTACAGCTGTTACGCATCGTACTGCGTCTGCGGCAGAAATTCGAGCTGCAGTTGGTACCACAGTGACACAACGAACTGTTAGAAATCGGTTAAGGCGGGTTTACACGGTTCACTTTTCGCAATCACTCTGGATGAATCACTCGCAGTGAAAGGAAAGTGAACTGTGTAAACAGAGAATCATCCAAAGTGATCATCCAAGATGATGGATGAAAGAAGTTGGCTCGGGCTCAACTTTTCGTTCACTTTTGGTGTTTCACTCGGATGAATCATCAAGAGTGATGCGTGTAAACAGTCAAAATATCGAAGTGAAACCTCATCCTGGATCGGTCGCAATTGTTTGTTCCTGATTGTTGTTATTTTGAACACATAATTGTTTTTAAATGGAAAGTAGAAACATTTCTTTATTTTTAAAATATTTCCATTACAACCATTGTTTATAGAAAACACAATTTGAAAGTTATAAAAATAAAAACATAAGTGGTAGGACATGATTAAAGAATTGAATCTTCCATTTTTGACAATAGAAGACAAGTAATATTTTAAATCTTTACGAACCAGGTGATCTAGCGAATTAACTAAAGTTTTAAAACCAGAAATAAGTGTAAATTGTGCTTCTATTTGAATGTGTTTCAAAGCCGTTACTAGTTGGAAGAAACCTGAGAGTAGTTTCTAGCTTCAGTTTAAACGGAAGACATTTTATCATTAGTGCCCTGTCTTGTAATTAGCGGTAAGCTTTTTTATAGCAATTCTTTGTGACTCATACATTCGAAAATGATTTTTAAATGTCATTTTGTCCTGTAATACCCATTCTACCACGCCGCAAGCCTCAATTTTCACCTACCAACTTTTCTTTTCTCAATTAACTTTTTGCTCGATGTAACTTTCAATGCCTTAGGCAAGGTTTCTGAAAATTAAATCCACTCCAACACGCAATAGTTTGTTTGTCGCCATCTTGAAGTGAATTGAATGGTTCATTTGTGATGATACATGTAAACGAAAAGTGAATTCACTTCTACTTTCACTGCGAGTGATTCATCCTGAGTGATTGCGAAAAGTGAACCGTGTAAACCCGCCTTTACTTCAAGGACAGCTCCGAGCCAGGCGCCCTGTAGCGTGCATTCCACTGACTACAAGCCATCGCCGTTTGCGACTCCAGTGGTGTCAAGCCAGAGCTCATTGGAGGACGGAGTGGAGATCTGTTGTGTTTTCTGATGAAAGCAGGTTCTGCCTTGGTGCCAGTGATGGCCGAGTGTTGGTCAGAAGGAGGCCAGGGGAACGCCTGCAACCAAACTGTCTGCGGCCTAGACACACTGGACCTACACCTGGAGTCATGGTCTGGGGAGCAATTTCCTATGACAGCAGGAGCACTCTTGTGGTTATACCAAACACACTGACTGCAAATTTGTACGTCAGTCTGGTAATTCAACCTGTAGTGCTGCCATTCATGAACAGCATTCAAGGGGGAGTTTTTCAACAGGATAACGCTCGCCCTCATACCGCTGTTGTCTCGCAACGTGCTCTACAGAGTGTCGACATGTTACCTTGGCCTGCGAGATCACCAGATCTGTCTCCAATTGAACACGTATGGGATATCATTGGACGACAACTCCAGCATCATCCACAGCCAGCACTGACCGTCCCAGTATTGACAGCACAAGTACAACAAGCATGGAACTCCATACCACAAAGTGACATTCGAAACCTGTATGACACAATGCATTCACGTTTGCAGGCTTGCATTCAAAATTCTGGAGGTTACACCGGCTATTAATTTAACAGTATTTCACATTTGAAATGCATTTTCTTGAGCTTAAATTAACCTGTGATCTTGAAAATTTAATCAATTAAACATGTTAACTTGACAAATGCATTGTCCAAATTTCATTACTCTACAATAATTTTTTCTTGGTGTTGGGATTTTTTTTTTCCGTCTGTGTAATATCTTCGCTACCGGTTGATACTTAGTTTTCGATTTTTCTCACGTCAGCTGGGCATGATTCTGAGAGACTGTATTTGCTTGTTGAACGCAGGATCTGGTGGTTCAGTGGTTAAGGCGTCAGCCTGGAGATCGAAAGCTTCCCGATTCGAATCCCTGTCCCTGCGTGGATTTTCACAAACCCTTCACCTTCAGCACAGCTTGTTGTGTAGTGTGAAATACTTCAGAACTCGGATTCCACGTTGAACTATAGGTCCCGTAATTGTAACACGGATGTGAACACATCTATACTATTATAAATTTGTAAGCAGGCTGCGTGTGTCTCATTATTTGAACGGGAACTGCGCAAAAACTACCGCATCAATTTGGATGGTGGTTTTAAAACCTTTAGAGCTAACGGTCACAATTGAAATTTGCGGAAATAGCAAATAACTTATACGACCCAAGGTACGGAGGGAATGATTAAACACAATTCTAGAGATTAAATTATGAGTTACAGATCACACTATAATTGAGACGCTCACTCCTTGCACAAAACTTACATAAATATCACACGACTTAATTTAGAATTCTGTTTAATATTTGACTTCAAATATTTAGTTTTTCAGTTTTCTTGAATGCTGTAAACGGAATGCTTGAATCTGACGTTAAGCATTACTAACAACGGTGTTTAATTTGCTGTAAAAATCATGTATTTGACCAAAGACGAATATCTCTGGATTGTATATATCTGACTTTGGTTATAATTTCGTGGTTTTATCTGTTCTGATAAATGTAATCACACGGAATTCATTACTCAAACCACTACAGCAGTGTAATATTTACGGTAAGTAATTTTGTGCTTAATATAGATAGTAAAGGGTTTTTAAGATACCGAGTCACCTAAATTTGATGGTGAATAGAGTAAGACAGTTCAAAAGTAAAGAATAATTTTTTTTATTACATCGCTTACCGGTAGATCTCGAGAAATCGGAAGATAAAAATCAGTTATATGTGTAGTTCGTTGTGCCTTTGGTGACGTTTTTAATCTGTTCCAGGACGGATTTCGACCTACTATTACTATTACTCCGCGATTCACTAAAAGTGTGTGGCGGAGGGTGCATTGCACCTATCCGGAAAGGTAAGGGGGATATGGCAGGAGGCGCCCATGGGCTATTGTGAGGAACCATCCCAGCATTCGCCTGGAGCGATCTGGTAAAACCATGGAAAACCCTGATCAGGATGGCTGGAGTGCTTTATCGAAAGCTACTCCTGTCCGATTTTATGTTTACTCGCCCGGTAAATCCTTTCTATTCCACTCCCTAATCGCTCGTGGAAAAAATGAGTACAGAAATGAATCGGTTCTGGCCCTGATTTGTCTTATCTTATTTTCACGGTCATTCCGAGATATGAATGTTGCTGGTAGCAATATTTGTTTACTGTCATTCCGAAATTCGTCAGTCGAGAATTTTTCAATTACCTTCTGTCGAGAGCAACGCCTTCGGTGCTCCAGGTCTTCCCAACCTAACTCATTCAACATCGCACTTACGCTGTCCCTCCAACTATATATACCTGTCACGAATCGAGCGGCTCTTCTTTGGACCGTCTCTAATGCCTCCATTATCCGTTAGAAGAAAAAAAGAATAAATGTTACATTGCGATCCTGTCAATGTATTATTGCGCCTGTTTTATTCCTTTTGCATTGAAAACTGAAGTTGTATTATGAAATTAATTTTTATAATTTACCTCTAATTAATCCTTAAACTGACAATAATATTTAGCTATGCATTACATGTGTTTAGGTGTATCTTGCATCCTTTGATTTTGACGCGCCAATCTCAGTGGGCTATAGATTGTGGTTAGATCGAAATGTAGGCTGGACCAGAATGTTTTTGCAGCAACATGACGCATGATTAATTAAGTTATTAATAAGCTGCTTTAGTGAGAACCACGGCAAGAAAATGTTACACAAAGGATTTAACCAACATTTCAAAAGATTTTCATTGCTTTTGCAGCGCCGTCACTCTCACATTTCGGCATTTTTAATTTAATTCGTGGAGACTTTTCCGAAAAAGGAGAGTGCAAAACGTGAAGAGGACATTATAACAAAACAGTTAGAATAAAATTCAACAGGTCAGTACCAGTTTCGGGCATGTGGAGAATGTCCCCTCCCTCCCATAAGGTGCTTTGAGTGCCATTTCAGTGATGACGTGTATTCCCGGAAACAAAACAAACGTTGTTAATGTTGAGCCTGTATTTACGTATGGCTTTGGTGACATGTTTTTTTTTTTTTAATTTTTGGTCCTGGCCGCATTTGAACCACTTTGAGATACGATAGGGAGATTTGTGTATATGCATGTAAGTCATTAAAAGCAAGAAATGCTTGTTACTACCCACGGCATAGGAATGTACACATATCGAATTACGAAAATTTGCCAGCGATTTCAGATTCGTTATTGCAAATGCTATCATTGGTGGCAGAGTTATTTTGAGGAATGACCGTTCGCTACTGCTAACCAGTGGCGGATCTAGGATTTTTCCGAACCGGGGCAAATGTTCCTACAATTTCACTCGCCGAGCTTTCATTTCCGCGAAAGAGTCTATAACTTCATCAAAATTCGTCTCATAAGCTGTTCTATTTTCGATTGATAAGATCGCGAGGCTAGAAAGACGTTCCTGGCTCATTGTTGATCGCAGGTAGGTTTTTATGAGTTTTAGTTTACTAAAACTCCGCTCGCAGCTTGCGGAAGTCGTTGGTAACGTGCAGTATATTCTCAGAGCTATACAAATATTAGGAAAGGCTTCCTGCAAGTCATTTTTACACATGTGTTGCAACAATTGGAATGGACTAGTTGTTTCATCGATTCCAATTACAAATGAAGCTTGTTGTTTAAACACGGCAAGTTCTTGGCAGAAACCAATTGCGTTTAAGTCCTTGGAGTATCTGCTTGCTAGAACGGCTCCATTTTTTAGAGATCTTCTGTGGACATATTTACTAACCTGTGGCCACCAAGGAAGGCAAAGTTTTCATTTAGTTTTATTGCACTTTCTACCCTTATTCCTATTTCTGTTAAAATTCTGTCAAATACAACTTTTATATCTTTGGAAAACAGCTGTGTGGGGACTAATGCTCTTGATTCGTCCTCGCAGATTTCGTCGTGTTGCCTCTTTCGTTTGGAAATTCGTTTACTTTAGAGTTTCGGAACGATTCTCAATTTTTGTGCTACAGGTGTAGCTTCTTTGATCCAATATTCTATCGGCTTTAGTCTCATTTCTTGCAATATCTTCATAAGCCCTTTCATTAGTGATACAGAACGCGAAAGGATTATGTCCTCTTTTTGTATTTCCACATTTACTCTATTAATTTCTCGAAGAAGGTTCCAAATTGTTAATTTGAGGATAAGTTTAAAATTCAATACATCATGTAAGAGAATAGCGGATTCATACTTAGATTCTGCAGCTAGAGAAGATTTTTCAATTTCCTCCAGTGCTTTGACAACTTCAGGTAAATTATTCAAAAGGGCTGTAACAGCAAGGTGTTTGGCCGACCACCTTGTCTGGCTACTACCTTTTAAGTTGGTTTTTGTACACTTTTTCATTTTTCCCACCGTGTAGTGGATCCAACGAAGAAGCAATAAAGTTTTTGTACAAGTCCAAATAGACTAACTGTTTCAGAATATGATGACGCTGCATACATACCTACAAGATTCAAAGAATATGCCAGACATGGTACAAAATCTGCCAACTCATTTATTTCCATAACCCTGGCTTGGACTCATTTGTTTATGCCAGCCATATTTGATCCATTGTCGTAGGATTGTCCTCGACATTTTTGCACATCCAAACCATCCAGTTCCAGTTTTTCTAGAATTCGCTGTGTGATATGCTCTCCAGTCTTTCCTCCAATCTCTATGAAATCATTAAAGCTCTCCTTTATTTCACATTCGGTTCCTGTTATTTTTACATATCGAATCACCTGGCTCATTTGTTCTATGTGTGATACATCTGGAGTACAGTCGACCATGATGGTGAAATAGTTGCTTTCCTTGATGTCGTTCAGAATGCTATTACGAACTGCTTTAGCTAGTATATCAATAATTTCATTTTGTATCGTTTTAGACAAGTAAGATACTTGTCCTTTCTTTAGATGGTCTAATTGGTATTTGAGAGTAGGATTATGTTTGGCGAGCAAAGTTATTAAATTAAGAAAGTTTCCTTGACTAGGCTGAAGAAAATCAGTAGTGAGGTCACTCGGTGTTTCTCTGGAACCTCGAAAAGAAAGACAGTTTGTGGCAAGATACATTACAGCGTCTATTATTACATGTAGAATCTGTCTCCATTTTTCTTTCTCTGAGTGAATTAGTCGCTCAGTATCGCGATCGATGCCCTGACTCGATTTCATTTGCCGCAATCGGGTTTTCCACGTTATAAAACATTCTTTGTGCATTTGTGATGCTTCGTGATCAGCTAATCTCTCTGTTGCCTTTTTCCAATTAATGAGACCAACAGTACGCAAGGCCGATTTAGAAGAAATGGAAAATAACTTGCAGGCAGTACAGAAAATTGCATTTTTCGTCTTAGAATAAGCAAGCCAGGTTCTTTTAATATTTTCGTTATTTTCCATTCTTCTGAACCACAATGAAGATGTCAAATGCCTACCATCCCGCTCAGTGGACATAGACTCTATGTTATTTGGATGTTTTTCATTTATTAAGACAGCCTGAATGCTCAAGAATGACATTTTTTCTGGATCTGGCCAAGTACCTGGGTCCATAATATCTACGCCTTCTTGTTGGTTACCCGACTGTAACAACTCTCGGCGCTGGCATATAACCGACGAAAGTGACTGTTTACAATCATCTGAGACGGTTCAGCGATGGTAGGTGAATTATCATGGATGTCGAGATTACAAGACGTACTCTTACTACCTGAAGTCGTAGCGTTGGCAGCGTCAGAGGGGACCGATGATACGCCTGCTCCGTGAAGCCATCTCCTCATCTTAGCAGCACATTGATTTTCTTGTTCAGTTTTATCTTTAGCTCTTTTCCTGTATTCCGCCCCAGACGGTTTTTTACGTGTTGAGCTCATAGATTCCACCTAAGAAATACATACATTTTAACTCCAATATGTAACTAGGTAAATATTTATGTAGCAAACATGGATGACTGCACCATCAGCGGACAGTCCATATCACGGAGTTCAAAAAAAGAAAAATCCTTTCTAAATAAGGTGCCATGTATAATGTTACTCTCCTTGTTTTGTTATGGCCAGACTAAACAATATAGAAGTCACCCACTACTATTTATTTGACACACACCCTTTTATAGGTACAAAATGCGCATTGATCGTCGAAAAGAAAGATTTGTAAACCTTATGATTCAGGTAGCGGCTAATTAATAAAATAACAAACAATACGCAGTTACTAGTTCACTATTAAAAAGTTATGTTTTTCGAGATTGATGCAAACCATAGAATTTATTTTAAACAGTTTTCTAATCATAAGTCATTAATGACTTAAACGCCGTTGCCTGCTTCTTATACGGACAAAAAATTTATTTACTGTCGAAATTCGCGGTTAATTCAATACTACAATTTCAGGAACCCTAAAGGGCCCCATACACACAGAAACTTGTTGGCCAACTTGGTTGTGTTGTAGCTGAAGTTGGTGTTAGTATGGGTAGGTTGGCAGACCAAATCACAAGTTGGCCAACCAAGTTGGCGGTTTTCAAACTCTTTTGATATTTGTGGGCGGGGTCTATTGTTGCGACAACGTGTTGTAGTGTGTATGGGCAAGTTGTCCAGCCTTCCTGCCAACATCAGTCTGCTCCGGTTTCTCATCGAGCTAGTGCTAGAGATCTATACTAATAGTGGTATTATGATTACTATTCAGAACAACGGTGCATGGAACACCGTCATCGGAAAGTTTCGCAGTCTACCACAGTTTTGGAAAGTGAAATCTGATTTATCTAATATATAAAAACGAATGTTTGTTTATTTGTTCGTCTTCTACGCGTTCGTACACACCGAGCGTGGTGGGTGAACGGTTAACGCTCTGGCCTCGCATTCGGGCTTCCTGATTTGGGTTTTACATGGTTTCCCAAATCACTCCAGGCGAATACCGGGATGCTTCCTTAAAAAAAAGCCATGGCCGAATTCCTTCCCGTTCCTTGCCCAAATCCCATCCCGCCTCTAATGACCTCGACGTCGACGAAGCGTAAAGCCCGAGGAAAACAAAAATTCCTACAGCTTTCATCCAATTACAATGAAACTTTGCTAAATTATTGTGTGCGGATCTGTAAGGGTTTCTGGCAAAAAAAAAAAAAAAAAAAAACCCTTCTCCTCCTACGCAGCCCTCAAATTTTTTAAATATTCTTTGTACAAACTCACAATGTTTGTCCGATTTCGATGGGTTCTTCATATGTATAATATAAAACAAAGAGAAAAATACTGCCTAAATATGGTTTAAAATTCAATCCCTCTTCCCCTTTACCCCCCCCCCCCTTAATTTTTGCCAATGTTCTTTATAGACAAATTGTTTTATTAGATTTTAACGGAACTTTGTATTAGTATACAGTACACTAGAACAAATGGAAAAATACGGTTTACTTTTGATTTACAAAAGCCGAATCTCTTCTCCATTCCACCCCTGTCCTTAATTTAATTAATTAATTGTTGACACAAACCCATAGTTTTTATCCAATCTATACTATTCATCCGATTAAGGTGAAACTTTGGCGAGTTGTTCTGTACCTAAGGTTACTGACCAAAAAATATAAAAAACCACCCCCTCTTCCGCTACACATCCCTCAATTTTTTCAAATGATATTTGCATAACGCACAGATTTTGTCCGATTTCGATGGAATTTTCCACATGTGTACTTTAAAACAAGCGAAAATATACTGTCTATATTTATTTTGCATAACCCACACCTCTCCACCTTTACCACAACCCCTTTAATTTTTGTCAACGTTCTTCATACAAACCCACAATTTTTATCCGGTTTTGATAGTACTTATCACGTGTATACTTCAAAAAGAAAGAAAGAGGCAATGCAACGTATGCCGGGCAAAGCCAGTATATAAATAAAAATTCAAGAATCAAGGGCTGGGAACAATTGCTGATTGATTTCAAAGAAGTGGAAATTTTTGTAATCTTCAGGTGCAGTTACTTTGAGCTCCGACAGCAAATTTGTGTGTGAATATTTGGGGTGTTTTTGGAGCCACTTTTTTGCCCAAATTTTTCTTTTTCTCTTTTCCCTCTCATTTCCGCGCTGGCAGCAACGATAATTGTGCATAAAGCTATTTCTTCTAGTTCCAACATTACTGTATAAGTAAACACCTTGTTCTCTGTATGCTGGTCCTCACTCTACTGATGTCGGCCAACAGTGTTGTCCAACTTGTTTTTGTGTTGGCCAACCAAGTTCGGAGACATGGTTGGACAACAAGTTGCTGTGTGTATGGGGCCCTTAAAAGGCACAAAAAATAACTCCAGCTATATCGTGTGATATTTCCTAGGTAATTGGGTATAGAAATAGTTTTAATGCGATAGACTGCTTCTTTTAAAATAAATTAAAAAACTGTTTGTGGCCAGAAACCACAATTATGCCGATTCTGGTGAATCAGGTGACTTTAGCAGCACAATAAACAACTTAAGCTGCATGCTAAACATGTACCGAAACTGTGCATCCCCAAATCGAGTCAACGGTTGCACTTCCTACACTTTTCTCGAAGCGATTAGAGTTATATTAGTACCTCAATTTCTTTGGTCTTATTGATGCTACATGTCTCAAACTTCTGTTATACATAGATATCAGCGACCTTAGCAAACACCAAATCTTGTTTCGTTCATCTTATTTATTTGGATATTATTACTATGAAAATTTCACATATTTCACTATATACTGACATGATTATCAAAACTCCAAGGTAATTCCGTAGTTGTAGAATGCTGAAATTTGGTACACAGATAAAGTTTTAGCCCCAGATTGTAAGGAAAGTCTGAAACTGGTACACATTCGCGTATCTACGTGAAAGCGTTTTTTTACCGCAATAACTTTATATGGTTCAGATTTTCATTATAGACGGAGTTTACAGAGGTTATCTAATGTGTTAAATTTTACTTCGTTCTTTTCCTTACTTTGGAAGTTAGTGTAATTGAAAAAAAAATTCGACTACGACTCAACATCAAAATACCACTGTATTTCCCGTGGTACTAAAAAACCATTAAATTTGGTACACAAATATGGTTTCATCCCCAGACGATAAGTAAAGTGTAATACTGATGATTTTCTACGTGTTTATTAATTAGCAAACCGAAACGTGAAAAATTTTGGCGCCTATTTGCCAGTTAATTGCTTTGCTCTGGATAAGGCTATATGTCTGAATTTTTTTTATCTATACAGACCAGTATGTGTAACTAACTCCTTAAAATTTACTTTATTCCTATTTTTAGTTTGGAAGTTACTCGTTATTTACTTATGGCGTTTGTTAAATCTGGAGCTGTCGGCATTGCTTAACCATGACGAACGCCGATTGTTTGCAGAGTGTGGATGCATGATTGGTAATGTGTATTGATGTCTTGAATTCTGGAATGACCTATATCCACCGATTTTCAAATGGAATCTTTAAATTTGAGCGACGACTCAGAATAAGAGGTCAACTTACAAAATGAAATGAGCTCCTTCTTGGAGTTATAGATCGTTTATTTAGATTAAACAAAACTCTGGTGACTTTGCTGTTACACATTTTGCATAGTTGTAAAATTGATAAAGCAACACATTTATTTAGATTTAATAAAATATGGAACGCGTAATGGCCAAGTCACAAGAATTTTGGCTTATTCTAAATAAATTATCTATAACATCAAGAAAAACAATTCTATTTCAGAACATAAAGTGACTACACATTGCAAAGTGTAGACTTGACTCAGAACAAGATCTCATATCTTTTTGTCACTACACAAGCACGAGACTGCTTATTTTTACAAGAATAATTATTTGGGGGGGGGGGGAATTGATAAACTCGATTCGATACTATGAACACGGTTGATTGCTTTTATAACAATAAGCACTGTTTCCCAACCAAAATGTTACAAACATTGCGATTATAATTTAAATAATGTTATTATTCAATGTGCATTTTGTCAATAACAGCAGTATACATCGATAAAGTAAATCATAAGTTCATTTAAAGAAGTAAAACAAAAAGAACGGTCGTCTTTGGCGAAAAATTTAAACATTTTTCAAATAACTGAGAAAACCGAGAAACAGTTGAAACTACCAAAGGCATAAATTCAAGGCATGCCCTTCCCAACATACCAAATTCAATCATCTTAATTTATTTGATGTGAGAGACAAGGCGTGAGCAAAATTTTCATTATTTTATATTGTGGATTAGGCGCTAACAAAAACAGTAATGAGCCAGACAGAAATAAGTTAACGTTATAATATATTTCAGCGTTTCCAATCTGTGGTATGTGAAGATGGTTCAAGTTACCCGAAAGCAGAATTTTAAAAATTTGATTCTCAAAGTCTTCATAAAATATCAGTGAAATACAAAAAAAAAAAAAAATAATAATAATAATGGATATCGTCTCGTCCTGCATAAGCTGTAAGCGAGAATAAGCTAGTAATCCAAACTTTCTAAAAAACAATTAATATTTCAACTACTATCAAAAATCTAGTATGTTCAGGATATGGTTGTTTAACAGCCTATTCCCTAAATACGTTTTCGGAGAGCGACGTTTTATGAGTACTTTACTATAGGTATATGTCTCGAGAAACGGCGGTATATGCTAATAACAATTGGTAGATTTGGTTCATAATATATACAGTGGTAAGAAATAAGGCACATATAAGTTAATGATCCGAATTTTTTTGACATTTGACTGGTCCTCGGATTGACAAAGGATGAGAAACGCTGAGATATTTGATAACAATAGATTCTTCCTTACCTGTTAATGGTTCGTATCCAGTAATAAATATTTAAACTCGTTCAGCACAAAAGTAGATATTTATACAAAACTGGGCTAATCACTCGAACGCAGCTACAAGAATGCGGACATCAGATGGAAAAATTTATAAATCCAAGATTATCGGGAGTTCCCGCTAACAATAACGGAATGAATTCCATTCCGTGAATAGAGGCCGCTCCGTCACAGAACAATGTATTTTCCGTCCTTTCAAGTTGCCGCCGCGGTCAGTGTACCACGGCACTTTACCTAAAAAAAGGGTCGGCAGCACATGAATATATGCCACCAACACATGATTATGGCGCCCCCCTGAAGTTGTCGCCCCCCCCCCCCCCCCTAGATCCGGCACTGCTGCTAACACTACCGCAGACGGTAACTTTCATTTTGCTTTATGTCTAAGGCACATTTCTTTTAGCCTTAATATTCACTTTTAATCTCGAGAAAAGTGTTTTCCAAATTTCTGACCAAAAGTTCAACTAATTCTCGATACGTCCTTATTATGTTTCATCTAATTTTAATGTCTTATTTTTAATGTATTATATTGCGTGAAAATATAAGTATAACAAAATACTTTCGAACTATAGTAACAAAACCGAATCTAAGGTAGGCCCAATAACTAAAGGAAAGGAAAATATTTTAACGAAATTTATATTTTTTTGCTTCTTCAAGTTAATATTTGGTACTAAAACAAAAAAAAGGGTATTTTTATACACGCCAAACCCCGTGCGTGGGAAGCAGTGGGTAAATTTAATTTAATTGCAATGGAGCACAGGCTCCGGTGGCAATTTCCCTACACACCCATCTTCCCCCTATCCTGCACCTACCTAAATTTGCCCTCTACAAATTTTATCTTTAAATTCTTTCAAAGTTTTCGGTAAATTATTCATAATTTCTCTTGGTAACTCATTCCAATCCCTGACACCCTTACCTAAAAAAGAGAATCTTCCCACACCCTTGTGCCTGAAATCGAGTGCCAGCTTGTGTTCATGGTCATCTTTTCCCTTCCATGCACTACTTTTCATACCTATTGCAATATCTTTCCATGCCTCATCGCCAGTATATACCCTGTACACTCCCATGACCCTCCTCATCCTTCTCCTGTCTTGTAATGAATCCCATTCCACCTCCTTTATCATATCTGTCACTGATTGCATTCTGCGATAATTTCCAGAAACAAATCTAGCAGCCCTTTTTTGCACCCTCTCCAACTCCTGTATTTGATACGTAAAATGAGGGTCCCATACTACGCTACCATATTCGAGCAATGGTCTGACCAAAGTTTTGTAACCCAATTCCTTGACTTATCTCAAGAAATGCTAGTCCAAAAGTAAATTCACGGCCAAACGAAGACTTAGCGTGGTCCTAGGTGGCCTAAACGAACGTGCATACATTCAGAGAGAGATGGTCATCCCACACAAACAATCCATCTTACCTGTCAAAGTATAAAGGCTTGTGTTAAATCTATTCAGACATGAAATTTCTCATCGTTTTGTATTCAGTTTGACTCTTCATTATTATTTTACGGATTACAAGTTGTTGTCATTTATCCACAAAGGGGTCACATATTCAGGGATACATATCTTCAATAAGCTCCCAACATATACTAAATGTTTGGCAGGAAATAAGATTAAGTTCGGGAAAAATTTAAAAGAATTTTTAATTGATAACCCCTTTTACTCCATAGAAGAATTTATTTCAAAGTTGTCCACAAGAGTAATTGCCAGTATCTTGTATAAATGTAATTGATATAATTAATGTACATATTATTGTGTGACGGTGCATCTCTGGTTTATACATCCGTTTTGTTAGGTAAACTCCACATCCCACAGAGTAAGTCTGTTGTACTGGGATCTATGGAAAATGAATGTATTGTTGTGGCTACAAATGATGTAAACACACCTAACTTCACATCTGTAAACTGTTCTCTATAAGAATAACCTGTTACATTTCTATGATTATTTACGTTAAAATATAGTTATTTGAAAGAACTAATTATTCCTGGTTTACCACGTATCGCTTCTCGTTATGTAATATTGAGGGTGCATTACTGACACGAGATCGAATGAACGATGTTCCTTATAAACTTAAATTGATCTAAATGCTTCAGTATTTCCAAATTTCTCCTTCCACTCGACATTGCAAGGAGATTTACTCTCAGGTAGATAGTATCCTGATTACGATGTTAAATGTAAATGCTAAAGAAGTGTATATTTTCTACCTGGGAAACGGTAAAAAACAACACACATTAGCAAAAAGCTTATACTGCTTGCCGTCACTCACACACATTCTCTTAATAAAGAGAACTGTCACATCAAAATGGGGAAAAAATGGGCCAAAGACTGTAGGAAGATGATTTAATATCTTATAAGTAATAAAATTTCGGACTAATGCAGCATAAAGCAAAAAGATTTCCGGAAAACAGATCATTCTTATTTGCTTAAGGCGGTGAATGTTAGGAGGAAATGCTCAGGCAGTGGTATAGATACACAACACTTTCAGAAAGCATTAATAAAGATACAGGATTCTCCAGTTTGTTAAAAGTAGTAAAAAGTTACTCTAGGCATGTGAGCATGATTTACAAAGATTTTTAACTCCCGAACGTTGATGCAGAAATTTGTTATATAGCAAGGGCCATTTTTAATTATCTGGCAGACAATATGAAATCGAATAGCAGTTGAAGCGGTTTTTGCTGGGTAACCACTTCCTGTTCATTGATGAAGTTGAACTTCTGTAGTTAAAAAAAATTAATAGGATCATTTTATTCTACTTTTTTCATCGTTTTTGTGTCTTTTATGGATTAAAACGTGACCCCACAGATTCCACAAGGTACGGAACATTTTCTTTCTAAATTTTGTAAATAGCTTAAGAATAACATTTAACGGTTGAAATCATATTAAAGTCAGTAGGAAATCAGTCTCCAATTCTCAGCAGGATTCGATGCGTTGCGGTTATAAAATATCTTTTTTTTCCCCCTTGTTCTGCGTTTTAGAACGATTATTTGTTTTGTAAGGAAATGTGTTATGTAACCCAAATGTATTTGAATGTATTGACCAAATTTGAACTAGAAATTTTGATGTTTGTTTCCAGAGAAATTTAATTGTTTTAAAATCATTGTTCCGTGTCAGAATTCCAAAAATTATAAGATGTTATTGGTTTTATAGAATCCACTCGTAGCAAACGATTTTAGTACAAAGACCTGTGTTTTATTCACGCAGCGACGGCCTAGTTGTAGCAACAAAAAAAAAAAAAAAATACTATACATGTTACGTGGTATGAAACTTCCTGTTATAGCTCTTTGAATATCTTTTATATCCTCAAGACGCTGCTTTTAATTAATAACAGAAAACCGAGTCTGGTTGGTGAGCGGCAGTGATCGGACGGGGAACTTAGTTAAATTCCTAGTGCAGCCATACGGAATTTTTTTTTTGTTCCCGAAATCACTCCAGGCGAATGCAGAGATCTTTCCTTAAAAAGGCCATGGACTTCTTCCGTTGATAGTCAACAAAGCTATCCTGGCTCTAATAACCTCCATGTCGACGATCCATAAGTCCGTAATGGAAAAAAGAAAAAAATCGCTGTAAATAAGTATGAGTAGTTGGTCGAATGACTGAGTTGGTACACTTGTTATGGTGAAGGATAGTCAACTGCCTTGTGAGTTGCACAACACTCGTATAAACATTTCTATTGACAGTTTGGTTCTAAAGAACGAACTGATCTGGAATAATTCCGTTTCTACAAGAAAAACATACATTCGCTGTTCCCACTTTTTAATTTTGGTAACGAAGTTTTTTTATTTCGATTTTTGTAAACTTGATGATTCACGAGTAGCTGTGAACTAAGTTTCACCCTCTGCATTGTAATGGTTACAACGAATGCAGAACAAACTGGCAACTTCTTCGTATCTTATTTCAGTATTTGACGGATCGTCATCACTGCCAAACAGCGATCTTCTTTTATAATCTTTGTAGTGAGTAGCTCGTTGAAAATCGTTTCCTGTCGTTTCTACACTAACTTCGAATCGTGGTACCACCTGAATCTCAGTTCCCTGCTAACTTCGCTCTATCAGAGCAGAGGGGAATACACAACTCTCCCATCCATGCATAGAGACCATATTGCATTTCATGAAACATACTGAAAGTTAACTGAGTAAATTGGACCTTTTACCAACTAGATGCTATTTTTTTTTCATAAATAAATAATTTCGTTGCAAACACACAGTAAAGAAAATGTTTTTGCGTTGAGGTGTTTTATGTAATGTAATAAAGGAAAAATTCGAATGAATAGTAATAAATACGCTTTTTCTCCTCTCGTTAGTCTTCATATTTACCCAAGATGTAAACAACTAAAACAGTTCAAAGATGAAGTGAACGGAATGATTAGGCATATTTGCTTAAAACATTACTTAATATATTTCATCTCCTTGTAGACATCCATTTCGGAAAATTCAGCACATATGAAAAGTTAGGCAAAATAAAGGAAGTGTCTTAGGCGTTTTCTCGCCCCCCCCCCCCCCTCGCATCCACACCTACTCAGTCAGATTATTTTGCGTAGGCGTACTTTGCAATCTAAGAAAGTAAGAAAGCGCGTTAAAATACTTTTTTTTTACCTAACTCCTGCTATCACCTCACTGTTTGATAGCTTTTGCATAAAAACAGTATCCCAACGCAGTTTTAACAAATCATCATTACATTACACGCTTAACTCAACAGTCACAATGAAATGTCAAGCGTCACTCACTTCACATTCGACGTGATTGCTTTGGTTGAGATTCCTTTCGATTCACTCAATAGGTTTTGTTAATAAGGATTGAGATTATAATATATTTTAATTTAAATATATACCGCAAAGATTCTATAAGATTCTATAAGATAATTTCATGTGATCTCAAAGTTCTAGTCACAGAGTTTCTTATCTGCCGCGCAGTGCACCTCCATCATTGTAACCTAATTTGAATAGGAGACCTACACATTAACGTGAAATTCGAACCACGGAGTTTCCTAGCATCTTCGCATTAACAAATCAAAGTTTTACCAGAGGTAATTGTCAATTTTAAGGCCCGTAAAAATTACAGATGAGACAGAGATTTGAACCGGGGACTTTCGGTTCCCCAATTGTATGTTGTAACCATCTGACAAATCGGGAAGTAATGAAAAATAAATATTCAAATATAATAAAATAACGTACTCTTTTTCTAAATAATTTTTTTTTATCCAAAAACACAAATATACTTTTATATGCTTGAATACATATTTTTAGTACTTCTAGTTTCAGATGTTTACAGCGTGCGGTTCGGGTATGGAAGGTTCCCGTTTCAAATCCGGGTCTCGAATGCAATTTTTACGGGCCTTAAAATCGACCTTCACCTCCGGTAAAGCTTTGATATGTTAATACGAACTGACAAGGACTCTACCTACATTTTACAAACATCTGATTAACCTTGAAGTAATGCTGAAAAGAATAGACACTTTTCTAAGGCAATCACTAACGCTTAAATAACATTAAAAAGACCTCAAATTTCCGTGCTCTATATGCTTCTCCACATCCACCACCCCGAACCGGCCCTTACTGTCAAAAAGTAAACCAAACTAATGACAGCAGAGTGTCGGACGACATGCTGTGTCGTGAACTAACTTCAATCAACTGAGCGACAACAATAAGAAAAGTGTCGGTGCAGTGACGGTGCGGGCTCGGTGCGGTCTAGTGTGGCCTGACCTTCAAGGGTTTAAATGCGTTGTTTTTTAAAATTCTGCGGAATAAATAGAAACATCATGGAGACAGGACTTTGGTTTAAATAGTTTATAGCAAACAGGAAGCAAAGTTTATCGAGAAAGGATGCAAATAGATTTTGCTTTTAAACTCTGAATAGAAATACCTAAACGTGGTGTCCTTCAGAGGTGTGAATAAGGCGTTTGCGTTGCTTCTTAAAATTCTGCAGAGTAAATTGAAACACCATGGAGACAGAACTTTTGTTTAAACAGTTTGTAGTAAACAGGGAGCAAAGTTTATCGGGAAAGGATGTAAATATAGTTTGCGTACAAACTCAGAATAGGAATACCTAAACGTGTGGACTGCGATAGTTTCTTTGTCCTGGAAAAAAATACGGTGTTTTTTACGAATTGTACAAGCATATCATTAAAATATTAATCAGTTCAACATTTCAAAGGCCATAAACCGGTTGTGCGCCATTAAACTACTACCTGTCCTGGAAAATACGCAGCTAAATAAAACAAAACTTAATTATTGTGACGCATGAGGAGTGGGAGGACACCTAGCATGGTGTTCACATCCCCTCCACGCAGACCACGAAATCACTTCCTTCAAAAGACCGTCCTTTGCCGTTCCCAGGCCTTTCCCATCTCTAATGACATTGACGAGGCGAAATCCACAAGGAATAAAAAAAGGATGCAAGAATTTACTTTATGTTCCTGAGTGTAAACATAGGGCATCACCTACAATTAAAATTAATATGACCCACTAATTTTCAAAAACTATGAATGAGTAGACTAGCAATATGGAAACAAGGAAGTTGAAACGTTTTGCATATTTTTACTATTTACCCTATGATATTTCTTTCTGTGTAATTGAAGAGAAGATATTCGTCACAAAAATAAGGCATTGCGTGGAAAGATGCAGCTGATATTTTGCGAAAGTCTATTTAATGATTTAGGTGTTCTTCAATACATTCAATCTTAACCTTAAAAACGCAAATAGAGATAGGAATAACGTTCTCCACAGCTTCTGTGTTTGGTATAGTCTTAAAGAAAATGAAACATACGTCACGACAACTTGTTCCATACCTACTAATCTTAGTCTGTAAATTGCTTATAGAAAACTATAGGTATGTACATTCGGTTATCATCCTTTATGTGGTGTTGGGTCTTTTAAAATAATGCATGTAATATCAATTAACATAGGTTACGTATGTGTTAGAAAAGCGTGTACGTGGTTGATAAGCCAGTTTCTGTATTCTTGTCATCAGTCTTTCCATTGATTTGATGTATTCCTCCATATCTTTCTTCTCAGCATACCCATTAAAACCTTCTTCCTCCATCACCTGCTTCGCGCAGCCTAATATTTCTTTTGCTTCCTTTACAGCTCTTGCAATCTACTATTCCTGTACTGACAGATAAATCAATCTTACATGCGCTGAAATGTGACATTATTTTCATCATCATGTCTCTTATTTCTGTCATGAGCTCTATTACTTACTCATCACTTCCATTGAATTCTGAGGCCTGAATCTTAAGACATTGTATGGTGCGCAAATGCTTCATCCTTTTCAAGAGGGCTCTTTCATTAATACTAGTATGCTTTTCGTACGACCCCTGCTGCAGCGATGTATTGTAATTTCAATTCCTAAATAACGGAACTTCTTTTTTATATTTGTTAATTTTTATATTTATTCTTTTTTGGGGCTTTACGCCGAGGTCTTTCGTGGCAGGAGAGTACTGGGGACACGGAGCAGGAAGGAATTTGGCCATGACTGTTTTGAAGGAACTAACCCGGCATTCGGCTGGAGTTATTTGGGGAAACCGTGGAAAACCTGGATGCCATGACGGGGATTCTAACCCGTGTCCTTCCGAATGCGAGGCCAGAGCGTTACCGCACACAACCACTCTCGGTTCGAAGTTCGAGAATGCGTAACTGCTGTGCTTATATTTTGCTCTCTAGTGTTTAAATCGAATACCCAAATTTCGTATCCTTGTAACAGTATCTTGATGTATAACGTAAAGTTTTTGATATGATATTGAATTTTCTTTAGTGTGAACTAGCTGATACCTGCAACTTCGTACGCGTAGATTAAGAATTTCTTTGCCAAAATTGAATATAGAAAGTTGATGGTAACAAAGGAATGGTCTCAAACAACACCGAGTCGGCATAATATGACAGGAAAGCTATCATTATATCATTCTGCCGTCGAACCTGTCTCTTGAAGAGAATCTATTTCCAACATATTTCTGTCACCCTTCGATAAGTTCTCAAAATTTCGTGACTACAACTGTTAATCATACCGGAAAAAATGTCCTGTGTCCTTCCTACAGATTTTCTGGTCAAATTCCATCACTATTGGTATAGGCATTTAGTTGTCAAAATGTAACAAAAAGACAGACTTACTTCCGAAATTATAGTATTATTACTGCAGATCACATACACACACGTATTTCGAACAACCCCTGAGAGATCATTATAACGTTAAAAAGTGAACACCTACAACATTGCAAGACTACCTACGATTTGCCTCGTATTGCACCCCTAAATTTGTGATATCTACAGTTTAACATTCAATCCGAATAACCGACGGTCCCGGCGTGACTCTTACGATCAAAAACAATTTTTAAAAATCTTTGCCTCCACGGAGATTTGAACCGGAGACCACGATCCAAACAGCAGTAAGCAAGCGTTTTAACCACTGAGCTACCAGGCCGCTATATGCAAAGGCAGTAAAGAGACCTACGCATCCCACGCGTCTGTTTATCACCGTTCAGTAATTTTTCGAAATTACAAGACGACATATGCTATTTACGCAGACAATTTTTCAACCAAATGTAGACAGTAGGCCTATTTTTCTCCTTGTTTCAAAGGATAGGTGTGCAAACTTTCATCGAAATCGGATGGAAAGTGTGGATTTGTATGAAAACAAACAAACAAACCAACCAACAAATAAACAAACAAACAAATATACATACATTCATCTTTATATATATATAGATGACAAATGTGTGGCACAGTATTACGATTAATCCCGCGTGGCACAGTATTACGATTAATCCCGCGTGGCACAGTATTACGATTAATCCCGCGTGGCACAGTATTACGATTAATCCCGCGGAGCGCAGTATTACGATTAATCCCGCATGCCGCAGTATTACGATTAATCACGCGTGACGCAGTATTACGATTAATCCCGCGTGGCGCAGTATTACGATTAATCACGCGTGGCGCAGTATTACGATTAATCCCGCGTGCCGCAGTATTACGATTAATCCCGCGTGGCGCAGTATTACGATTAATCCCGCGTGGCGCAGTATTACGATTAATCCCGCGTGGCGCAGTATTACGATTAATCCCGCGTGGCGCAGTATTACGATTAATCCCGCGTGGCGCAGTATTACGATTAATCCCGCGTGACGCAGTATTACGATTAATCCCGCGTGGCACAGTATTACGATTTTTTCAGCTTGATAATAAGTACTAAGTTTAAGGCAAGTTAACTCATAACTACTTGTTGAATACAGACCTAATCAAAGTTAGGGACAATCTGAAGCCAGATGGATGATGGCTGAGTAAACAAGTTCAATTGCAGACACCTTGTCTTGAGAATTTCGTAACTACCGCCTAAGAAAAAAAAAAAGGAATTTATACTTCTAGGAAACATGGCATTTGGTTACTATATTCGGCCAAATGCGAGAGAAATGTATCGTTCCCTGTCTACTGACTGCTATCAATACGAGCACCCTTGACGAAATTATACTGCCTTTGAATTGTTGTTACCAGTGACATGAGATTACCATGTACTGAGAGATAATATGCAGAAAATATCGTAAAGATATCACTGCTGAGGGCCATTATTTCCACAAAAGCCTCAAATAAAATGTCAGATCAATATTAGATTTAAAAAAGAGTGAAAGACTCTATGGTTTGGGACTGACAAATGGCAGATTTCGTTTCTATGGAGTTGTGCCTCGAAAATTCAGTTGAGATATTTGTACATGACCTGCAGACTTGACCTCTTAGCGAAGCATTAACATTCCTGGTGTGTAAACCAGTTTCCACTTTGTTGAGTAACATTTACGAATGGAAAGTGGAACTGAACAAACAAGTAGGAATGGTTCGGAAACATCGTCTACTAACGACAGATATACGAGTGAAATGGCCTATTAATTTGTTGAAAGACGTTTTTAGTGTTTTGATTGGGCCTTAGTCCAGCTAATCAGTCGACAGAACTCCGAGGTTTAACAGATAATAAAGATTAATTGGATTGTCGTTAAAAATAACAGTTAATGTATATCTGGTAAAATATAATATTTGTTACGGTGAAAGTTTGCTAGGGAGAACTTGATCAAAAGAAATCTGTTAAGAAAAGGGAAAACAAGAAATGTATTAAACTGAAAGCAACAAAATTAAAAGAAAATGTTGGAATGGTGGAAAACAACATTCCAACAAGTCAGTTACGATTTGAAAGAACGCTTCTAGTCTCGTATTTCATACGAAGTGGAGGTAAAATGGCCGATGCTAAAAGCATTTTAATAAACTTTGGGTATGCACGAAGTAGCAGAAAAAGTAATATATGTTATTGAGAGGAATTTAGTTTGAATGAAGACATTCCCGAGATTGTGATGACGCAATATTCGCGACAGTGTCGCATTCGCATCATCCACCTGACGAAACAGAAGTTCATTCCAAACGACACGGTCCAGATACTTGCAGCTCTCTCATTTGACTTGCCTCAGAACCAGTCTACTTGAACGTAATTGAAATTTTCTTCTAAAAATTCCTGATGATCTATTAATGGACAAGCCATTTCGTTGGTAGGGTGCCTAGTGTTTCTGAGCTATAATTGCTGTTTGAATCGCAGGTATACTAAATAGTTAACATTTTTCTTTAGGAGACTGTAATCTTTGTTTCTTCAAGTGAACCATTTCGTCCCCCTCTTTTCACGTATGTATTATTTGTTCTTACGCTGCTGTTCGGCTGAGTGAAAATACCCGATTTCTTTATGTCTAGGAGGGGAAATGGTATTTAGTCTTTCCCTAAAACGCTCCCCCTTGATTTATACAGGGGAATCAAACAGAAAATTGAACGCATCTCTGGAAGAACTTTTTTAAAAATTCCCTTTAGAAGCTTTATGCTAAGAGTATTTCGCTCGTCATTTAAAACTTAACACATTGAACCGCAGCCTTATTTTGTTCATTGGAAAATTTTTAGTGGTTTCGCTAGTTTTTAAGTTAATAGGTGGTGTCATCAAGAAACTGAAGAAATGGTTGTTAAATGTTATAAACATTGCTGTCACGTTGACCATTAGTCATAACAGATGAACCAAGTTAAGAAGAAGTAAAAATAAGTTGAAGGAATCTGTATCTGATATCTGTAAGCTTTTATTTGTCAAAATATGGAATGTAAGCACTATTAATATTCTCGGGTTTATTGTCTGAGCACACCATATATCTACTGTAGGAATAGATGTAGATACATGAGCATATTTCACTTCAGCAACAATTATTATTGCTGTTCCAACAGGTATTAAGGTATTTAGATGATTAGGAATATGGAAAAAAAATTAAATTCTCGCCATCTATCATATAAGCACTAAGGTTTATCTTTTTATTTACAATTGGTGGATTAACAGGACTGGTATTAGCAAATTCATCTATTGATATTGTTATACATGATATATACTATGTAGTTGCACACTTTCATTATGCTCTATTAATAGGAGCTGTATTTACCATAATATGGGGGGATTATTCAATGATATCCTCTATTTACAGGTATAACAAACCGAGCGTGGTGGGTGAACGGTTAACGTTCTGGCCTCGCATTCGGGAGGACGCGGGTTTGAATCCCCGTCCGGGCATCCAGATTTGGGTTTTCCATGGTTTGCCCAAATCACTCCAGGCGAATGCCGGGATGCTTCCTTCAAAAAGGCCATGGCCGAATTCCTTACCGTTCCTTGTCCCCAGTCCCATCTCGCCTCTAATGACCTTAGCCGTCGACGAGGCGTAAAGCCGGAAGAAAAAAATTGGTATAATAATAAATGAAAATGATTAAAAATTCAATTTACAATTATTTATTGGTGTATATTTAACATTCTTCCCCTAACACTTTTTAGGATTCGGTTTTACTCATCCTTCAAGTGTTTAACTGACTTCCTTTTCTGCTGAGTTTTGGTTCATAACAAAACATTTTTTACGTGTAAAACACACCAAACCTATATATTCGACTGCAGCAAAGATTTGAAACAGCTATTGTTTATAGTCGATACTGTCGTGAAACACGAATATCAACACGGATTCTAAAATGTGACAAAGCTGAGACGTTATCTGAAACGCCATCAAACTAAAACTGATATCGATCTTGTGAGATATTTTGTCTTCAAAAAGTATATATCTTTCATTTTTTTTAGTCAAGTTAACCGCCAAATTTTTAGCAGATAACGTTTCGTTTGGGAGATCTACAACCGATGTTGGAGTTCTTGTAGCATGTATTTTCAATTAAGTATTACTAAATACTTTTGATAGTGTTACTAGTAATAGCTCTGGAGTGTAAGCAGATATTTCTTAGACCATAGACGGAAATGATCCTCCGGGTTCATTAAGAGATTGTTGAAATAGCAGACGCATATGTACGTACTGCTAAATAAAATGGAATATATTAAATATACTAAACTCTATGTGAAGCATTAATTGATTTCCACACACATTTACTAGAAGCACCCCAGAAGTATAAACTTTGGGAATAATGATAACACCATTGTGATGTTAATACACAGAGCTACCAAAATAAATGAAAGTCTTGATAAAGCGCAAATCTTCAATTTCGCAATACAGAAGGTTATCTCCGAAATAAAATACAGATAATAAGCCAGTGGTCCAAATTTTTCACATTGATGTATGATTTTATGAGAAACTTTTTGAGTAAGGTTGCGAATGCAGTTGGTACTCCCGTTAAAATATCCTCAGAATAAGCATAGAAATCGAACTCATGGCTGTAGCAGATATTTAATGTTGAAATAAGTACACACACACACACACACAGAAATAGAGAGAAAGACAGACAGACAGACATGAGTTCAGATGTTTGGTCCACCGACCGGGTTGAGGTTAGCGCAGAAACTGGGCCGAAGCCGTCAAACTGCAACCCCGACCACCCCATTCTATCATACTACATCGCTACACCCCCGCCTTGGGATTGGGTTGCAAGAATCGCCCCCCCCCCCCCAAACCTTAAGCCACCGGGAACCTCGTGGCGGCGGTGCTGTCACAACCGAGGGCGAAGACGATCCTCTGTTGTTTGACGTCCGTATAGTGTACCGCAAGGCGCAGGCCGTACACTACTGAGCCCTCATTCAGGGTTCCTTCAGCTTTTCGTTGATGAATTTAGCAGTAATGTTCGTCATGATGGGCAGCAGGCGTCTGGACTGGACAGCCGCAGAACTTGACAAGTTCAGACACACACAGAGAGAGAGACAGTTCATCTAACAACTCTGTTCAGCACGGGACACCAATCTCAGAGCAATTTGGAGGACGCCATCCAGAATTCCATTTTTTCCAGAAACGACCCTTGCGAATGCCAGAATACTTAATTCTTAAATCCCTTGGCCGATTTATTTGCCGTTCCTTTTCAACAGTTCTCTCCTAGTGGGCGAAAAAAAAATGATTCAATTCCTAAACTAGAGACCAACAAAAATAAAATCACTAGCAATGCGTGTAGGAAATAAAAAAAAAGGTCGATCACATTTCAGTGCTCGAAACTGGTAGACATAATTTGGAGGTCGATACAGAAAATCATGAGATGAAGTGCAATTAACGTGTAAACTCCATGATGGAATAGGTAAATGTGAGAACACAGCAAAGAGTAAAGAATTCTTGGGAGGTTCGGGTCCATGTCATGTAAATATTGAATAACTGTTTACGAATATGAGGCAGCAACTAAACTGGGTAAGAATAGCCATCAAAAATGTTAACTTTATCATGTGGTTGTCTACATTTAACTCTGACGGCATTGTGATTCTTGTTAGAGAGGAAATATGGTGCCACAGACACTTTAAAGTATTCGCCATGCACGTTACTGCGATTAAACGGGACTGTCCGTTCTCCTCTGAGGTGAGTTGGAAGGGAGTAACAAGGTATGAACTGCTCCGCAAGACTGGCACTGCTGTGGCGGATCGGGGGGGGGGGGGGGGGGGGGGAAGGAAAAAGTTCCCAAAATTACGATGTCGTCGGGTGACCTAAATGCTTTTCGGGGGGCTTGAGCCCCCTGGATCCGCCCCTGGCTGTAGAATATTAAAAACTTAATTCTAATTTATTTAAAGATATAAGAAAAAATAAATTATTAAAAATTTTCACATAAAATTTAGTTGTACTGTATTGGACTAAAAAAGCGTGTAAGCCACAAGAGTTTATACGAAACTTTCTGAAAGCAATAAATATTTCAACAACCACCTGCATTCCAGTGATTTCCAAAACAGCTGTTACTGATGTGCCCTGCAGCAATTTCAGTTGGCCTGCTTTGCAACCACTTCTACTCTGTATGTGGTTCTAATAGTACCCAAACATACTCGAAGAGTGGTTTACCGTACTAATCATCCACATCAGAAATCCCTCTCTACCACCTGCAAAATGTAAGTTATTATCAAATGTTACAGCGAGATATTTGAATTTTTGACTATACCTTCTTTTTCCACCCTTGTGTTGTACGCAACAAGAGGACAGTTTTAACCTACAAGCTAAATATCCCCCCACGCATTAATCAGATTATGTCACCTACACTATCTGCTTTCACTTCCACTGCATTTCCTAGACTCCGTTTCAAATTCCTCCAACCAGCGAATCACTTTTTCATATCGAAGGATCACAGAAAACTTCGGAAAACACACATTTCCGAAGGGTATCAGCGGTAAGCCGTGTTATATATATATATAAAGTGTGTAGAAATCGATTTTCTTTTTTTCTATTGGGTCCGACATTCGTGATTTAGCAATTTACGTCTCCCGCGCATGATGTCGAGCAATTTTTGTTGCAGTCTTTTGTATCAACAGATGTATCTGAAAATCTGTTGAAACCTGGTTTATAATGGTGGTAGTGTTTTCCGTCCATATAGTTTGCTTTTGGACTGTAGTGCAAAAAATTCACGGTGGCCGCAGTTGTGCTAAAACACAGCAGCGGTAACCGGTAACCGTGTGAATAAAACAATTTGCTATACATCAACACTTAGTAGCGAACAAACTGAGGCACGGCAATGGAAAGAACTCGGTGTGATTTGCATGCTATCCATGTTGCTCTCGCATGTCAGTAGTGCCGAACAGGATCTTGGTACATATCTTAAAAATGTTATCGTTTTACTGTGTAGTCAGCATCTGATAAATGTAAGAGTTCTAATATCATTATCAGAATAAGAAATAATAAATGACTGAATAATCTTAAGGCTGACATTTAAATCCTACGTTAAGTGCAACGAATCAAGGAAAGTGTGTTATTTTGAATGCATTAGATGCAACTAAGCCGTGGTTACCACAGGAGAATACCTGAAGAAACTGGAAAAAACGTTCAGGCGGCCGGCCGTGTAGAGCACGCTGTATACCGGTGCGTGAGGTGAATAAGGAGGGGGACAAGGGGGACAGCGGGTTAACGGAAATCTCACGTGAGGTTTGGAAATTCTACAAATGACGCCAAAGTAGACTTAGGGTGGGATATGGTCTAAAAACCACCTTTGGAAGCATGAGACCTAAGACAAAAAGGTCTCAAAAAGTTACGATGTCGATTACTTGAGGGCGGGGAGGGGGTCTTCGTCAAAATCTCACGTCAGAGGGGTCAGGGTCAATCGGGAGTGCACGGAAACAGTTGAAGAGCTGAAAGAATCCCGCGGAGGAGGGAATTCAGGCCCAGAATTCTATTCCTAGTCCAGCATCCAGATTTTTCGGGTTTTCATGATTTCCCTAAATACAGGAAGTGACGAAATCGTTCCTTTTAAAAAGCAATGACGTAGTTCCTTGCACCCGTCCTATCTCGGATCGAAGGACCTTGATATTCATGAGCATAAGGCTTTAATTTTAAAAAGCCAGGTTATGAGGACGACATTAGTTATAAATAATCTTATTTGATGACATCCGTGCATTACTGAGAGGTAGACTAAATTTACTATCTCTGCATGAACGTTTATGAGGTAAGAGATTTCTCCGAGGTAAAGCTCCACATACCAATTTCTGAGTTGCATTGTGGTCAGCAACTTTACTTGCATTACCCCGTTGAGCTAACAGAGACGGCTCAAGGTCGGAAGGGAGGTGAGGAGTGGGGTGAGGTGAACATGACCTTGAGTGAACAGGGTATAAGAGACACCAAGCTGAGAGAGGAAAAAAGGAGACGGCAGGCGATCGTCAGCTAAAACAATAGTCGAATTTAGAATAATTAAATAAGGAACTACTTGCACCTTCCATCGCAGCTTGTAGTTAGGGTTAGGGATGTCCAACTAACTGTCAGTGGTCTCATTGAGGGCATGTGGTTTGCCTTGGATACTGTCATTTTGAAGACAGGACTCCCTGGGGCAACATTGTTAAATCATGGTCAATTCTCGACTAAAAGTTACTATTTTGGACAGATACTGCAAAGTTTAATATTTCTTGACCTTTTTGGTTATAAGTCTAGCTACATTAACTGATGTAATGCAAACAAAAATTTAAATTGAAAACTGATGTTTCAGGTGTCCAAAGTGAAAGTGCAGTCTTGCAGTGTTTACAAGACTTGCTGGGATTGTCTTGGTGCAAAGGATCCTTACTGTGGTTGGTGCTCCCTTGAAAACAAGTAAGTAAAATGTGATCTTAAAAAAATGCAGTTTAAAAGCAATTTTTCTACAAAAAACAAATATTTGTATATTAATCAAAACAAAGTTCTTATGATAACTGTGTATTTAAAAAAGTGTGTATAGATTATGTAATACTTTGAAAAAATCTTTCCATTGATTCTCTATAATATAGTTCAGTATGTTATTTATTAATACCTGTTTGTATAATTCTTTATTAGGTTAATGATTAAATGATTTCCAGGTATTTTAGGAAATAGTAAAATATAAAGATTTTCTGTGTCAATTAATGAGACGTACAGTTACCTAAAACTATTTTTCTCTTACAGATGTAGCTTGCGAAGTGATTGTCAGGATGCGGCAAAAGATCCTTTGTATTGGATTTCATATAAGAGTGGTCGTTGTACAACCATCACAACGGTAACTCCTAACCAACTCCAGCGTACCACTGCCAGAACGGTTTGTGTACTTCTGAAATTATAGCCTTTCGGAAATAGAAGCTTTGTATATATTTTAAGCACTTTTTTTTTTAACAAGCCTATAATCCTTTTCTTCTTTTAGTTTTATGATGTTAAATTTAACATAAAACATACTGCTCTATAAATTATTTCAATCAAACCTATTTCCCACAAACCACCAGAATTTTTCTGTTTAGCAAGTTCTGATTATAATTAGTAAAGACTAAATTCTTAGCACCAAGCCTACAATTATTGTAATTGTTGACATATGTTTCCTTTCTTTCAGCTCGAACTAGTAATCGAAAATCTTCCAACTCTCTCTGGCCAATTCCTCTGTGCTTTCACAGCCCTAGAAAAGACACTCATCACAAACGCAACGCGGAAGCCGTATGGGGTGAACTGTACAACACCACGGACAGATCTGCTGCCGTCAATACCACAGGGACAACGTTAGTATTACTCTTAATATTTATTGTTATATACAGAGGAATCAACTCTTCTTCTCTTGATAATTCGTCTGACAGGTACTATCCTATATTTGGTCACTTCTATTGTACATCTCTTTGAGTGTAAATACTAAAATAGAAACATCAAATAAACCTTATTTTTTGCTGATAATGTTTTGGCTTACATCTGGGTGCTGAGATATAATGGAGATTAGTGAGAAGGACCATGAATACCATTGAACCTTCATAATCTGGTGGACTAAGTTAGTTTTTTGGTTGTAATCTAAGCATACATCAATGAAGATAATTATAACTTCATTACACTGTTACTGAAAAACAAGTTAGTCTTACTTCATGGAAACAGGAGGAACCTGGATATCATGTGTCATACTGTGATGAATAGGTTTGGAAAATTATTTTAGCTATATTGGCTTAAACTGATCATATTTACAATCACAAATGAATTATTTTGAAGGAGATTAAATCATCTGAAATGCTTTCTATATTTAATGTCCTTTGTGGAGCATTTGTAATATAAAACTTTTATACACTATAATTTTCTAGTTCAACAATTTTAATAAGTCAAAAGAGCTTTGTGTTTCCTCAAATTTAACGTAATTTTCTTGTGTAGTTATTTTGATACTTGCCCTTCAAAAAGTTCAATTCTTACTATCTTTTAACTTTGCACCGTGATCTTTTGTTTACAGATCACTTCACAGCTAAACTGTCGGTGAGAATGACATCAGGTCCAGACTTTGTTGCCACAAACTTCACATTCTTCGATTGCAACACATATAGCTCGTGTACACAGTGCGTTTCATCTTCTTTTCCTTGTGACTGGTGCGTGGATGGACATAGGTGTACGCACGACACGGCAGAAAACTGCCGCAATGACATCTTAGTGACAGGTGTCAGTGTAAGTATCCATTCAGACATACTCCTCATTTTAAAACACTTTTTTAATTTTTATCCTTAAAATAATGTATATATTATACACAACTTTGTTATTATTTTAATGTTTCCCAGATTAAATTCCTGCATTAAAACATATTTTTCAACACAACCTATATGGAGTTCAGATTTATGATTAGTTTTGTAAATTTAAATAGAGCTATGAAAGATAGTGACATCTCTTAGTTATCTTTTTGCCAGAGCCGAAGTAAACTTGACGGTTCAAAATGGGGAAAAAATATATATATTTTTATAGCTACTGCTAAAATTTATATTGTCAGTATGAGCATACAATATTTTAGCTAATATTCATTTCTTGCTTGCTACTATGCTGATGTTTTCCTTTTTTCTGTAGTCAAGGTAACTGCAGATAATTTCTCATTCTTTTGTTACTGGTGTTCTTTAGCTATATAAATTTTTGTTTTTGTTTTTATCCACAAGATGCTGGGTTTTTAATGACAATTTAAGAGCCATAATCACAATTTCTGTAGCTCTGACTGTATATTGCTGTCAATTTGACTTTATTGTTAGTGGAATCTTGTCAAATTGTGGGCTATTTATCATACTTTTGAATATTGCGCAATGTGGAATTTTAAAAACAGTATTTCGTGTCATTACATTCTAGACTGTGGCAGAATAGGGGATGAGGCAATGGGGTGTAGTAGCATCAATTATTGGAAAATATTGAGATTATCATGATCTTAATGTCATATTTTTTCAGCGTATTGGTCCAAGTTATAGAAGTGGCCCAGGCTTCTGTCCAACAATAAATGCTACGGCAGGTGGTTCCACAGAGATTCTTGTATCATCTGGCATCAAGAAAAGTATAAGAGTGAAAGTTCATATCATTGGGGTAAGTATTTGTGCACATTTAATTGCTTTATAATAAAAACCAGTAAGACTTTTTCTCTTGTTTTACGTATCATCTGCTTGCATGATTTTTGACAATATCATCAATTTTAATGCTGTTTATTTATTATATTTCATATGATTGAACTTAAGATTCATGGCAGTAAATATTAGACTAATAATCTTTTTCTCTTCCTTCTTAGCAATTCATAGTGCAGACACGTTTCATGTGTCAGTTCAACATAGAAGGTCGTGTGACAAGTGTCAATGCACAGCTCTTGGGAGATACGATTTATTGCGACATGATGGAGTTTTCGTATACATCACGAGCACCAAATATCACGGCAACTTTTGCTGTAATTTGGGGAGGTTCTAAACCACTTGACAATCCTGATAACATACATGGTAGGTATTTTTACATAGTAGCTGCCAATTTACTAGGTATACATTTGACAGTATGTCTCCTTGACTAATATATTAAACTTTTTATATCAATTATTTAACGATTTTATAAACAGCTGTTAATTTCCATAATTCCATGGAGTTTTTTTTGTGATCTCTTATACAAACACATTTGGATCTGAGTAACCAACTGATTTAAAGTTTTGACTGAATTTTCATTATTCCCCAGTGGTTATCTACCGTTGCCGTGATATGGCAGACAATTGTGGCATGTGCTTGGCCCTGGCAGAAAAGTATGGTTGTGGGTGGTGCCAAGTTTCTGATCGCTGTGAAGTCAAAGAACAGTGTGATCAAGGCTCAGGAGTTTGGCTTAATCGTAACCAGACTTGCCCAAATCCTGAAGTTACAGATTTTGAACCGCAGTTGGGACCTTGGGAAGGAGGAACTAACATCACGATATATGGTATTAACTTGGGCAAGACATTTACTGACATTTACGGTGGTGTGAGTGTTGCTGGAATTCAGTGCGAACCATACGAGCAGCTTTACATAAAGACAAAGCAGATTGTCTGCCGTGTCGATGGTCCGGGTACCAATGAGCCGAGGCGTGGCCCTGTGATTGTCAGAGTTGAGGACTTCAGAGGAGAATCAAAACACAATTACGAATTTGTGGATCCTCTTATCGAAGCTATTTCGCCAAAATATGGGCCTCGCTCTGGTGGAACTATGCTGAAAATATCTGGACGGTTTATGAATGCTGGAAGTCGAATATTGGCGTTCATCGATGATCTACCGTGTGAAATAACAGAGTAAGTGCCAAATTAATTTTAAGTTTTCTGATAAATTAACCTCACAATTATCAAAGTGAATATTATTTTTATAGTCTTTTTTTATCTTTTTTATTTTATCCATCCATACATGGAGAAAATATTGCAGTGGTGCAAAATTGTAATTTAGAAATTTTTTAAATTTTGTGTTTTCTACATTATTTTAAACAATTTTTTAATGAATAAATTGAGCAGATATACGCCAACTGGCATGAATTCTAATGTTGAGCTGCATAGTTATGGTATTTGACCTGACATATTTGTCTACTTCAGTTCCATGAACAATTTATTATTCCTTTTTTGTTTTAGATGGCTTCTTGAATAATGTGGATGAAACTTTACAAATATTCATAAAAACTACTACTAATGTTTGAAAATTTGCAATAAACAACATTGCTATCATTCATGTCAGTTGGAGAAGTAGAGTTTTATGTAGATATATTAATGCTTGGTTTCATTTGTTGGCTACTTTTGGGGAGCATGATAAGTTGTATACTAGTTTTACGGTTGTTATGAAATTTCATCAAAAACTTGTAATTTTAAATATGCGATTTCTGAACTGCATAGATCAGATTAAAATCCTAGTTTCCTGTTTGATTCTCTAGTTATTCAATATAAATTCCTGATCTGAAAATAATCTTTAGCCTTCATTATTTAGAACAAAGAGTTTAGAATTGATGCTTATAACATACTGCTTTTTCTGTGACATTACTTTTGTTATATTATAATATTTATCCGTCTTTCAAAATCAGTAATATAGCTAATGGTGCTATTTGTTTCTTTCAGGACGAAACCTGACGAAGCTTTTTGTATTACTAGCACGTCAGATAGGCAAAGAAGTGGAAAACTGCGTATGAAGTTTGACAAGGGAGATCGAATTTTTGATAAGGAATTGTTTGAATATGTAGAAGACCCCACAATTGAAAGTGTTGAATCAGGTGTTGCTGGGCAGGTAATTATGCCTCATTTAAGAAATTGTTTGATTCATCAGTCTTGCATGTTATTAATTCTTTAATCTGTTGCAGATAAAAATTCCAAAGGGAATACCTGCAGGGGGTATCAGGATTTCTGTTTCTGGAAAGAATCTGGCATACATACAAAATCCACAAATGTATGTTTACTACGGTGGCAAGATGTTTGAAAGTGTAAGTGTTTTTAAAATATAGGTATCTAATTTATTGTTACTGATGATTATAGTGCATAATCCTATTGTTTATTTTCCTAGAAATGCGTGGTGCAGAGTAACTCGAATATGGCCTGTTCTTCACCAACTATTGAAGTTACCAGTGAACCAGATGCTGAACATCCTTTGACTCTGGAATATGGATTCCTCATGGATAATGTTACTGGTGTCCAAAATTTATCTGTAAAACCAAACTACAGTCACTTTTTACTATATCCAAATCCAATATATGAACCATTTGATGAGGAAGTGAAATATTATAAAAGTGACTATTTGACAATCAATGTGAGTAATGTTGTTGTATTGGTAATACAGTAATTATCAGTGTCTACACAAAATGTTGGTTGTAAATTTTACACATAAATGTATATAAAAAATAGTTTAAATCTGAACGGGGAAGGATGGCAAAGAAAATAATAATAAATGTTGAATTTTCCATCATACTCAGTATTGGTGGGTCAACAGAGGGTGACAAGAAATAGAACTAATAAAACTATGATAATTTATTTTTTAAATAAATATAATCATTGTTGATATATAAAATTGCAAAATTGCAGTATGGATATAATTTTGTATATTGTGTTGAATATGAGCAGAAGAAAAGTTAAACAGTTGGTTGTGTTAAATAATGGAATACTGGGATTTACTGTTGTATGAAAGTTGTATAGTCTAACAAGTCAGAATGGGGAGAGGGGGAACAACGAGAGAATTTCAACATTTATTGGGGAGGGGGAGGGGGGTAAATGGGCAAAGCTATAATGCATCGATGAAGGTGCGAACTGTTTCTATACAGTTGAGGTGGCAGAAATCATGACATCAATATTCATGCATATTGTGGTCTAAAATCCTTTACTTACTTGTATTAAAATAAGAGATAAACATTTCTCTTTGACTTGAAATAAAAGTGTGCAAAGCAGCTGGAACTTAATTAAAAGAGCGTTACAGTATTTTAAGTTTTTAAAGTAATGAAGTTGTTAGTTCTTGGTGTTGGTATGGGCACATACATGAGTCGCGTAAGTGTTTTGAGGTGCCTTATTAAAGGATTCGGTCTCAGTATCATGTACTTGGCAGCCACACATGCTTCCATAATAGTACAACAGACTCTCGGTGTGGCTATAGAAATTAAAGGAATGGATGTTGTCATTCAGAATGAAGAGCACTAATCTGTAGTTAAGATAAAGATACAATTACTAAGACTACAAAAGTGTAAAACATTGTTATAAAGTGACTTTATCCACAGTTTTCATAGTCTGTTACAGTTGTTTATATCTCATTTTATTCTGATGATAGATGTAATTTTAATAAGGGATCTTTTAACAAACTGTGAATCAAATTTACTTTTTTCTGAAAGTTTACTTATGTTATTGGACATTTTTTATATACATTGTACAATCAGAGTCTATAAGACATTACTGATGATATTTACGTAGTATACAGACCATTTCATTGAAGGTTTGGCTAACAGACAGCTCTAATGTATTTACATACTAAACTTTTATTGTGCTGCATTGAAGTTTTGTACAGTCTGTTTTGCAACATATATATGTATATATATATATATATATATATATATATATATATATATATAAGAGAAAATGAGAGAGCCCATCTGAATAAATATAATTTCTAGAATATCATACAAATATTTATTCAGTTTGTAGTAAAATTAGGTGTTTTGGTGGGGAAGGGTGATGTTTTTATATTTTAATTTTAAATTATGATTTCTGTTGAAAAGAATCTCAAAGCTGCCAGGTTACAAGAAAACTGACAATTAATGTTTGTTTTGTTCTGTTGGCATTTACACTGCCAGGCATATTTATAATTACCATTAACACAAAATCAATGCAAGATATCGAACACAAAGCCTAGACATTACAATTGGCTGACTAACCAACGCAAACGATGACTGAATTTAACATTAATATGATTAAGGAATTATCAAATGAAATGAAATTTTAAAGTTAACAAAAAAGCACGATACGTCATGATAACAAACATCAGCAATTAAACAGTATGCAGATGAACATGAATTCAAGAAAACATTATAGAACTCATGATAAGCAAGGGGCCTCCGCAACACATAATGTTCTGCCAAATGTGCCAACTAGCTCGGAATGATTCTGCTTGATGAGCAGAGGTCTTTATCTCAAGTCAATTACAGGTGTGTCACAGTCTCAAGAACCAAACGAAGCACGACCTGGCACGAACACATTACCATCTCGAATACTGCGTCAATGGTGATTGCTGCACAGCCTATCACTGTGCGATATCGATCCTGCAATCAGCCAGGTACGATATCGTCCTGCTTGGCAGACGAGGATCGCCAGCCAGCGGTCACGGAACGGTCACTGTACGACTCCTTCCAGGGTCGAACCGTCTATCCCAGACTGTGTACCAGGTCAGAATAATCTTCTCTACCCTAGGTAAAGATTGCTTTCTCTTCCCCTCAGTGAAGAACATGCGGGCAGAAAAAATAAGCCCCGCTTTAACTTATGAGAACCCCAATGTTACATTTCATTGGTAGGACAAGCTATCTTGAAATCACGTGGTGTCACAGCACTCTCCTATTCGCGACCCTTGCGTTCTGTGCGTAGGTTTGGGTGGAGAGGAGCTGGTTGTCCTTCACAGCTTCACAACCCACGCCCAGACCTTGACCGGCGATAGCGTGGGGACTGCGTCGCTGCCCATTGTCCCTGTGGCCTGGCTTAGGCAGGGTGGCTAACGGTACTGCTTCCGAACATCACCTCAAGTTGAAGACTACAGCTCTCGCTCTACACAGAATTATTACCCTCGCATATTTGCTTTGGGTCCTCTCATATAAATAACCTCCCATATTAATTTAACAATTTTGGTCACCCGAGATCAGTATCAATAATCTAATCTAGGACCTGAATAAATTAATGCAATAAAATAATCTGAATGATATACAAATTGGAGTGTGGTGTAAAAGCGTCCCACTTCAAGTTGCTCGATTTAAAAGATAATAAATGATTACTTTCCTTTTAATCAGGGCCAGCACCTAGACAGAGCATGCCAGGAGTCTGATGTGGTGGTTCAAATAGGTAAAAGCTTCTGTAACGTCACGTCACTGTCTCGGCAGCAGCTGACGTGCAGACCTCCTGTTACACAGCCACCTGCTCTGGATGACGACGGCCGGCCAAACACCCAGGAACTCCCCGAAGTCGTGGTAATTACCTTTTGCACTGTACATTATAAAAACTATGATAAAAAGCAGTGGATGTTTGTGACTGCTTTTCTTGAGACTTGCTTGACAGAGGGTGAATTGCTACTGACAAGAAATTTGTCATTACGGAAACAATTTATAGGAAAAAATTCGAATGTATGAAACAATTCTTTGCCTTACATAATTGTCGTTCTGCATGCAAAACAATTTTTTGTACAGTGTTTTGTCTGACTGAAACAATATAGAAATGAAATAGCTGTTTCAGTGTGTGTTAAGCTCATAGGAGTACTTGGTATATTATATCCTCAGTTTAAGACTTTATTTTTATCACATTTATATTGAAACCCAGTGACTGTGAAGATGGGGGCAATATCATCATGTATATTATTTCTCAAAGGTGTTTTTGTATCACGATCCCTTTATCTCCATTGATATCAAACAAACTAATAAATGAAATATCGTTTTAAAAATTAAGGTCTTCGCTTTGAGAAAATCATATTTTAAGAAAGAAATTTTTCAGAATACAACCCCGAAAGGCAAAAGTATCACTATTTCTAAAATGTGTTTCCTGCTTGTGAGCAAATTATGTCCATTTGTACCTACCTGAAATCGATAAATGAGGAATCATTTTAAAGTTTATGGTCTCCTGCTTAGTATAATAATAAATTAAGAATTAAATTTTTCAGAATTTGACCCTTAAATGGCAAAAGTTTCAACTATCAAAGTCACACGTACGAGACAATTCAGAACAAGGATTGACTGTATAGTGGTAGATAGCAGTGTTTCGCTGGTGACGACAATGACTGATTGCAGTAGCACCATATATCACAGAGATAGCAATAAAAAGTGCATTTTTTTACACTAAGTAGCTTTTTGTAAATTTTTGTCTGTTAAGGAAACGTTTGTGTTCTTATATAAACATTTTGCACAGGGTAAGATCGCATTTCGATTAGATAGCAGCAGCACTTTGTTTAGCTTACATCAATATTGCTGCAAATGAGATGGTTCCTCTTTCTACCCACCACAAACCACCAACCTTGCTATTTATCGCATTTTATTTGTGAAATTTTTGCACGCATTATCTAGTAGTGTAATATTGGTAATGATTCCTCTTTTAAACATTCCATGTTTTCGTGTTGCAGGTGATCGTCGGAGGAAAATTGCGTTATGTTATTGGAAAGCTGAGTTATACGTCACCAACTTCTATGAATGGTCCATTATCTAAACCAGCTATGCTAGGAATAATAATTGCTATCGTTTTATTATTTCTCATCTTTGTTGGGTTTTTAATTGCATATCGCCGTAAATCTACCGAGAGCAATCGTGTGCTCAAAAACATGCAAGAGCAAATGGATATTCTGGAACTTCGGGTGGCTGCCGAGTGTAAAGAAGGTATGTAAGGAAATTAAAAAAATGTTATCAAAGTGCATTGATTTTAGTATATGCATTATTTACTTTCTTCAAGTGATTGTGTCGTAAAAATTCTAATTTTTAATGAGCTAGCAATTTTCAGGTTTCCATATTGTCTATGGCCGAGTTAGACTCGGCACGAGTGGCATTGCGAGAAAGGTGTTACAGTACAAATTGTTCACAATCGAGAATTGACTGTAAAGTATGTACGAGGCGTATTTTTTAAGTAAGTACCATTTTGTCACACCGTGGCTGCAGCGCTACGGTCGGCGTTCTGCGCATGCGCACTGGGTACCTGCATCTCTTGCCTACGCACTGATGCCATTACAGTCTAATTCTTCCTTGTTTACATTGTTCACTGAGTGTTTAAGATGCCTCCGATAATCGTGAGTCCCGCCGACTGTGAAGTACGGGCTGTTATAAGATTTCTTTGTGCTAAAGGCCTAAAACCAATCGATATTCATTGTGAGATCTGTGCAGTTTATGGACAAAACATTATGAGTGATGGAATGGTGAGAAAGTGGGTGAGAGCATTTAAAGATGGCGGCACAAATGTGCATGATGAACAACGGAATGGGCGTCCTTCGGTCGTTAATGAAAGTTTGGTGCAGAAAGTGGACAATAAGGTGAGAGAAAACAGACGCTTTACAATTCCTCCTTGTGTGATGACTTTCCTAATGTTTCTCATAGTGTTTTGTATGGCATTGTGACCGAGCACTTGAATTACCGAAAATAGTGCTCAGTTGGGTACCAAAAATGTTAACGGATGTGCACAAAACCAAACGTTTAGGCAGTGCATTGACTTTCCTTGAGCGGTACCACAACGATGGTGATGATTGTTACGGGCGATGAGACATGGGTGGCCTATGTCACACCTGAATCAAAGCAACAGTCCATGGAAAGGCGGCATTCAGATTCACCCAAAAAAGTGAAGTTCAAGCTAACGGTTTCTGCCTGGAAAATCATGTGCACAGTTTTTTGGTACAGAAAAGGAGTATTGCTTGTGGAATTTCTGCCTCGTAATGAGACAATCAATGCAGCAGCTTATTGTGAGACATTGAACAATCTACCCCGTTCAATCCAGAACAAAAGACATGGCAAGTTGAGCAAGGGCATCGTTTTGCTGCATGACAATACCCGTCCACATGTGGCTAATCAGACCAAAGATCTCATCACATCTTTTTGATGGGAAACTCTAGATCATACTCCGTACAGCCCTGATCTGGCGCCCAGTGACTACCATCTGTTCCTGCACTTGAAGAAACGCCTGGGCAGTCAGCGTCTTGAAGACGATAACGAAGTCAAAACAGTTGTGATGCAGTGATTAACAAGTCAGGCGGCAGACTTCTATGAGGAGGGTTTTCAAAAACTGGTACTACGTTGTTCAGTCTGCCAGTAAAGGCCCCTGCCAGGCAGACCTCACACACAACGCGCCTGCACGCCGGGATACATATACGACTCCAAACAGGCGCAAAGGCATCAAAACAAACCAGGAAAACAAATAGAATCATCTAGAGGCTAAGTGGGACTATTTCTTACAGAGGTCGCCGTACTACCACACAACGGAATTCCTGCGCCAGGCCGCCTATATAAGCGTAGCCGGCCGCTCCACCGCCAGTTCCGGCCTGACCGCGGAACCAGCTTCAACTACAGAAGACCACCGGAAGTTCGCGAGAAGTAGAAGCCGTCTCTCTCTACCCCGGATCAGGACCAGGCTAAATTTCTCGACGGTCATCCGATAACTGTACCACATTTGTTATTGTTACCAGTTGTTCTGTGTACATAGAAATAAACCTCAAGGAACCATTAAGTGTAGTTCACTTCAGTGGCGACAAGGTTGGGATAAGAACTCTCGACCATCATGGCTACGCCAGCAGCACCTACGGAATGGCAACAGTTCCTCCAAGGACTTCTACATCAGTTCTTCGAATCTCAGAGACAACTGATTGCGGAAGTCAGGAATCTCCGCCAACCCACGGCCCCACCTCCGTTCCCAGCATTTAACGACGACGTCGAGGAATGGGAGACCTACGAGAAGCGCATAAAACAACACTTCACAATTCATCACATAACCAAAGAAGAAGACCAACGTGCATATTTCCTTTCCTGGAACCAATCGAAGATGTATGTCTTGCTCACCAAACTTCAGCCACAAGACCCCGACACCCTCACCTTCACGACCATCTGTACGACACTGAATGCATACTACAGACGCCGGTACCATGTCGTCGCGGCCCGCGTCGAATTCTATCAATGCCGGAAGAAGCCCGATCAGACGTATCGCCAGTGGGCGGCCGAACTCCAAGGCCTTAGCAGAAAATGTAAGTTTCAAACTCGTTGTTCCCACGAATCCTACGCCGACGACATGGTGCGTGATCACATCATACAGGCTGCACCAGATGCCGCACTCCGGCATGACGCCCTTAAGTTAGAGGACCCATCCCTGGAGCAGGTCATCGAACTTGCCTACAAATTCGAAATATCTACGGCCGCAGATCGCCGCCTGGAGTCCTGGGCGGATGTGGCCGCAATCCGAACCGACGTAGAGGACACACAGGACGTCGCCGCCATCCAGAGCTCCCAGTCGCGCTCCTCCCGACACCACAACCGGGGACCGCTTCCTCAGAAGGACATCGAACCGGCCCGTTCCGGCAGGGGCACCAAGTCTCGGCAGCAGCAGCGGATCCCGCAGCGCCGACGCCGCAGCCCGCTCCGCCTACCCTCCTGCCCCGCCTGTTATTCAGCACATGAGAGGGAAAATTGTCCGGATCGTTGGGCTGAATGCTCACGTTGCTGCAAGGAAGGACACCTGGCGTCCGTCTGCCGAACCAACACCACCAATGCCAATCCCGGCTCTCGCCGCCCAGGGTCTTACCAAGACAGGTTGAGCGGCGCACCTATGGATATCAATCAGGTAGACACTTCCACTTCCACTGCATCCAAACTTTTTATTGACGTTACGGTCAATGGCAAGCCCCTGCGCCTACAAGTCGACACAGGAGCAGCAGTCTCATTGCTTAATTATACTACTTATGTGCAAATTGGCTCGCCCCCCCTCTCGCCGGCCCCCAAGCGCCTCCTGACATACAACAAACAGGAAATAGCACTCCTGGGACAATTCACAGCAAACGTCATGTATAAGTCTGTACATCGTTCAATCCCCTTTTTAGTAGTTAACAGTTCTCTCACAGCAGACTTATTTGGACTGGACGCTTTCCGCTTATTCGGATTTTCAATTGAGGATAACATACACCTCGTATCTCAGCATGTTCCTTTTCCTGAAGTGGACGCCCTTTGCACCGAGTTTCAGGACCTGTTCTCACCAGGCGTCGGCTGTGCAAAGGACTTTGAAGCATCACTCCAACTCCGGCCGGACGTACGGCCTCGATACTTCCGGGCACGCCAGGTACCCGTAGCGCTTCAACAACCACTTCAGGAAGAACTTCAACGTCTCCAAGACGAAGGGATCCTCCAGCCGGTGCGGTTCAGCCCCTGGGCCACGCCGTTGGTCATAGTTCAGAAGCCAGGACGCCGCTTACGTCTCTGCGGTGACTTTAAGACCACCGTCAACCCGCATCTGCTGGTAGACGACTATCCACTTCCGAGACCGGACGACCTCTTCCGTAAACTAGCAGGAGGTACCTACTTTACAAAAATTGACCTGGCAGAAGCATACCTTCAAATCCCTTTGGATATCCAGTCCCGACAATACACAGTCATCAACACTCCCTCTGGCCTCTTCCAACTCAACCGGCTCATGTTCGGCTTGGCCAGTGCTCCAGCGATTTTTCAACGGTATCTCGAACAACTTCTCCAGGATATTCCGGGATGCATCAACTATCTCGACGACATAGTCGTCACGGGACCCTCCGCTGCCGAACACATGACCAACCTCCGCCTACTCTTCCTCCGCCTACTCTTCCTCCGCCTCCGTGCAGCAGGATTGAAATGCAACCTTTCCAAGTGTCAATTTTTTCAACAATCCATTTCCTACCTGGGTCACATCATCGCTCAGGAAGGCATTTCCCCAGCATTTTCCTATGTGGACGCTATTTCCAACTTACCTCGGCCTCAGGATCTACATCAGTTGAAATCTTTTTTAGGCAAGATTTCATACTACAGAAAATTTATACCCTCAGCAGCACAAGTGGCAGCACCCCTGTACCACCTCTGTCGCAAGAATGTCCCGTTCCGTTGGACCCCAGCTTGCGAGACCGCATTCCACACCCTTAAACAGCAGCTCAAGTCCGCAGCATGCCTCATGCCATACACTCCAAACCTCCCCTTGATTCTTGCCACAGATGCATCCGATTACGGTGTGGGGGCAGTTCTATCTCATAAATTACCAGATGGCACGGAACGCCCCGTAGCTTACATCTCCAAAGCCCTATCGGCTGCTCAGCTTAAATATTCTCAAATCGAGAAAGAGGCGCTAGCTATTGTTTTTGCCTGCTCCAAATTCTATTCCCTTTTATATGGGATTTCTTTTCATCTCATTACCGACCACAAGCCACTCCTATCACTATTTGATCTGTCCACACGTCTGCCTACCAAAACATCCCACCGCATCCAGCGTTGGGCACTATTCCTGTCCCAGTTCAGATATACCATGCATTTCCGTACCACCTCCAGGCATGCCAATGCGACGCCTTATCCAGACTACCGCAGGGACCAGACCTTGCCTTCGACAAGTCGGAACTTCTGGTGTTCCAGATCGACGATGACATACAAGAAGCACTGAAGACATTTCCAGTCACGGCCTCAAAAGTCGCGGCAGCCACAGGGGAAGACCCCCTCCTCCGTGTCATCCGACACCACATCCAACACGGGTGGCAAACACGTTCCCCTCCACGCCATCATCAAGACCTCAAGTTCTACTATTCCATCCGCCACCAGCTCTCAGTAGTAGAGGGAGTGCTTCTCCGCACAGAACCAAATTCCACCCCGAGGGTCGTCGTTCCGAGATCCCTACAGCCGACAATCCTCCAAACTCTCCACCAAGGACACTGGGGAATTGCCCGCACCAAATCCCTTGCCAGACGTCATGTATTCTGGATCGGCCTTACCACGGATGTCACGGAGATGGTGCGGCGCTGTACCATCTGTGCCCGACAACTGCCCCGCCCCCCTCAAAAGTTCCTTTCCTGGCCGGCACCGTCCAGACCCTGGGAACGCATTCACCTCGATTTCGCTGGCCCATTCCTAGGCCACCAGTGGCTCCTAGTGACGGATGCCTTTTCCCACTTCCCATATGTCGTCCGTTGCTCCACAATCACCACAGAGGTCACCATTTCAGCCCTCACGAAGATCTTTTCCATCGAAGGATTACCATACGCCATCGTCACAGATAACGGACCGCAATTTCGAAGTCGGGAATTCCTATCCTTCTGTACCGCCAACAATATCCAACACCTCCTCACCCCGCCCTTCCACCCCCAATCTAACGGGGAGGCGGAACGGCTAGTCAGAACATTCAAAACCCAAATGACCAAATACACCACAAGTCACAAACTCGAAGAGGCATTGACACTCTTCCTCAGTTCCTATCGAACCACTCCAGTGGGAGCCAAAAGCCCGGCGGAATTGCTGCATGGCCGCCAACCTCGCACTCTCCTCCATCTCCTCTTACCCCCGCCCAAAGTACAGGTACCTTCGGGCCCATTCCGTTTCACCCCGGGCTCCCTAGTCTGGGCCCGCGGGTTTGGCTCCCGGGCCGGTTGGCTTCCGGGGGTCATCCAGCGGCCCCGGGGCCGCCAACTGTTCGACGTCAGCCTGGATGGCCGGATAGTGCGACGCCATCGAAACCAACTACGTCTCCGCTACCCCACGGCACCGTCCTCTTCCACCACGCCACGGCCATCCATTTCTTCCTCTCCTTCCCTGCCACCTCCACCACTCCTGCCGTCTCGTTGCTCAGGGACAGTTACAGCGCCACCAACGACGCCACAACCTGTCGGTCGCTCCGACACCCTTCAGCCGCAGCCTCTCGACCACCTGCGGGGACCATCTTCAGCGCCCCCTGTACAGCCCCCGGCCATCGACGCCGACGAACCGATGCCGTTAGCTCCACAAGTACCTCCACCACAACCTGCACCATGACGCAGGTCGGCACGCATCGCCAGGGGAACAGCTCCGTACTCCCCCGGAGTTAGCCTTCATAGTCTGCTCCAGGGCGCCGCGGCAGACGACCTCGCAGACGTCGCAGACATCGCTTCCCCCCCCCCCCCCCCGGGAGGGAGGTATGTTCAGTCTGCCAGTAAAGGCCCCTGCCAGGCAGACCTCACACACAACGCGCCTGCACGCCGGGATACATATACGACTCCAAACAGGCGCAAAGGCATCAAAACAAACCAGGAAAACAAATAGAATCATCTAGAGGCTAAGTGGGACTATTTCTTACAGAGGTCGCCGTACTACCACACAACGGAATTCCTGCGCCAGGCCACATATAAGCGTAGCCGGCCGCTCCACCGCCAGTTCCGGCCTGACCGCGGAACCAGCTTCAACTACAGAAGACCACCGGAAGTTCGCGAGAAGTAGAAGCCGTCTCTCTCTACCCCGGATCAGGACCAGGCTAAATTTCTCGACGGTCATCCGATAACTGTACCACATTTGTTATTGTTACCAGTTGTTCTGTGTACATAGAAATAAACCCCAAGGAACCAATAAGTGTAGTTCACTTCATACGTTATGTTAAGTGCCTCAATATTGAAGGGAATTATGTAAGGTACAGGCTTTCCTGTAAAAATAAAATTATTGAGATATATTTGCACATCTTTTTTTTAATTTCAAAACGGTACTTACTTAAAAAACATGCCTCGTAGGTAATTCACAGCAAACCAGTTACATTTACCGTCACATTTAACTGTTCAAAACCTACTTTGCATACTGCTGTTAGAGTGGATAGACGTATGTCTGATTACTGCACAAAACTCGATGGAGAAGTTGGGAATTTAGTAATCGTATCCAAAAATACCTGTTGATGAAAAAATCTTTCACAATTAAGCCACAGTTACTGCACTCGAGTCACTATGGCTTGAGATAAATTACTGTTATTACAGTGTTAAAAAATTATGCTAGTACATTCATTGATTTTTTTTTCATAAATTCTAACTAGTATAAAACAATAAAACCCACCAATGTGACTCAGTGTGCTGAGCCCATGACCCCACATATTGGCTGTTTCCCACAATCTAGGTTCCCAATCTCCATCTCATAAACTACACTTGTACAGAACACACAAAGTTGAATGTTTCACAGGCAGATGCAACACAAGACTTTCCTCCTGCAGATTAGGTATGCCGGGCATAACACGCCAGGTTAGATTTCAGGCAGGTACTCAGTTCCTACCCTTCTGGCTTGTAGGGGAGGGAGGGGGGGGGAGAAATGATACAATTAAGTAAAGGAAATGTGTGATATTAAACTGCATCTATGTAAAGTACACAGCAGTGTTTCTGAAGCATAGGATTCTGTTTACATATTACTTCACTCTCCACCTTCCTACTCTAGGTTTACAATGAAAATAATGCTTTACTTTCTCAAATTTCTTAAGTTTGCAATGCTATTTACCGGATGGTATATAGTGAATGCCTCTCTAACATTTTTTATGTTATTAAGTTGTTTGGTGATTTGAGTGGAAGGCTCGATTGTGTTTTGAACCCAAAGATGAGTTGTATCTATGTATTCACAATCCTGACTGAAGACCTGCATGTCCTGATTCAAATATAGATATCTGTTTAGAATGCAAACTGATGAACCATGAGATATAGCAGTTTTAAAAGTCATAAAAATTGCAAATGTAACATACAGAGATATTTTACAGATTTATTAAACATGTTTCACACCTGGTATGTTATCTCTCCTAAATTTAACAATATAATATTAACTCGTATGTCACATCAGCTCAGATAGCATTTTGATCATTAGTTTCTTGATTGTAAATATTTATCTGGAATAACAACCAACAGCATGTGTGAATATACAAGCTAAAATGTAGTGAAGTTAAAAGAAAACTGAGACATGCTGCTAAATCTATTTTCCAAATCTAAATTAAATCTGAAATTGAAAAAATTATGACGAGACAGTTCTTAACCATATTTGTGATCAATGGTTTATTAATTCTCATAGATAGCAACATTGAGTTCTTTCTGCCCTGATTTAAAGTATTGTTTCACATTCATTTTTCACACCATATCTCTCTCACACGCACACGAAAAAGCAGATACGCTATTTCATTGATCCCACTTTTTTTTTCTTTTTTTTTTTTTTACTGTTTAAGTAGGACAGATTAGAGGGGACTGCTGACCAGGTCTTACCAGTGAAACAAAAAGAGTTATCAAATAGTTGATGCTTTATTTTCATATTAATTTACATACTTTATGTTGCCTAATGTTTGATAACAACTGCTAGATTAAAAATATGTATTCTAATGACCTTGACATATATTAGGCGTAAAGACATAAGAATAATTATTGCTCAATGCAAACCTCTTTCTTGAACCTTTTTTAATTGGTTAATGGTCATTGCTCTTGGTGTGAAGGTCACATTTATTATTGTATCACTAAGAGAAAATTCATACTTGCAAAACACGCAGAGCATTTGTGCTTTGAAGCAGCTGCCAGTATTTATAATTACCAGAACATAGTTTTTAATAAATTGACAAGGATATACCCAGGGAACCAAGGTAATACAGATAGCAACCACAGAAGCCTTACTCAATTGGTACAGTACGTAAGTTGTATCACACTTTTTTCCAACAAGAAACTTTGTTCCCATAAATTGAATTACTCACAAAAACTATTCCATGGGACTATTAAATGTGAATACGCAAAATAAACTAACTGCCCCATATTAAGGTAACTTAGTATTATAAATGTTGCAAGACATTACCAATTTAAAATTTAATCAGTTTAACGCCCAAAAATTTAAATCTTTTTACTTCATAAATCCACTGTTTTTAATTTTTCTTGTATGTATTTGCTGTACAATAGCTGTAAAGATTACAGTTTCATGATTTTTACTATAATTTTTTATGAAAAGTTATCAAATCGTCACTTTTTTATATACATTTGGCAAATAGAATAAAACAGTACTTACAACTTAACATAACTTGCAGCTGATGATGTAATGAAAATTTTAAACATGGGCACAAAGTTCAACTGCCTGACAAACAATGATATGACCAAATAGTTGAAAACATAGAAATTAATTATTTTGTGCAGATATGAAAGAATGTCATTATAAAACATGAACCGATTATTGTTTGTAGCGTTTGCTGAGCTGCAGACGGAAATGACAGATTTGACTGGTGATCTTACATCGGGTGGCATTCCATTCCTCGACTACCGAACATACGCAATGAAAATATTGTTTCCTAACATGGATGATCATGCTGTTTTACAATGGGAACGACCAGAACTTCTCAGGAAAGAAAAAGGTCTTCGACTCTTTGGGCAGCTGATAATGAATAAAACATTTTTGTTACTATTCATTAGGACTTTAGAAAGTAATCGTTACTTCTCTATGAGAGACAGGTGAGTGTGTTTATTTTATCATTTCAAATTCAACTCTTGTCCTCAAATCATCTTGTTTTTAATGTAATGGTCTGTATAATAGATGAAGGTTAAATTATTTGATGATAAATGATAACAATGTTACAAAATTATCCTGCTGTATTATTTGTTACATTCTGATTTTATTTATAATCATGGAGCACTTGAATCTGCAGTACCGATTACGTTCTGCCACAAATTAGGTGCAACCAAAGCAGAAACCATCTTCAAGACTCAATGTGGGTTAGGAAAATTAAACAGTATGATGTCTGTTTGTAATATGGCCTTATGGCTGAAAAGAGTGACCACAAGTGCTGTTGTTGACAATTTGTGAATAATGATCGTAGAGGACTGTCATTTAACTATATGAGAAATTGCTAATGAAGTTGAGATCAGAACTGGTTCTGCAGACATTATTTTGATTGAGGATTTTGGCAGATAAAAAATGACTGCAAAATTTGTGCCTGAACTAAGTTCACTACACTGGTAAGATCATCTTGCATTCTTACCCTCACACAGTATATAGAGGATGGGTATGAAAGAGGACAAGTTACAGGTATGGCATTCATCGATCTCACAGTGGCGTATGATACAGTCAACCACAAAATTTTGATAAGTAAGGTATATTCCATCACAAAAGACTATATCTTATATAAGTCATCCAGTGTTTACTACAAAACAGAAGGTTTTACATCACCCTCCACAATAAGAAGAGTTGATGGAGAACTCAGAAGAATGGCCTCCCTCAGGGTAGTGTGCTGGCCCCGCTCTTGTACAACATATATACAAATGATCAACCAATTATTCCTGGAACAAGAGCATTCATTTATGCTGATGACACAGCAGTTGCAGCTCAAGGCACAACCTTTGAGGCGGTGGAGGTGAAGCTGACAACAGCTCTTGAAGATATGGCCAAGTATTATGATGCTAATCACTTGAAGCCCAACCCTGGAAAAACACAGGTCTGTGCATTCCATCTGAGAAACAGAGAAGCCAGAAGGAAGTTGAACATCAACTGGAGGGGGCAACAACTACTACACTGCGATACACCTAAATATCTAGGAGTAAAGCTTGATCGATCTCTCACATTCAAAACCCATTGTGAGGATCTGAAACTTAAAGTATCTGCCTGGAACAACATCATCCGGAAACTTACAAGTACCTCCTGGGGAGCACATCCAAATGTACTTCGTACATCTGCCCTGGCACTTAGTTTCTCTGCAGCAGAATACTCAGCACCAGTTTGGCAAAACTCTGCACATGCTAAGCAGGTTGATATAGCATTGAATGATACTGGTCACATTGTAACAGGTTGCCTAAAACCAACTCCTATTAGTAAAATATACCAAATCATGGGTATAGCACCACCTGACATTCGTAGGAAAACAGCTGCAGAGAGGGAGAAGAGGAAACAAGAAACAGACCCCAGACACCCTTTGTTTTGACACGAACCTCAACCCACAAGGCTGAAGTCAAGGAAGAGCTTCGTACAATCAACTACAGCCATAACATCTTCTACTGGAGCATGCCGTCTAGAACTATGGCGAAATTCGTTGCCTGAAGAACAGTGGAGGAACATCAAAGAGGCACCGGCTGCGGGATGTAATCAGCCAAATGCTATATGGAAGGCTCTAAATAGATTAAGAACTGAAGTGTCCCGATGTAAATATAATATTAAAAAATGGGGGTACACTAATGACAACGATCTATGTGAATGTGGTGAGCTTCAGAACCCACAACATCTTCTGATATGCAGGAATCTCCCTGAAACCTGCAATATCGACGACCTTTACAGGGCAAACGAGAAGGCTATCAAGATTGCGGAATTCTGGCCACATTCTATTTAATTGTGTTTATAGTTTAATATTAATTAATTAATGTTATTTGTTATTTCAACTTGTTATGTCCTGGATACGAGAAATAAATAAATAAATCTTGCATTCTCACAGCGATGCGCCAAGATATAATGTGAGTTCTTGGAAATTGGCGAGGATGAATATGACACTAAAAGGATCACATTTTTTTTTACTCCAAGGGTATAATACAAAAAGCAATTTGACAGCTGTGCACCATTGTAAAGAAGCGAGTGTGGTGGGTGAGTGGTAAAGCTCTGATCTCGCATTTAGGGACACGGCCATCCAGATTTGGATTTTTCATGGTTTCCAAAATCACTCCATGCAATTGCTGGGATAGTTCCTCAAAAAAGCCATGACCAAATTTCTTCCTGTTTCGTGCCCCCAGTCCTTTCCTGCCTCTAATGACCTTGATGTCAATGAGGCGTATTACTTTAAAGGGGAATTTGTATTGCAACCAGTCAGTTGCAGATTTTTTTTATCCAAGGTCAAATACTTTTTGAACAGATGTAAATCAGAAGATTATTCACCAAAAGATGCTAAAAACTGCACTGTGAATGAGAGAGACAATTTAACAGGGGGGTTGGAGAAATTGCTCTGCTTGGACGAAAATGTGAAAATTGTTTGATTTGTGAATAATTTAGATCTGTTATTGAAACAAATGGGAAATCTTGTCAAATTATTTGAGAATGTGATAACATTGAAATTAATTTTAATAAACTCTCTGAGTATGGAAACAGTTTCAGACTGTATGAAATGGTTCCTCCGAATCATGAACATTATATTTTGTTAAAAGAAGTTTGCAGTACAGTGAGAATGGACTGATGACCAATATGACTTGTGAGGAAATGCCAAATTTCTTGATGCTTAAATATCCTTAGTGTCATTAGTTATATTTTTAAAACTGCACACATGTGTGTGTTTGTGTGTGTGTGTGTGTGTGCGCGCGCGTGCGCAAATGGTTTAAAATATTGGATCATTTGATTTCTATGTTTAAAAAATGTTGGGTGGTAATTTATGGTAAATCATTGATGAGATAATTTAAACATTTTTACAGAGTTAATGTTGCTTCATTGATAATGGTGACTTTGCAAAGTAAAATGGAATACTGCACAGACATTTTAAAGACTTTGCTCGCCGAACTTATTGAAAAGTGTATGGAAGGAAAGAGCCATCCAAAGTTGCTACTTAGAAGGTATAGTAATAAATTTAATTTAGGCATCTTAATTTTTACAGAGTTTATTGGTTAATGTTTAATGGTTTACTATTGTGATGAAAGTTTCATTTGAAAAGTTGATAAACAGATAACATCAATGTAGGAAATATCATGACTAAAATTCTAACCCTTCTGTTGTTTTTGTTATCTGCAACATAAAAGTAACAACAGTCCATGATTGTAAGGGGGCATCAACAAATTACGTGAGGCGTTTTTCCGGATTTCTGGACCCCCCCCCCTCCCCCCTGGTGAGATTTCGTGAGATCTGGCCGGACCCCTCCTCCCCCCCCCCCCGGTGAGATTTCGTGAGATCTGGCCGGACCCCCTCCCCTCTTGTGAGATCTGGTCCGTGAGAACCCCCCCTAGAAATCGCCCTGGAAACTTTTGTAGACCTTTTTTTTTTTTTAGGTCACACCCTAACTTTTTTGACGAAATACCCTCCTAAAATCGACTTTGGCGCAAATTGTAGACCTTTTTTTTTGGCTCTACTGTCCCCAAATTTTTCGCAAAATCTCACGTTAGATTTCCGTAGACCCCCCCCCCCCTTGGTGAAATCTGGTGAGATTTCGCCGGACCCCCCCCCCCCCCCTATTTCACCTCACGTAATTAATGGATGTCCCCTAAGCATATTACATCAATGCATTCATTTTTATTTGTTCTTTTTAAGGTCATAACAGTGTAAGGATTTTCTTGAACAATATATACATTTGGGATCTTTGAATATTCCACTTTATAACTGAGGAATGACTAATGTGTATCTATATCACATAGCTGTGGCAAATATTATCGTGTGACTTTTGTAGTTGACTATTATTTTGTGAATTATTGTTTTGAGTTGTCTGTACTAGCCACTGGTTCTACTGAACATATTAAAATCCCATGAGGAAATATAACAGGCAAAAATTAAAATACTCAGTCCTAGTATACCTGAAATTTTTATTATAATTTTAAGCCAGTTTTTCATAGTCAACCAGGTAAAAAAATTGACATTACACACATGGAAAATCACAAAACAATTTTCCTCAAAGCTTACAGGGCTTTAGACGTGTTTCAACCCTCTCTTATGTTGAATCACTCTTAAAAGTGGGGGGGGGGAGGAGGGAATAAAAGCTTTAAGCTGTGAAAGTTAAGTAAAAAAGGGGAGGGAAGAAGAACTAAAATGATTTGTCACTAAGCAAAGTAGAAATTTACAATTCAGTGAATCTGATAATTATGAATTGTGCAACTGCTATTTACGTCTGTGAAACATCTTTTACTGCAATTTTTAATTTGCATTTCTAAAATTTCTTTGAATGTTTTGAATGAAGCTAGAGGTTTAAAACTGAGGGGATGTAATTGAATTGGGAACTCGTAATGATGAAGTGCCAATATGAATCAGTCATCATGCTAAAAATATTAAAACAGATTAGTGTTCATCACAGATGGGAAGATTATTGTAATTCAACATAATTACTATGCTATCTCTGTACTATAATTTCTAGCAGAAGTAATAATCAGTAAGGATTATACAGCCTGAAAAATTATTATTACTGGCAATGAAGCAGCAATGTTAAAAGTCTCATTTCACTAATTACTTTTTCCGTAGTTGTTGCTGTCTTTAAAACACCCTGTCCTTATCTCTTTTATCCTCAATATTGTCTGTAAACTTCTTACATAATTGTCTGTGTATCATCGTATTTAGCCAGACTGGCATACTAGAAAGAAATAACAATGCTGCTGCTTTTTCCTCATCTGAAACAATCTCACAATTTATTTGAAAGTTAAAAACTTTCTCAAGAAATTGTTTCAAACTTAACATTTCAGTGAAAGGTAGAATTATAGGATTCTTCCTAGTAGTATAAAAACAAAAATTTATATCTTGAAAATTAATATGAAAATGAAAAGCAAAGCAAACCCATCAGTTACTAAAGGAAGGAAGGCTGCAGTGACCAAAAAATACACAAAAAAGTCAGGGCACAGTTCTTACTCACGATTGTAGACGATGAAGCATGTGGCTTCATTCACACTAGTACCTACGAATTTTCCGAGCTGGGGCAAAAACTTGGGATTGCTGCCCCTGTCCGGGGCAGTATAGAGCTATTCTTCGATTTGCTGCCCCCTTGATAGTTGCCACTGCAGTAGAGTTTTAAAAAAAGTCACCACCACACGAATTTGCCTTTTCGTGCCCCTTCAAACACGGTTTTTCCACCCCCTAAAGTTGCCACCTGGGGCAAGTACCCCAGTTTAGACTTCCTTCTTTCTGCTTTGGTTAATTATACTTTACCATCTTGTTACATATTCTCCTACTCCACTGTGCCTGAGACCAGATCTTGAAATTTTTACTTACAAACATATTAAGCCTTACACACTGAATATGAGACAATTTTTTCTGTAAATACTTTATTTTTTAATTCTCATTTTGCACTTATGAAAGTCCTTTGAAAGTATATGTTTGCATTTATTTCAGAACTGAAAGTGTGGCGGAAAAAATGTTGTCGGCATGGTTCACTTTCCTGCTGTACAAGTTCCTTCGAGAGTGCGCGGGTGAACCTTTGTTTATGCTGTTTCGAGCCATGAAGCAACAGGTTGACAAAGGCCCAGTTGATGCCATTACTTCTGAAGCCAGATATTCTCTTAGTGAAGAGAAGTTAATTCGACAGTCTATAGACTTCAAACCAATGGTAAGCTTGAAATTGTGAAATCACTTTTTCTTAGTTTTTCTGCTCCTGTTCATATATAATAATATGATTACTTTTATTACAATAGTTATTCTTCTATTAGAATACAGATCACTTTAATATGAATTATTGTGTATGGTTGACATCATTTGAATGGATGAATTATTTTATTGATTTTTCATAAAATTTCTAGCCCTCCAGTGCTACCAGATTTCAATTTTTTATAGCATTCAAAGTGCGAGAGGTAACTAAAGTTCCCTTAGTTTATTAGATGCAAAAATTCTGGTCACAGAAAACTAACTTGTCTGAGCATACACTGACACAGTGTAACTTGGTTATAACCAACTTGCTTACAGAAATAGTCCAACAATGTTGATAGGAACATTAAAAAAGTATAAAATATTTTCTTTTCTGTTACCTGAGGGTGACATATCCCAGGATATTCCCTGTAAAATCAATGCGATATGTTTGCTGTGAAACATTTCCATTCACTGTTAACAGTGAGTAAAAGAAAAAGAAGGAAGCTAATGGCTAATAGTTTTCACCATTGTTGAAGGATATCTCAACATTTATTGTTATATGGTCATTCCTTAAGAAACTAAGTACTAATTCAGTTGGTTTGGTATTAACACGACAAATGGTATTGTCACAAGTTCATAAGTTTAATATTGGCAAATTATCTTACTTTCCTTAACAAGCAACACTTTATATAGTTAGTTTTTGGCAAATCAGTGTTACTAGTCTATATTAAATTGGCTATGCTGATGTTCCTGGCAGATAATATTGGTTTTTTTTTCCATTTAAGATAAAAGAAATATTAAGGGATCAAAGAGATCATCATATATGTAACTTCTGTTTTAATGCTCCACTACCCCAGTATATTACTTTCTGCTAGTCTTTTTTTTATATAAATAATTTTCAATCTTTGGCTTAAGTCAAATAATTAACATTGTAGAGTTCTTTACAGCTTTAGTTTCCTTGAAACCATGTTTTATGTATTTTGATGTGATACAAGAGCACTTGAAATTCTCTGTTCTATCATATTCGTTATCGTGAATCTTTTTTATTTCATTCTAGATATTTAAACTGTTTCCATTTATTTTTACAGACTGTTTATGTATCCATATCACAGCAAGCAGTTTTTGTTGGTGGACTAGATCCAAATACTGAAAATGTACCTGTCAAAGTGTTAGACTGCGATACAATCTCTCAAGTAAAAGAGAAGTCTCTGGACACAATTTATCGTGCCACTCCCTATAGCCAGAGACCACGGAAGGATGACCTAGATTTAGGTATGTATGTATGCTGATTTTATAAGTTGTTACTTAATCAACTTTTTGAATTACGTATTTGTATTGTACTGGATGAATACGAATTTTATTTTTAAATTTAACAGTGGTAACCTTAATTGATTTTGATTTCTCAGGCTTCTGCAGCTATCTTTGTTAATGATTATTAGATTTTCAGGGTAAGTTGAAAGCTTAGATTATCAAATAAACAATTTGAAATACCTCGGACATCTAGTGATCATTAATTGATTTTATTTGTTTCAAAAACACCAACATGAAAAAACATCGTATATCAAAACAAAATTTATCATGGTTACAATATATCATTTTGAATGTAATTAATAGCTGCTATCAGAATAGGAATGGTGTGATTGAATTTTGAAGCTACTGAGATTGATTTAAATCAAATGGCTTTTCATCTTTAAAAATGATTAACAACTGCATTTAACGTTTGCACTTGTTGCCTAAAACAGCTTTTATTGACATGTTTCAGAGTGGAGGACTGGCACAGCAGGAAGACTGATACTATATGATGAAGATAGTACTACTAAAACTGAGGGTGAATGGAAGAAGAGAAATACTTTAAATCACTACAGGGTAATTATTTTTACTATTTACCTGTGAAATGCATCAATTTTCATGCAAAGATAAACAGCAAGAAAAGATGCTTGACATTAAGAGCAGAGAAAGCAGCCATCCCCTACCTTAGCAAATGGCCTGAAAATATAGGAATGCTTCAAATAAGGTTACATTTGTGGGTAAGGTCCTGCAACAGTAAGGAGTGCGTTTACTGGACTGTGGCATTAATGACACTGCAACCATTAAAAGAATGTAAAGACTGTCAAATGAAAGGCGTGCCTAGAAATGTTATTTTGTGTTATTTGTATCTATACTGTCCTTTGGTGTAGCAAGTGATCGTTTCTTTCCTTAGCCTTAAAATTATGTGCATAAAGTTGCAGATAGCTGCTAACACGTACAATAGCAGCTATATTAGCTGCAGTTTAAAATTTAGCTTCCAATATGTTCCTAGTGCACACACTCATTAGTATGATATCCTAATCATATTTCATTAAAGTTAGTATTATGAAGAGTAGAGAGCATGCTGTTCCCTTTCTAAATTCTCATATGATGACATAAGATCTTTAACAACTCCATAAATAACATCACATACATTTCACATCACCCTCCCTTCCCAGTTTTGATACAACTCAACTTATAGAGTATTCATTTCACCTGGTCCCTATTTAATTGTTTTATTATTTCAGATTAGCTCTATCCACACAGTTGGCACTTTTCCTTTACTATCTCAAGTTCTGTACATCATAGTGAAACAAATAATGCTTTCTGTAATGTCTGAAATGCAAAAAAATTTCGGGCAGATTATGATAAATTTTTGTAAAAGATGTGACATAATGAAACTTATAACTCCCCCCTCCTTGTCACATCATATCACACTTTGTGAAACTCCTCCCTTCCCTTAAATGTGTGATATAATATGTGGATGGTCTCTTAAAACTAACATTTATTTTAGATTCTCAGTAAAGGAAGAAGTGCCTGCATGCAATATTAATATGGCAAATAAAGTGACAGTAGACTTATCACTTACCATAGTTGGAATTTGAGGACTCTAGTGACAAAAAAAAACAACAACATTAGAATAAAAAATTACCATTCATGTGGCTGGGTTGTCTGCAGTCGCTCATCCAAGAATTGCCATATCTTCATTTGTTTCTATTTGCATGAGTAAGGACATAGCCCAAAATATTGTGTTGAGAGAGAGAGAGAGAGAGAGAGAGAGAGAGAGAGAGAGAGAGAGAGAGAGAGAGAGAGAGAGTGTTTCTGTGGTCCTCCTTTCCTTCAAGTTCGACAAGTGTCAGATTTGCTGTAGCTTTTTTTTCCATATATTTATTTTAGATTTATATACATAGGATAAATCATTTGGCAGTCTTCTTTATAATGTTTTGAAGGCACTATTAACTTAGTTACTATATGATATTTCATGTTCATATAAAGTTTTTGTGATCCACATTAAGAATCTAGCAATATGCACTATGTAAAAATTGTATAAAGCTCTTTCACATGCTTTTTTTTTTTTCAGGTACCTGATGGTGGTTCTTTGAGTCTAGTCTCAAAACAATCGTCCATTTACAATCTTTCTATTCTTTCTGAAAAGACAGATAAGTCTCACAAGTATGAGACACTTAATCTATCCAAGTTCAGCTCGGCAAGTCCTCCACTGAGCCGTGCTACATCACCCCTCAACCACGACCATGATGGAGGAGTTAAGGTATAATTGATAATTGGAGCTAGATTGTTATTAGATTACTTTCTTCCCCTGTTTTAGTAATAATGCTTTTCATTAAGAAAAATACATGAATTTTATCATTTGTACGGTTGTATTTCCTAATGATATGCTTTTATCTCAGTTGCAAATAATATTTCTGAATGATAGCTGTAAGTAAAGTTTCCAATCCCTTTTTCTAATCTGTGAGTCTGTAAATATTTACACAGCTCATGCTCTTTTTGATTTTGTTTGGTTATGTATATTTCTAGAGATGAGCGTAGACATGAGAGTAATGTAATTTGTTTGTAATTGACTTCTTATTATTTCAAGTATTAATATGTCACTGCCAGTTTTCAGTAGTTTATTTTGTTTGTTGTTACTGTTGCTTGAGATTTCTCTCACAGTTGTTTGGTCAATTTGACTTTTTTGATGGAATCTCAGGTGACAGGTTGTTTAACTATAATTGGAGAATTAACACATTATTAAATTGGCAATACTAAAAAAAAAGGCGAAAATTTTGTGCTTCAAATGATACATTAAAGTCTCACTGTTGTAATTCTGAGTGAGATTTTATAATTGAAATTAAATAATGAACTAATTGTTGCACCTATCATGTCTCTTGTGATTGTCTCTGACAAATATGGCTGAACAGTCACTCTAGCAACATTCATAGCTCCACTCACTTTATCTATATACATACAGTGGCAGATCCAGGGGGAGGCTAGGGGGCTCAAAAGTATCTAGGTCCACCCCCGACATCATAATTTTGGAGATTTGGAGACTTTTTTTTTAAGCTCTACTGATCTCATGACTGTAAAACCTACCCTTATCCAACTCAAGCCCTCCCCAAACCAAAATCTGCTCAAGCCCCCTTCCGCAAATGGAGTCTGCTCAAGCCCCCCTCCCCTCGAAAGGAAAATCCGCTCAAGCCCCTCTCAAACCAAAATCCTGGACCCGCCACTGTATACATATATAACTCACAATTTAATTAGCTTAATCCAAACCCTGACTTCCTTAGCTAAAAAGAAAATATTCATGACTGAAAAAACTTTTTTTCCCCAGCTAAGTACCCTGCTTACTTACTATTATTGTTCCCCCTTTTTATTTTATAGTATCTACCTAGGCCTTACTGCCAACATACCTACTAGTCTCTTTGCCTTCCTCCTGCCTATCCTTCTACCCGTACAGCTCATTTATTTGTTATCCAGTAATTTTCTGTGACAAATCTCACTGCCCTTATTTACACACCCTCCACTTTCTGCTGAGGACTTCTATCCTGTTATATTGATGGACTCAGCCAGATATACTCTCCAGAATTCCCTGCAGATGTTCACAATCCTCTCTCAAGGCAATAGTATTATAGAGCACCATATTATCTTCAGACAACCGAACAAGAATTTTAGCACCATTACAGAATAATTAATTAGAATAATTTATACGATGGACACGGTCCACTACTGTGAAATTCCCATTCTAACTTTTACCACTCCTAATAATACATTTCTTAAACCTTTGCTTATAGTCTCTTTAGAATTCATTTATCCAGCAAGACAACTTCTGATTCACCTAATTACAACAACTTTATGGTTCACTCTGTCAAAGTCTTTGAGAGATTCAGTGCCACATCATCCATTATTCCTGCCTTTTCCATTTGATCTGCAGTATCTCCATGTAATCTATTAAGTAGTCCCTCCTAAACACATACTTCTGCTCAAGAAGTTTAGTTGATCTCACTTATACTTTAAAGATCTGTAATTTCAGTAAATATTGGTTGTATTGACCTGGCAGTGTGGCTGTGCCAACACACTGTATCAGGGTCAATGTTCAAATCCTGGGTTCCATGTACTGGGTGTCCTAATTGGAGATTCTAGGATGGTCCCCAATGTCAGTCTAATAAACAACACATTTTACAAATAAAAATACACTTGTCACATAGAACACAAGTGTCACGTTTCATAAACACATCCACTTCCCCCCTAGCAAGCTGATAGCAGATGGAACCTTGCTTTGAAATAAGCATAACCTCTGAAAGAGGATTTGCTGAACGACCCACGAAAGTGGAAACATTCAAAAGATAATGATGAACAGTCATATGTAGCAGTTGCAATTATTCCTTCATATCAATCAGTCTTGAGCAGTCATTTCAGATTCTGTATGCAAAGAAAATGAAATATTCCAGAGGTTTCTCTTGTTAGTGTCTTGCAAATATTGCTTCCACTAAATCATATTAATGTGGCTGGGAAAATCAAGAGACGGGAACAGTATGTAGTGATACCTATAACAATGTGAACCTTCTATAGCTCCCATCATGAAAATAGTTATTCCAAGGTTACACCACCTCCTCAGAATGTTGCAAGTATGCAAAGATTTCAAACTTGAGTTGGATGTCCAGAAAATTTTCTCAAAAATAGTAATTAAGTTGTAGAACAGGAGGATGTGTTATTTAAATTTAAACACATATGAGACTATTGTAAAAAAATAATAAAACCAACTTCTATTAAACTCAACAATTGGCATAATTTTTTACTTCAGCTAATAGAAAACTAAACAACTGGCAGAAATATGCTGAAAAAAAATTATGGACATTCCAGGAACTTAACAGATTGGTGCTATATACATATCACCCACAAAATTAAAATATGTTAAAAAAATTATGTGAATGACACATTTGTTCCTGCTGTGTAATGTTAAAAGGTGTTACTCAGTTAATTGTGGTATTACAAATTGCATTATCATACCTCTCATTTATTCTATGATTTATTTGCAGGAATTATTGTGCACAGTGCCTGCTTCCTGGCTGCTCAGTTCACATAAAAGTCTGCAAATTATTTCCAGTATTGTATGAAATATTCTAATTGTCATTGTACACATTGAGCTGTATATAACAAAATCATGAGAAAAGTTGAGAAGTTATGACAAAATGGAAAATAATATTACAAATATAATGTACCAATAATACTTTGAAATGACTTTTCAGAAATAGCTCCCTTGACAATGCTTTAAATTGAGAAATGGAGGGAAATAATTATTATTAAAATTTTTGTTCCCTCTTCATTGTGGGCAATATTACCAGAAAACTTTGCTTGTGATGAAGACTTCAATTTGTTTATCAGGTCCAGGTGATCTGTGGGTATGCGAATATTACTTCTGTCTATTTATGCACTACATCTATAGATGGGACCACACGCTTGACAAATCTCGTCAAGTTGTCACAAATTGAAACAAGTGGACAAGGTGTAGGATTGCTATCACTTGTGGCTGATCCGATCTAGTGTCGGTTTTTGGCACAAATCAAAGGAAGTTTGCGGCAAGCGCTTGCGAAGCATCTACACATTTGTGAGGACTTAGTATAGCATGTGCAATGACGGCGGACAGACGTGCTTTTGTGATTGTTGTGATAGAAGTGCTGAAGGAAAAATGAATAAATGGCCCAACAAGGATCTTTTACAATTCCCCAAATTCCACCATGTTGAACCCTGCATTTGGGATGAGGAGAATAAAGAGTATAAAGAAAAAAAAAGTAGCTGATGCTTGGAGTCATCTTAGTGAAGTTTAATAAACCTGTCATGGAGATAAAAAAAAAAAAGATAGAAATTCTTATTCTCACATTTCATAAACATTTAAAGAATAAACAAGATTCTATTCGCCCTGGCTCGGGTATAAATTTATTAATTTAGCTGGTATAGTATAGCTTCTCTGAAGTCTGTATTTTCTTTATAAATCATGGGTGAAATTTGATTCAGTGAATATTCAGAATCATCTGGCAGAAGTTATCAAACCACCCAGATGGCTCGAAAAGAAGCTCATTAAATGTTTCTTCCATAAATTCTCTGCAATCAAAAAATAATTGATACAGGCATTATAATGCCATTAAAACAATTAACAATTTATTATACAATTCTAATTATAAAACAATATACTTATATTAAATGAAATACCTACATGAAGCTACATATTTATCATAGATACATGAATGAAATTTTAATTATTACCTGGTATGGTTTCTATGGATTTTTAACATCCATGATTTTCTTTGCCGTCTTTCTCGGTTTTTTTTTCCCTTTTTTTTTTTTTTTTATTATAAAAATAGGTTGTGCCAAAAGTTACGGCCAACTCAACCTCAACGTCCGTCGTGTTTCCTTCTCCAAGACATACAAGTACACTAGTGAGCGTGTGGATGACGATTTTTAGCTCCCCAAAATTAACCAAGCGTTTGTGGCAAGTGCCAAGCGTATGGTCCCGGGGTATGATTCTGTTCTCAATCCAAATAAATAAAACTGCATATTGATGACTGGCAGCAACACGTATCACTGTGACGGAAGTAGGCGAAGCTGAGTGACTTTGAGGGGACTATTTTCGCAACGAGGGCTATAGGATTTCATTGCACACCATTTTTCATTAATTTGAAAAAACATTGACACATACTGTTAAAACAACAGGAAACTATGAAAATAATCAATAGTGTTGGTCTACCTTGTTAGTGGAACAGATTGGATAGGAGTATGAAATTAATGGAGTTGATATTATATATGCAAGACAAAATTATTTAAGGAATACATTTCATAGTTCTATAGCATATAGGCTATCATATGAAAACTGCATTGGATCATTCTGTAGGCAACTGATTAACTAAAAGCATCAAATAGCCATGTTTGTTTAATGTGTGTAATATTTGAGAAACAACATATATTGTAGCATTTATTTATTTTTTTCTTAAAAGTATGTGAAATTTTATAATTTCTCTGAAGTCATTTTATTTATACCACATAATATAGTTTCAATGTATCTTTTGATTTCAGGTTTGGCATCTAGTTAAACATCATGATTCTGATGCCCAAAAGGAAGGAGAAAGAGGCAATAAAATGGTTTCTGAAATCTATCTCACTAGGTTACTTGCTACTAAGGTAAGTAGGATGCTGGAGTCCTGTCATTTGAAAAAATCTAAACATCTTCCATAGTCTGGAAATCCATTGATATTTTTATGTTGATAAAGTTTATACTGTTCCTTGTTGTTTGTTACAGGGTACTCTGCAGAAGTTTGTGGATGATTTGTTTGAGACAATCTTCAGCACTGCACACAGAGGCAGTGCACTTCCTTTGGCTATCAAATATATGTTCGATTTCTTGGATGACCAGGCTCTGCAGCATGGTATTTCTGATCCAGAAGTAGTGCACACATGGAAGAGTAATAGGTACTATAAATAAACTGGTTTTGATTTTATAAAAATTCATGCATTTTCAACAAATATCCTTTATGTCATTGCCATTACACATTGATTTAGTGAAATACGTACTGAGAGGTTGTTTTTATTTTTAACTCCATATATAACCTTATCATTGGTATCAAATTTCTCCTCTTTTTTGTTAATGAGGAAAAATAAAACTCACTCCTGAATAATACTTGTAAATAGGTAACAAATAATGTTTTTAAACAAATTAATAAATAGTTGTCACCAGTGCCTAGTTTTCGGTTTTGGAAACAAAACCTCATTAGGTGCTCTAAAAGTTGCTTTGGTGCTTGGCAGTAAAAGTTAATGTGAAGTTTGTTTCGGTTCTAAGGTATTATTATGTGCGTATGGACCCAGTTGGATCAGGCAGTGCTTTTCTCTCTTTCTTTATTCAGTCCACTTGGTTCCTGGTCTCATTGTCTGGCTGCACTCACTGAATAGGTTCCTGTCTAAAACTACTCAAGTATCTATTTGGGCCCTCTCCAGGTCCTTTTTGACTTGTCGGATCCACAGTATCTTCTTCAGCTTTCCGGCATATGTCGTGATCTCGTATGTAAGTCTTGTCGTTGGGAGTCTTTGAACGAAGCCGTGGAATTTTAATCTTTATTTTCTGATGTCTGCTGCAAGGTTATATACACATGTATTTTTAAAAAGCTACTAAATTCAGAAAGCTGATACTACCCCCACATCTCAAAATAATCTCCCTCTAGACGTACACATTTTTTACAGTCCTGATGTCATGATTGCATGGCCGATGCTCACACTTCTTTAGTGGTCTGTTTTTTACACCAGAAAATTTCTAATACAAGAGCAGTACAAATTCAAATGTGTGTTCCTTCATTGTTGGAAAATGTGAGGATTGTTAAATGAAGGGTCAGATGGGTTGGGAGTCTGAGGAAGTATGTCCAAGTTGTTTTCACAATTGGCTGGCTTCATAGCTGGGACCCACTAGTGTGGCTGAGGCTCAACAAAGTCTTTCTCACACGACATTCTATTTTCTTTGAATTGTGGTATCCAAAAACAAATATTTTCAAACCTGTGGTGCCTTCACTGCATGACTTACTCAAACTGCTGGCTAATGTCAGTGGGTGTTATTCCATCACATAGAAAAAATATGTCGTTACATGTTGTGGTCTTGGAATGCGAGCACACCATCTTAAGTGTTTAAAATTCTTCACAGTCAAAACCATTGCCACGTGAGTTCTGTGTGATGGATTGTGCTGCAACTTGCTCCTATAGAATGTCCGTATTGTTTATTGTGTTTTATTGTTTTTTGTGCTTTTTAATTTGTCCCAACTTTCTGTACCCATTCATGAGAAGAAGAAAAAATTTCTAGCCTTACAACTGGAATGTACCTCATCTGTAGATTTGAACTGCCCCATTCAAGAAGAAAGTGATAGATTTTATGCACGGAGAACAATCTCAATCAAAATACAGGATTATTCGTTTTAGTTATTTTCACCAATATTTGAACTGGATGCAGTATATAGGTCAAATGTCTCTAAATATTTTTAGTCACAATAGTTTCTGACACTCACAGTTAGTATTTCAGATAAACCTGGTCAATGTATCATTCACAGGCAACAATATGACTGAAGAGTCTTCTTTTGCTTCTACTTAATTTGGAACAGTTAAAAGTCTAAAGTAAACTTGTATCTATGTTTATGGGTAATGGAAGAAGTAATGATATCTACATGATGAGATATGAGCTGATGTATCCACATTCAGAAAGTGCTGGTTAGAAATAGTAGTAAGGCTTTGAAATCAATTTATATATATATATATAAATGCAGTGAAGACAGAAGTACCATTGCTCTTAGTACCTGACAAAGATAGGACGGATAAACATCTGTAACAAAGAATTCATACAATGTTTATCATTTTTTCTTTTTTAAGTGAGAATTTCTCTGTTTTCAGTCTGCCACTTCGCTTCTGGGTTAATCTAATCAAGAATCCAAATTTTGTGTTTGATATACACAAGTCTAACATTGTGGATTCCTGCCTGTCTGTTGTAGCACAAACATTCATGGATTCATGCTCTACATCAGATCACAGACTGGGTAAGGCTTATCTCCTCTCTCATATGCTCTGCATTTGTTTTTTATATGCAGTATTTGGGTTCTGTAATTTATACTCAGGAAACTTTCTCAATCCATTTTGTTATAGCAGTATAAAGAAAATATTGTGTTTTGAAAGAGATACTGTTTTGATTAAATTAATTTTAAGCGCCCCCCCCCCAAAAAAAACCTTTTTATTTTCATGCAAAACCCTGGAACTGAATCCTCTAAATTTTCTGCTTCCTTGGAAGTTGAGACATTGCTCTCTCCAAATTTGTAAGATTGTTTGAAAAGAAACCTAATATATGTTAAATTGTTTTGTGTTAAAACGTATTTAGTGCTACAACATTGGGATGTTTGCTAATGTGTAGTGTTAAAATCCAAAATGACTCTCATTTACATACCATATGGTTGTATGTTGTGGACAATAGGTATCATATTTAGCACCTTACATGGGTGATATATTTAACTTTCTCTAAACCAAGTACTATTTTGAAGACCATTTGAGAGACTTGTAAACTACTAATTGGCAGTCAGTCTAAATGATGAATTCAGAACATCTATGAAAGTTAAGATGCTGCCTGGTTGTCAGCATTGGTGGTAATTTCAAAATCAACATTGTACACCAAAAATGATGTTTTATTATTGGAATATATTTGTGGTTTGCAATGAAATGTTTCATTATGATACATGATTTTATATCTATTCTCCATACATTTAAAATTCATGCAATTGAAGTCTATTAAATCCCATTAATTAATTTGCTTTGAAACTCTGTAGATCTTATGATGACATGGCCCTAAATATGTTGTCTTTTGATCCACGTACACAGAGTAGAGGTCACCTTTTTAAAATATTTAAAGATATTCAATGGTAATAAAATAGCTCATCAAATGGTCACTAATTCTACAGAAGTTACAACTCCAAGTTGTTAGCGTATACCATATTCTCGACTGTTTTTAATAAATAATCAATTCAAAGCTCGCAAACAAACAAAACACAATTATAATACACCACTTCTGGAACTACTAATACATTCATATAATGCTACTAGCCTCGTACCCGCGACTTCGTACGCATGGATTAAGAATTTTTTTTGCCAGAATTAAATATAAAAAGTTGTTGGTAACGAAGGATTGGTCCCAAACAATATTGAGTCGGCATAATATGACAGGAACGCTATCACTATATCATTCTACAGTCGAACCTGCCTCTTGAAGAGAATCAATTTCCAACATATTTCTGTCACTATTCGATAAGATTTCAAAATTTCGTGACTACAACTGTTAATCATACTGGAAAAAATATTCTGTGCCCTTCATACAGCTTTCCTTATAAAATTCCATCACAACGATATAGCCATATAGTCGTCAAAACGTAACAAAAAGACAGAGACTTACTTCCGTATTTATATTAGTATTACTGTGGTTCACACTCACACACTGACTGCGAACAACACCTGAGGGATCATTATAATGTAAAAAAGTGTACACCTACAAAATTGCAAGACTACCTACGATTTGCCTCGCATTGCACCCCTAACTTTATAATATCTACAGTTTAACATTCAATCCAAATAACCTACGCCCCAGGCCTGACTCTTACGATGAAAAACAATTTTTAAAAATCTTATCCTTTACGGAGATTTGAACCGGAGACCACGACGTTCGTAAGCAAGCTCTTTAGCCATTGAGCTCCCAGTTCACTACACGGAAACATGGTCTGGAGACGTCCACATCCAACGTGTCTGCCTATCACCGTATTTCGAAGATATGAGACAACATGTGTTATTTATACAGATAATTTTTCAACCAAATGTAGACAGTATTTTTCTCCTTGTTTCAAAGGATAAGTGTGCAAAGTTTCATCAAGATCGGATGAAAACTGTGGATTTGCATGAAGAACAAACAAATCAAAAAACAAACCAATAAACAAACAAACATACATTCATCTTTATATATAAAGATTGTGTCACTCACAGTCCAAAACCTACAGCTTTTTTACACACACACTTTCCTTCTTTTTTTTTTTCTTTAAGAATCTCTCACACCAGACCAAAGATTTTCTATCTCATTCTTTCCAAAGATGTACTTATACTACCCACTGACAATGTTTGGTAATCTGTGGATTCCTCGAGCTTCGAAATTACATCATGTACATCATTACAATCAATATTTAAGTGATAATTAATTACATTTAACAAAATATTATTTAAAAATTAATTAATTCCGTAATTGGAGTGGTAGCATATGTTACAATGGGAGATGTATTTTACTTTCTCTAACCCAAGTACTCATTTGAAGACCATTTGAGAGACTTGTAAACTACTAATTGGCAGTCAGTCTAAACGATGAATTGAGAACATCTATGGAAGTTAAGATGCTGCCTGGTTGTCAGCATTGGTGGTAGTTTCAAAATCAACATTTTACACCAAAAATGATGTTTTATTATTGGAATATATTCGTGGTTTGCAATGAAATTTTTCATTATGATACATGATTTTATATCTATTCTTCTGTGTGATTTTATTTTTTGTTTTTACAGGAAAAGATTCCCCTAGTTCAAAGTTACTTTATGCTAAGGACATTCCTGTGTACAAAGAATGGGTGGAGCGTTACTATGCAGATATTAAAATGATGTCAGCCATATCAGACCAAGACATGAATGCCATGTTAGCAGAAGAATCTCGGGTAGGTGAAAAGAATGTTCTTAAAAACATGCCAAATATGTAAAGAGCTTTAGTTGATTATTTCATTTTGGAATATTGACATTCAACATTGCTCATAATGGAACTTTAAATTACAAGCAAAACAAACATCTGAAAAAACTCTAATGGGGGGGGGGGGAATCTGTACTGGAATAAACATCCAGACTAATATTTAATATGTGGGTGAAAGTTTAATGTAATATAATGGTTGAAAAGAAAATTATTTGAAAATAATTATCACTTGATTCAGAACTCTAATGTAAGCAGAAGAATTGCTGTCACTCATAAACCCAATTGTAATCAATTTAAATTTGGTAAAAAAATCGTTTATTTATCTTAATAGTTAATAGTTTGTACCTATAATATCAGAAAACAATTATGGCTTAGGGTAATAATATGGAAAATACCTGGGAAATACAAAACTGAAGCTGAAACCCAATATTTTGTGTTCTTGATCAGCATTATTTCATTAAGATTTGCAAATGCTTCCTTTGTTTACTTTTGTTGACCAAATACGTAATTTGTGTTTTTTTAGCTTCACACATCTGAGTTCAACACGAACTGTGCGCTGCATGAGCTTTATACCTACGCAATGAAGTACAATGAACAATTGACTGTAACACTGGAGGAAGACGAATTCTCTCAGAAACAAAGACTGGCCTACAAGTTGGAGCAGGTGCATAACATCATGGCAGCCGAGTCTAACCCGTGATGGCGCGCACCCGGGCCGGAGTCGAACTCTGCATTTGAGGTCCGGTGCTAACCTTCTGACGAGTGAATCCACTCGTTCGACTGGATCACATTTGGCAAAGATTCCTCAGTATCACTCGTTCTTTGCTCAACAGCCGGTCAGTACGGAAATTGTAGTGCATGTGGAAATTCTCGCTGGGTTTCTGTGGTGGGATGTGCCTACAAGGAAATGCAACTTTAAGACTTTTCCCTGAAGTGCCTCCAGTAGAAACAGACTGAATAAAAATGGAACGTACACTCTGCGGAAGTTGCGGTCGGGTGACGCGGAAGACGGAGTCGATTGACTGAGAGTGCAATTCAGTGTTTAATGACGTGGAATCTATCAATCAACTGTGTGTACTGTGTCCACCGTAATAATAAGAGATACAATTAATTCACAACCTCATTCTCAATTTAGACACACAATTTTCTGGTTGCTTGGTTTTTTACGTGCAGCAGTTTTACACCATTCTCGTTTTTTTTCCCTTCGAAATTGTATGAGAATTATTTGAAGGTCTTCCATATTTCCTTCTCGCACAGAGTTTTCATGCCGAACCAGCACGAAATGCTTTAAATGAGAAATTTTGTACATTTTCTCGGTCGTACCTACCGACTTGCTGCGCGATCTCGCCATCCGACTAATGTAGCTGTGTGTCTGTTTAGATGTCAGTGTGAGATGTTTCTTTTGTTTCGATTAAAAGTTTGTACGTGTACACGTCGTTTTGAGACTCGTGGTGCAAATATCGTCACTAAGAACCCTTCCTTTTGTCTGCCCATTTTTGTGGCCGATTTGTGTGTGTCAGTGTGGCATGTAAGTAATCAGCAACGATTTTTATGAGGACCAAGCAATCAATCCCTGTGTGATTTCCTACAATTGTGTGTTGTGGTCATTACCTCAGTTGACCAGTGAAAACTCTCAATTTATGCTTTGTATCAGAAAGATTTGATTGTAAGGATGTGTCAAAAACTCAGGAGTTTCTGTGACGCCACACAAAATGAAATATTTCTAAGACTGCATTTTCTTGAATGTGATGGACTTATAGTGTGGCAAAAACTGCCAGGGGAGGCCACTTTGTTCGGTGCTGAAAATGCATGATAAGGAAATATAATGTTGATACAAATATTTTCTTTGAACCTTAGTTGTTGGCTGTCATGAATGTCCTGTATGAGCTTTTATAAATCCTTTGAACAATGTTGGTCTCCCTTACATAAATCATCACATTATTATTGTTTTATTATATGGATATGCTCAGTGTTTGGTCACTATAATGAAAACAATTTTTCAAGCACTGACTTCTTATTTTTGTACTCCTTCCTCCCACGTTGTTCCTTGTTCCTACAAATTGTAAATTCTGTTGACAAATAAAGCTGCAGTACCATGATGTATTACTTCAGAAGAGTGCATGATATAACATTCATGTCTTTAAGTAGAAATAAAATGGACAATAGAAGACAAAATTTTGCAGCAAATAGGGTCTGTATATAAAAAATTATGTTGACAAATAGATATTAGTCATCTGTGATAAGTATGTGGGAAGAAACTGATGATGATATGTATATGATACAACTTTCTCTGGAAACATTATATTTGTGCAAGGACACTTTGTACTCTTGCAAAAATAGAGCATGCTTTGCCCCCCCCCCCTCCCAAGAGGATGGTGATGGAATTGCAATTGGGTTGAGCCCCCTAGCCCCCCCCCCCCTCCCTGGATCCGCCCCTGGTTATGGAGATGAAAAACCTTAGTCTTCCTTTTCACAAGATTTTAATCCACTAGACTTCCCATTGTTGGGCTTGTTACAGAGTTCATTTGGCCATCAAGGCTGATATTGGGGCAATTTTCAGGTGAAGTTATGCAGAACATGCATGCGCATTGTTGGTCACAGTAATGAGAATCCTTTGTTAGGTAATACTAGAAAGGAAAATAATAAATAGCTTCCAAAACTTCCGCGAAGTTATTAAAGCCATGAAGTTACTCACTACATATTCCATATCATTTGTGATTTTCAATGGGAACAGTTTTATAGGAGAACTTTATAGATCGCTGTAACCTATTTGTAAACAACATATTTAAACTTTTCAAAACTAGATTAATCATCTTGCCAGAATTCCAATGCATAATCAGTTTTTGAGAAATGTCCACATAAAACATGGCACCAATTGAGCTGTTTGACTCAGAAATTTTTCTCATGTCGTTATGCTGTTGCTATAAATCAAATAATAGTGTGAGCAAGTTAGTTACACTACAGCAAGTGCAGCATAACTCAACATGAAATATTTATCAGTTGTGTTTTTATCATTATTTTTTGTCACAACGAGAGCAGTCTCAAGGACATGGAACAGTGCATTTGTTTTTATATATATATATATATATATATATATATAGGACAGTTAGTCCTATTTGTAACTGGAGTTCACTCACAGTACATCACAAAAATTATTTATTATTTACAGCATAGAGGAAGGTGTTGGTTGTTTGAAAGCATGCTTAGATTAATTTGATGTACAAAATGAAATGCAATTTTCACTTTATTAAGGAAGATGGAAGATACATTTAAATGGTGAGCATTCAATTGCATGGAGAATTCCCATCTCATGGGGAAGTCAGGACTATATACACCGAGTTGCATTTAGCATGCAAAATGGTGAGCTCTGTATGTCACGCAATCTTTGAACTTGTTTTTCTATATACAACAAACTCAACAACCTATGTGCTTAACTATAAAACACGGTTTTTATATTAATATTCTATACATAGTTTATAAAGGTATATATTTTAAGTATGGCAACTAATATTTCCTTTTTTCCCCCTTCATCGCATCAAATACATATTACTTTCTCAGTTTTCTTTAGCTTCCGAAGTCATCGATTACAATTCTTTCGTGGATGAAATGAGTCATATAGTAGAGCTTTTTTTTTAGGTTTGAAATATTTAGGATCATGTAAATATTTTCTTAGTATTTTGGGAGGTTGGTAAATATGAAAGTTTAAAAAAAAATAAACGCTTGTCAGCTGCTGTAATGATAAGTACATTTAAAGCTTTAAATGTTTCAAAACTTAAAAAAGTTACTGAGATTGTGAAAAAATTTTACCTGAAAGATATTTCACGAACAGACAAAGAGTGAGCATATACCGATCAAACTCGTTATATTTTTAAAAAAAATAATAATAATAAGCTTCTCCAATCATTCTAAGTGATTGAAGACTAAGTTTCACAGATTTTTTTAAATCCTTTGGTGCCATTTAAGATTTAATTTAATTTAATTTAATTGCAATGGAGCACAGGCTCCGGTGGCAATTTCCCTACACACCCATCTTCCCCCTATCCTGCACCCACCTACATTTGCCCTCTACAAATTTTATCTTTAAATTCTTTCAAAGTTTTCAGTAAATTATTCATCATTTCTCTTGGTAACTCATTCCAATCCCTGACACCCTTACCTAAAAAAGAGAATCTTCCCACACCCTTGTGCCTGAAATCGAGTGCCAGCTTGTGGTCATGGTCATCTTTTCCCTTCCATGCACTACTTTTCATACCTATTGCAACATCTTTCCATGCCTCATCGCCAGTATATGCCCTGTACACTCCCATGACCCTCCTCATCCTCCTCCTGTCTTGCAATGAATCCCATTTCAGCTCCTTTATCATATCCGTCACTGATTGCATTATGCGATAATTTCCAGAAACAAATCTAGCAGCCCTTTTTTGCACCCTCTCCAACTCCTGTATTTGATACGTAACATGGGGGTCCCATACTGCACTACCATATTCGAGCAATGGTCTGACCAAAGTTTTGTAACCCAATTCCTTGACTTCTCCTGTACATCCTCTCATCACTCTCTCTAACAAGTGCAGAACTTTGAAAACTTTTCCTACCACCTGTCCAAAGTGTCCAGCCCAGTTAAGCTTGTTATCAAAAGTAATGCCGAGATATTTACATTTCAAGTCTTCAGCAAGCAATTCTTTCCCCACCTTATATTGATAATTAACCTTTTGTTTTTTATTTGTGTATCTAATAAGCTGACTCTTCTTTGCATTTATCTTCATCCCATGTTTACCAACCCAACTAGATATCCTGTCCAGATCACCATGCAACTGTTTACAATCCTCTATCGTTTTGATTATTTTATACAGCATTATGTCATCTGTAAACAATCTAATTTGAGATAGTAAACAATCAACACAATTATTCATTAGAATAATGAATAGCAATGATCCCAATACGCTACCCTGTGGTACACCCATTTTTACTTCTTTTGATACTACATTTCCTACCCAAACTTTCTGTTTTCTGCATTTTTAAAATTCTTCTACCCAGCAAATCACTTTCTCATCCACTCCAATGGTTTTTACCTTATTTACTACCATTTTATGGCTTACTCTGTCAAACGCCTTTGACAGATCTAGTGCTACACTATCAATTTGGCCTCCCTTGTCCATTTCATCTGAAATATCTTGCATATATCCCACCAACTGAGATTCGCATGAATATCCTTGCCTGAACCCATGTTGCCTGCTTGAAAACCACTTACGTTCCTCACATATATTTCTGATGTGGTTGCATATCAATCTTTCCATTAATTTACCTACCACTGATGTCAAACTGATTGGCCTGTAATTCTCAACTCTATTTCTCACTCCTCCTTTATGTACCAGTACTACTATTGCACTTTTCCAGTCCTGTGGTAAGCAGCAAGTATCCAGACTCAATTTAAATAATATTTCAAGATAAGGTACAATGTCACATCCGGCTATCTTTAAGATATCTGTAGTAATATTATCTTCACCAGCCCCTTTATGTTTTTTCAGTTTTCTTATTTCCTTCATGATTTCCTCAGGATGAATATCAAATTTTTTACTATTATCATTTCTAATTGTGTTGTTAAGCTTGTTCTCCAAATTAGACCCTCCTGTTTCTGATTCATTGTCCCTAATGCTTTCACTGAACCAGTTACTTAAAATCTCTGCCTTTTTCAAATCGTCAGTAACTTCTTCTCCATCCTTATCTATAAGTGTCTCTACACCCTCCCTTCCCCTCAGTTTCCTGATATAGCCATAGAAATTTCTAGATGCATCAGTCAATGATCCTCCTGCATAAGCCCATCTTTATCCATTTTCTTTGCTGTTATTAAGTCCTTGTTTAGTTGTTTTAAATATTCCCTACTAACCTGCTGTCTCTGAACTCTGTTATGTTCTTTTCTTACCAACCTCTTTAATCTCCTCACTTCCCTATTATAGTACATAGGTTCTCTACTTCTCTTTATTTTCTGCCTTGGAATAAATTGTTCTTCCCCATTTCTTATTATCTCCTTGAACTCTTCCCACCTTGGCTCTAATGTACTTGAGCCTTCCTTCCATTTGCTGAATTGTTCTCTGAAATATCTCTTCAAATTCGAAACCTGTGCCTTTTTATAATTTTACCTATTTCCCCCTTCAATTTTGGCTGCTGGTTTACTGAATCCTCTAATATCCATCAGAACTGCTTCATGATCACTTATTCCTTCAGTTACTTGATACCTCAAAAGGTTTTCATCGGGCTTAATTAGAAATATAACCAAAATATTTTGTCCCTTAGTGTTTTGCTCAACCACTTGTGTAAGACCTCCTTCCCTTATTAAGATATTTGCAAATCTTTGTTCACTTGTGTTATTTATTTTATTTCCTTCCCAGTTTACACCTGGTAAATTTAAATCCCCACCGATGATGATCATTCTATTCTCACCTCTGAAATCTGAGTATGAATTTAATTTCTCCCCATGCGCCTCATCCTCTTCTGTCATTCTTCCACTGCGGTAAACAACCAACACTCTGTTTTTTTCTTTTTTATTACCCCAGAAATCTACCCCAAGTAACTCATGGTCTTGATCTATGAACGCCAGTGAACTGTGGTAGTTTTTGTTAACTAGTATGAAAACTCCTCTATCTCTGCGGTACATTCTGTAACCATCAGGAAAAACCTCACTGTCTAGTACTTCTTCTTTTAACCAACTCTCTACCCCAATTATTACTTGTGGTTCGCGTATCTCTATTAAGTTTGCAAATTCGATTACTTTGTTCATTATACTTCTACAGTTTACCATTAACACCCTTACTACTGGCTTTACATTTTCAGAATTTATCTAACATCTGTGATGTATTAATGAATGACTGACGAATAATGGTGCATGGTGCTAGCCATGCACATCTCAGATTACCACATATGTAGTACTTCGAATAAATATTTCTACAAAAGAATGTGTCTACAAGATTGCCATCGTCTTTGCTCATGTTTGATCAAAAGTGTTGTTATTTGGGCATTAGAGGGCGTCGACATTGAGAGCATTAGCACCATCAGTGTTAATGTATAACCTGTAAGGACGGTTTGAAGTTATTTCGAGGTAATCTGGTGGAAATTTCTATAATCGTTGACAGAATGTGGATTCATTTCTATAAGCCTAAGAGCAAGGAACAATCAAAACAATGTGTTGCAATCAGAAAACTGGTAACAAAGAAATTGTTACTTCAGCAGGAAAGGTTAAGGCCAACTGATTTCTGAAATGCTTGTGACAAAGTCTTCATAGATATTGTGGAGGAGTAAAACACAAATAATTTTAATAATGGGAAAGGCAAAATGGCGAATATATTCCTTTTTGCCATGACAATCCATCAGCTCACACTTCTACAACTATCACCACAAAACTGTCACTTTTACATTACAAAGTGTTCTGTATTCACCCTACTTCCCAGATTTGGCTTTCTTTGTTTCCATACTTCAAAGAATGGCCAACAGGAAATACATTTTCATCAAATCATGAAGTGACTGCAGAAAAAAATTTATGTTTTGCAGAGTTTGGCAAATAATGTTGTATCACTGTATTAAAACTCAAGTGTCACCGGATTAAGTGTGTTGATCTCAAAAGAGAAGCTAAAGAAAAATGAAATGAATGTCCCCAAAAAAATAATTTTCTTGATTATTCCTTTTTAAGACTTAATGAATCAGCTTCATTAATGACATAATAAACTTGAACCAATACCTTCAATAATTTCTCACAAATTTTATGAAGTGTGCTTGAAAAGAGCTGGACATTACTTTATTCCTAAAAAAAAAAAAAATGTAATAAAATAGCAATTAATGTATTCAGTAATGTCTAAAACTTTGATATATCTAACTGAATTTTGTTTAGTTGACTGTTTGTGCTGATTTGTGGTAAGTAGCTGATGTTTGATATTGTTGTACATGTTCATTGCAGTTTCACTGTAGGAATATTGAGCAAATTGCATTTAGTCAAAGATTTTTTTAGAGATTGTGCTCATCTGCCGAGCTCCCTACTATCTAAACATAGCTGTCCAATTTCTGGTTGCTCCAAAAAGTTAAATGTCACTGAAAGTTTCTTTAGCAGATGCCATGTGCAATGTGATTTTAATGAATCCTTTTGCTTAAAAGCATGATATATGATCCCATGCTTTTAACTTTGGTATTTTACAATCATGCTAAAGTAAGTGAATATTAACTTATTCGACTGTGTGACAAAAAACCTGGAAGCTTGTGTGTGAATTTTTTTTTTTAGTAAACTGAAGGGGTGGTTCATTTTATCAACACTCCCAGTCTAATTTTCATATATGCATCTTGTTAGGACATTCACATATATTTTCCTGTCCTTAAACATTCAGTGTGTAGGGCACTATACCAAGAAAAATCCGGGCATCCAGATTTGGGTTTTCCATGGTTTCCCCAAATCACTCCAGGCAAATGCCGGGATGCTTCTTTCAAAAGGCCATGGCCAGATTCCTTCTTGTCCACTGTCCTATCCTGCCTCTAATGACCTCAACGTTGACGAGGTGTAAAACCGTAAGTAATGTGTCTTTCAAAATGCTTGCTGTAAATAACTGATCAAATTACTCGATAAGCACCTACATATACAAAAATTTGTTTTGCTTTCTATATTGGACATGGTGCTAATTCTTTAATCGTACCTACATTATTACCACAGTTCAAAATGAAATTCGTCATTTCCTGGATATAGGACTTACTATAGTGAGTTTAAAGTGTTATTGTTGGTGCCAGGAAATCTGACACTTTTCATTAATCCTATCAACTTTTAGTTTTTTCCCAAACATATAGAATACATTATACAGAATTTGATGAAAAATTACTACTTATCAACAGACTAAATAATGAACTTACTCTGTAGATTGTTCTGCCACATCAGCTCTTTCCTCTCGGATGTTTCAATCCACACTTGGCATCATCTTCAGGGGGAAATAATCACCTACTTTGCTTACAACAGGCAACAGGCTATTTGACTATTTTTTGAAAATGGTTTTAAATTTTTAATTGATACGCATTATTCAACGGGTACTATTTATTTTTTTGACGAAAGTGCTTATTTTATGTGAAATTCAATGTTAAAATTTAGAGTATTTTAAAGCTCACCAAACTAATCCTTTGTTGCCTGGTGTGGGCCAATGACTCTCGTGACATCACTTACCAGCAAGGGCTCTTTCTAGATAAGTAACGTCTTGTTTGTTTCTTTGAATTTGTATATAAATTCTTGGAAATAGGGTTTATAAATAGTGTGTAATACACAAATCTACAACCACAATAACAAAAAAACCATAAGTGTTCCCACAACAGATGAAATACATAAAAAAAAAAATGTCGCTGAAACTTGCTCGTAGACACCAGGATGATATTGTGACCTAAGTCACTTATCATTTTCTGTGAAGCAGATTTACACTATAATTTCGTAGAGTTAAATGTAATACATTGTTTAAGGTGAGTATCAGTAAGCTTAGGGTCCTTAGGTTCGATCCGCACTTCAGAATATATTTTACCTGTTTCTGAGTGTGTTTTCTTTGGATACTAGTTGTAGTTGTAGTTGCAGTTGCTGTTGGTTGCATCACATATTCATTTCTTCTCTCTCGAAAATCCACCAAAACATCAATTTTTTCCCCCAAAGGCATCACAAGATTTTTGTTAAAAAGAAAAACTGAAAATTACTTGCACATTGAAAGTAAATTTTAAAAACTTCCAACAAACGGGACTAAAAACATTCTGGAATTATTGTAAGATTTGCGTGTAATTTCTAAAGTGATGTCACTTTTAAAATAAATTCAATTGTTCCCTGCTATGTGACCTTTTTTTTGCATCATAATGTATCTCTGGTATGTTTAAAAATTAAAAGAGGAAGGATATCTTTTGATAAAAGTTTAATTTAAATGTGATGAAGCGCACGCTCCAGTGGCAATTTCCCTACACACACATTTTCCCCCCTTCCTGTACCCACCTACTTTTGCCCTCTACTAATTTCAACTTTAAAATGTTTCACCATTTTTGGTAAATTATTATTCAGCAATTCTCTTCATAACTTATTCCAATCCCTGACCCCCCCCCCCCCCTTGCCAGTGACAGAAAATCTTCCCACACCCTTGTGCCTGAAATCGAGTGCCAACTTGTGGTCATGGTCATCTTTTCATTTCCATGAATTGCTTTTGATTTGTATACGAATACCCTTCCACACCTCATTGCCAATATATGTCTTGTGACTCTCTTTACCATCCTCCTGTCTTCCAATGAATCCTATTCCGCCTGTTTTATCTTATTGGTTATTGATTGTGTTCTATTGTAATTTCCAGAGACAAATCTAACAACCCTTCTTTGCACCCTCTCAAATTTGTGTATTTGATACCCAAAATAGGGGTCCCATACTGCACCACCATATTCAATCAATAGTCTGACCAAAGTTTTTTTACCTAATTCCTCTCATCACTCGTACATCCCCTCATCACTCTCTCCAACAAGTGAAGGACTTTAAAACCTTTTCCTACCACCTCTCCAATGTGTACTGCCCAGTTAAAATTGTTATCAAATGTTATGCCAAGATATTTACATTTCAAGTCTTCAGCAAGCAATTCTTTCCTCACCTTATAATCGTAATCAGCCTTTAGTTTTTTATATGTGTATCTAATAAGCTGACTTGTTTGCATTTATCTTCATCCCATGTTTACCAACCCAACTAGATATCCTGTCCAGATCACCCTGCAACTGTACACAGTCCTCTATCATTTTGCTCCTTTTGTATAGCATTATGTCATCTACAAACAACCTGACTTCTGATAGTAAACCTTCAATTTATGTTTCAAACGTTTGCATGATGCTTAACAACATAAAATTTATGAATTCTTTGAATAAAAACATGATTCTGTAGCGCAACAAACAGCAAGTGGTGGGAAAAAATGTCCACACAAAAAATATTATCGCAATCAAAATTCGAATCTAGGACCTTCTTAATTTCATTAGCACTCTATAACCACACAGCTACTTGTACACTTCTGCTTAGTTGCTTCTCTTCATATTAATAGTGAACACTTAAAACATCACAGTTTCTTTGTGTGAGATGAAGTGAAACGCAGTCGGTAAATAAATAAACAAACAATATATTCAGTTTCGTTAACAAAAAATTTATCTTATATCTGTAATTAAAAAAAAAATACCCACAGCAAGCAGTTATTTAATTGTTGTGTTTATCTTATATATACAGGCATTACAGTTTGCATTTTTCTTGTCAATATCTCCTAAAACAACTAATTTAATTTATAGTTTCAGTCATTCCTATGAATGATTTCTGTTAATCTCTAACTTTCAATTTAAATATAAATGGTTCTCAAAATGAAGTTGTTACATTTTAAGCTCCATAGAATAAAAATCAAGGATTGTTTCGATAGCTAGCCAAACAAATAAGTCATCTTTTTTAAGTATTTTTCTGCTGTAGGTTTTTACAATTTGCTCTTAATTTTATATTCAAAACTAAATTTGATTAATAACAACAAATAACCAGCAATGAACAATAAAAATAGTTGAAAACTTGAATAAACAGGAAACACTCCATTAACAGCTGCAGCGTTTACAGGCACATGACACCAATAATCCTGGAGCGTTTTCTGTCATGTGACCAAATGTAGGAAAAATTTAATTTTTATTTCACTTTATTTATTAAAAATAATCCACTTTACTTTTCAAACTTCACAAAAATAGCTTCCTGAAGCATTAATCTATGTAAATGACTACAATTAGTAATATATTTTCAATACAGACAAATAGTCTATTGAAACATTAAATAGAAGAAAGATCTGATACAGCAGAACAAACTTTACTTTAATTAATATGAATATGGCAGTTGCTAAAAGCATCAAATTTTATATTACTAATCGGCACCTGTTTTTGTGACTGCTCAATAAGTATTCGAGATATAAGGAGATGACACGTGACCTCTGGCCAACTGATTTCATTCAACTTCAACCTAGTGTTTTGGAAACCAAGAAAAACCAGGTTCTGTAAAGGGATTTAAACACTACTCGAAACAAAATAAAATGTCACAGCGATATATCACTTTCACACTAGTGGGAATTGAAAGGTAGTAAAAAATAATAATTTTCTAAGGTCAGGTAACCATATGTACTGGATTTCCATAGTTCCTCTCACAGATATATTCACCTTAATTTACACTACTCCAAATGTGTGCTTGGGAGGAGATATGTTTCATTGATATATATATCAATGAAACATCAATCCAAGTTCAAATGGCCTACATGTTCTTTAGTCTGTCTTATAATTTTTGTTGTGGGGCCTTTATCCAGTTTTTGGTACGCATTGTCTGGATAAAGACCCCACAACAAAAATTATAAGATAAACTAAAGAACATGTTAGCCGTTTGAACTTGGAATGGACAGTGAATCAAAATATACTAAGTGAAACTCCAGTTTACCCTTTCTACGGCCTGCCTAAAATCCACAAACCCGAGGTGCCTCCACGACCTATTGTGAGTGCCATAAATTCACCTACATATGGGGATAGCAAAATTCCTAGCCAAAAAATTAGAACCGGTGGGAGACTTATATAAGAAATTCATTGCACTTTGTCGAAAAAATTAAGAAGATTAATTTATCTGACAACGACTTGTTAATAAGTTTTGGCATTACGTCATTGTTCACAATCATACCTCTGAACGACGTGATGGAAATAATAGATAAAGAATTCACTGTGGAATGGAGGTCGGTCTTCAGACACTGTCTTACCTCTACCTACTTTCAGTGGAACAATGAGTTTTACAAACAACAAGAAGGAGTGCCAATGGGCAGCCCTCTGTCGCCCATCATAGTGGATTTGTTTATGGACAAATTTGAAAAGAAAGTTATGGAAACTGCAACGAGGAAACCATCACTTTGGCTAAGATATGTAGACGGTACTTTTGTGATGTGGCCTCATGGAGAAGAAGATTTGAAACAGTTCTTCGACCACATCAATAGTATCCATCCAAAGATCAAGTTTACAATGGAGCGCGAAGAGAACGGTCAGCTGGCTTTCCTAGATGTTTTATGAAAAGGCCGTCAGGAGGCAGGCTTGGACACACGGTATTCAGAAAACCAACACGCACAGACAGGTACCTCCACGCTTTATCACACCATCACCCATCACAAAAACGAGCCTGATTAAAACGCTGTTCTGCAGGGCAGAAAGAATCGCGGAGGAGGAACATTTAATAAACGAACAAGAACATCTTAAACGGACACTGAGACATAATGGCTATGGATTTAGTATGATATTAAATGCAATGTCAACTAAGCAAAAGAAAAACTGTCTTGATGAAGACCAGAAACAGAAAGCCGTGCTGCCATTTGTGAAAAGTTTCTCGGAAGAAATTGGGAGAATTGTAACAAAATCCAATATTCTTCCTATATTCAGAAGTGGAAACAAAGTGAAAGAAAACCTGCGAACGGTCAAAGATCCAAGGTCTCCCTTACAAAGCAGTGGAATTTATGAAGTACTCTGTAATTGCGGGAAGGTATATATAGGCGAAACCGAAAGAGCTGTAGCCGTGAGGATACGTGAACCTAAGAGTCACACCCGTCTGAGGCATCCCACGAAATCAGCTATTGCCGAACACCAGATGGAAGAACAACATGAAATACTGTGGGACAATACAAGAGTTATCTCCAAAGAAATGTGAGAGAGGCTGTTGAAATATTCAAACATCCAAACAACCTCAACAAAGATGGTGGTTACGGTCTTGGCCAGAGTTGGAGATGTGTGCTGGATAAATAATTAACTCTGGACCCACAGATATTACATCGTAAACAACATCTCTGGATAGTCAGACAATCGGCAGTACAAATAAGTAAACAATTAGCAACGACGGTCTCCAGCAGATCACAATCTATAGCAGATTCGGCACACGACCCCTGAAGAAGACCTAAGACTAGGCTGAAACGTCGGGAAAAGAAAAAAGGGGAGTAGTAACGCAGCGATAATCCCCTAAGCATTTATATTAATATGACGCCTGCGAAAACAATTCACTATATTGCGTGTTCCACTCTCGAGATACCCATATCGTAAATATTGTCGCGAACCCCTAGGTGTTCGCGTACCCTGTTCTAAAGCATTCGTCATTCATCAGATACTGTAACAAAAGTAACACCCCATTTTTTCTGTTTTGGGGTAGCTGAAACAAGGTGCATTGTATAGAAAGAGTACATTTATTTTATTACGTTTGATAACATTTGTCATTACTTATAAATTTGTCCTAATGTCTTGGATGGCTACGGTGTGCGATTGGGGTACGGAGGATCCCCGGTTAAAATCCCGGTCTCGGTTGCAACATCTATGTGCCTTAAAATTGAATTTTACCTCTGGCAAAGCATTGATTTGTTAATGCGGAATGTGGTTGGAATTCCACGTTAAACTGTATGTTTACTTTTCATAGTAGGATTACCAGAGTAAGTTAGAGATGCACTGCGCAGCCGGTAAGAAACTCTATGACTAGGTCTTTGAGACCACACGAAATTATTATACACCATTATTACAGTCTCTATTTAAATTAAAATATATGCAATGATCTCATTCTTAATTAGTAAAAAATGTCGAATGAATCGAAAGTAACCACGAACAGAAGAAAAACGTCAAGTGCATAATGATTGACGTTTTGGCAATTAATTGTGATTGCGTTCCGAAACGCGAGAATCTTTCAATCCTGTACAGTGCGCGAAAGACTTTCAAGTGATGGTTTGTGAAGACTGCGTTTGAATATCAGTGATATGATGACGTGTCAGGTAAAAAGTAACTTTCACGGATATTTTTGAACATTGATTCTGTGAAACAACCACGTGGAAATGTTAAGGAAGACTGAGTAGGAACACGTCTGTTGAACCACTATCGGTCAAATGTGGCTCAAACTAACAGCTGCTAGCGAAATAAGTGTGAAATGAGAAGAATTTTTCAATCATGTTTTACATAAAAATTGCAAAAAATATTTACTGATAAATTAATTAATATTTGTATCGTTAATCTTACTTTTGTACGAATGTGATATTCAATAAATCTAAATGTGAAATTTTATTTAGGCAATTATTTCTATTAACATATACCTTACTGTAAATTAAACAACTTTTTTTATTGCTATAACTAATAGCTAAGGATAAAATAATAACTTTTAAATACATACATTTTTCTAGTCCGCTTGTTGCGCGAGGAGCCGGGCGACTTCAACCTAACTGATACAGTGGCGATAGACATTTCGAGCCGCGTTAAACTTCGTTATAGTCAGAATCCGGCATGGCAGACACCTTCTTCACTAAAAATCCAATTGTGGCTGTTACATACTGGCTAATACCGCACGTAACCGCACGATTTACCTCTCTCTTAACGTCTTGTCGGCTTTGCGTACAATTTTTCTTTACTAGTATTGACTAGGAAATATGTTAACCCTATATTTTGCCATAAAGAACAGATTTTTCTGCTTGCTGTGGTTTAATTTTTTGTGGTCAGTGCTGCATAGCCATATTTTAGATAACATTGATTAGATGAGGGTAATGATTAACGATTAACTGTTTCTACATTTTTTTAAACTATAATTTAGAGAATGTGCGACTTGCGCCACTAATCACAGAATGTTACTAACCACGTGAAATTTATATGATGTAGTTCCTTGTGATGTTTTATTCAAAGAGAGAGCAAAGTGCCTTCGCTGGCGAATAGAAATATACTGATTGCGTGCTTACTTCGGCTTCTTTGGGGATTCATCCTGTCCTCCCTCCCGAGGCTTTTAGGGTCAACCACCAACAGCTGGGCAGAAAACCGTTAACCGTTAATTAACAAAATTACAAAAAATTAACTTTTAAGGTAACCTAAAAAATCATTAACGGTCTTCTTAACTTCCATTAAATTAAAATTCCGTTACATTCGCAGTTGACGTCATATCGTGCGCCACGTCTGCTAACCGGCACTTACTTCGATCGGTGATTGACTTTGATATTTATTAACGAGAAAAACAGTGCCACTTTTTAGTTTGTGAGTGAAATACATTAAATTGACGTTCGTTACATGATTACAGCATGGAAACTGAAAACCTAGAATCTGTTAGTAAAAGCAGCAATAGCAATGAGAAAATTAAAAATCCTTCGCTGCATTCACGCCATGGGCGCCGGGAAGGGGGTGCACTTGCACCCCCCCTGACATCCCGGGTCGCCCGTAAATTTGGGCCGGTAGGGGGTGGGGAGCACCAATTACGGCCCTGGTGCACCCCCTGCATCCCGGGTCCACCCCCCCCTAAGGTCGCCCGGAAATTTTTGGGCCGATAGGGGGGGGGGGCCCAACGCAGCCCTGGTGCACCCCCCTAGAAGCAATCCTGCCGGCGCCCATGATTCACGCAACTACGCTGCATTTACATCAAGACTGGAAGAACAATTAACTCACGAATGCAAACTGTGTTTTCCTTAATTTTATATATCAAGGCTAACGTTTCTAGCCTTAATAATCTTAGACAACATATCAAGAAGATGCATACATTCAGATACGCAGAGTATGAAAAAAGTAAAGCAGGCTCAACTCGTGGGAAAAAACAAAAATAATTCGAAGCCTTCTGCAAGTGCGAGCCCAATTTTTTACAATAATAATAATCCATACTTGCATCACGATACGTAATACCTTCATAAAGCGTGCAGTAATACTTCTTTTAATGCTTAAACATCACTACAACTTTTGGACATTTAACTTCTAATGGATAACTTGCGTTAAATTAGCAAAAATGAAACGCTTTAAAGATTATCGAAGTTAGATTTTTAAGTAGCGGGTTAACGATTAACGAAGTTAGCTTTTTGATTAACTGTGTCCACCTGTATAACCACAACACGACCCACTCTAGTGCGGAGTGGAACCCCCTGGTACTACCATGCTCATATGTATCCCAACGACCTGAAACGCTCTGCGCCGAAATTTCCCCTGTAGCTTATTCAACCCATTGTACACAGCTACGAAGAGATCATGTAGGTGGTACAGTCGGGTGACTATCCCAAATTGGCACTGATACACCTTCAAGAATACTTACATTTTCAGTTGATTCGTTTTACAAACTAAAACGATGGTTATATTACAGTATTAAAAATGTTCCGCAAACATTGAATGCACATCTTTTCACATTTCTAAAACATACGACAGTCTGAATACACAGCATAAAAGATAACATATTTACTCTAGATATTAATTACGAACAGGTGCTAGGACAGAAAACATTTCATCTGTTATACAGAAATTCAACAGTATAGAATAATAATAAATATAAGAAAAAATAATTGTTTGCATTTTATTACGGACTATTAGAGTTTGAGAAAGTGATACATAATTATCTAAACTAATTGATATAACATTGCTGGTAAGACAATTTAAGCACCATTGCCTTTTCAGACTGCTTGTTCTAACGCGCGCGGTTTTTGATTTCTTAACTAAAATCTATTTTGCGGGAAGTCATAGCATGGAAAAGAAATAAAATTGTGTCAAAAAACTGCTATCGGTAACTTAAGAAAGCATCAACGCAATCTGCGACGCCCAAAAAATATGGAAGTAGCAACTAAATTAAATTTAGCATCACCAGACCTATTTTCACTCATCACTAATAAGATCAACTGCTTGAAGCATAAGGAACATGCTTGACATATATATATTTTAATACGAAACAACATTGTTCACGAGCCCAAAATCTCTCTGTAGTGCTTCATATAGGGCAGTGTGTGGTTTGAAAGAGGAATTAAAGGCATGCTACAATGTTGTCCCCAGCTCATTTAAGGCAACAACAACAGGTAAAGGGTTTGAGTCTTGTGCCAAAAATACGATATACATTTATCATAAAAGCCGTTTATTTTAAATGGGATCAAACGTTTCTAATTGGTGTTCCGTAGTTACGGCAGTTCAAGAATTGAATTAACAACCAAACAAAACAAATCAAAGTGCTTGCTGAACGACAACGACTTTATTGACATTTCGCAAAGTGTGCTTTATTCATGGCATGGTACTACATTTGTGGACCAACATCTTATCCTCTCTTTACTTCTGCCATCAGAATTTCGTTAAGGATTTGCAAATTTTTTTGTAGTCACATTCGAAACTGGAACAATACATTTAAAAAACTATACATAAATACCGGAATTTGGATATTAAGCTGTTTCTAACGCAAACTATTATTCATGCAAATTTTTCCATTTCTGGGTTCTGAAGTCTGTAAAAATTAAACTTCGAAAGAATCTACATCTACATCTACATCTATACTCTGAAATTCACAAATATTGTTGGTGGCAGAGGGTGCTAAGCACCAATCCTAATTCAATGCATTCAAATCCCAAACAGAACGAGGAAAGAAATAATACATAAACGTATCAGTACGGCATCTTACAGTATTTCTCGAATCTTATCCATCCTGTCATTGCGACCTAAATAGGTTGGCGGAAGAAGTGTTTCATTGCACTTGTAAATTAAAAATTTTCGCATATTCTCCAACAAATTCAAACAAAAACGAAGTCGTCTGTCCGCCAAACAATCCTAGCCCAACCCACGTATCAGCTCTGTGACACTTACATAAGGACTGTAACTAGCGGTCACGAATCGAGCGGCTCTCCTCTGTACTTTCTCTATCAATCCCTTGCGATAGGGATCCCAAATTCCACAACAATAATCCAAATGCGGATGCACTAGTGTTTTGTACGCTATTTCCTTTGTATGAGCATTGCAACTTCTCAAAATACGACCTATGAATCGTAGTATAGAATTAGCTTTGCCTAGGACGGAAGTTATGTGCAAGTCCCATTTCATGTTGCTTTGTACCGATACGCCTAGATACTTCAGGGAGTCCACCATGTCAACATCTGAATTGTTAACTTTGTACACTTAAGAAAACGGGGTCTTTTTATTACTTATTTGCATTGCCTTGCATTTTTTGCAGTTAAGTGTAAGCTGTCATTCAGAGGTCGCAGAGACGCACCGGGAAATAAAGTAGTTAGCGCCTGGCTCTTGCGCTCCGAGGGTACGCGGTTCGAGTTCGTCACCGAACATGAGTGATTTTGATATAGTGTTATTTTATTCTTGGTAGGCTATATATTGGAAAGACATGCACAACATTAATTGAAAGAAAAGGAATTCGGCCACAGCATTTAAGAAGCAATGATTTCTCTGGTATATGAAGGGATTTTTTTTTACTTCTATTTTTTTTTTCCTTGAAAACAAAGTTCTCGATTGCCTAGTCATTAAATTAAACTCAGTACCCTACCTAATGAAATTGCTCAACGTTACCAGACACTAGTTGATTTCAGCTCTTCATTCATTATCTTATTTTTTCTATGATGACATAGATAAAATTACTGAAAATTCTACTTAATACAAATTTCGAAATCGTTACTGAATATATAGTGGAATGGATTGATAATAAAATAAGTTTACAATGCAATTTTTCAACTCAGAAACGCTATTTGAATTTTTTATTTTTATTTTAGGAACTCTTAAATGTACATTCTGGTGCTATTGTTATACTGATCCTCTTTTGTACTGAAGTAACGTTAAACCAAAAATAAAAAGCTAATCTGATCAGTTTCCTGTTCATCAGATGTAAAAATTTTCATCTTTTCGTAAACATCGGTTAATTTAAATTTTCGATATCAGTGAGTTTAATAATCTCTTGCAGTTTTTTTTCCCCAAGAAATTAAAAGAATTACTTCTGAACGTGGACGCATATATTTTGCTCATGTGTGAACAAGAATCAAATCTTGAAAGACATATTAATCAAAATATAAATGAGTCTTGCGTCTCGTTCTACTTGAGCAATGAGCTCAAATCAACTGTTAAATTACCATAGGTTGCTGTCTTCATAAAAGGTAGTAAAATAAGAAATTATGATATTGGAAGGAACTAGTGATGTGCCGGATATCCGTATCCGTATCCGCGGATATCCGAGGGGGGAAAAAGATCTGTAGCCGTATCCGTTACTTTTTTTAACGGATCTTTTGTGAATAATTTAATCAAGCACGTATATAAATTTTTAAAGAAAGGTAACAATGAAATACTATTAAATTCAATTCCAATTACTTTGTATTTGTTAAAATCTCATATCTGGCACATTTATATTGCAAAAATTAATTATTTAAACATTTATTTTACTAGGTTACCACAGATAACTGGTAACTTGCGACTGTAGTAAGTTTTAAGGTATTATTTTGACCAACTTCATGGTGAGATCAGACCTCTAATCTTTTTGATTTGCTAGCTGAAATTGTTATTTAGGTACTGTTAAAGTGTTTACATTAGATAAAACAATCACTTTTACAGAAACTTAAAAAAATAAATGTTATATTTAAAATTAAGTTTGTTAAATTGTACTTCAAAAAGAGTAACTTCACAGCTTTGTCACCCAAAATTCTATTGCGATAAGGATCATAAATAATTCCTGCTGCACTGAAAAACTGCTCACTTGGAACGCTTGTTGCAGGTGATGATAAATATGTGTGACCCATGTGTCATAGACTTCCAAATTTTTTACTGTTATTGCTAACAGCTTTTTTAAGAACCAGGTGCAGCTGATGTGCTGTACACTCAATATTATTACGTCAGATAAAGTGCAAGCACGCCTCATGTTGGATTCCCCATTTCTTACCATAAAGTGCAAATTCTGTTTGGGATTCCCTACTCTTCAAATAAACTTTGAAATATTGCCGAAATCTCCGCTTTTAAAGCGATATTTTTTCCTATAAAATATTTTGTAATGTTAAGGATAACAATGAAACACCTGACCAAAAAGCCTACCAGATATATGATGTGAAGGAAACTTTCTCAAAATCCTTCAACGCGTTCTTTATTTTCGGTCGTATAGTTCGTTGCAAACAAATTACGTAAAATTTTTCCTGCCTTTTAGAACATAACTTGCAACAACATGATCGCCGGAACCCAAAATCTTCTACGTGTTGAAGTGGTAATCCAGATAAAGCTGTCATTTCTGCAATTAAATAGTTAATTTTTATATTGCAATGTTCCACATGTATTCCTTAAAAATGTTTTTCTAAATTCTCTATTTACCTTTTTTAAAGACGTTCCCTGCTCAATGTTTTCACCGGCTATCTTCTTAGCGGACTTTTAAGAATAACTAATATTTTTGTAGGTGTTTTGTCTGAAGGTGATTTTTTAACGAAGTTGTACCTTGTCAATACATTCATTCACAAAATTTGTATTTAGCAGATTCGTCATTTACTATCGTAAAATATTTCCATATTACACTACTATTATTTTTTTGTAGAAATTGTTTTTATTTTAATTTAACTTACAACTTCCCAAAAAACACAAGCATATATAATCTACGCTATCCTATGCAATTTTAAAATTTAAACATATACACACACAGTGCAAGGTCAAAACACGTCGCGTATGCTGGATGTTCGTTGATAATAGATCGTAGCTGACGACTTTTTCACTGTCTGTCCAAGTTGAGAAAGTTGAGATCCGTATCCGTATCCGTATCCGTATTCGCGGATCTAAACACAAATGATCCGTATCTGTATCCGTATCCGCGGATATACATTTTTGACGATCCGGCACATTACTAGAAGGAACTAATTTTATATGATATGCCGAAATTTTATCAAGTATGTCTTTCAGTAAAGGTTAAAAGGAGTTAGGTGGAATTAAGGTATCATACTGAGGAACAATACTACAATTATTTACAAAATTTCATAAATCTGCTCTTTTACGCTATGCGAGTAGAGTGTAAATCAGGAACAAGATAGAAGACTGAATGTTTACAAAGCGTTTAATACGGATTTCCCCGTACGCCACTGACCTTGGTCTACGGCTCAGTTTTCCGAACACAAGGTTCTGGTTGTTTCTGTAGGCTAATATTAATTCACATCTGTCATGTAGACGGGTTACAGTGCAGTTAAAACTTTATAATCTACAAAATCGGGGAAAAACTTTAAAAAAATATCTTTTCTGTAACACATGGCTAATATCTGTTTTCGTTATAGTTTTTAACCGCAAGAGAACAATGTTAATCACGAGTAGACGGAGCTTTCAAAGCTATTAATGAGGTATAATTCAGTTTCATGTTCTCAATGATCTCGCCACTATGTTTAAGTTGTAACACGGTTATGGGGGAAACTAATTTTTTATCATTATTTCCCTATATTCTGCAATGTATTCAACTTTAAGCGCCATTGTACGGATGCTCATGGTGTTACATACTTTGAGAAGTTTCTTTTGAAACCAGAGTTAGATGCCATCCTACGGTACGATTATTCTTCCCAGAGTTACATGACGACATATTTCTTCTCTTTATTTCTTCCATGAGGTATATTTTCATACATCTATTTATCTTAATGATAATTCTTGCAATCATCCCTCTCAAGCTACATTAGAAATGTATCAAAATGATTTTTCTTAAAACCATGAAAATCTACCGCAAAAGCCATTATATCGTGGATACAGACAAAATTAATATTCTCTTACTGCTCTCAGTTGTAATCCTTTACCAACTACAAGTTACAAAGATGTGGGGTTAATGCTTAATGGATGAAAACTTGTGAAAACTGCCTTTTTTATTTAAACATAGATACTACGGTTACCTAATTTTTAGAAATTGTTCAAAAGCATCTCTTATTCTTATAAAAACACAGCTAGATATCAGCAAACATTGTATCATGCTTAGATAGTGAGTTGGTTTATATGTCAGTAAACGACTACAAGAAGCAAACGGACGGTAAGGAACAAACTGTCTAATCCCAGGCGAAGGGTTGCGTACCGCTGTAATAAGAAAGAATTGTGAACGATGTATGACTAGCAGCGAAGAAGAAGTGAACTCAATGATGACAGAAGTACTTGAATGTTTAACCTCAAACAAAAGCGGTTACAAGCGAAATCTGAAGGAATGAAACTAATCTAGACCCGGCATATACCTGTAAGACAATAAAACAGAATTATGGGAAATCATAGATATTAAAAAATTATTTTTAAACAATTCGCTATAAAATACAATTTATTACCATTATGTAAACACTACTTGGTTTTCAAATATATGATATATATTTTTCAACAAGTGAAAAGGAAATAAAGAACGAAAAATATTCATCTAGGAGCTGGTTCGAACTTGTGATCTTTGCATTCCTACACGACAGCTTTACGAAACAGCCGCGATGACCGACTGAATCAAGCGCCTCGTCTATCATGTAAGCGAAGTGAAGATACATAAAGAAGGAAAATTGCGTAATTAAATGTTTATTGATAATCTGTATAAAGAATTAAACTGTTATAAAGGAAGTAATCAATTATATAAAAGTATGATACGTCACACGGGAGGAATACGGAGATGTGACTGTACTTTTGATAATGTCTAGCTATGAGATGATATTCCTGAACACGGAAATCACTTCAGCACTGCTAGAAGGCAGACAATGTGACAACATTAGAGGAAATAGATTTGACAACGTTGTACTATGAAAAAAAATTCTTAAATTTGCTATTACGGCATCTCTAGCATATAAAACAAATAATCTGTCATGAGCACATTAGTTCAAAATTTTATTGGGATTGTCTACAATTATCCAATTTAAATAATCAGGCTGGTATCTAAAAATACAGTGGGAATCCATGTTAATTGTACTAGGACAATCCCAAAAGTAAGGTCTCCAAAGTAATTATAGAGAAAAATCAATTTTCATCATTTTAAAGCTAGAAAATTATCTATTTTTCTACATATTCACTATTTTTTGTCGACGCAGTTTTTTAGACGCTATGATAGTTTTTGAATGATCGAGCGTGATGGGATAAGCAGTGACGCTCTGGCCTCGCAATCGGGGGGATACATATTCGACTCACCGTCCGGCCATTCTGATTTAGTTTTTCTGTGGATTCCCAAAATCACTCCAGATGAACGACCGAATGGATGCTTTAAAAGGCCATGGCCGAAATCCTTCCATTCCTTGTCCACAGTCAGTTCCCGCTTCTAATGACCTCGATATCGACAAGGCGTAAAGCCATAAGCTACAAAAAAGCTGTATCTTTTATATTCTTTGAAAATAGTCACTCTTTAAAAAAATTCAAGAGTAGAGTGTGCTGGAAATCGTCAGTTATGAGAATGAACTTAACAGCTGATTCTTCTTATAGCTCAGTGTTTTCGATTAAACCCTATGATCTATAAAGAAGATTTTATTCAGCAAGATTTAATAGAAATCGATAAAGTGCAACCTCAGGGGCACCTGCGCCCCCCTGTTGTATGAGCATTTCTATCTATTTTGCATTTACTCGTGGGACCAAAATCCAAACATACCAAATTCGAAGCTTGTTCCATAGACAACGCTTTCGTTGTAATAATGAGAATAGACGGAACATTTGAAAAGGTGTCCCCGTTTTATATTAATAAGGGTTTCCAAGGGTTAATTGGTACTCTGAAATCAGTTAAAAAGCTGAGGAACGGGACGCTACTGCTGGAAACAACCACCAGTAGGCAGGCATCCCAGGTCCTTAATTGCGAGAAGCTCGGGGAGTTCACCGTTAAAAGCGAACTACACAGAACCCCAAACTACAGTAAAGGCGTTGTCACCTGCCGGGACATTATGGATTTAGGGACTGAAGAACTCGTTAAGGAGTGGGAAGATCAGAAAGTGGCCGAGGTACGACAGATCACACGGAGGGTAAATGGCAGTCTGGAAAATACTGCCACCATCGTCCTGACGTTTGACACTCCAGTGTTGCCCAAATGTATAAAAGCTGGCTACATCAACTTGAACGTCCGTCCGTATATTCCGGACCCAATGCGCTGCTTCCAGTGCCAGAGGTTCGGACATACGACGGCGTCATGCAAGGGCAACCCCACCTGTGGTAGATGCGGAAAGGGGGCACATGAACCGGGTGTCACTTGCACGCTCCCACAGGTGTGCGTCAACTGCTCTGGGTCGCACACTGCCTGGAGTAGGGAGTGTCAAGTGTATCTTGAAGAGCGCAAGATACAGGAGTTGAAGACCAAAGAGCGGATACTGTATGCAGAAGCAAAGAAGAAGGCGAAATTGCTCGCCACTCCAATTTTTGGAAGTAGCTTTGCCAAAATGGTCTCGACTCCCGTCAGGAAAGAAAGTTTTGCTACGCGGACATCCTTTGCAGACATGTGCACAAGCACTACTTGCTCATGTCAGTGCAAGTGTAATGCAAAATCCACGAAGGTCGTGACACCTAAGACCGCGGATGTCGCTAGTAACACATCTGCAACTTCGACCACTCCAGCAGCAGTAACAAAGTCTCCACCAGCATCAAATGTAGCAGTCAAATTAAATCCACCTCCTATTCCACCACATGCTGTTGCAGTGGTAGCGATACCATTTGCTACCAGTGGAAGTAGAGGTGATCAGAAGATCCCAGGTATAAAGTTTAGACAGACGGATCCGACCCAGTTTGTTAAGTCCCCCTCTTCGTCTTCTCCCACACTGCCGAGCAGTAGGAAGAGTAAGGGGAAAAGGCAGAGGAAGAAGAAGAAAAAGAATGGGGAGGAATTTAAGGAGTCCTCTGGGTCGGAGATGTCTGTCTCTGCTTCCGGGCAGGAAGAAACTGAGATGCTGGTAGACGAGTCTCGTCCCGTACCTCAGCAGGAAATGACCGAAGGCCCACCCGGGGCGGGGTGAGGTTAAATAGGTAAGGATGGCTCCCATACTACAGTGGAACATCAACGGTTTTACAGCTCACAAAGAGGAGTTACACCTCTTAGCACGTCAGGAATGCGGATTGGCAGCTATTTCGCCGTTCTTTTGATTTACAACCGCGTAACAGCATACAGCAGAAAGTGAATCACTTCACCGAAGTGATTCACCATGCAGCTGACGTCTCCATGCCTAAAAGCTCCGGAGCGCTGCGAAGGACGCCTGTTCCCTGGTGGAACGATGAATGTCGTTCCGCTATCCAGGGTAGGCGAAGGGCGTTACGCCGTTTTAGGTTGCATCCAACACCCGACAACCTGGCAGCGTTCCGCGCTGCAAGAGCTAAGGTGAGTCGTGTGATTAAGGAGAGCAAGAAAAGGTCATGGCAGCACAATTAACCGTTCGACTACGTCATCAAAAGTATGGGAGTCTATCCGCCGTATATCCGGAAGTTACTTCCACCCACCAGTGTCTGGATTACTGGATCGCGGACTTGTAGTTACCAACGAACGAAGCATAGCGCAGCTGATGGCAGAGAAATTCGCTGCCATCACTTCGTCTGCTAATTTGGACTGTAGGGCCCAGCAACGAAGAATTGCTACCGAAAGGCGAATCCTGTGCTTCAATTCGTCGAATACAGAGGCGTATAATAGCCCTTTTTTATTCTGGGAGCTGGAGTCCGCATTGAACAGCTCCAATGACACCGCTCCAGGGCGTGATATGATTCAGTATCAGATGCTGAGGCATCTTAGCAAAGATGCTAAAGATTATCTTCTGAATATTTTTAACGATATATGTACCGGAGGACACTTCCCCGAATCGTGGAAAGAAGCAATATTAATTCCCATCTTAAAACCTGAGAAAGATAAATTGTTGCCAGGTAGCTAATTTAGTATTGCCTTGACAAGTTGCGTGGGGAAGACGCTGGATAGGATGGTGAATCGCCGCCTCGTCTGGTGTCTCGAATCCCGTAATCTGCTGAGCCGCTTTCAGTGTGGATTTAGGAAGTTCCGTTCCACCCTGGACAACCTGATCCTGCTGGAGGCGGCAATACAGGATGCTTTTGTACGCAGCCAACACCTTGTGGGTGTATTTTTCGATATCGAAAAGGCCTAAGATACTACCTGGCGGCATGTTATTTTAAAACAGTTACACGAATGGGGTTTTAGGGGTAACCTGCCCCGTTTTTTGAAAATCATTTTTATCTTGTCGTTGCTTCCGGTACCGAGTCAGTAGTGAAGTATCAGATCTTTTTATTCAGGAAAACGGTGTTCCTCAGGGGTCAATTTTAAGTGTTATACTTTTCGCCATTGCTATTAGTAGAATTGGAGCCATTATAAGGAGTCCCATAGGGTACTCCTTATATGTGGATGACTTTCTAATTTTTTGTACATCGTCCAGCCTGAGAAGCGCTGAGAGGCAGCTGCAACTCGCGCTGAACAGGCTGGATGAATGGTCATTGCACAACGGTTTTCGTTTCTCCGCTGAGAAAACCCGGTGTGTACTTTTTACTCGTAGTAGGATTTTACCTGCGTCCCATCTTACCCTGAGGAATTAATTTTTACCGATAGCGTTCGTTTTCTGGGCCTCATTTTAGACTCAAAACTTAGCTGGTTGCCACATATTAAGGATGTGAGGGCCAGGGCCTTGAAAGTCCTGAATGTTTTAAAATGTCTCTGTGGCAGGTCATGAGGCGCTGACCGCTCCTGCCTGTTACAGCTCTATGGAGCCTTTGTACGGTCGCGTCTCGAGTATGGATGCATCGTTAACGGTTCGGCACGGGACAGCTATCTTCGGATATTAGATAGTGTCCACCATGCAGGAATTTGGATCGCCACGGGTGCCTGTCGCACTACCACAATACCCAGCATTTGTGCTGTGTCTGGCGAGCCGCCGCTTTCCACCCGGCGGCATCTCCTCATGGTGCGACACCATATACATATTGCCGCAACTCCTGGCAGTCCCGTGCACGACGTAGTCATGACACCAAACTTCGAACTATATGCTAATCGCCGCAGAGCGACCAAACCGTACAAAGGCTATTTTAGAAGAGTATGTGTTTGAATTGCCCTCCTTTTATCACCAGGGTTGGAGTAAATCTCCTCCCCGGCTTTTAAAGAGGCCCAGAACGATTTTAGAAATTTCAGGGTTTAACAAGCTGTCTACCGCTGACAGTGTTTTTCCCAGAGGTTTTAGTGATATTTTAAACCAACATCAGGATTTTACCCCGGTATATACAGATGGGTCTAACCCAATTCCCTACTGTCCCCCGGGTACCATACTGTTAACATCAGCCTCGTCTCTTCTCTGCAGTTCAGTAATATGTGTCTCGGGTATCCAACTCTTTACATCAGCCTCTTTAGATTTCCTCCCTCGCTCCTAATCACTAACAGGTGTCTCGGTACCAAACTGTTCACATCTACATCGTCTCGCCTCTCACACACTTCAACCCTCTTTGCCATTTAGTAACATGTTTCCCTGGTACCAATCTGTTCACATCAGCATCGTCTCATATGTTTCACATAACAATCCTCTCAGCCATTCAGCAACATGTGCCCCAAGTACCACAAAGGCATGAGTAAAGAGTCTTTCTTAACAGAGGCTGCAATGCCATATTTTGGATGGTGTTGTGCTGTTACCATTTTATATCAAGATAATTACCCTTTAGACAGCAACTGCTTGCCGTTCTCTGTGTAAGTTTCTTGCAGTATTATGTCGATTCTGCCCCACTTTTTTCAGCCAAGCAGTACCCAGGAGAGTTCTCGTTTGGGTTGCAACGCCACCCCATCTGACGCCAAACTTCGGATTCCGGACCAAGTATGACATTTGTTTGTAATTGGATGCTTCGTTCAAGTAACCAACGCACACGATTTATTTATAATACACCTCTTAGCTAACTTGGTCATCAAACAGATATCAAAACCAACATTTTCATAGGAATCCCCACACACCAACAAGCATCTAAAATGTCACCACAGGTGCAGACACTAGCTCGATTACGCCGAAGATAACGTTCACACTTGGACTGTCGAAAATTGCTAGGTCATTCATATATAATAGTGGGTGTTTGCATAATTTATCCACCCATGTCTCATCACCAATTTATCCCTAAAGTTCCATATTGTGGTCATGGCCAACTTTTTCCTTCCATGTGCTACTCAGAATTTAATGAAATATTATACAAAGTAAACAATTTCTATAGAATGATAGAAAGTGTTGTTTTACATGTGCAGGAATTGTGAACATCGTCATACTATTGCCCTCGGCCTATAATTATTCGGGAGGCCACATGGAGGCGCAGAGGTACCGGTCAGTGTTTTGTTTCGCCACGCTGTGAAATTCTTAACGTCAACAGCAAAGGCGCAATTATACAAAAGGAACTATTTCAACTAATAGAAGACATCGAAAGCACTGGAACACAAACCCCAATCACGGCACTGAAAAAAGTCACGTTATCCAACAGTATATTTTGTATTCCTCGATTCCTATTTTTTGTCCCCATTAATGAGGTAGTCAGGTAGTACGAAAATCAATGCCTTCTGTGTGGGGGTCAGATGCCTCCTTCGGATTTTGCATGATAGTTTTTACTGCGCATATCATCTTTAAGATGTCCAAGTCCCTCAGAAATGATATTATTTCCAGTATATCGTAGTTGAAGCTATTCTATTTGCCAGATTTATTATCTGGCGGTTTCTTATCCCCTTTCTGTCGAATTCTGTTGCTTGTCTGAACCTGGCTTTTTGTTCCTTTAGCGTGTCATATGTATTTCACACATTTTGGCTCCATTCTACAAGTAGGTAAACTGTGTCAGAAGCATTAGGAGCGATTACATTTGGATGGGCCATCTTATGTTCTGTACAGTTCTACTTTAATTGTAAAGTGCATGTAATACTTCAGCTGGAATTTTTTGAGCACTTCTTCTGAATTTCCTAAATTAATTAAATGCAGTGGCACTGTTACCCGGCCATTGAGAAACCATGCTTTTTATTGGGAAAGTTGTGAAAATTGCTTCGCTTTAATCCCAAGGTTTGTAAGGTTGCAACGAATTTCCAGGTTGTCAACGTTATGGGCATTTGCCTGATTACTAAATTTACTGTTTTAATTTGAGCATTCAGCTGAAAGGCGTGGAATTGCTCAATCTTGTTCGTAATATAAATGTAAAGGAAACTGGGAACTTCCGGGTACTATTCCTGGTACTTAATCCTTTCAGAGCAGTAACAAATAATCAAGTTCCCTTAGAGTGACCAATTAATCTACTCAATTGTTTTCACATACTGTGCTGTTTTATATAATATTAACTTGGTGCCCGAGCATCGCTCGACGTCTTTCAGTTTTTGTTCAATATGATAAGGAGTCACCCACTGCTTGCCAACGGCCTACGAAAGGAGGGCGTAAGGGCGGGGAGTGGTTGGAAACGGCCCCTGTTAGCGAAAGTTACGCAGCTGGAAGCTGCCGTAAAAGGCTGCAGCAGATGTGATGTTGGGGAAACTGATATAGCCAAGCCTATCACAGATTCCCCCATATCGACTGTCGTACCTGCAACCCAGGCTGAAGTGTTGGATGCTATGCCGCGGTCGCCTGTTGGTGACTGGCGTATGGCTTCTAGACTTCGAAGCCGTACACGGGGGAAGTCGAACAGGCTTAAAGCCCAAGACGCTAAACTTGTTCGTCTGTCCAACCGGTTTGATGTATTGTCGGAGGCTGACTCAGTCCCACAATTGTCATCCTGCGAGTTGACGGCCCCCCAGCCCGCCAGGTCTGAGCAAACGCAGAAGGGCATTCTGGTAGTTGGGAGCTCTAATGTTAGGCGGTTATTGGAGCCCCTTAGGGAAATGGCGGATTCCTCGGGGAAGAAATCCAACGTCCATTCAGTGTGTATTCCGGGTGGCCTGATCCGAGATGTGGAACAGGCCATCCCGGATGCCATAGAGGGGACGGGGTGTAGCCAACTACAGATTGTGGCTCATGTCGGCACCAATGATGCCTGTCGCCTTGGGTCGGAGGTTATCCTCTCTTCCTTCCGGCGGCTGGCTGAAAGGGTGAACTCTGTGGCCAGTGACCGCAAGATATCGGCAGAGCTAACCATCTGTAGCATCGTAGACAGAGTTGATTGTGGACCTATGGTTCAGAGCCGTATTGAGGGGCTGAACCAGAGACTACGACGTTTCTGTGATGACATTGGCTGCAGATTTCTCGATCTTCGCCATAGGGTCGAGTCTTGTAGGGTTCCCCTTAATAGGTCAGGTGTGCACTACACACGTGAATCGGCTACACGGGTGGCAGGGGCCGTGTGGAATGCACTGGGTGGTTTTTTAGGCTGAGGGAGGAAGACCCGAAACACGAAATTCAGTTACGGGCAACCCAATCAGATACAACACCGGAATGTAGGAGCAACGTAAAAGAATCTCGTCAGTTAAAAGTTCTCGTAATTAACTGTAGAAGCGTTTGTAACAAACAACCGGAACTTGAAAGCGTTATTTGTAGTACAGAAGCGGATATCGTTATCGGTACAGAAAGTTGGTTGAAACCGGAAATAAGTTCCGCCGAAACTTTTAAAGTTAGCATGAACGTTTTTCGTAAAGACATATTACATTCTCATGGAGGTGGGGTATTTATAGCTGTGAGTAAATTTCTCCCATGTAATGAAATAGACGTCGATACGAACTGTGAAATCATATGGATTAAACTCAACGTTGCTGGGTCAAAACTCATCATAGGTGCCTTCTACCGTCCACCTGATTCGGATATAGCTATCGTCGAGGAGTTAAGAAATAATGTAAATAGTATAGCTAGCCGTTTTAAAGATCATGCTATGATTCTAGGAGGCGACTTCAATCTGCCTTATATTGACTGGCGTAATTACGTTCACATCACAGGTAGCAGGGATAAGGCAGCTTCTGAAGTAATTCTCGATTTGTTGTCAGATAATCATCTCGAGCAGCTAGTTAATGAACCTACGCGGTGTCATAACGGTAGCGAAAACATTTTAGACTTGCTGGTTACCAACAGGCCAGAATTATTCACCGACATTTCAACGACCACAGGAATAAGCGATCACAAAGCGGTAATTGCGACTATCAAATTAATGACCGAGCGAAAAAGGAAAAAAGGGCGGATTGTATACAAATTCAGTAAGGCCTCAAAGGAGTGTTTTAGAACCTACCTGAGGAATAAATACCATAATTTCAAGTCAACAAAGGACACCGTTGAAGAGATGTGGCATCGTTTTATACATATAGTCAGGGAAGGCATGGAAATACATATACCAAATCGTACAATAAAGGGAGAGGATGATCCACCGTGGTACACATGCGAAGTCAAAAGATTACTCAAAAAACAAAGGAAAATACACGCACGCTCAAGAAGGAAGGGGTGTCGCAGCGATTTAGAAACCTTAGCTGATTTAAGAGGACGTATTAAGAATGTAATGCGCGAGGCCTTTAACGATTTTCACTCCAACTCTCTCTCTAAGAGTCTCACAGAAAACGCAAAGAAATTTTGGTCGTATGTACGAAAAGTTAATTGTACCAACAGCAATATTCCAGCACTAATTCGTGAAGGTTCCGAGGTTAATGAAAGCCGCGATAAAGCTAACGTACTAAATACTGTATTCAAAAATTCATTTACAAATGAACATAAGGATAGTATTCCCGTTTTACCACGCCGTGGCGAGTCGGTGATGGAATCATTACGAATAGATACTGCAGGTATCGTTAAGCAGTTAGAGCTCCTGAAGTTGGGGAAAGCACCGGGCCCGGATGGAATTCCAGTAAGAGTATTTTCAGAGTATGCTGCAGAAATCGGGCCATTTCTGTCTGATATATTCAGTAAATCATTAGAAGAGCGAAAAGTACCTTCAGACTGGAAAATCGCGCAAGTAACTCCGATTTTCAAAAAAGGTGATCGAAGTGATCCTGGGAACTATCGTCCCATATCTATAACATCTGTTTGTAGTAGAGTTATGGAGCATATTATATGCTCGAACATTATTTATTTTCTAGATGATAATAATTTGCTTACAACAAATCAACATGGATTTCGGAAGAAAAGATCATGTGAAACACAGCTGGCCCTATTTACACACGACGTAATGAAAGTTATCGCTACAGGTTCACAAGTAGATGCAATTTTTTTAGATTTCCAGAAAGCCTTTGACTCTGTGCCACACAACCGCCTTTTAGCGAAGCTTCGAGCTTACGGTATATCGGATCAGCTTTGTGAATGAATAAAGGATTTTCTAACTGGTCGGTCGCAGTATGTTGTCGTTGAACGAGAAAGTTCTTCTAATCTAGATGTTACATCGGGTGTACCTCAAGGAAGTGTAATAGGACCACTTCTTTTCTTAATTTTTATAAACGATCTTGGAGACAAAGTGAAAAGCCTTTTTAGATTGTTTGCTGATGATGCGGTTATTTATAGGGAAGTAAGAACTTTGGCCGATTGCTTAGAAATTCAGCGCGATCTGGATGTTATTTTGGCTTGGTGCGCTGAGTGGCAACTTACTCTAAACTGTAAAAAGTGCAAGACAATGAGCATAACTAACAAAAAGAATCCGATTGTTCAGAAATACGAGTTAAACAATACAGTCATTGATATGGTCGATTCTATTAAATATTTGGGAGTAACAGTACAAAGGAACATAAAAAGGAACATACACATTAATTCTTTAGTAGGTAGAGCAAATTCTAGGCTGCGATTCATAGGTAGAATCTTGAAAAATTGTAATGAACAAACAAAGGAGATAGCGTACAAATCTCTTGTGCGTCCACATTTGGATTATTGTTGTGCCATTTGGGACCCGTTTCGTAAGCGATTGATCGAAAGTATAGAGAAAGTACAGAGAAGAGCCGCTCGATTCGTGACCGCTTGCTACAGTCCTTATGAAAGCGTCACAGAACTGATTAGTAGATTAGGTTGGGAGTCTCTGGTAGATAGACGACACACGTTTCGTTTAAACTTATTGGAAAACATGCGTACTCCAACTTTCACTCATGAGTGTAGTGAAATACTTCTTCCACCAACCTATTTGAGTCGGAAGGACAGGAAAGATAAAATTAGAGAAATAAGGTGCCGGACTGATTCTTATATGAATTCTTTTTTCCCTCGTACCATTAGGGATTGGAATGCACAGCAAAGAGATTAGCTTTGGTGCTGAGCACCCTCTGCCACCCACAATTTTGTGAATTGCAGAGTATATATGTAGATGTAGATGTAGATGTAGATGTAGATGAATCAAAAATGAACAACCCGAGGACATGTAATTCTCTCAAATTACATATATCATGATGGCTTCTTCCTGGGTAAAATATTCCGAAGGTAAAATAGTCCCCCAATCGGATCTCCGGGTGAGTACTGCTCAGGGAGGAGTCATCAGAATGGATAGAAATTTTCTACGAGTCGGAGCGTGGAATGTTAGACGTCTGAATAGGGCAGGTAGGTTAGAAAACTTAAAAAGGGCGATGGAACAACTCAAGTTAGATGTTGTTGGGATTAGTGAGATTAAATGGAGGGACCCACAGCATCTCTGATCAGGGGGAATACACAATCTGTCAATGGAGTCACTGGTGTAGGATTTGTAACGAATAAGAGAGTAGGGAAACGTGTGACTTATTATGAACAACTTAGTGGCACGATTATTTTGACGAGGTTAGAAACTAAGCCCGTCCCTACCACATTAGTACAAGTGTATATGCCAACGTCACAGGAGGATGCCGAAGAAACAGAGAAAATATACGCCGAAATTGAAGAACTAATCCAATATGTGAAGGGGGGAGGAAAATCTAATAATCATGGGTGATTGGAATGCAATAATGGGAGAAGGAAAAGAGGGGAATACTGTAGGAAGTTTTGGTATAGGAGAAAGAAATGAGCGAGGAAGCAGGGTGTTAGAATTTTGTGAAAGATATAAGCTAGTAGTGGCGAACACACTGTTTAAGAACCATGCAAGAAGAATATACACCTGGAAACGTCCTGGGGATACAGGGAGATATCAGCTAAATTTTATCATGATCAAACAGAGATTCAGAAATCAAGTTCTAGACTGTTAAGCGAACCCAGTAATAGACATAGACTCTGACCATAATTTGATAATAATGATTTGCAAGCTAAAATTCAAGCGAATAAGGAAGCAGCATAAGCAGAACAGACTGGAAGTGAATAAAGTGAAACAATTTAGTACGAGAGAAAAATTTTCGGAAATGGTAGACTTGGGTCTAAGAAGTAATTCCGAAAGTAGCTCTACCGTGGACGAATGGAATGCATTAAAGACCGAAATAATTAAAACTGGTAAAGAAACATTAGGCATTAGGGAACCAGCCACCCGAAAACCTTGGATCACAGAGGAAATTTAAAAACTGATGGATCAGAGAAGGCACAAAAATTCTCAGGATTAAGCAGGAATAGAGCAATACAAGCAATTTTGAAAACAAATAAACAGGAAATACAAAAATGCAAAAGAAAAATGGCTACGAGAAAAGTGTAAAGAATTATAAAAGGCAATGATCGTAGGTAAAGTACATGTTGCATATAGGAAAATCAAATAGAATTTTGGAAAAATGAAGAAAGGGGTGTAAACATTAAAGCTGCTGATAGGAAACCTCTTTTAAGCTCAGACGATAGATCTAACCGATGGTAGGAATACATTGAGAAACTGTTTGATGGGGGAGACCTGAACAGTAGCGTAACGGAAAAGGAAGGCGATGTCGACATTGATGACTTAGGAAATCCTGTTTATAGGACAGAATTTAATAAAGCTCTGAATGACTTGAAAGCAAATAAGGCAGATGTAATTGATGAGATCCCTGCAGAACTTCTTAAATTCCTAGGAGAAGAAGGAATAGGAAAATTATTCAAGATTATACCAAAAAGTTATAAAACAGGAGAAATTCCAACTGATTTTATTAAAAATATCATCTTCACACTCCCGAAGAAAGCACAAGCCGAAAAATGTTAGAATTATCCCACCATTAGTCTAACATCACATGCTGCTATATTACTGGTCAGAAAAATATACAGAAGAATGGAAAGGGTAGTAGAAGACATAGTAGGTGAAGATCAGTTTGGGTTTAGGAAAAATCGTGGTACGAGGGAAGCAATTCTGGCTTTAAGATTAATACGTGAAGGGTGAATCAAGAAAAACAAATATACTTTTTTGGCGTTTGTTGATTTCGAAAAAGCTTTTGATAATGTTAGTTGGGAAAAGATGTTCAAAATTTTAAAAAAATTAGGTCTAAAATATCGAGATAGAAGACTACTTTATAAACTATATTAAAATCAAGTAGCTATAATAAAAGTAGAGAACCATGAGAGACATACATCAGTTATAAAGGCCATGAGACAAGGTTGTAGTCTATCCCCGTTAATATTCAACTTGTATGTAGAAGAAGCAATAAAAGAAATATTTTCATGTGGCATAAGTGTTCAGGGAGATTAAATCAGTATGCTACGATTTGCTGATGACATTGTCTTGTTAGCAGAACGTGCTGTGGATATTGGGAAGTTACTGAGTATCACGAAGAAAATACTGGAGGATAGTTTTGGACTGAATATAAATCAAAGGAAGACAAAAAGTGATGAAATGTAGCAGAAATGATACAAATCACAGTAGATTAAATGTAAAAATAAGATCGGAGAATAGGAGAAGTAAGTAAAATTACAACCGATGGCCGAAGCAAGAATGATGTTAAAAGCAGAATAGCACTAGCAAAAAGAGCCTTCATGAAAAAGAGAAATCATTTAGTTTCAAATATTGAAAGAGGACTTAGAAATAATTTTTTAAAACTCTATGTGTGGGGCCAGCACTTTATGATAGCGAAACATGGATACCAGAAAGAAAGAAAATTGAAGCATTTGAAATGTGATGCTACAGAAGAATGCTGAAAATTAAGTGGACAGACAAAGTACGAAATTAACAATTTTTGTAAATGATGGGTGAAGGAAGAAACTTACAGATGGATGAGACAGGCTGGTAGGTCATATTTTGAGACATGCTGGATTGGTTAATTTGTTAGTGGAGGGAACAGTTGAAGGTAAGAACTGTAGAAGAAGACAGAGATTAGAGTATAAGTAGCTAGATTTCATCAAAATGGTTCGAGACGTGTGGGAGAAATTAATTTTACCTATATGCCTATATGAGAATTGCTTGTATAATGGGATTAGGTAGATTAGATAAAAGACAATACACATTATATATTCATTATAGTTCGTACCTATCTATGTAAAAACTGCAGTCGGTTAAATGCAAAATTCATGAATAAATGTTGTTAAACAATTTTTTTGTATTATCTGAATATGAAATTTTATCCATATATATATATATATATATATATATATATATATATATATATATATATACATAAAATTGGCTTTAGCCTTAGGTTAATTTAGCGAGTTACATTGAATAAGGGAAATCTAATATTTATATCATGCCTTTAGTTTTAGCCACATATAAATAAAATAAGTTAATCGCCTTCTTATTGGGCGTAGCGAGAGTTATCATCACATCTGTGATGTCTTCTATGTAGACCGTCTTTTAAGATGGTTCTTTTGTATTCGCGGAGGCGCTTACATCTTAGCAGGAAGTTTAATATATCCCCTACTTCGTCACAGGATTCGCAGTTCGGAGAATCAGAGACCTTCAGTAGAAATTTTTTATCATTTAGTCAGGTGTGGCCCGTTCTTAACCTACTAAACAGAGTGATTGCCTTCCTGTGAAGATACACTTCCTACAACCATGGTTTTGGCGAAACGTGGCTGGCGATGGCGCGGTACCATAGCCCTTTCCCTTGGGCCTTTTCGTTCCACTTCCTTTGCCATGCGTTGAGAGCCCTTGATGTGGCGATCATTATCGTGGTGCTGAAGGTGCCGTCAAGTGGTTCTGTCGGCTAGCTCGTTCCCTGTCACTCCCATGTGTCCCGGGATCCATTGTAGGTACACTTCTATACCTCTGTACCAACTTCATATGTCAGGTAGTTTCTGAACAGGCCTTTCGGGATGCCTATGATAGCCTGAAAGGCACTTTGGGAATCCGAACAAATCACTGTTTTGGTCAGTACGGACCGTTGTATATATTGTATGGCTCTCAGGATTGCACACATCTCAGATGAGAAGATTGAGAGTTCTGCTGGCAATCTACAAGGTTCATAAACGCCACAGTCTGCATCGACCCAAGCAGCCGCGCTGGTGGATTGTATTACCCTTGAGCCATCAGTAAATACTTTACGCCATCCCTTCCATCGCGTATTCAAGGTTTCTAAGGTCAGCTGCTTTAATTCTATCTGTAGGGTAGTTTTTTTGTCTGCCGGACCCTTAATCAGAGACAGGTGTATTCGTGACGAGATCTCCGCCCTTTGCCACGTATCTTCTTCGCTGAACATCTCGTTGATCTCTTGTCTGTGTATATTCCACGGGGCCGTTGTCTGAAAATACTGTACCAGGCTGGGTTTTTTCTGTTGTTGACGTGATTTGGCTGATCTGTCATGTGCAAGGAGTTGCACCTTCCTCTATATGGTATGAGACTACATGGACCACACCTTTAGCCAGAAGTTCAACCCCAATTTTCTTCTTCTTATGCTCAAAGGTGGAATGGCTAATTCTGCCTCCATCACAGCGATGGGGGTGGATTTTACAAAGCCTCCGATTATTCGCAGAGCTGTCGATTGAATGCAGTCCAATTTTGTTAGGAGGGTCCTGGCGGCAGTTTCGTACAGGAAACCCCCGTATTCCATCCGGCTCCTCAGTAGACAACAGAATACATGACGGAGTAGTCGAGGGTCCGCGCTCCAGGTCGGAGCGGCGAGGGCTTTGAAGCCGTTCAGGCGTTGCATACATGACTGCTGCAGTTCCATGACTTGCCTTCTCCATGTTAGTTTCGAGTCTAATCACATCCCCAAGAATTTGATCTCTTTAACTAACTCCAGTGTAGCCATTTAGTGTAATTACACAGTCATATCCTTGTAGCTGTCTTTGAGTAAACACACAAATTTTGCTTTTTTCAATTGATATTTCTAGCCCCTTGTCCAGCAATCTCCTTTGTAATAGCTTCATTTGCTCCTCCAGTATTTTACGGGCCGTTTCTGTGTCGGGGTGTGAGAAGTATACAATACAGTCGTCCACATATTGGAGGAAAGATACTAGGCCCTTTAGAATGTTACATAGGTCTGCCATGTAGATATTGAATAGAAAGGGGCTCATAGGGTCGCCCTGCGGTAAGCCTTGGAAAACTTGCCAACTGATTCTCTCTCCCTCTGTGGTATAAACTGAATTCACTCTTCGGGCTAGGTAATGGCCACACCATGCGCACAACTTACTGGGTATGCCCATCTTTTCAATAATGCCCACAAGTAAATCTATCTGTACATTATTGTACTCATCCTTGATATCCAGGAATGCAGCCACTAAATAGTTTCTTCTTGTAAATGACAGCTGTATATCTGTCACCAGCGCGCTGATGTTATCTAAGGTGCTGAAGCCTTTTAGAAAGCCCATAGTTCTCGTATCAAGTAACATATGATGCTCCAAGTGCCACTCGATCCTGCTTTTAATCATTGCACTCATTAGTTTTGTCGAGCAAGGCAGGAGAGAAATAGGGCGATATGAAGAGATGGCGTTCCTCTTCCTGTGTGGTGTAAACACGGGAATTACGATTACCTCCCGCCACTGATTAGGAACATAGGAGAGGTCCGTCATAGTATTGAAGAGATCCAGTATAGTTTGCTTCGCATAAGGAGGAAATTTTTCGATCATTGTGTAGGTAATAGCGCCCATCCCAGGGGCGGTATCTTTCTTCCGTAGGGCGTGCAATAGTTCTGATAGGTTAAAAAAGGATTCCGCCGACCCTGTTGAGCCATCGCCTATGTCACTACTCTTGAAATATTCCATCTGTTTGGGTACATACTGAGGAGTGAACGAGACTAGGAAATCCTCCGCTATTTGTCTGTCTGACGATATCCAATTGGTAGCCGGCCTCTCACCCTTGAACCAGTTCAGTTTCCGCCAACTATCTTGGGTCGACGCACCATATTTCAAATTGGAACAAAAATTCTTCCAGCCTTCTCGTTTGGCCTTTCTAATCGTAGCTCGTGATTCAGCAGTTCTTTTCTTAAGTTCTACAAATCCTCCTGAGTGGCAGCGTACAAATATGTTTTGGTAGCCAAGCGCCGCCTGGCGACAGCTCGCGAGCAGTCACTGTTCCACCAAGGTTTTCTAATGATCTCTCTTCTACTGTAAGTTTTAACCTCTGGTATAGCCTCTTCTGCAGCAGTCTCTACTATTCTTTGAAATTCGTTGTACTGACCTTGGATATCGTCAGTTGATCCTTCCCACTGCTCCAATAGCGTGCTGACCTTACCTTCGTAACGAGCCCAGTTATCCCTGCTGCACAACCACCGTCTGCTTGAGTGCCGGCGGTCATATGGGAGATTCCAGTCTAAGGATAATTTGAGGACGCAATGATAAATTCCGACAGTGTCTGGTAGCAGATCCCATTTCGATCTGTGCATTAGGGTCATCGATATGAGAGTAATATCTGGAGACCAATTTATCTGACTAGAAGCACCAAGTCTACTTCCGTGTTTGTTGTTAACAACGGCAAATGAGGAGGCTGAAATGGCGTGGGTGAGCTCAATTCCATGAATGTCTATGTAGTTTGTCTTGACATAACGAATAGTGAGCGTAAAGTCTCCTCCAACCAAACTATTTGGCGGCAGCTGATTGAATATAGCCGACCATTCTTCTTTCTTTAGGTTGACTTGAGGTGGTTTATATATAACGGTGGCCGCTTTGATAGGCCCATCATAAAGGAGGTCTACTGAGAGCATTTCTACGTTGGCATTTGGTGCCGCTAATCTACGGACGGAGCTATTAATGTGGCTTCTCACTAAGATGGCTACGCCCCCATAACCATCTTCTCTGTCTTCCTGAAACATGCTAAAATTCTTAATGTTTATGTTAGATGAGTTGCGCAACCATGTCTCTGATATAAGGACTAAGTCGTCCCATTTTGGTAATAGGCTACATGCGTTCCACTGTAAAACTGTAAGTTTAGTCCTCCTAGCCATTTTTAATTAACATATTTGCCGCCTCCGATGTGATTCCACTTGCTCCCATTTCTTTATCTTCTTGCAGCACTTGTCAACCTGCTTCTTCCTGGATTTTGTTCTCTGTGGTGGCTGCCAGCTTGCCCTTCATCTGCTGTGCTATAAACTTGACCACTATTTTAACTATTATATTAACGATGTCTTCTCCTGACTCTCTGCTAGTTAGTTCTTTGCTGGTCACTTCTTCAGTTTGGGTGGCAATAGATTCCTTGGGTTTGCTGACGGTACTTTGGAATTGCTCCCTGATTTGCTTCATTCCCTGTGGCATCGTCACGGCGCTGTACCTTTTCCCCGAGGTGGGAATTCCGCTGCTTTGTACTGATAACTTTGCGGTATGTTCATCTTGTTATCAGTCGCCATTTTTGCCTTAACCTCTTCCTGACGCCTGCGTTCAGGGCATCCCCTATCATTGGCTTTGTGGTCCCCTCCACAATTTGCGCATTTTTGGAACTCATTTGAGCAACTGGATATATTGTGTTCTTCACCACACTTAATACATCTTTCTTTTCCTCTACAGAATTTGGCCGTTTGACCAAATCTATAACATCTAAAGCACTGCGTCACAGGAAATATATAGGGGGATATCTTGAATCTCAGGTAGAAAATCTCAATCTCCTCAGGCTGGAGTTGGCTATCAAAGGTTATGAGCACGGTCTGCAGGGGTATAATTTCTGCCTTGCCGTCCTTGAATACTTTCTTGCTGAATCACCGTACATCGATAATCGGTGCCGACGACACACAGTTAATCCTTAATTCTTCTTCTGCTAGATCCGTAGGAACGAATTTGATAATCCCTTTTCTTTCTACTTGGTTCGCCGGTATATAAGCCTGCAGACAGAAAGATTGGAGAAACTTCTTGTTTTCAACGAAGCTGTTAGCAGTGCCGGCACTCAAAAATTCCATAGACATTCTGTTTTTCCTAGCTGGTTAAGCCGTTTGAGCCCGCTGACCTTGTTATAAAAAATTTCCCCAGCTGAATTGGGTGTAGAGAAGAACTATCTGATGCTTTCTCGATTATTACAACATATGGTCCCTCTGCCTTGTCATTGTAAAGCCTCTTCCGCATTGCCGGCGCGGGAGGATTCTGCTTGATTGCTACTTCTCTTTCTAGACTTGCTGACTAGTTGTCAGATGGTTAACTAAGGCGTTCCGCTGATGGCCTCCATCTTCTGAAGGTATACAGGGTATACAGGCTAATAACCTCGACGTTGACGCGCCCTAAAGCACCTCCCCCCCCCCCCTAGGGAATTGTTTGAGATGGGGACGTTAGGCTGCCCGCTACCTCCTTACCTCTACTAGGAATCGACTCGGTGATCATCGGTTCTTCTCCTTTCTCTTTCGTGATGTTTCTCCTGTCGGCCGCTTTACGTTTCTTCCTCAGGTTGTACTTTTCTTCCTCGTCGGTGTCGTTTTGGTTTGCCTCCATTGTCTTCCTTGCTGTCTCCATCATCTCTTGGTCACTCTGGTACACGGTAATAACCTCTTCTTTTCCCGGGTTGATTTCGTCACTTGCTTCCGCCACTTCCTCTCGCCCGTATCGCAGAAGGGACGGACGAAATGCTTTCAGCCAAGGATGTATTACCACGGGTCAGTTGTCTTATCTTGATGTAAACTAATATAACTGTCCACTAGTCGACCCCGGCAGCGTAGGGGATAGCGTGCTAGCCTCGCGTTGCAGGGGTCGCCTGTTCGAGTCCGGCCTCGGGCATGGGTGGTTTTAATTAAGTGTTGTGTTTGTCTTGTGTCGTCTATACCACGGAGAATCTATAATACACTGAGTGATCCAATGCATACTTGCAAACTACAAAATTACATAGTGCTGGCTGTATGGCCTCAGCCAAATGCCAATTTAAAAAACAAAAACAAAACAAAAAACTATCCACTAATTCACCAAAGGTTCTGTGAATATAACTCGAGCGCAGTTAGCACTGTTGATAGTCTCCGGGAGATGAGTCCGCTTCGCTGCCACTCACACTGGCGCAGGTAAACATGTCTCATTTGCTCACTCGATCACATCTCTTACTTCCTTACTCGTCGGCTGCAAGCAGCAAAGTGATCCAAATATATGCATTTAGCCACTTCAGGCTTACTAGTACCTCAAACTTCTACGAGATGGCGTTACAAAACAGTTTTGTATTCTTCTTTTTGTTTAGGAAAATAGCTTTTTTTAGGGATCTTTTGAGTAAATTTGCGTTTTTTAAAAGATTACGCCTATCCTATTAAACTTGGAAGGTAAAGTATTATCTGAATATGAAATTTCATCCAAATATATAAAGCCACTTAAGGTTTACTGGTACCTCAAACTTCTAGGAGATGACGTTATAAAACAAAGTTAGAAAGATATTTTTTTGTAAAATCGCATATTCCCTGGGAATACACCTATTTAGAAAAAATTGAAAAGAAAAACGTTATCTGAATATAAAATTTCGTCCAAATCGTTATAGCTGTTTCAATGATACCAATGTATATATATATATATATATATATATATATATGTACAGGGCTATTACAAATGATTGAAGTGATTTCATAAATTCACTGTAGCTCCATTCATTGACATATGGTCACGACACACTACAGATACGTAGAAAAACTCATAAAGTTTTGTTTGGCTGAAGCCGCACTTCAGATTTCTGCCGCCAGAGCGCTCGAGAGTGCAGTGAGACAAAATGGCGACAGGAGCCGAGAAAGCGTATGTCGTGCTTGAAATGCACTCACATCAGTCGGTCATAACAGTGCAACGACACTTCAGGACGAAGTTCAACAAAGATCCACCAACTGCTAACTCCATTCGGCGATGGTATGCGCAGTTTAAAGATTCTGGATGCCTCTGTAAGGGGAAATCAACGGGTCGGCCTGCAGTGAGCGAAGAAACGGTTGACTGCGTGCAGGCAAGTTTCACGCGTAGCCCGCGGAAGTCGACGAAGGAAGCAAGCAAGGACCTAAACGTACCACAGCCGACGGTTTGGAAAATCTTACGGAAAAGGCTAAAGCAGAAGCCTTACCGTTTACAATTGCTACAAGCCCTGACACCTGATGACAAAGTCAGACGCTTTGAATTTTCGGCGCGGTTGCAACAGCTCATGGAAGAGGATGCGTTCTGTGCGAAACTTGTTTTCAGTGATGAAGCAACATTTTTTCTTAATGGTGAAGTGAACAGACACAATGTGCGAATCTGGGCGGTAGAGAATCCTCACGCATTCGTGCAGCAAATTCGCAATTCACCAAAAGTTAACGTGTTTTGTGCAATCTCACGGTTTAAAGTTTACGGCCCCTTTTTCTTCTGCGGAAAAAAACGTTACAGGACACGTGTATCTGGACATGCTGGAAAATTGGCTCATGCCACAACTGGAAACCGACAGCGCCGACTTCATCTTTCAACAGGATGGTGCTCCACCGCACTTCCATCATGATGTTCGGCAGTTCTTAAACAGGAGATTGAAAAACCGATGGATCGGTCGTGGTGGAGATCATGATAAGCAATTCATGTCATGGCCTCCACGCTCTCCCGACTTAACCCCATGCGATTTCTTTCTGTGGGATTATGTGAAATATTCAGTGTTTAAACCTCCTCTACCAAGAAACGTGCCAGAACTGCGAGCTCGCATCAACGATGCTTTCGAACTCATTGATAGGGACATGCTGCGCCGAGTGTGGGAGGAACTTGATTATCGGCTTGATGTCTGCCGAATCACTCAAGGGGCACATATCGAACATTTGTAAATGCCTAAATAAACTTTTTGAGTTTTTGTATGTGTGTGCAGAGCATTGTGAAAATATCTCAAATAATAAAGTTATTGTAGAGCTGTGAAATCACTTCAATAATTTGTAATAACCCTGTATATATGTATATATACAGCAAAGACGCCTATTTAGATAAACTTGAAAAGCAAAACATTGTCTAAATATAAAATTTTATCCCAATCGTTAGAGCCGTTTCTATATGTACAAGAATTGCTCGTTTAAAGTTATAAGTTTAGGGGGAGGGTGGCATGAACAGGAATGGTTGCTGTCTTTGTCATCCCATTTTTGAGTTGCCGGGATATGCCAGGCCTTTGTGACTCCTGTGTGGGACCTACCGTCTGCGGCGGTCTGCTTCTGATGTGCCGCTGGGTTGTCACGGTGCAGATTCTTGCGTGTGAGGCAGCCATTGTAGCAGGTTGCATGGTTGCCTCTTCAGCTGCAGCTCTGCATCTCTTTGTATGGCACAGCAGACGACTTTGTGGTTACCCCCGCATCGCACGCAACTTGTATTGTCAGTGCCAGTAATTTTGACATCGAAAATGCTTGGCGAGAGCTAATAGCAGTTTCTTCTTACTTTCCAGTAGGACCTTGCGTTCATGGTACAAGCTTGACCGTCTCGAATGCATACAGTGGGAGTCGTTCTTCTCTGCTCAGGCGGGGCATCAGGTGTTCGTCGATTGTGATAACCTCACTATTGTTGAGTTTGGCGACTAGATGTTGCTCAGAAATATTCTCAGGCAGGCCAAGAATGACCAGTGTTGTAATCTTTTGTGGCAGTTGCGGGTCATGAGGTTACTTTTTTAAGTGGCGTAGCTGGTGTCGTTGCTGAGGCAGAAATCGCACACCATTGTTTACTGCAGAAAATATTTTTTTTTTTTTTTGGCTGTTGTTATGGAAGGAACATCTCCGACAAACTCTACAAAGTTTCCTTCGTGAAAGACATTGATTGGACGGGCTGGTCCCTCTTCCTCATACTGCACTGAAACCATCATACCTTTGGATATGCAGATGAGCTCTTGATCTGACTTTGCTTGAATCGGTTTGCTCTACAGGCTGGGATTTCTTTGGATGCAAGTCATACTTCTGAACCTTCTTGAGAGAAGATTAACATGCGCTTTCGTATTGATCATGGGAGCTAGCGCCGTTGGAAACACGCGCTTCCGGCCACTATGCAACCCTTTCTGGTAGTATTTTCGTTGCAAAATGACTCCGCTATTGGTCATGGTCATTAATCTTCTCGAAAGTGGCAAAGTTATTCGTCGGCACATGTCAGCAGAATTTGTAGTCTACAAGATAACTTATAATCCATAGCTTCCAACTATCAGAATTTCTTCGGTTGAGTCGTAGCTTCCATTTCACAAAGGAGACATGCGCGGTATGTTATTAGAACCAATGTTGCTGTTCTCCAGCTGGCTGAAAGGTCGAATCCTCGAGATGAAATATGACTTGCTGAAAAGACTTGGCTCTACTGAGTCGTCTTGGCATGTTTCTGGCTCGTCTGGTTTTTGTTGGCTCTTCGAGAGCAGCGATAAATGTGTGTTTGTAGGCGATATCAACTCACACATGTTATTCTCTTAGTTAAAAATGATTTTGAAGCTCTATTCTGATTGAAAGAACTGGATGTGCTAGTTTACTAAATGCGGGATAGTGAGGTAACTGATTTTCTATGCTATAACGTGCCGAAAGTATTTGACTAGCAGCGTGCAAATGGTTTTTAGTGATGTCGCTTACGAATACGTGCGTCCCAAAGCGGTCGAGATTGACGAGTGGTTGGTTGTACAACGAAATCGGTTTCCGAGAAGGTGTACTTGGAATTCAGGTCGACTTTCTCGCTAACGTTATATACGTTAAATTGAAAGTTGAAGAAGAATGTTTGCGAATACTAAAGGAGACCGATGAAGAAAATAAATTCGTCCACAGTAATGGCTATACCACACCCTGGCCTTGGAATTAAACATGTTGAAGTGCATAGTGCACCTTTTAAAATTAGTACTAAAAGTTTACGAAAAACCGTAGACAAATTCGATACAATAATGAGTGTAACCTCCGACAAAAGGATCAGTAATAAAAAGTTTGTTGTTGATAGTGGAATCAAAACAGAGGAAATAGATCGTACGTGCCTTTTTTTTTTTAACTGCTTAACGTCTCTCTAACAGCGAGGTCTTTAGAGACGGGAAAGGATGGGGGGAAGGAAAGGGAAGGAATTCGGCAATGGCCTTTTTGAAGGAAGCATCCCGGCATTTGCCTGGAGTGATTTGGGAAACCATGGAAAACCCAAATATGGATGCTCGGACGGGGATTCGAACCGCCGTCCTCCCGAAAGTGAGGCCAGAACGCTAGCCGTTACACCTCCACGCTCGGTATCTTAAGTGTCATATGCCATCCCATCTAATATAAAAATCGTAGGTTTCAAAGCATCTACGACGGCCAGCGGTTTGAAACTCAAATGACCATCTAAAGACTGAGTGTACCGACTAAAGACAAGTGCAGTTACCATCTGTGAGATCAGTTTTAGTGGAGACGTTCTAAAGGCAACATACGCTAGCGTGGCAAATGTTATTGATTACAGTAGTACCAGCAGACATCCTGAACCAACAATTAGTATGGAGACATACGATCCTTTGAATATACCCATGGAAATAGAAAATCTAACTCAATAACAAACGATTGAACAAGAAGATGATCGTACAGCATAAGGGGGGGGGGGGAAAGTATAGTACAACATCCCATTATCACAGAAATAACTGAAAAAAGAGAAAACATACCTACGGACGAGCGCAAGCGAGAAACATCATAAAACAAAAAAAGACCAAGACATGCTAGAAAGGGTGTAGATTCAATAGTAAAATAAATAGAAAAATCAAAGAAAAACGTCACACTGCTGAACCTGAACAACGACAAGTACGGAAATATCCACAAGTGGAAAGCGAATATAAGGAGTCAACAATTAAGACGCAAAAACCAACCGGAACGACAAAACAGCTAAGCCAGCGAAAATAAAAAAAAATACTTCGGGCAGGCGTTGCTGAAGAAGAAGAACTAAAAAAATGAGGAAGAGTTATATGTGCTACCCAATAGTGCCAGTGAGAACGAGGGGGAAAAAAATCGTCACTTACATTCTACCATGAGCATTATAAACTACATTAGAATTTTCTATTGAAATGAAAACAAACCTCAGCCGTATTCAAAATGGGAAACAAGAAAACAATTGTGCTATTCTATTTTAAAATATAATATAAACACCAGACAGTAATGATAATAGGACCAATCAGACTTATTGTGTGGCTACTGATGTTAGAAGTCTGAATAGGGCAGGTAGGTTAGAAGACTTAAAAAGCGAGATGGAACAACTTAAGTTAGATGTTGAGATTAGTGAGATTAAATGGAAGGACGCACAGGATTTCTGGTCAGGGGGAATATAGGATAATTAGCAAACAAGCTATCAATGGAGTCACTGGTGTAGGATTTGTAATGAACAAGAAAGTAAGTAGGGAAACGGGTGAGTTATTATGAACAGTTTAGCGACAGGATTATTTTGATGAGGTTAGAAACAAAGCCCGTCCCAACCACATTAGTACAAGTGTATATGCCAACGTCACAGGAAGATGACGAAGAAATAGAAAAAATATACTCTGAAATTGAAGAATTAATCCAATATGTGAAGGGGAGGAAAATCTAATAATCATGGGTGGTTGGAATGCAATAGTGGGAGAAGGAAAAGGGGGGGAATATTGTAGGAAGTTTTGGTCTAGGAGAAGGAAATGAGCGAGGAAGCAGGTTGCTAGAATTTTGTGAAAGATATAAGCTAGTAGTGGCAAACACACTGTTTAAGAACCATGCCAAAAGAATATACACCTGGAAACGTCCTGGGGATACAGGCAGATATCAGTTAGATTATATCATGGTCAAACAGCGATTCAGGAATCAAGTTCTAGACTGCAAAGTGTACACAGGAGCAGACATAGACTCTGACCATAATTTGATAATAATGAAGTGCAGGCCGAAATTTAAGCGAATAAGGAAGCAGTATGAAAAGAACAGACTGGAAGTGAATAAACTGAAACAATCTAGCACAAGAGAAAAATTTGCTGAAATGGTAGACTTAGGTCTAAGAAGTAACCGAGGACGAATGGATTGCATTAAAGACCGAAATATTGAAAGCTGGTAAAGAAACATTAGGCTTTCGGGAACAAGCTGCCCGAAAACCTTGGATCACAGAAGAAATTTTGGAGCTTTTGGATCAGAGGAGAAGGTACAAAAATGCTCAGGATGAAGCAGGAAGAGAGCAGTACAGGCAATTTAGAAATCAAATAAACAGGAAATGCAAAAGAGAAATGGCTACAAGAAAAATGTGAAGAAGTAGAAAAGGAATCGGTCGTAGGTAAAGTAGATGTTGCATAGTAGGATCAAACAGAATTTTGGAGAAATGAGGAAAGGAAGTGTAAACATTAAAGCTGCCGATGGGAAACCTCTTTATAGCTCAGACGATAGATCTTACCGATGGTAGGAATACGTTGAGAAACTGTATGATGGAGCCGACCTGAACAATAGCGTAACGGAAAAGGAAGGCGATGTCGACATTGATGACTTAGGGAATCCTGTTTACGGGACAGAATTTAATAGAGCTCTCATTATTGACTTGAAAGCAAATAAGGCAGTTGTAATTGATGAGATCCCTGCAGAACTTCTTAAATTCCTAGGAGAAGAAGGAATAGGAAGATTATTCAAGATTATACCAAAAAGTTATGAAACAGGAGAAATTCCAACTGATTTTAATAAAAATATCATCTTCACACTTCCGAAGAAAGCACAAGCCGAAAAATGTGAGTAATATCCCACCATTAGTCTAACATCACATGCTGCTATATTACTTACCAGAATTTATACAGAAGGATGGAAAGGGTAGTAGAAGACATAGTAGGTGAAGATTAGTTTGGGTTTAGGAAAAATCGTGGTACTAACGAAGGAATTCGGGATTTAAGATTAATACGTGAAGGGTAGATCAAGAAAAACAAATATACTTTTTTTGGCGTTTGTTGATTTCGAAAAAGCTTTTGATAATGTTAGTTGGGCAAGATATTCAAAATTTTAAAGAAATTAGGTCTAAAATATCGAGATAGAAGACTACTTTATAAACTATATTAAAATCAAGTAGCTATAATAAAAGTAGAGAACTATGAGAGACATGCATCATTTAAAAAGGGTGTGAGACAAAGTTGTAGTCTATCCCCGTTAATATTCAACTTGTATGTAGAAGAAGCAATAAAAGAAATATTTTCATGTGGCATAAGTGTTCAGGGAGAATAAATCAGTATGCTACGATTTGCTGATGACATTGTCTTGTTAGCAGAACGAGCTGAGTATATTGAGAAGTTACTGAGTTTCATGAAGAAAATACTGGAGGATGGTTTTGGACTCAATATAAATCAAAGCAAAACAAAAAGTGATGACATGTATCAGAAATGATACAAATCACAGTAGATTAAATGTGAAAATAGGATCGGAGAATAGGAGAAGTAAGTACAATTAGAACCGATGGTCGAAGCAAGAATGATGACGAGCCTTCATGAAAAAGAGAAACCTTTTAGTTTCAAATATTGACATAGTGTAGTAACTGAGCGGCAAATCACCACAGCCGAAGTTTGGATTCGTCTCTGATCAACCACTCCTCGATTAGCTTTCGAAGATATGTGGCCATAAGATCAGAGCAATTACGTTCTGCCCACACTTATTGCTAGTAATGAGCAGGAATCAGCGATGCAAATAAAAACATGTAGTTGAAAGAATGGAGTGACTTTAATAGCTTCAATAAAAATAGGCACATAAAAATACACTTGAAAAATACTGCATAAACTAGCTCTCATAAAAGGCATCTCTTACTAATAAAATCCTGTCACTCGGGATATTCTTTCTCAGCCAGCCAGAGGGTATAACTTGCATTAGCCATTACCTAATAAAATCTGCATGCCGTATGGCGACGTGGACCATCCTTTGAATCGGCGAATCGACTGCCCCTGGAGGCTGGTCCCGACTGCGTTCTCCAGAGTAGAAACGTAGTGGGGAGAAGTCATGTGACCTAGTCCTATTCGTCTAAAGTAGCTTTCTGGGCTAACATGGTAGGGGATCTGCTTCCCACGGGAAGTGACTTTGCCCAACCTTGAGCTCTGCTTCGTTGGGTGGAATTACATTACATAGCTGCAGCTTGAGAAAAATTATCCCGAGCGAAAGTTAGAATATATTATAGCTAAAATCTCTCAATAAACTACACTTCCCCACTTGGGGAAGAGTCGAACCCAGGGCTTTAGCCTAGGTGAGACTCTTACCTGGTAGTCTGCAAAATATGGACTCAAATTCTTTAACAAAATACACAATAAATGTTGATTAAATAAAAGTGCCTTGAAATGATTAGATATCTGACTTAACACTAGCTTGCATCTTTCTACTTCTATTTGTTATTATATTCAGCTTCTAGGATAATATTTTCTAAAAACTGCTACATGAATTGGAATTGTTGATTATATACACTAATGGATTTGATCAATTGTTTGCACATTTCTTATTTTACTTGCTGTAATCTTTATCATTTTCTAACTACTACATTGCATTCAACATTAATTCTACTTAAGCACATTATACATATAAATCCCTTTTTAAAAAAAAAATAAAACATAATTGAAATGATACATACATAAACTTATCAAAATTTCTTTTATCTCCGATCATGGCGAGAGATTACAGATAATTGATCATGATCTGGATCAAAAGATCGTCTGTGTCCAATAGCAGAATGAGGTCTTTGGAATACTACAATATCCTCAGCATTGAGTTCATTGTTAATGTCTCGGTTAACGTGAATAGGTCTTCTTCCTCTTATACGAGATAATTCAATACCAGTAGAGTGGTTTACAATAGTGGTTTTCACACAAATCTGATTACAACATTCACCTGCAGAATTACGCCAAAAATATTTAAAACAATTCCTCAGACAGCTACAATGTTTACATAGGCAAAATATGATGATGCAAAAAATAAGAACTACACAGACATACGATAAGATCGTAAACAATGAATAATTTGTAAAAGCATTTTTCTCATGTTCTTCAATTTCATCTTGGAGTTGTTCGATTTTTAGTCCTGCAATCTTCAAATCATCAAGATTCTTAAAATGTTTTCCATAGGTAAATTCAATTTTAATTCTGAAATATTACGTTTCTCTTTGTTTATGATTCAACAATCTACTTCTAAATTCAAATGAGGTATAATGCCTGGACTGGTAACATTCGTTCTTATCGTTTGCTGTGATTCAATCAAAATATTCGCTCCATAACCACGACATTTTTGCAAGAATTTTAATTTGCCTGTTCCTTTGAAAATGGTATCCGTGGGCTGATTTTCACCACATAATATAGTCATACCTTCCTCTTTAGGTGCAACAAACAACCATTCGTTGTTGTTTAATTTAGTAAACAAACTTTCATTTAAAGAGACTATTTTTCTCGTACAATCACTTGGGATTGATCTTACTGGCTGTAACAATTTTACCTCACACGGAGCATCTTCTTAGGAAGCAGACAATACAAAGTTTTGTTTACAAATACTAAGATCAGATGATAACGAAGGCTTCCGCGGTCACTGTATGTAATATCTTGGTTCTCCGGGTGGAGCCGCGTCGATTTGTTAAAACCTAACGTTTCTGCATTCTTGCTGTGGCTTTCATCATCAGATACTTTAGCATACAATCTGTGAGACTCTTCAATAATTAAAGTATCTTTTTCTGGCAAGATGAACAAATAATTATAATTATTACCAATGGCTACAGGCAACGGAAGAATTTTGTAAATATTAAATTGATTGTTGTTCGAAAGAGGAATGTTGAGAACATACGTCAAAATATTTTGCGATAAGATGACGTCCCAACTGATCATTTTTAATAGAAGATAACCGTTTTCCTCGGAAAGCGGAACTGGGAATCGTTTGTCTTTAATATCATCTATTATTAACATTAGATAACTGACAACTTGGGATGGATTAATGATAAGGTGTTGTAGAATTCCATACTGAGCGTTTACAATAGTTATATCAGCTATTGTTATTAACTTGTACTCAAATATACGAATAAATTTTCTAATGGAGTGATCTGTATTATTTACAAATTCCTGTACATAATTTTGTATTTCTGTCATCCCCAAAACAAAATGTTTACGTGAGTAATGTTTCTTAATCTGCCCAATTGAATTGTTTTGATTTGTTAATATGCCAGAATATTTCTTGGGACATCTCATTACATTTGCGGGTTGTTACATTCAGTTCAATTAAGTTGTTTTTGCAAAAAGCGATTGATCGAAATGTATAATTTTCTAAGTTTTCAGATGCATCATCGAATTTATTTAAATTCACGTTTGTAACAATTCTCAACAATGATGAATAAATCCGTGTACCGGTTATGTAAACAAAAGATAACCCTTGGAACTGAACTTTTCGATCATAAAATCTCGTGTAGCTAAGCTGACGTAAATTACATCTGACACATCTGAAAAGCAAAATAAAAGTTTAGTTAAGTGTACTGTTTCAATCTGTAAAAGAAAGTGCGTAACTTGAATTATAAATGCAAAAGTGTACGTCGTAATATTACAATCGACTGTTCTTCGCTTTGAGTTAAATGCCTTACACACGTGGGTGCGTTTAAAGACCTCGCTATCAGGTGGGCTCGCCTCGGCGCGCTATCAGTGCGTGGGCGTGATAACTGGTGGTCGGCCATCTTGGAGTAGCCGTTTATCAGGCGTGCGTGGGTGACCATGTGCTTGACCACGCCGTGACTCCACGTGGTGCGGTGTTTACAAAACAAACGACCACGTGCGTCGTGTTTACATGATTCTAATGCGGCTTTTTCTGTTTCATATCCCTGTACTGTAACTTACTTTACTACATTTTTAAGGTGTGTTCCCACTACTGACTGAATTATTTCGTAATTTATTCAATGATATGGCTTTAATCTATTGGCATGAACTGTGAGTCGTTTATATTTGCCCAGTTGGATAGTTACACTTACGCCTCGTTTTCCAATCACAACAAAAGGTCCTCTATAACCACTGTCAAGCTTCTGAGACCTACCTCTACGAACAGATTCATCTTTTAGCAAAACTTTGCTTCCAATTTCAAATTTTCGTGGATTTTGTGTCTTGTCGTAATATTCTTTGTTTTTCTCTTTCATTCCCTGATTGATCTCTCTAGCCTGTTTGTGTAGTGTTTGTAGGATAGCTTTTAGCTCATCTGCGTACTCATCATATGAATAGTGAACTTCCTTTGGATCACTTTGTAATACCCCTGGTATATTTGGTATTCTACCGAACATTAGCTCGTGTGGCGTGTACCCTGTTGCACTGTGAATACTAGTGTTATATACAAATACAAAATAAGGTAACCAATCGTCCCATGTGCTTTGATTCTTGTCAATATAATGCCTCAAGTACTCTGAAAGACTGCGGTGTACTCTTTCAACGAAGTTCGATTGTGGGCGATACGCCAATGTCTGGATTTTACTGATCTTTAGTAATTTACATACTTTCTGCATTATTTCGCTGATAAAGAATGATCCATTATCACTAAGTAAAATCGATGGAACGCCGTAGCGTAGAATTACTTCTAAGACTAATGCTCGAGCCACTGTATCGGAATCTTGTCTGGCTATCGGAATTGTAGTTATAAATTTGGTCAATTCGTCCTGGAATGTCAACACATATTTGTTCCCATTGTTGCTCAACGGGATTGAGCCAAAATATCCGTTGCACAACGTTCGAATACATGCTCAGGTATCTTTGTAAGCTCTAATGGCATACGGGTATGTGGTACTAAGTTTTTGTTCCTCTGGCAACTATCACACTGTTTGACATAATTTTCTATATAAGACTTCATCCCTGGCCACTGAACGTATCTCTTAATTCGCTCATATTTCTTATTTACACCTAGATGTCCAGAGATAGGGCTGTCATGGTATTCCTTAAGTATTGCTAGTTTTTCTTCCTCATTTAGTGTTGGAAATTCCTCCTCATTTGTCTGGATTTGTGCATCTACTGTGGATGTAAGTGTTTCTTCTTCTGTTTGCATTGTTTCATCTGTGACAGTGTCTGGTTGGGTGGATTCTTGTACTTCCTTTGCTTCCCTAATTCTACTAAGTGCATCTGCAACTGTATTTGATTTTCCCTTACGATAAACAATTGTGTAATTGTATTCTTCAAGATTTAGGCGAAATCTTAGTAATCTAGAAGATGGGTCTTTAACACTAAAAATCCAAGTAAGGGGGAGGTGGTCGGTATAGACCGTGAAATGTCTTCCAAAGACGTGAAGTCTGAATTGCTTTATCGCCCACGTAACCGCGAGCGCTTCTTTCTCAGATGTGGAATAATGAGTTTCTGCTTTATTTAAAGTTCTGGAAATATAGGCGACTGGTCTATCTGAGCCTAACTGCCCCTGCGAAAGTACTCCCGAAATGGCATACTGAGACGCGTCTGTGCTAATAATGTATGGAAGATTTTCGGCTGGGTACGCTAGAACTGGTGCTGAGATCAATTTCTCCTTGAGAGTTTGGAAAGCATTCTCAGTTTTTGGACTCCAATCAAATGGAACATTTTTCTTTAATAATTCATATAATGGTTTAGCTATCTTACTAAAGTTCTCTATGAAACGACGATAATAACCTGCAAACCCAAAAATGTTTTCAATTGTTTTGTTGTCTGAGGAGTTGGATAATTTTTGACTTTTTCAATTTTCTGTGGGTCTGGGTAAACTCCATGTTCTGTCAACTTGTGTCCCAGATAGATGACCTCTTTTTGTAAGAAGTTACACTTGTTTGGCTGAACGCGAAGTGTGTGTGTTCTTAATCTGTCAAAAATGTATCTTAACCTCTCATTGTATGATTCCAAGTTTGGACCAAAACAGATTACGTCATCTAGATATACAAAACATCGATCACCCTGTAGACCACTCATAACGACTGTCATAAGATACTGAAAACTTGCGGGGGCGGAGGCAAGCCCCATAGCCATTTTTCTGAACATAAAGTGACCTTGACCTGCACTGAATGCAGTTAACGGTTGATCCGATTCTTTAATCAAAATTTGATGATACCCCTGAGGTAAGTCCAAGGTAGAAAAGTATTTTGCCTTCCCCAATGAATCTAAGATTTCTGAAATTAGTGGAAGCGGTAAAACAGTTCCTACAGTAATTTCATTTAATTTGCGAAAGTCTACCACAATTCTGAATCGTTGTTGACCACTGGCATCAGGTTTCTTAGGTAGGACAAGTATTGGGAAATTACACTCGCTAGTTGATGGAACAATGATCTCATTCTCAAGCATTTGCTCAATTTCTTTCTGTAAAATGGGTTTCATAGTATCTGGAATTCGATACAATCTCTGTTTGATGACTATACCCTGTGCTTCTGGCTTTAACTTGATTTCATGGGTGACTGTGTTGGTGTGTGTCAACTTATCTCCTGGGAGGTGAAATATATCATTGTACAATAAACAAATTTCTAGAATGGATCGCTTTTCTTCTTCATTCAAATGATCTAGCCTCAAATTTTCCATTACTAAACTGGTGCGTGATTTCCCTTGTGTTGGTAGCACGTATTTAGTTGTTTGTTTACCTTCTACAACTCTAATGGTGGACGGGCTGTCAGCTGGCGGATCACGTGACTCTGACGTCATATCGCTCTCCGTGCAATATGGCTGCGCCTGTAATGCTCCGCAATAAAATTCAACACTGTCCTCCCTGGTATTTAACATATATAAAATACGAGTACCATTTTCTACTTTGACCAATGATTCAGGAATGAAAACACCTTGAATAATTTCTTGCTTGTTTACAATAGCTTCTGCACAATTTCGGCATTGCACCTGAACTCGTAAAATGCGTTCTTCTCTTGGCCCTAACTTTACTGTGTAATCCTCCGGAAGACTTGCAAATTCTTTTGTGCCTTTAGAACTGTTGTTCAACTGCTTTAAACTATCCTTACTGTGACTTGAATTACTAGCATCTCTCCGATTAGATACTTCTACAGTTTGTTTATATTCCTGTTGTTCATTCTGTATATATTGTGTAGTGGCTTCATTACTGTTTTGAGCATTAATTGTGTTTTTGTTGCTATGCCTATTATTTCTGTTTACACGTTTTCCTCGTCTTCTGCGAGAGTTTTCGGGTGGTACCTCTGTGTTTATGTTTCCCTTCGCTTGAGAACATTTGGCTCTTGAGTTGTCTGACCCCTTTGAGACTACTCTAGCCCGCTTACTAGGCCCACTAATATTTTCTGATTCTGTTAGTATTGGAATCGAATGACCACTGATACATACAGACATGTTTTCATAGTTAATTATAGCTCCCTGTTTGATTAGAAGATCTCTCCCAATTAACCCCTCTTTAACTATATCAACAGACTCTTCAACCACATGAAACCCATGCTTAATTATTATTATTATTATTATTATTACTCCGCGATTCACTATAAGTGTGTGGCGGAGGGTGCATAGCACCTATCGAGAAGGGTTATGGTTTGGAAGGGTTATAAGGGATATGGCAGGAGGCGCCCATGGGCTATTGTGAGGAACCATCCCCGCATTCGCGTGGAGTGATCTGGGAAAACCATGGAAAACCCAGATCAGGATGGCTGGAGTGCTTTATCGAAAGCTACTCCTGTCGGATTTTAAGTTTACTCGCCCGGTAAATACTTTCTATTCCATTCCCTAATCGCTCGTGGGAAAAATGAGTACAGAAATGAATCGGTTCTGGCCCTGATTTCTCTTATCTTATTTTCACGGTCATTTCGAGATATGAATGTTGCTGGTAGCAATATTTGCTGACTGTCATTCCGAAATACATCTGTCGTGAATTTTTCAATTAGCTTCCGTCGAGAGCAACGCCTTCGGTGTTCCAGGTCTTCCCAACCTAACTCCTTCAACATCGCACTTACGCTTTCCCTCCAACTATATATACCTGTCACGAATCGGGCGGCTCTTCTTTGGACCTTCTCTAAAGCCTCCATTAACCCCTTTTGATGGGGACCCCATACAGAACAACAATACTCTAAGTGAGGACGTACTAGTGACTTGTATACAATCGATTTAACTTCCTGAGTGCATTGATTTAAATTACGACCTAGAAATCGGAGTATACGATTTGCTTTCCCCATTACATTCTCAATATGCTCATTCCACGACAAATTATTACGAATTGTTACCCCTAGGTATTTAGCGGAATCTACCGTTCTAAGGACAGTGTCATTAATCGTATATTCATAATTAAATGGTGTCACCTTTTTACTCACACGCATGACTTGGCACTTTTTAGCGTTTAACTCCAACTGCCAATCTTTACACCACGCAATTATTTTCGTAATATCGTCTTGTAACAAAGCGCAGTCGTCCAGGGTTTTGATTTCGCGATAAATTATAGCATCATCGGCAAATAATCTTTTCATTCCCCCTATTATGTCGCATAGATCATTGATGTATATGAGAAACAACAGAGGCCCTAACACGCTTCCCTGGGGAACTCCAGACCCCACTTCAGTAAGTGATGAACGCTCACCGTCGAGAACTACACACTGTGTTCTGCCCTTCAGGAAGTCTGCAACCCAGTCGCATATTTGTCTAGATATGCCGTAACCGCGAAGTTTCCTAAGTAACCTAGTGTGAGGCACAGTGTCGAAAGCTTTTTTAAAGTCTAATAGAACCAAATCAACCTGGGATTGCTCATCTATAATTCGGCACAAGTCGTGAATTAGAAGTGCAAGTTGTGTTTCGCAGCATCGGCCTTTTCTGAATCCATGTTGATTTGGATTTAAAAGCTCACCTTCATCCAAGAACCGCATGACATTCGAATAGATGATATGTTCTAAAATCCTGCAAAATATTGAAGTTAACGAGATCGGCCTATAATTCTGAGGATCATTAACATTCCCATTTTTAAACACTGGAGTTACGATAGCGGTCTTCCATTCGGCTGGTATTTTTCCTTGATCCAGAGAGACGGTATACAATTTCATCAAATACGGTGCAATTTCCTTTGCGTATCTTGAGTAGAATCTTGTAGGAATACCGTCTGGTCCGGGAGCCTTATTGGTTTTTACATTCATAAGCAGTTTAGTTATTCCCTCGACATCAAGAACGAGATCATTCATAATTTTGTCGGTACGATTGTTAAATATCGGTATCTCCTCTGAGTTTTCTATCGTAAAAGCCTTTTTAAATATATCATTCAAAATTTCTGCTTTCTCTACGCTTGTTTCTGATAATTCACCATTTTCTTTAATCAGCGACGGCATAACCTTACGAGAGCCTCTTATTACTTTGATATACGACCAGAACTTTTTTGGATTAGTAATCAGATCTTCGGATAAATTCCTGGCTTGGAATTCTTTAAACGCATTTCGCATTGCCTTACGCACTTCCGCACGCAACTGGACTAATTTAGCACGATTAGATGAGTCCCCCGATTTTTTCACCGCGGCATGTAAACGCCTTTGCCTCCTGAGCAAACGTTTCACTTCCCTATTGAACCAAGGGAAGTTATTACTGACCTTAATACACTTCTTAGGAACAAACTTGTTTAAACCGGTCCATATTAGTTCTTTTAAATTAAACCAAAGTTCCTCAACATTTGTATTTAGCGTGTACGTTTCAAAATTCTTCGCAAAATGGTCAACCATACCCGCATCGTTTGCCTTATCGAAGCAAAACACGAGTTTCTCTTTGTCATGCTTCAGACTCAGACTGGAGTTTAACGTTACCACAACCGCCTTGTGATCACTTATACCGTCATTCTATACAAACTTTATCTACAATATCAGGATTGCTAATTAGAAAAAGATCCAGAATGGACGAGGAATCTTTGTGGCACCGTGTTGGCTCTTCGACCATCTGTTCAAGAGATCTTTCTGCAAATGATTCTAGGAACGTTTCGGTTATTAACCTATCTCTTCCACCCAACCTGAACGTGTATGTGTCCCACCTAACCGACGGTAGGTTAAAGTCACCACCCACGATCAATATATGTCCTTGAAATTTTTTGTAAATGTTATTAAGCGACTCCCTGAAGTATTCCGCGTTAGCTAAATCAGAATCCGGAGGTCGATAAAATGACCCGAGTATGAACTTTAAATTTTTGCCAATTTTTACCTTGACCCATATTAACTCGCAAAAATTTTCCGTTTCAGTTACGACAGAGCAATTAACGGTTTTACTTACGGCCACGAACACACCCCCGCCCATTGAGACAGTTCTGTCCTTCCGAAAAACATTGAAATGAGGGCCAAATACTTCGCTAGATTCAACTTCAGGCGTCAACCAGCTCTCGGTTCCAAGTATTATATCGACATCATTAGTCGCAACTGAGGCGTGAAAATCCGCTACTTTCCCTCTAATACTCCGACAATTTAGTACCATTATCCTTAGCTGCTTCGTATTGTTATTTGTGGAGTCTAAAATAGCATTTTTCATACTCGCACTCTGACGGTAAACGGGTGAAGTAATTGGAGCTGTAATATTAAAATTATTCGCGCCATCCCTACCGGGACCAGCTTCTATGTTATCAGCACATCCTCTTCGGTGAAATGAAGGATCCTCGGGCCTCACGCTGTTCCTAAAAAATAATTCATATCAAGGCGGTTCCAAATTTTAGCAGCCACCTTGGACGCCATTCTAGGTGTGTAGTGGACGCCCGACCTGTCAAATGCGTCCCAGCTGGCAGCTATCATCGGACGAAGGTCGACGAAGCCCCAGTTGTTTTTGCGACACAGCTCCTGCAAATTACTATTTAAATTAAAGATCTTCCACCACACAGCCTCCCCACAATCGACACGCGGCACCACACTGCAAATTGAGAACTGTAATGAAACTGAATTTTCCCGGGCGGCTTCATACGCCTTTCGGCCCAACTTGTCCATGGATTTAACTATATCTGGAACAGAAACACGACACGAGTCATTAGTGCCGACGTGCGCAGCTACTCTTAACTGACGGCAGTTCGATTCCCTAATCGCTTTTGGAATGGCCTCGATGACACGTGGTACGGTTGCTCCTGAAAGAGAAACGGAATGAACGTTAGTATGAGGATCTGCACCGTTCTTCGTGGCTAATTCCCGTAGCGGTTTCTCCAGCCGTCGCACGTTGGAGCTGCCAATGACCAGTAAACCTTTTCCTGGCAAGGCTCTGGGTCTGCGGGTAAATCTTTCCCTGCTGCTCTTCTGGGCCATTCGCGCTTGAATCTACAACTTCCTGCAACACAGAAAACGCGTTACTTAGGGGCAAGGTATCATTTTCCCTTCGGCTAATTGGGAATTTCGACGCCTTTCTCCGATCAACACGATGCCAGACGTTTTCTGCAACTGGAACCTGAAAATCAAAACTTGCCGGTTCCACTGCAGTTGGCTGCGGAATTTCTTCGACGCACTGCCGCTCCTCGTCTAGGATGCTCCATACCTGCGCTTGAAGAGACGCCATAGTATTAAGAATCTCCTCGAGAACCAGACGCCTACCAGAACACTTTGCACAAGCCATGTCACCTGAAACAGACAAAAACCGAACTACAAATGAATACGCAAAAATCGGCGAACGCTACTAACGGCTGCTAAGGCTCGTGGCTACTGCTGCTACGGCTGCGAAGGCTCAACTGACTGGCACACTACCTAAACAGGAAATATACAAAGATAACGACAAAAACTAGCACAATTCAAATCACACACAAAAGTTGGCTACGGCTGCGGAGGCTCAACTGACTGGCACACTACATAAACAGGCAATATACAAAGATAACGACAAAAACTAGCACAATTCAAATCACACACAGAAGTTGGCTACTGCTGCTACGGTTGCTCGACTGCTGACTCACTGCCTACACAGAAAATTCAAAGATAAAAACAAAGTCTATCTTGCACACTTTAGATTAAAACACAAGAAAGTCGATGACTGCTGCTCACGGCGGCGGTTGCTCGACTGCTGACTCACTCCCTACACAGAAAATTCAAAGATAAAAACAAAGTCTAACTAGCACACTTTAGATTAAAACACAAGAAAGTCGACGTCTGCTGCTAACGGCGGCGGTTGCTCGACTGCTGACTCACTACCTACACAGAAAATTCAAAGATAAAAACAAAGTCTAACTAGCACACTTTAGATTAAAACACATGATTACTCAGTTTTAGTTGCAAAACAATAGTTCCTTTTGTTCTCACTGTGTGTGACATAATTCCCTTAATACTTAAAGTTTTCTTTATATCTATTTGAACGTGATTTGCCAATGCATTCTTGTGTATAAGAGACAGCTGTGCCCCCATGTCAAGGAGACAGAATATTTCCCCATTGTTTACTTTCTCACAGGTGATCTTAACAAAATCATTCTCATGTTCACAGCCTACGGTATGTATTTTGCCATATTGACGAGGGTAAGAGTGGCTGCCATTTCTCACACTCTTCGCTCGTTTCCCGAACCTTTGTTTGTCTTTTGTGTTGTGTCATTGTTGCGACAATGTGACGCAAAATGCCCGACCTTATTACATTTGTAACAATCTGCCTTCTTTACTCTACAGTCTGCAATCATATGTCCTTTTCTATGGCAATATGCACAAGTGACATAACTAATTCTTCTGAACTGTGTGCGTGCTTTACATGATATGGGTAGGTGACCTTTTTGTCTGCAGATTTGGCAAACGGGTTGGCTCCTACATTCTTTACTAATATGGCCAGTTCTATTGCAAGAGAAACATTGTTTCATGGCATTACTCTGTATTGTTTGTGTATCTGAACGCCCTATAACAGCTTTTTCTTTCTGTGACAACAATGCACTTTCTTCGACGAGTGCTAATTCAACAGCCACTGGTAAAGTGATAGTGGAACCCCGCGCTCTAATTACTGTCTGTATTCTGTCATTACTTAACCCCTGAATAAACGTAATGAAACTCAGGCGATCAAGAAGAGTGAGACTCCCTTTTACATCTTCTTCAGGAATTTCTTTTGCTACTGCATTTCTAAAGTCATGTGACAATTTGTCGATTCTCGCGGCCCATTCAACAATCGGTTCAGCTTTACCCTGACGAGCTGCAAAAAAGGTTACAAGCATAGTGATCTAATGAACGCCTCTCCCCATAGTTTTCAATCAAGATATCTTTTACAGAATCCCATGTTTTGGTAAAAGCTCGGACGAGCAATTTCGATCTGGCATGGCCAGAGATCTTTGACTTTACAAAATGAAGGAGACCATCATGACCTTGCTTTGCAATTAAATTAAATGCAGATGAAACATTTTCAATGAAAGGTTGCAGTTCTTCTTTATCTCCGCTAAAAGAATTTGGAATCAATTTTAATGCTTCTGATACTGAGAGCTTTCCCGCACTGCTCTCTTCAACACCTACTTCACTCGTTGCGGTATTCATCGTGAAACACTGCGCACTGCGTATTACTCACTGTTCTGCTGGGTTGAGACTGCGAGACTTGAATTCTGGCGCCGACCGCGCGTGTTGTGGTGGCGTCGTCGTCCTATTGGCTGCTGGCGATGTCACCCCCTCCACTGCTCTCGTGCTGGCAGCTGGGACTCGGTCCGTGCTGCCCTCTCTCCGGCGGATCGCGAACTCGGCTTGGATTCTTCTTATCTGCTTGCAGTATTCGGTTTCAGTTCCAACTCGCGCTCCTTGTAGCGTCGAAAATTACTTTGCTATACTGACTTCTTCATACTGTTCTGGCTTTGCATTTACCCTCTGCGGCTGCTACACATAAGAAATGGTTTTTACAGCGAAAGAGAATATTTGTCCCTTTGCCGTACTAATAGGAAAATACTTTCCAATATTTCTGCTATCATCGATCACTGATTTTACATAATCTACCCCAGAATCTGACACCATTCTATGCGGCTGTAGTAACTGAGCGGCAAATCACCACAGCCGAAGTTTGGATTCGTCTCTGATCAACCACTCCTCGTTTAGCTTTCGAAGATATGTGGCCATAAGATCAGAGCAATTATGTTCTGCCCACACTTATTGCTAGTAATGAGCAGGAATCAGCGATGCAAATGAAAACATGTAGTTGAAAGAATGGAGTGACTTTAATAGCTTCAATAAAAATAGGCACATAAAAATACACTTGAAAAATACTGCATAAACTAGCTCTCATAAAAGGCATCTCTTACTAATAAAATCCTGTCACTCCGGATATTCTTTCTCAGCCAGCCAGAGGGTATAACTTGCATTAGCCCTTACCTAATAAAATCTGCATGCCGTATGGCGACGTGGTCCATCCTTTGAATCGGCGAATCGACTGCCCCTGGAGGCTGCTCCCGACTGCGCTCTCCAGAGTAGAAACGTCATGTGACGTCATGTGACCTAGTCCTATTCGTCTAAAATCCCTTGTTAAGGTCTTTCATGGCTAACATGGTAGGGGGTCTGCTTCCCACGGGAAGTGACTTTGCCCAACCTTGAGCTCTGCTTCGTTGGGTGGAATTACATTACATAGCTGCAGCTTGAGAAAAATTATACCGAGCGAAAGTTAGAATATATTATAGCTAAAATCTCTCAATATACTACAATAGGACTTAGAAAGAACTTTTTAAAACTCTATGTGTGGGGCTAGCACTTTATGATAGTGAAACATGAACTTAAGGAATACCAGAAAGAAAGAAAATTGTAGCATTTAAAATGTGATGGTACAGAAATTAAGTGGACAGACAAAGTACGAAATTAACATGTTTTGGAAATGATGGGTGAAAAAAGAAGCTTTTGGAAGAAGCTTACAGAAACATAGAAAGATGAGACAAGCTGGTAGGTCATATTTTGAGACATGCTGGATTGGTTAATTTGTTAGTGGAGGCAACAGTCGAAGTTAGGAACTGTAGAGGAAGACAAAGATTAGAATATATGAAGCAGATAATTGAGGACGTGGGTTGTAAGGGATATATAGATATGAATAGTTTAGCACAAGATAGGAAGGAATAGAAGATTGCATCAAACCAGTCGAAAGACTGATGAGAGGGGGTAAAAAGTAACTGAAGCCGTAGATGAGGTAAAGTAATAATAAATAATGAAATTTCCTGGAAAGTTTAAAAGATACATAAGACTTTTGTAGGAAATTCATTTTGCCAAAAAGCAAAGCTTTATTGGGAATATAACTTCCATTGAAATACAGTCTGCATAATTTGAATCTCGTTTATATATTCCTGCAGCGACTGGATAAGTTACAGATACAAAATTTGTTGCGACATGAAATTTTTTTAAAAAAAAAATCCCATAATCTATTCTTACGTCATTTAGTAGTCGCATTGAATTTCTTGTTTTTAAGATCTACGATGTCAAAATTTAAATTAGAGCCTCTGGTTGCTCTTTTTTTTGTTAATTATATATTTTTTTCACTTAAACATTCATAACTACATAAGATGCAGCAAAAGAAATAAGGTTTCTTCTCGGAGCCATTTGAACACATACAAGTGCTAGTCGGAACGATAACAAATGTTCACCGTCCAATCGCATTCACTACAAATGTCTGCAAACTATACGCGCTTGGTGGACCTTAAATGGAGGCGTACTTGTGATTTACATTATTTTGTTTCACGCGAATGAAACACTCAGTTTTCAGTTAGAATCAGTGCACATGCGACAAAAAATATCATCAACTAGAAATATGCGACCAAACCTATTTTTCAAGCGACGCTATCTCCGCCAACTTGCGTCTGGTGATGAGAAATCATGTCTGACAACGAATCTGTTGTTAATTTTTGTTAGAAAGTTTCGGATACAAAAAACTGATTTGAGAGGTTGAAAAATATGACATATAAATACGGATGAATTTGTATTTCTTTACCATTTTTAATTCGTTTTATTATTAACTGCCGCCTTCGGAAGCTATTAATTGAGATAAATGAAGAAGATATGCCTTGGCAAAGAACGAAACCAATACCCAAACAACTGAATGAAAGATTCTTCCTTAATAGTTTGCAAAAGAAGAACGAAAGAAGAAAAAGACGCAGCTAAAATTTTTGCCATCATGCTTGTTTCAGTGCTTAAAAACCTATTACACAAAGGTGGAAGTTTTATATTTTGCGAGCAACGCAATGCACTATGCTTGTAGCGTCCCATAAGACAACATCCGCATCACCTTCTGGGGAAAGTCACAGAAGCACAAAAAGTATTTAAGTCACAAATATGTGCCCTTAGAGTTATTTACGGAACAAGCCCACGGACACCATGCAGATGTTGTTGCAGTTGGACGGTCACTCAGTAAAGTAGCGTGATTTAGCTTGACATTTTATCTTTAGTGGTGTGTGGAGTTAATTAGTTTTATCTCTGAGTGTTTACTTTTGTAGAAAGTAGAGGTTAGTTGCAGTTGGATGGTCACTCAGTAAAGTAGAGTGATTTAGCTTGACATTTTATCTTTAGTGGTGTGTGGATTTAATTAGTTTTATCTCTGAGTGTTTACTTTTGTAGAAAGTAGAGGTTAGTTGCAGTTGGACGGTCACTCAGTAAAGTAGCGTGATTTAGCTGGACATTTTATCTTTAGTGGTGTGTGGTTTTGCTTAGTGTTATCTCTGATTGTTTACTTTTTGTAAGAAGTACAGGCTATTAGCAGTTTAACGTCGTTTCCTCAGTAGCTTATTTTTGTTTTACATTTTATCTCTAGTGGGGTGTCGATTTGATTAGTGTTCTCACTGAGTTTTTGCAGTTTATCCAAAGTACAGATTAGTTCGAGTTTCTGTTCATTTTTCTTTTTTCGATTTTAAAAAGCAGTATGTCAAGGGACTGTGATTGCTGTGTGCAGACGCGAGCTGAGGTGGCTGATCTGCGTGCTAAGCTTGATGCTGTGTTAGCGAAAGTTACACTGCTGGAAGCTGCCGTAGAAGGTTGCAGCAGATGCGATATTGGGGAACTCTATGTAGCCATGCCACTCACAGATTCACCTATGTCGAGCATTGTACCTGAAACCCAGGCTGAAAAGCTGGAGGCTGGGCCTAGGTCACCTGACGGTGACTGGCATATGGCTACCACACTTCGAAGCCACACACGGGGGGAAGTCGTAAAGGCTTAAAGGCCAAGACGGTGAACTTGTTCGACTGTCCAACCGGTATGACGTGTTGTCGGAGGCTGATTCAGTCCCGCAATTGTCATCCTGCGAGCTGACGGCTCCCTAGCCCGCTAGGTCTGGGCGATCGCAGAAGGGTATTCTGGTAGTTGGGAGCTCTAATGTTAGGTGGTTTATAGAGCCCCTTAGGGAAATGGCGGATTACTCGGGGAAGAAATTCAACGTCCATTCAGTGTGTCTTCCGGGTGGTCTGTTCCGAGATGTGGAGCAGGCCATCCCGCATACCATAGAACGGACGGGGTGTGGCCAACTGCGGATTGTGGCTCACGTCGGCACCAAAGATGCTTGTCCCCTTGGGTTGGAGGTTATCCTCTCTTCCTTCTGGCGGCTGACTGGAAGGGTGAACTCTGTGGACAGTGGCCGCAAGATTTCGGCGAAGCTAACGATCTGTAGCATCGTAGACAGAGTTGATTGTGGACCTCTGGTTCAGAGCCGTATTGAGGGGCTGAACCAGAGACTACGACGTTTCTGTGATGATATTGGCTGCAGATTTCTCGATCTCCGCCACAGGGTTGAGTCATGTAAGGTTCTCTTGAATAGGTCAGGTATGCAGTAAACACGTGAATCGGCTACACGGGTGGCAGGGGCCGTGTGGAATGCACTGGATGGTTATTTAGGCTGAGGGAGGAAGACCCGAAACACGAAATACAGTTACGGGAAACCCAATCAGATGCAACACTGGAATATAGGAGGAATGTAAAAGAGTCAGAACAGTTAAAAGTACTCGTAATTAACTGTAGAAGCGTTTGTAACAAACAACCAGAACTTGAAAGCGTTATTTGTAGCACAGAAGCGGATATCATTATCGGTACAGAAAGTTGGCTAAAACCGGAAATAAGTTCCGCTGAAACTTTTAATGACACCATGAACGTTTTTCGTAAAGACAGATTACATTCTCATGGAGGTGGGGTATTTATAGCTGTGAGTAAATTCCTCCCATGTAATGAAATAGACGTCGATACTATCTGTGAAGTCATATGGATTAAACTCAATGTTGCTCGGTCAAAACTCGTCATAGGCGCCTTCTACCGTCCATCCGATTCTGACATAGCTATCGCCGAGGAATTAAGAAGTATAATGTTAACAGTATAGCTAGCCGTTCTCAGGATCATGCTATGATTCTGGGAGGCGACTTCAATCTGCCTTATATCGACTGGCGTAATTATGTTCACATTACTGGTAGCAGGGATAAGGCAGCTTCTGAAGTAATTCTCGATTTGTTCTCCGATAAAAATCTCGAGCAGCTAGTTAATGAACCTAAGCGGTGTCATAACGGTAGCGAAAAAAATGTAGATTTGCTAGTTACTAGCAGGCCATAATTATTCACCGACATATCAACGACCACTGGAATAAGCGATCACAAATCGGTGATTGCGACTATCAAATTAATGACCAAGTGAAAGAGGGGAAATGGACGGATTCTATACAGATTCAGTAAGGCCTCAAAGGAGTGTTTTAGAACCTACCTGAGGAATAATTACCATAACTTTAAGTTAACAAAGGACACCGTTGAAGAGAGGTGGCATCGATTTATACATATAGTCAGGGAAGGTGTGGAAGTACATATACCGAAGCCGAAAATAAATGGGGAGAATGATCCACCGTGGTACACATGCGAAGTCAATAGATTACTCAAAAAACAAAGAAGGTTACACGCACGCTACAGAAGGAAGAGGTCTCGCAGAGATTTATAAACCTTGGCTGAGTTAAAAGGACGTGTGAAGAATGTGATGCGTGAGGCCTTCAACGATTTTCATTCAAACACTCTCTGTAAGAGTCTCACAGAAAACCCAAAGAAATTTTGATCGTATATTCGAAAAGTCATTTGTACCAACAGCAATATTCCAGCACTAGTTCGTGAAGGGTCCGAGGTTATTGAAAGCCGCAATAAAGGTAACGTACTAAATACTGTATTCAAAAATTCATTTACTGACGAAAATAAGAATAGAATTCCCGTTTTCCCACGTCATGTCGCGTTGGAGATGGAATCATTACGAATAGATACTGCAGGTATCATAAAACAATTAGAGCTCCTAAAGTGGGGAAAATCACCTGGCCCGGATGGTATTCCAGCAAGAGTATTTTCAGAGTATGCGGCGAAAATCGGGCCATTTCTGTCTGATATATTCAGTAAATCATTAGAAGAGCGAAAAGTACCTTCATACTGGAAAATAGCGCAAGTAACTCCGATTTTCAAGAAAGGTGATCGAAGCGATCCTGGAAACTACCGTCCCATATCTATAACATCTATTAGTAGTAAAGTTATGGAGCATATTATATGCTCGAACATTATGAATTTCCTAGATGAAAATAATTTGCTTACGACAAATCAACACGGATATCGGAAGAAAAGATCATGTGAAACACAGCTGGCCCTATTTACACACGACGTAATGAAAGTTATTGATGCAGATTCACAAGTAGATGCAATTTTTTTTTTGATTTTCAGAAAGCGTTTGACTCTGTGCCACACAACCACCTTTTAGCGAAGTTACGAGCGTGCGGTATATCGGATCAGCTTTGTGAATGGATAAAGGATTTTCTAACTGGTCGATCGCAGTATGTCATTGTTGAAGGAGAAAGTTCTTCTAATCTAGATGTTACATCGGGTGTACCTCAAGGAAGTGTGATAGGACCACTTCTTTTCTTAATTTTTATAAACGATCTCGGAGACAAAGTGAAAAGCCTTTTTAGATTGTTTGCTCATGATGCGGTTATTTATAGGGAAGTTAGGAATTTGGCCGATTGTTTAGCAATTCAGCGTGATATGGATGTTATTTTAGCACGGTGCTCTGAGTGGCAACACACACTAAATTGTAAAACTTGTAAGATAATAAGCATAACACAACAAAAAGAAATACGAAGTAAACAGTTCAGTTATCGATATGGTCGATTCTATGAAATATTTGGGAGTAACAGTTCAAAGGAACATGAAATGGGACTAACATATTAATAAGTTGGTAGGTAGAGCTAATTCTAGGCTGGGGTTCATAGGTCGAATTTTGAAAAATTGTAATGAACAAACAAAGGAGATAGCGTACAAATCTCTTGTGCGTCCACATTTGGACTATTGTTGTGTCATCTGGGATCCGTTTCGTAAGGGGCTGATTGAGAGTACAGAGAAGAGCCGCTCGATTCGTGACCGCTTGCTACAGTCCTTATGAAAGCGTTACAGAACTGATTAGTAGATTAGGCTGGGAGTCTCTGGTCGATAGACGACGCACGTTTCGTATAAACTTATTGGTAAACATGTGTACTCCCACTTTCACTTACGAGTGTAGTGAAATACTTCGTCCACCAACCTTTTTGGGTCGGAATGACAGGAAAGATAAAATTAGAGAAATAAGATGCTGCACTGATTCTTATATGAATTCCTTTTTCCCTCGTACCATTAGGGATTGGAATGCACAACAAAGGATTAGGTTTGGTGCTGAGCACCCTCTGCCACCCACAGTTTTGAGAATTGCAGAGTATATATGTAGATATTTGTTTAAAATTCTAGGTATACTTACAATGAAAGCACAATACATATGCTCCCTACTGTTTTTTGTAATGGAAAATCCCGAACACTTTAATCTGACAGACATAGCAATAATAATAGGAATTTATATAAAATTCACAAATTCGTTTCAATGGTACATGGGTAAATTCACTGGAGCTTCTTTATTTTTTGTCTTACCACAGAAAATATAATGTTATTTACAAAAACCTAACTATTTTAAATACACACTGCAAGAGTTTTTACTTTAGCACCCATTTAATCAGTGAATGAATTTTGTTTTTAGAATCTTTTAACTAAAGATGACTGACAAAGTAGAATATGTTCTTCGGGTGCAGAAGAGAAAGGTGACTAAGCTACTCACATTCACTAAAATAGCGAATGATTTTTTATTGAAAATGTTAATTAGAGTATCTCGAAATTGCATTCATATATATTATTGCATACAAGTCACTAGTGTGACTTAGAATACTATTGTTCTGTATGGGGTCCCCATCAATAGGGGTTAATGGAAGCATTGGAGATGGTCCAGACAAGAGCTGGCCGATTCGTGACAGGTATATATAGTTGGAGGGAAGGCGTAAGTGCGATGTTGAAGGAGTTAGTCTTGGGAAGACCTGGAACACCGAAGAAATCAGTGCTAGGACCGATTCATTTCTACACTCTTTTTTTTTTCCACGAGAGATTAGCGAGTGGAACAGGAAAGGGGCGATCGAGCGAGAGAAGTTAGATTCCGATAGGAGTAGGTATCTAGAAACCCCTCTGGCCATCCTGATCTGGGTTTTCCACAGTTATCCTAAAAATAGCCCATGGGCGCCTACTGCCATATCACGTATGTCCCTTCCTATGCACAAATGGTTACACATTGGGATTGGTGTAATGCACCCTCCGCCACCCACTTTTAGTGAATCGCGGAATAATAATAATAATTTATCATGGGATGTCATGTATTAGCAGTTAACACTGGAAATTAAATATACTAACGGGATAGTAAGTAACTGGCCGCTATCAGTAGCTGATAATATTATTGGTTTGCTAATGATTATAAGTACTGTCCCACATCTCCAAGATGCTCTTCATATGCGATCAAAAAAGCACATCTATTCAAATCTAACCACAACACTTGCAATGCCTATATCCACTGTGTAAAACACTTATGTGAAGCTTTGATTACAAGAAAAAATTATATTTCAAACTACTACACCTCGTTTCCCAGTAACCAAGATCCATGTTGATGTGATTTGCAAAATTCAATTAAAGCAAATATTCTTTGTTCAGTATAATTAATTTTCACATTGAGTAACATTATGCATTTATAAAAATACATCTTACTAAAATAAGTCATGTTTTTTTTTAACTCAGTGTTACAGGCAAAACTTCCTCAGGTGGCACAGATTTTATAGATATGGCATTTTTGCAGGTAATACTAGAGTCAATTCTCTGACATATTTCATTACAATTCCCAATAGACATTCTATTAAATTGTAAGAATTCTTTTTTTTTTATGGCTTTTGGTAAACAAGCCATTCAGCCAGCTCAATGCGTTTATGATATATCTTCCTGTGAATTAGTTTCTCCAGTACGTGTTATGATTACTAAGTATAGACATAACAGGACGGACAGGCCATTCACACAGACACACAACACTTAAACACCCATGCCCGCGGCCGGATTCGAACAGGTGACCTTCGAGACGCCAAGCTTGTGATCTAGCCGTTCTTCGGCAGCCGTTGCGTGAAGCAGTGCCTTCTGTGTTAATATAATTTAAATTGTTTCGTTTTCTGTTGTTTCATCTTTGAATATTTGTTTAGCAGCCCCAGTTGTCAGTCGTTCTTCGGCAGCCGTTGCGTGAAGCAGTGCCTTCTGTGTTAATATAATTTAAAGTGTTTAGTTTGCTTTTGTGTCATCTTTGCGTATTTGTTTAGCAGCCCCAGTAGTCAGACGTTCTTAGGCAGCTGTTACGGGGAATAGTGCCTTCTGGGATAGTTTTAATTCCAAGTGTGTGGTTAGCTTCGTCTCTGTTTATTTTTCGTCAGTAGCAGCAGCCATCGTCGGAACCGTTACGTGACGTAGTACCTCTAGTGATAATTTAATTAAAAGTGTGTAGTTAGTAGTAGCTTCATCTTTGCATATTAGTTTGTCAGTAGCAGCAGCTGCAGTCGTTGGTCGGAATCGTTACGTGAAGTAGTACCTCCAGTGTAAATTTAATTTAAAGTGCGTAGTTAGCGTAACCTTCGTCTTTGTATATTTGGTTTTGACTAAGAGCCTCCTACTGAGAACGGATAGTGAGTCCGTTTTTCTCGTGTACTCCTTAGTTTTTCTTTCTGTAAGGTAGTATGTGTAGGGACTGTGGTTGTTGTGTGCAGACGCAGGCTGAGGTGACTGACCTGCGCACCCAGCTTGCAGCTTTGGTAACAAGAGTTACACAGCTGGAAGCTGCCGCAAGTGAGTGCAGTAGATGCGGAATGGGTGACCCTGTAGAAGCAAAGCGTCTTGCAGGTTCTCCCATACCAGTCATCGTACCTGCAGTCCAGGCCGAGACGTCGGAATCTATGCGGCCGTCGCCTAGTGGTGGATGGCGTGTGGTGTCTGGACGTCGTCGGCGCATGCGGGGGCAGTCGTGCAAGCGTGATTCCCAAGAAGGCGAGCTTGTACCTCTGTCCAATCGGTTTGACGCATTGTCTGGATCTGATTCAGTCCTGCAATCGTCGGCCTGTGAGGTGGCAGCCCCACAGCCCGCTAAGTCTGGACAACTGCAGAAGGGGGTTTTAGTGGTCGGTAGCTCCAACGTTAGGCGGTTTATCGAACCCCTTAGGGAAATGGCGAAGAGGTCGGGGATGAATTCCTGTATCCATTCATTGTGTATTCCGGGGGGTCTGATCCGAGATGTGGAACAGGCCATCCCGGATGCCATTGAACGGACAGTGTGCAGCCAGCTGCGGATTGTGGCTCATGTCGGCACCAATGATGCTTGCCGCCTAGGGTCGGAGGTTATCCTCTCGTCCTTTGGGCGACTTTGAAGAACGGGTGAACTCTGTGGCCATTGGCCGCAAGATTTCTGCTGAGCTATCCATCTGCAGCATTGTCGATAGGACTGACTGTGGGACCTCTGGTTCAGAGCCGTGTTGAGGGGCTGAACCAGAGATTACGGCGCTTCTGTGATAGTCATGGCTGCAGATTCCTTGATCTTCAACCTGGGGTTGAGTCTTGTAGGAATCCCTTAGATAGATCAAGGGTGCACTACACACGGGAATCGGCTACACGGGTGGCAGGGGCCGTGTGGAATGCATTGGGGGGTTTTTTAGGCTGAGGGAGGATGACCCTGAGGATGAAATTCAGTTGCGGACAGCCAAGATAAATTCATCACCGCGTGTTAGGTGTAGCTTAAAAGAATCCCAAACATTAAAAGTTCTAGTAGTTAACTGCAGAAGTGTTTGTAATAAACAGCCTGAACTCGAAAACGTTATTCGTAGTACAGATGCTGATATCGTAATTAGGCACAGAAAGTTGGTTAAAACCGGATATAAGTTCAGCCGAAATTTTTAATAGTAACATGAACATTTTCCGTAAGGATAGGTTGCATTCTCAAGGAGGTGGTGTATTTATAGCTGTTAGTAAGTACCTCCCATGTAGCGAAATTGATGTCCATACTGTCTGCGAAATCATATGGATCAAGCTCAACGTAGCTAGGACAAAACTTGTGATAGGCTCCTTCTATCGTCCACCCGATGCAAGCGTAAATATTGCCGAGGCCTTAAGAAATAATGTAAATAATATAGCACGGCAATTTCCGTACCATACAATAATGCTAGGAGGTGACTTTAACTTGCCAGATATCGACTGGACTAATTACGTTCACGTTACTGGGGGCAGGGATAAAGCAGCTTGCGAAATCATTCTAGACCTCTTCTCAAATCACAATCTTGAACAGCTCGTAACTGAACCAACGCGATGCCTCAACGGTAACGAAAATATTTTAGATATAGTTGTTACAAATAGGCCCGAACTATTAACGGATATTTCTACCACCGCAGGAATAAGTGATCACAAAGCTGTAATTGCTACAGTAAAACTAACAACCACGCGCAGAAAGAGAAAAGAGAGGATCGTTTACAGATTCGAAAAGGCTTCAAAAGAGTGTTTTAGAGCGTATTTGAGGCATAATTACCACACCTTCTTAGTAGCTGGAGGCACCGTTGAAGAGAGGTGGCATCGATTCCTACATATACTCGGGGAAGGTATGAACTTGCATATACCGAAACGGACAATCAGGGAAGAGATCGATCCACCATGGTACACACGAGAGGTTAAAAGGTTACTCAAGAAGCAAAGGAAGATACATGCACGATCAAAAAGGACGATGCATCGGACTGATTTAGATAAGCTAGAGGAGATAAGGGGACGTGTTAAGAATGCGATGCGTGAGGCCTTTAATAACTTTCGTTGCAATTCTCTCTCTAAGAGCCTCACTGAAAACCCTAAGAAATTTTGGTCGTATGTAAAAAAAAGTTAGTTGTAGTGGGAACAATAAGCCAGTTCTAATAAAAGACGGACGGGAAATTGAAGACAGCCGCGACAAGGCTACCGTATTTAATACCGAATTCAAAAATTCATTCACGCGAGAAAACATGGAAAACATCCCCACTTTACCACATCGGGTGGAATTAGAGATGGATCCGATAGAAATTGATAGCGTAGGAATTGTAAAGCAATTAAAACTCCTGAAGTGGGGTAAAGCGCCGGGTCCCGATGGTATACCGGTAAGAGTATTTTCTGAATACGCGGAGGATATTGAACCATTTCTGTCAGATATATTCCGTAAATCACTAGAAGAGAGAAAAGTACCTTCTAGCTGGAAGATAGCCCAGGTAATTCCCGTTTTTAAGAAAGGAGATCGGAGTGATCCTAGGAATTATCGACCCATATCTCTAACATCGGTCTGCAGCAGAATTCTGGAACATGTCATATGCTCGAACATAATGAAGTTTCTAGATGAGAACGAGTTACTAACACCATGTCAACACGGATTTCGGAGGAAGAGATCGTGTGAAACACAATTGGCCCTATTTTCCCACGACATAATGAAAGTTATAGATGCAGGTTCGCAAGGTGATGCAGTTTTTTTGGATTTTCAGAAAGCTTTTGATTCTGTGCCACACAACCGACTTTTAGCGAAGATTCGAGCTTACGGTATTTCGGCTCAGATTTGCGAGTGGATACGTGATTTTCTAACTGGTCGATCACAGTATGTCGTTGTTGACGGGGAAGCCTCTTCTAAGATAAATGTTACTTCGGGCGTTCCTCAAGGAAGTGTAATAGGTCCACTTCTTTTCTTAATATTTATAAACGATCTAGGTGACAACGTCAAATGCTGGTTGCGATTGTTTGCCGACGATGCAGTTATCTATAGGGAAATAAGGTGCTCCGACGATTGCTTAGAAATTCAGCGTGATTTGGATGCTATTTTCGATTGGTGCCGTAAAGTGGCAGCTTACACTAAATTGCAAAAAGTGCAAGGCAATGCGGATAAGTAACAAGAAGAATCAGTTTGTTCACGAGTACAAAATAAACAATTCAGCTGTTGACACGGTTGATTCCGTGAAGTATCTGGGGGTGATAGTACAAAGCAACATGAAATGGGACATGCACATAACTTCCGTCGTAGGCAAGGCAAATTCTAAATTACGATTCATAGGTCGTATTTTGAGGAATTGTAATGCTCAATCAAAGGAGATAGCGTATAAAACACTAGTGCGTCCGCATCTGGATTACTGTTGTGGGGTTTGGGACCCGTATCGCAAGGTTCTGATTGACTCAGTTGAGAGGGTGCAGAGGAGAGCCGCTAGATTCGTGACTTGTTGTTACAGCCCTTATGAAAGCGTCACAGAATTGATACATAGATTGGGCTGGGATAGTTTGGAAGACAGGACGACGTAGCTTGCGTTCGAATTTATTGGAGAATATGCGAAAAAATTTAAATTTCGAGTGCAATGAAATACTTCTTCCGCCAACCTATTTAGGTCGCAATGACCGGAGGGATAAGATTAGAGAAATAAGATGCCGTACTGATACTTATATGTATTCCTTCTTTCCTCGCACTATTCGGGATTGGAATGGGCGGGTTTAGGATTGGTGCTTAGCACCCTCTGCCACCCACAATTTTTGTGATTTGCAGAGTATGAATGTAGATGTAGATGTAGATGTAGCCCCTACGCTACCAGGCCGGCCTTTCATAACTTCTCGGAACGTTTAGAAATTTTGTGAAATTGTCGTTTAAGTAACCTTTTACTTGTAAGAAAGTGTGCCTAGCGCAGTTTTTTCGTTTTCTGTTTATTTTTTTAGCATAACAACATTGCCACAACTCAGATCTCTACAAAATACATTCTGGCATCATCTGTACTACTGATTAGTCACAAGTGTTCGCACCCTAACATTCTTTTACGACTACTATTTTAACATCGCAGTGACATAAAATTTCAAATGGGCGTCTAGCCTAAAAGGTCCTTGAAATCATACATTTTCAAAAATTAATTTAGTTAATTTCTAATATTTAAAACTTACTTTTATAACCGATTTCCATCACAATTTTTCTTCTTTGGACTGGCTAAATCATTGAGATGCACAAAGCTTACAATCACTTAGGTGTTTTTATTATCTGCTTGAATTAAGCACCGAGCGTGGTGGTGTAACGGATAGCGTTCTGGCCTCGCATTCGGGAGGACGGCGGTTCGAATCCCCGTCCGGGCATCCAGATTTGGGTTTTCCATGGTTTCCCCAAATCTCTCCACGTGAATGCCGGGATGCTTCCTTCAAAAGGCCATGGCCGAATTCCTTCCCATTCCTTGCCCCCATCCTTTCCCGTCTCTAAAGACCACGTTGTTAAAAAGGGACGTTAAACAGTTTAAAAAAAAAAATTGAATTAAGCTTCGTCAATATTTCTTTATTTACCTTTTTTCAGTGTATCTTTATTTAAATTATTTACATTTTTTTTCATGAAAGGAGGTCTAACCCAGCTTTTGTAAGTAGGATACCACTTTCAAACACATCTAAATCCCACCGTTCTCCTCATACTAATTCACCGTTGTTTCCAAACGGTCTTCTGACTTGATGTAGATATTTTTTTTCTCTTTTTTCGATCGGGGATTCAGCTTCATCCTCATGTACTACCATGCTCATACATATCCGAACGATATGAATCGTACATCACTGTATTTCCTTCCATAACCTCTTCAACTCTTCCTACACATCTGCTTACACAGTCCTATACCCTGTAGGTTGCATAGTCACAGTAATATCCAAAATTGAGACTCACCCACCTCACAAAAAAGTGATATATTTTAACATATTCGTTTTACAAAGGAAAATATGGATTATATTTCGGTAATAAAAGAGTTGTGCAGACATTGAATGTACTTCATTTTGGTTTTTTAATAACATTTAAGAGAAATTAGTGTCCCCACAGAACATAAAAAGTTACTGTTTTCAAACAAAACGTTAATTTTAACAAACGCTAGGATCAAAAGAAAAGAACACGTTATACCGATCATATATCACTTAAAATAACCAGATAGAAATGATAATGTCAATATTTGCGATTTATAACTATTATGGGTAAAGAGAGTTTTAACTGAAAGCGTTGAAAAATAATTGCAAATTTTTGAAGTTAGTTAATTTTGTGGTGTGCTATTAAGACATGTTCTTCTTTTATTATTACATTTAAACTTATTTTGGAAACATATGGAAAAATTTATAACTAAATTATTGTTGTGGGTGACATGAGATGTCGTCAACGCTGACAGTGTGCTAGCTTAAAAAATCTTATTTTCACCTACCATTAATATCGAAAGCTGCTTATAGCGCACTGAATACTACTTTTAAAACAAAAACAAAACACGATGAGGGTTCAGTAGATGAAGAGACAATTTCACACAGTCACCTTTGTGGTTTTAGTGATGTTTTGTAAGGAGGCTAAAAAAAACCCAAAAAACAAACTAATATGGCTTTTTCGTGATAGCGATATTCTGTGGGTGCTGCTGTTAAAATTCAAACGACGGGTGAAACGTTGGTTGGCTGTACTTTCCAAAAAATAAATTAAAAAAAAAGCTATTGTTCAATGTCCAAGGAAGTGCACTGAAAACATTCGGTAATTCAGAAACACCTGCGTTTGCTAGCGGACGCGTATGAAATAATTGGGTCATTTCGCGAATTATACGCTTTTTGCTACTTTAAATTAATATTGTAGACCAACTTTTCACCCCATATTGATGTTAATACAACGGTGAGCTCTTCCGGCAGCAGTCTGTAAAGAACTCTGACTGATTTAAGGGGTAAAATTGTTACCAGTCATCTGGTAACCCAGAATACAACAAGAAGTTACACAAGTGCAAAAATTTTACAAGCTGATACTAATGCAGATCAGTCGTTGTTTTGCATCCGTCACGTGAAGCAGTGCCTTCTGTGTTAATATAATTTAAAGTGTTTAGTTTTCTTTTGTTTCATCTTTGAATATTTGTTTAGCAGCCCCAGTACTCAGTCGTTGTTTTGCATCCGTCACGTGAAGCACTGCATTCTGTGTTAATATAATTTAAAGTGTTTAGTTTTCTGTCTCATCTTTGAATATTTGTTTAGCAGCCCCAGTTGTCAGTCGTTATTCAGCAGACGTCACGTGAAGCAGTGCCTTCTGTGTTAATATAATTTAAAGTGTTTAGTTTTCTTTTGTTTCATCTTTGAATATTTGTTTAGCAGCCCCAGTAGTCAGACGTTTATCGGCAGCCGTTACGGGGAATAGTGCCTTCTGTGATAGTTTTAATTCAAAGAGTTTGGTTAGCTTCGTCTCTGTATAGTTGTTAGTCAGTAGCAGCAGCCATCGTCGGAACCGTTACGTGACTTAGTACCTATAGTGGTAATTCACTTGAAAGTGTGTAGTTAGCTGTAGCTTCGTCCTTGCATATTAGTTTGTCAGTAGCAGCAGCTGCAGTCGTTGGTCGGAATCGTTACGTAAAGTAGTACCTCCAGTGCAAATTTAATTTAAAGTGCGTAGTTAGCGTAAGCTTCGTCTTTGTACATTTGGTTATTGACAAAAGGCCTTCTACTGAGAACGCATAGTGAGTCCGTTTTTCTCGTGTACTCCTTAGTTTTGCTTTCTGTAAGGTAGTATGTGTAGGGACTGTGGTTGTTGTGTGCAGACGCAGGCTGAGGTGACTGACCTGCGCACCCAGCTTGCAGCTTTGGTAACAAGAGTTACACAGCTGGAAGCTGCCGCAAGTGAGTACAGTAGATGCGGTATTGGTGACCCTGTAGACGCTGATCGGCACGCAGGTTCTCCCATACCAGTCATCGAACCTGCAGTCCAGGCCGAGATGTCGGAATCTATGCGGCCGTCGCCTAGTGGTGGCTGGCGTGTGGTGTCTGGACGTCGACGGCGCATGCGGGGGCAGTCGGGCAAGCTTGATACCCAAGAAGGCGAGCTTGTACATCTGTCCAATCGGTTTGACGCATTGTCTGGATCTGATTCAGTCCTGCAATCGTCGGCCTGTGAGTTGGCAGCCCCACAGCCCGCTAAGTCTGGGCAACTACAGAAGGGCGTTTTAGTGGTCGGTAGCTCCAACGTTAGGCGATTTATTGAACCCCTCAGGGAAATGGCGAAGAGGTCGGGGATGAATTCCTGTATCCATTCATTGTGTATTCCGGGGGGTCTGATCCGAGATGTGGAACAGGCCATCCCGGATGCCATTGAACGGACGGGGTGCAGCCAGCTGCGGATTGTAGCTCATGTCGGCACCAATGATGCTTGCCGCCTAGGGTCGGAGGTTATCCTCTCGTCCTTTGGGCGACTTGCAGAAATGGTGAACTCTGTGGCCATTTGCCGCAAGATTTCGGCTGAGCTATCCATCTGCAGCATTGTCGATAGGACTGACTGTGGATCTCTGGTTCAGAGCTGTGTTGAGGGGCTGAACCAGAGATTACGGCGCTTCTGTGATAGTCATGGCTGCAGATTCCTTGATCTTCGCCCTAGGGTTGAGTCTTGTAGGAATCCCTTGGATAGATCAGGGGTGCACTACACACGGGAATCGGCTACACGGGTGGCAGGGGCCGTGTGGAGTGCATTGGGTGGTTTTTTAGGCTGAGGGAAGATGACTCTGAGGAGGAAATTCAGTTGCGGACAGCCAAGATAAATTCAGCACCGCGTGTTAGGGGTAGCTTAAAGGAATCCCGAACATTAAAAGTTCTAGTAGTTAACTGCAGAAGTGTTTGTAATAAACAGCCTGAACTCGAAAACGTTATTCGTAGTGCAGATGCTGATATCGTATTAGGCACAGAAAGTTGGTTAAAACCGGATATAAGTTCCGGCGAAATTTTTAATAGTAACATGAACATTTTCCGTAAGGATAGGTTGCATTCCCAAGGAGGTGGTGTATTTATAGCTGTTAGTAAGTACCTCCCATGTAGCGAAATAGATGTCCATACTGTCTGCGAAATCATTTGGATCAAGCTCAACGTAGCTAGGACTAAACTTGTGATAGGCTCGTTCTATCGTCCACCCGATGCAAGCGTAAATATTGCCGAGGCCTTGAGAAATAATGTAAATAATATAGCACGGCAATTTCCGGACCATACAATAATTCTAGGAGGTGACTTTAACTTGCCTGATATCGACTGGACTAATTACGTTCACGTTACTGGGGGCAGGGATAAGGCAGCTTGCGAAATCATTCTAGACCTCTTCTCAGATCACCATCTTGAACAGCTCGTAACTGAACCAACGCGATGCCTCAACGGTAACGAAAATATTTTAGATATAGTTGTTACAAATAGGCCCGAACTATTAACGGATATTTCTACCACCGCAGGAATAAGTGATCACAAAGCTGTAATTGCTACAGTAAAACTAACAACCACGCGCAGAAAGAGAAAAGAGAGGATCGTTTACAGATTCGAAAAGGCTTCAAATGAGTGTTTTAGAGCGTATTTGAGGCATAATTACCACACCTTCTTGGTAGCAGGAGGCACCGTTGAAGAGAGGTGGCATCGATTCCTACATATACTTGGGGAAGGTATGAACTTGCATATACCCCAACGGACAATCAGGGAAGAGAACGATCCCCCATGGTACACACGGGAGGTTAAAAGGTTACTCAAGAAGCAAAGGAAGATACATGCACGATCAAAAAGGACGATGCATCGGACTGATTTAGATAAGTTAGAGGAGTTAAGGGGACGTGTTAAGAATGCGATGCGTGAGGCATTTAATAACTTTCGTGAAAATTCTCTCTCTAAGAGCCTCACTGAAAACCCTAAGAAATTCTGGTCGTATGTAAAAAAGTTAGTTGTAGTGGGAACAATAAGCCAGTTCTAATAAAAGACGAACGGGAGGTTGAAGACAGCCGCGACAAGGCTACCTTATTTAACACCGAATTCAAAAATTCATTGATAGCGTAGGAATTGTAAAGCAATTAAAACTCCTGAAGTGGGGTAAAGCGCCGGGTCCCGATGGTATACCGGTAAGAGTATTTTCTGAATACGCGGAGGATATTGAACCATTTCTGTCAGATATATTCCGTAAATCACTAGAAGAGAGAAAAGTACCTTCTAGCTGGAAAATAGCCCAGGTAATTCCCGTTTTTAAGAAAGGAGATCGGAGTGATCCTAGGAATTATCGACCCATATCTCTAACATCGGTCTGCAGCAGAATTCTGGAACATGTCATATGCTCGAACGTAATGAAGTTTCTAGATGAGAACGAGTTACTTACACCATGCCAACACGGATTTCGGAAGAAGCGATCGTGTGAAACACAATAGGCCCTATTTTCCCACGACATAATGAAAGTTATCGATGCAGGTTCGCAAGTTGATGCGGTTTTTTTGGATTTTCAGAAAGCTTTTGATTCTGTGCCAAACAACCGACTTTTAGCGAAGATTCGAGCTTACGGTATTTCGGCTCAGATTTGCGAGTGGATACGTGATTTTCTAACTGGTCGATCACAATATGTCGTTGTTGACGGGGAAGCCTCATCTAAGATAAATGTTACTTCGGGCGTTCCTCAGGGAAGTGTAATAGGTCCACTTCTTTTCTAAATATTTATAAACGATCTAGGTGACAACGTCAAATGCTGGTTGCGATTGTTTTCCGACGATGCGGTTATCTATAGGGAAATAAGGTGCTCCGACGACTGCTTAGAAATTCAGCGTGATTTGGATGCTATTTTCGATTGGTGTCGTAAATGGCAGCTTACACTTAATTGCAAAAAGTGCAAGGCAATGCGGATAAGTAACAAGAAGAATCAGGTTGTTCACGAGTACAAAATAAACAATTCACCTATTGACACGGTTGATTCCGTGAAGTATCTGGGGGTGATAGTACAAAGCAACATGAAATGGGACATGCACATAACTTCCGTCGTAGGCAAGGCAAATTCTAAATTACGATTCATAGGTCGTATTTTGAGGAATTGTAATGCTCAAACAAAGGAGATAGCGTATAAAACACTGGTGCGTCCGCATCTGGATTACTGTTGTGGGGTTTGGGATCCGTATCGCAAGGTTCTGATTGACTCAGTTGAGAGGGTGCAGAGGAGAGCCGCTAGATTCGTGACTTGTTGTTACAGCCCTTATGAAAGCGTCACAGAATTGATACATAGATTGGGCTGGGATAGTTTGGAAGACAGGCGACGTAGCTTGCGTTCGAATTTATTGGAGAATATGCGAAAAAATTTAAATTTCGAGTGCAATGAAATACTTCTTCCGCCAACCTATTTAGGTCGCAATGACCGGAGGGATAAGATTAGAGAAATAAGATTCCGTACTGATACTTATATGTATTCCTTCTTTCCTCGCACTATTCGGGATTGGAATGGGCGGGTTTAGGATTGGTGCTTAGCACCCTCTGCCACCCACAATTTTTGTGATTTGCAGAGTATGAATGTAGATGTAGATGTAGATGTAGCCCCTACGCTACCAGGCCGGCCTTTCATAACTTCTCGGAACGTTTAGAAATTTTGTGAAATTGTCGTTTAAGTAACCTTTTACTTGTAAGAAAGTGTGCCTAGCGCAGTTTTTTCGTTTTCTGTTTATTTTTTTAGCATAACAACATTGCCACAACTCAGATCTCTACAAAATACATTCTGGCATCATCTGTACTACTGATTAGTCACAAGTGTTCGCACCCTAACATTCTTTTACGACTACTATTTTAACATCGCAGTGACATAAAATTTCAAGTGGGCGTCTAGCCTAAAAGGTCCTTGAAATCATACATTTTCAAAAATTAATTTAGTTAATTTCTAATATTTAAAACTTACTTTTATAACCGATTTCCATCACAATTTTTCTTCTTTGGACTGGCTAAATCATTGAGATGCACAAAGCTTACAATCACTTAGGTGTTTTTATTATCTGCTTGAATTAAGCACCGAGCGTGGTGGTGTAACGGATAGCGTTCTGGCCTCGCATTCGGGAGGACGGCGGTTCGAATCCCCGTCCGGGCATCCAGATTTGGGTTTTCCATGGTTTCCCCAAATCTCTCCACGTGAATGCCGGGATGCTTCCTTCAAAAGGCCATGGCCGAATTCCTTCCCATTCCTTGCCCCCATCCTTTCCCGTCTCTAAAGACCACGTTGTTAAAAAGGGACGTTAAACAGTTTAAAAAAAAAAAATTGAATTAAGCTTCGTCAATATTTCTTTATTTACCTTTTTTCAGTGTATCTTTATTTAAATTATTTACATTTTTTTCATGAAAGGAGGTCTAACCCAGCTTTTGTAAGTAGGATACCACTTTCAAACACATCTAAATCCCACCGTTCTCCTCATACTAATTCACCGTTGTTTCCAAACGGTCTTCTGACTTGATGTAGATATTTTTTTTCTCTTTTTTCGATCGGGATTCAGCTTCATCCTCATGTACTACCATGCTCATACATATCCGAACGATATGAATCGTACATCACTGTATTTCCTTCCATAACCTCTTCAACTCTTCCTACACATCTGCTTACACAGTCCTATACCCTGTAGGTTGCATAGTCACAGTAATATCCAAAATTGAGACTCACCCACCTCACAAAAAAGTGATATATTTTAACATATTCGTTTTACAAAGGAAAATATGGATTATATTTCGGTAATAAAAGAGTTGTGCAGACATTGAATGTACTTCATTTTGGTTTTTTAAAACATTTAAGAGAAATTAGTGTCCCCACAGAACATAAAAAGTTACTGTTTTCAAACAAAAACGTTAATTTTAACAAACGCTAGGATCAAAAAAAAGAACACGTTATACCGATCATATATCACTTAAAATAACCAGATAGAAATGATAATGTCAATATTTGCGATTTATAACTATTATGGGTAAAGAGAGTTTTAACTGAAAGCGTTGAAAAATAATTGCAAATTTTTGAAGTTAGTTAATTTTGTGGTGTGCTATTAAGACATGTTCTTCTTTTATTATTACATTTAAACTTATTTTGGAAACATATGGAAAAATTTATAACTAAATTATTGTTGTGGGTGACATGAGATGTCGTCAACGCTGACAGTGTGCTAGCTTAAAAAATCTTATTTTCACCTACCATTAATATCGAAAGCTGCTTATAGCGCACTGAATACTACTTTTAAAACAAAAACAAAACACGATGAGGGTTCAGTAGATGAAGAGACAATTTCACACAGTCACCTTTGTGGTTTTAGTGATGTTTTGTAAGGAGGCTAAAAAAAACCCAAAAAACAAACTAATATGGCTTTTTCGTGATAGCGATATTCTGTGGGTGCTGCTGTTAAAATTCAAACGACGGGTGAAACGTTGGTTGGCTGTACTTTCCAAAAAATAAATTAAAAAAAAGCTATTGGTCCAAGGAAGTGCACTGAAAACATTCGGTAATTCAGAAACACCTGCGTTTGCTAGCGGACGCGTATGAAATAATTGGGTCATTTCGCGAATTATACGCTTTTTGCTACTTTAAATTAATATTGTAGACCAACTTTTCACCCCATATTGATGTTAATACAACGGTGAGCTCTTCCGGCAGCAGTCTGTAAAGAACTCTGACTGATTTAAGGGGTAAAATTGTTACCAGTCATCTGGTAACCCAGAATACAACAAGAAGTTACACAAGTGCAAAAATTTTACAAGCTGATACTAATGCAGATCAGTCGTTGTTTTGCATCCGTCACGTGAAGCAGTGCCTTCTGTGTTAATATAATTTAAAGTGTTTAGTTTTCTTTTGTTTCATCTTTGAATATTTGTTTAGCAGCCCCAGTACTCAGTCGTTGTTTTGCATCCGTCACGTGAAGCACTGCATTCTGTGTTAATATAATTTAAAGTGTTTAGTTTTCTGTCTCATCTTTGAATATTTGTTTAGCAGCCCCAGTTGTCAGTCGTTATTCAGCAGACGTCACGTGAAGCAGTGCCTTCTGTGTTAATATAATTTAAAGTGTTTAGTTTTCTTTTGTTTCATCTTTGAATATTTGTTTAGCAGCCCCAGTAGTCAGACGTTTATCGGCAGCCGTTACGGGGAATAGTGCCTTCTGTGATAGTTTTAATTCAAAGAGTTTGGTTAGCTTCGTCTCTGTATAGTTGTTAGTCAGTAGCAGCAGCCATCGTCGGAACCGTTACGTGACGTAGTACCTATAGTGGTAATTCACTTGAAAGTGTGTAGTTAGCTGTAGCTTCGTCCTTGCATATTAGTTTGTCAGTAGCAGCAGCTGCAGTCGTTGGTCGGAATCGTTACGTAAAGTAGTACCTCCAGTGCAAATTTAATTTAAAGTGCGTAGTTAGCGTAAGCTTCGTCTTTGTACATTTGGTTATTGACAAAAGGCCTTCTACTGAGAACGCATAGTGAGTCCGTTTTTCTCGTGTACTCCTTAGTTTTGCTTTCTGTAAGGTAGTATGTGTAGGGACTGTGGTTGTTGTGTGCAGACGCAGGCTGAGGTGACTGACCTGCGCACCCAGCTTGCAGCTTTGGTAACAAGAGTTACACAGCTGGAAGCTGCCGCAAGTGAGTGCAGTAGATGCGGTATTGGTGACCCTGTAGACGCTGATCGGCACGCAGGTTCTCCCATACCAGTCATCGAACCTGCAGTCCAGGCCGAGATGTCGGAATCTATGCGGCCGTCGCCTAGTGGTGGCTGGCGTGTGGTGTCTGGACGTCGACGGCGCATGCGGGGGCAGTCGGGCAAGCTTGATACCCAAGAAGGCGAGCTTGTACATCTGTCCAATCGGTTTGACGCATTGTCTGGATCTGATTCAGTCCTGCAATCGTCGGCCTGTGAGTTGGCAGCCCCACAGCCCGCTAAGTCTGGGCAACTGCAGAAGGGGGTTTTAGTGGTCGGTAGCTCCAACGTTAGGCGATTTATTGAACCCCTTAGGGAAATGGCGAAGAGGTCGGGGATGAATTCCTGTATCCATTCATTGTGTATTCCGGGGGGTCTGATCCGAGATGTGGAACAGGCCATCCCGGATGCCATTGAACGGACGGGGTGCAGCCAGCTGCGGATTGTAGCTCATGTCGGCACCAATGATGCTTGCCGCCTAGGGTCGGAGGTTATCCTCTCGTCCTTTGGGCGACTTGCAGAAAGGGTGAACTCTGTGGCCATTGGCCGCAAGATTTCGGCTGAGCTATCCATCTGCAGCATTGTCGATAGGACTGACTGTGGATCTCTGGTTCAGAGCCGTGTTGAGGGGCTGAACCAGAGATTACGGCGCTTCTGTGATAGTCATGGCTGCAGATTCCTTGATCTTCGCCCTAGGGTTGAGTCTTGTAGGAATCCCTTGGATAGATCAGGGGTGCACTACACACGGGAATCGGCTACACGGGTGGCAGGGGCCGTGTGGAGTGCATTGGGTGGTTTTTTAGGCTGAGGGAAGATGACTCTGAGGAGGAAATTCAGTTGCGGACAGCCAAGATAAATTCAGCACCGCGTGTTAGGGGTAGCTTAAAGGAATCCCGAACATTAAAAGTTCTAGTAGTTAACTGCAGAAGTGTTTGTAATAAACAGCCTGAACTCGAAAACGTTATTCGTAGTGCAGATGCTGATATCGTATTAGGCACAGAAAGTTGGTTAAAACCGGATATAAGTTCCGGCGAAATTTTTAATAGTAACATGAACATTTTCCGTAAGGATAGGTTGCATTCCCAAGGAGGTGGTGTATTTATAGCTGTTAGTAAGTACCTCCCATGTAGCGAAATAGATGTCCATACTGTCTGCGAAATCATTTGGATCAAGCTCAACGTAGCTAGGACAAAACTTGTGATAGGCTCGTTCTATCGTCCACCCGATGCAAGCGTAAATATTGCCGAGGCCTTGAGAAATAATGTAAATAATATAGCACGGCAATTTCCGGACCATACAATAATTCTAGGAGGTGACTTTAACTTGCCTGATATCGACTGGACTAATTACGTTCACGTTACTGGGGGCAGGGATAAGGCAGCTTGCGAAATCATTCTAGACCTCTTCTCAGATCACCATCTTGAACAGCTCGTAACTGAACCAACGCGATGCCTCAACGGTAACGAAAATATTTTAGATATAGTTGTTACAAATAGGCCCGAACTATTAACGGATATTTCTACCACCGCAGGAATAAGTGATCACAAAGCTGTAATTGCTACAGTAAAACTAACAACCACGCGCAGAAAGAGAAAAGAGAGGATCGTTTACAGATTCGAAAAGGCTTCAAAATGAGTGTTTTAGAGCGTATTTGAGGCATAATTACCACACCTTCTTGGTAGCAGGAGGCACCGTTGAAGAGAGGTGGCATCGATTCCTACATATACTTGGGGAAGGTATGAACTTGCATATACCCCAACGGACAATCAGGGAAGAGAACGATCCCCCATGGTACACACGGGAGGTTAAAAGGTTACTCAAGAAGCAAAGGAAGATACATGCACGATCAAAAAGGACGATGCATCGGACTGATTTAGATAAGTTAGAGGAGTTAAGGGGACGTGTTAAGAATGCGATGCGTGAGGCATTTAATAACTTTCGTGAAAAATTCTCTCTCTAAGAGCCTCACTGAAAACCCTAAGAAATTTTGGTCGTATGTAAAAAAAGTTAGTTGTAGTGGGAACAATAAGCCAGTTCTAATAAAAAGACGGACGGGAGGTTGAAGACAGGCCGCGACAAAGGCTACCTTATTTAACACCGAATTCAAAAATTCATTCACGCAAGAAAACTTGGAAAACGTCCCCATTTACCACATCGTGTGGAATTAGAGATGGAATCCGATAGAAATTGATAGCGTAGGAATTGTAAAGCAATTAAACTCCTGAAGTGGGGTAAAGCGCCGGGTCCCGATGGTATACCGGTAAGAGTATTTTCTGAATACGCGGAGGATATTGAACCATTTCTGTCAGATATATTCCGTAAATCACTAGAAGAGAGAAAAGTACCTTCTAGCTGGAAAATAGCCCAGGTAATTCCCGTTTTTAAGAAAGGAGATCGGAGTGATCCTAGGAATTATCGACCCATATCTCTAACATCGGTCTGCAGCAGAATTCTGGAACATGTCATATGCTCGAACATAATGAAGTTTCTAGATGAGAACGAGTTTACTTACACCATGCCAACACGGATTTCGGAAGAAGCGATCGTGTGAAACACAATTGGCCCTATTTTCCCACGACATAATGAAAGTTATCGATGCAGGTTCGCAAGTTGATGCGGTTTTTTTGGATTTTCAGAAAGCTTTGATTCTGTGCCACACAACCGACTTTTAGCGAAGATTCGAGCTTACGGTATTTCGGCTCAGATTTGCGAGTGGATACGTGATTTTCTAACTGGTCGATCACAATATGTCGTTGTTGACGGGGAAGCCTCATCTAAGATAAATGTTACTTCGGGCGTTCCTCAGGGAAGTGTAATAGGTCCACTTCTTTTCTTAATATTTATAAACGATCTAGGTGACAACGTCAAATGCTGGTTGCGATTGTTTGCCGACGATGCGGTTATCTATAGGGAAATAAGGTGCTCCGACGACTGCTTAGAAAATTCAGCGTGATTTGGATGCTATTTTCGATTGGTGCCGTAAATGGCAGCTTACACTTAATTGCAAAAAGTGCAAGGCAATGCGGATAAGTAACAAGAAGAATCAGGTTGTTCACGAGTACAAAATAAACAATTCACCTAGTTGACACGGTTGATTCCGTGAAGTATCTGGGGGTGATAGTACAAAGCAACATGAAATGGGACATGCACATAACTTCCGTCGTAGGCAAGGCAAATTCTAAATTACGATTCATAGGTCGTATTTTGAGGAATTGTAATGCTCAAACAAAGGAGATAGCGTATAAAACACTGGTGCGTCCGCATCTGGATTACTGTTGTGGGGTTTGGGATCCGTATCGCAAGGTTCTGATTGACTCAGTTGAGAGGGTGCAGAGGAGAGCCGCTAGATTCGTGACTTGTTGTTACAGCCCTTATGAAAGCGTCACAGAATTGATACATAGATTGGGCTGGGATAGTTTGGAAGACAGACGACGTAGCTTGCGTTCGAATTTATTGGAATATGCGAAAAAATTTAAATTTCGAGTGCAATGAAATACTTCTTCCGCCAACCTATTTAGGTCGCAATGACCGGAGGGATAAGATTAGAGAAATAAGATGCCGTACTGATACTTATATGTATTCCTTCTTTCCTCGCACTATTCGGGATTGGAATGGCGGGTTTAGGATTGGTGCTTAGCACCCTCTGCCACCCACAATGTTTGTGATTTGCAGAGTATGGATGTAGATGTAGATGTAGATTCATGAACAATTGTTTTCTTGTTTTGTAACAGTTGTTTATGAGACTACACAGGAAACTGGGGACAAGGAAATGTAATGGTGGTCAACACGTGTATAGGAGTTGTTGCCTCCTCTGCTGACGTCTAGGTAGGTATCACGTCGCTGGCACCGTAAGCGCGGCTGGTGCTACTGTCGACCCGGAAACATGGTGGCTAGCGTTCGGTTAGTTCCTCGAGTAGACGGTTCGAGTGCAGCCACAGACACAGACACAAGTGATTGTCATGAACTGTTACGTTCTTCTTGTGTTGACTGCACTGTGGATCACTAAAGTCACATCATAGATCAACTGAGAAGCTAAAAGAATGGAGAGGATGCACGTATCGATGAACTAAGGCAAATGCTTTCTTGGTCTATTTTTTACCAATTGAGTCTTTAAATGTGTCTTTAAAAAATCAACTCGATGTGGATTCTAATCAACGGACAATAGATCTTATTACCAGAACGTTACCACTCAGCCACTTCGTCATGTACAATCAGATGCCTCGTCTGTTGCATAAGTGAAGTTATATTATATAAAGATTCACAATTTCGTGAACAAATAGTTATTGATAATCAAGTTAAAGGATACAACTGTTACAACAGAAGTAATCCTAAAATAAAAAAATGACAGATCAAAAGGGGAGAAATTTTTTTTATGTCGTTAAGGTTTCTGTTCTTTTGATAGCGTCTAGGTATTGAGACGATTCATTGTATGCGGAAATGAATACAGTTGTTCCAGCGGAAGAAAATGTGACAACGTTCGAGGAAATAAATATGGCAATGATGCTCCAGGAAATAAGTCGTAACTTTCCTATTTCCTTCGGCCAAGAAGAATACACATTTTACATGTAACGAAAAATAATTTATCATGACAAGAACATTCGGCTTAATATTTTATTGATTTTGACTACACTTATCCAACTTATGTAGTAATTTTTGCAAATCATAGCTGGTAGTTAATAAAATAATTGTTTAAAAAATATAAAAACCACCTTCAGAAAAACACATTAAAAATTTTAAAATACTCTTACACCTTACTTGGAAGAAAGTAAATTTAAATGGACAAAATTTTACATTACCGTTATTGAAATTTTTACATTAATGAGTTATTTATGGAGTCGGTGCCAGCTAAAGCAAAAAAAGAAAAAGATAAAAACAATAATGAATAACAATAATATATAAAAATGGTGTTACTACTTACCAACAATTAATGTTAGAACCATGTTTCAACAAAACTGAAACATACAGATGATACGCCGAAATTATACTAACTGTAAACCATTTACTGCATGATACAGCCTACCAACTGATACTGCAGCGCCAGAGATATGCCTGAACGACCAATGAGGCCAAGCCATAGATTAAAATACTGTCTCATTTGTTTCCCTAAACTGTCTCCCGCAATAACTATATCTGCCTCACTACATGCTGTGAAATAATCGGAAGTTTTATTTGTACTCCCCATTTCGTCTCAAACACCAAATAATGTTCAGTGATACTATCTGCGCGATGTGGCAGCTGGCACCGACTTCAAAAATAACTGATTAATGTAAAAATTTCAATAACAGTAATATAAAATATTGTCCATTTAGATTTACTTTCTTCCAAGTAAGATATAAAATTATTTTTAAATTTTTATTGTGCTATTTTTGAAGGCGGTTTAATGTTTTAGTGTGGTTTTTTGAAGGCGTTTTTAAACGATTATTTTATTTTTAAATTTTTAGTGGTATTATAGTTTGTTTGGTATTTTAAATACGCCGCAGCAGTTCTCATTTTGCGAACTCCCTGGTAGCTCAATGCTTAAGGCTCTTGCTCTAAAAAAATATGTCTTTATATACCCCAAAAACTTCCAGAACGAAGTGAATTGGATGCAGTGTTAAGGCATGTCAGGTTACATTTTGGTCCAGGCTGTATTTCGGCCTACATCAGTTAAAGCTGCCGCCGGATATCGAAAATGTAACACCTGGACATTAATCAGTCTCTGGAATATAACTGTTTGTTCTGGTATTGCAAGGAAAATATAGATTTGTAATTAGTTTTCACAACGTGAAAGCTTAGGGTCCAAGTTGAAATCTGAGGTACATGATGAGACAATAGGACACATTTATTTTATGAATATTCTGCCATAACTTAATTGATTTTGACAGGATTTAAAACTATGTATTTTTGTAAAGACCGTTGGTAATTAAAAGGGGTGGGTTGTAAAGGGGAACAGGAATTGGGCTTTTGTATACCAAATGTAGAAAGACTTTTCTGATTGATTTAAAGTGCACGTGTGTAAATTTCTATTCATGTTAGATAAAAACTGTAGGTATGTATATAAAAAAAAGCAAATAAAGGGTGTAGAGGTGAAGAGTAGTTTGGTTTTTGTAAAGCTTGTGTGGAAAACATTTTTTCTCTTTGTTTCAAAGTATACATGTGCAGTGTTCCATCGAAATCAGGTAAAAACTGTGGATATCTGTTAAGAACACTGGAAATTAGGAGGGGTGTGGGTAGAAGGGAAGAGGGGTTGGGCTTCTTCAGCCAAATTTAAACACAATTTTTCTGTATGTTTTAAAGTATACATGTGCAAATTTCCTTCAGAATGGGATAAATACTGTAGCTTAAGGGGATGGAAAGGGGGACAGGGGATTGACTTTTCTAAATCAAATGTAAACAATATTTTTCTGTTTGTTTTGAAATATACATGTATACACTTCCTTCAAAATCAGAAAGCTTTATATAAGAACATTGACAGTAATTAGAGGGATAGAAATTGAAATTGGGTTGCATTTTTTGAAAGTAATGGGAAAGTATTATTCTTTTTTTCTTTGTTTTTATCTATATGCATGCGAAGTTCCACCGAAATCGGATTAATGTACGGTTTTACAAAAATTAATGGGTTTAAAATGGGAGCTAGGGTAGTTTTTGGATTTTTTGGTCAGAAATCATCTCCATAACAAAATACACGCATGCCAACTTTCATAAACTTCGCTCAAATGGTGTCGACTGTCGCTTTTTAAAAGAAAATTGACAAAAATGAAGGGGTGGAAACGGGGAGAGGGGTTTAGTTTTTGCAAACTAAAAGTTGACTATATTATTCACTTTGTTTTATAATAAAAGTGTGCTAAGTTCTATCTAAACCGGATAAAAGCTGTGGGTTTGTATAAAAATTAAGCGGTTTAATGGGGAGAGGGGATAGCTTTTTGATTTTTTTGGTCAGAAACTTTCTTCGTGAAAAAATACATATAAGCACCAACTTTCATTGTAATCAGTTAAACGGTGTCGACTGTAGCTTTTTGTAAAGAACTTTGACAAAAATTAGGAGGGGGGAAGGAGGGAGAGGGATTGAGCTTTGGCAGGCCAAGTGTTGACAGGATTTTTCTCTTTGGTTTAAAGTGTACGCGTGCAAAGTTCAATCTAAATCAGATAATAAATGTAGGTTTGTATAATATAAAGGGGTGTAAATGGGGACATGGGTGGTTTTATAATTTTTTCTTCAGAAACCTTCGTCAATTAGTAGTTACATATATTTGCCAACTTAATGGAGATCAGTTAAATGGTGTCGACAGTAGCTTTGTATAAGGAACATTGACAAAATTAAGGAGGTGGATAAGGGGAGAGGGGTTTAGTTTTTTTTCAAACAGACAGTTGACAGTATTTTTCTCTTTATTGTTAACCAAACATGTCCAAAGTTCTATCGAAATCGAATAAAAATTGTGGCTTTGTAATAAAGTTAAGGGGTGTAAGGGGGTAGAACGGGTGGTTTCTCAATGAAATTCATATGGGACCACTTTGGAGGTATGTTCTTATCCACTAAAATATATCATTTAAATCAGTTTAAAATTGGCGAAGATACATAAAAAAATCAGACGAATTGAGAACCTACTCCATTCTTTGAAGTCGGTTAAAAATACAGTTTGAATTCATGTTAATTGTTCGGGGGCAATCCAAAAAGTAAAGTCTGCCAAGCATTTATAGAGACAAATTCAATTTATTTTCTGGAATATATACTTTATTTTTCTACATTATTACCATTTCGGAAAACGAATTTTTGTAGACGCTATGATAGTTTGTAGATAGATAGATAGATAGATAGATATGTTCACTTTGATCCCATGTGAGAATAATCTCGGGGATGTGGAACAGTACATACACTTATTTGTAATGTCAATATTACTATATAATTGATAATGTTATTATATATTGACAACAAGTTAGCTACAACCCATTAGTATAACCAATATCTCCTGTTATCTACAAATACAATCCCGAGTTAATTAATACTTATTATGTGGAACAGTATATACACTTGTTACCAGCATCTAATAATCAGTTATTTTCTTACAACCAGTAACCATGATAAGTTTCACTGTGATTTGCGACTACATAGCCTATATATCATGTTAGTTGCTATTTATGTGGAACAGTACACACACTTATTAACAATATCAATTATATTACCAACAACTCATAAGCAGTCAATTACTTAACAACCTGTTAGTATGATAATTTTTCACAGCAGTTTTTTGAATGCATGCTATCCCATGTTAGTTACTATATATGAGTGAATTTTGTAACCACAATAATTACTTAATTGTCAAAAGTTTCAACAGAAAGAAAAACCATATATCATTTTAGTAATTGTGGACAACTTTGTCACCTTCCCCTTCCATACACCATATATACTATTTTATCAGTCATTCTTAGTTACCAAATTCCAAGAAGAAAATTCTTTCACAGAGTAAAATGGGTTCTGAAGCAGAAACTCTTTCAGTTTGGACTTAAAGTAGTTGGGTTTTTGTAGGTAACATTTAATTTCTGTTGGTAAGACATTGAATAAGGAAGCTCCAGTAAATGTTAACCCTCTCTGTACAATTGACAGTGATTTGTAATCCTTGTGAATATTATATTTATTCCTAGTATTATGGCTATGTATGTCAGCATTAAGATTGAAGTGTTCAGGATTTTCCACTACAAATGATAATACAGAGTATATATACTGTGCTGGCATGGTTAGAACACCCAGGTTTTTAAACAGATTTCTGCACGACGTCCATGGGTTTGCTCCACAAATAGTTCTTATAGCACGCTTTTGTAATTTAAATACCCTTTGTGCTTGTGACGAGTTTCCCCAAATGAGATGCCATAAGTGAGCAGGGAATGAAAATATGCAAAATATACTAACTTTCTGGTTTCTATATTAGCTATTCTAGATATTACCCTCAGTGAGAATGTTGCAGAATTCAGTTTTTTAAGAAGTTGTTGAATATGTTGTTTCCAGTTCAATTTGTTATCTATATATACACCCAGGAATCTTGTGAAACTGCTTTCATTGATTGTTTTCCCTTCTGATATCACATTATAGCTGTCCTTTGTTTTATTTTTTGTAACAAACTGAAGTAACTGTGTCTTTTCTACATTAAGTCATTAGTTTGTTGGCATTAAACCACCTATTAATTTTCTTTATAGGCATCATTTGCTATGTTTTCGAGGTTTTGTGCTGATGGATCTTTCAACGATATGCTAGTATCATCTGCAAAGAGCACTATGTGTTCATTATCACCTAGTATATGTGGAAGATCATTTATATAGATTAAGAACAGCAGAGGGCCAAGAATTGAACCCTGAGGCACACCACATTTAACTATACCCCATTCTGAGTTTATAACATCTCCTGTATTAGCATCTTTCAGTGATACACATTGCTTTCTATTTTCCAGGTATGATTTAAACCAAAGTCCTGGCTTACCACTAACTCCATAGTGATCTAATTTACCTAGTAGAATATCATGATCAACACAGTCAAAAGCCTTAGCAAGATCACAGAATATACCTAGGGAATTTAGTTTTTTATGCATTGATTCCAGTATGTTGTTTACAAAAGCAAAAATTGCTGACTCTGTTGAAACGCCTTGTCTAAAACCAAACTGTACTTTACTGAGTAGGTCATTCTTTTGTAGATGTGCATACACCCTTCTGTACATTGCTTTTTCAAAGATTTTTGAAAATGCTGGTAGAAGTGATATTGGTCTGTAATTCTCAATCTTTGAGGTATCACCCTTTTTATAAAGCGGTTTGATTATTGACTTCTTGAGTGAGTCAGGGAAGATACTTTCTTCAAAAGAACTATTACAAATGTGACTAATAACTCTACTAATGCTGGTGTTACATTGTTTCATTACATGGGTTGAAACCTCATCATAACCAAATGAATTTTTATTTTTGAGGGATTTAATAATTTTTTCAATTTCATTTTTACTGGTGGGAAATAGAGACATAGGTGCTGCTTTTGGTGACAAGGATTTAAGTATTGCTATAGCATCCATATTCCCAATACATTTTCCTTTTATTTTTTCAGCAACTGTTAAGAAGTAGTTATTGAAAGCACTTCCTACATACGAGGAGGTCATTTACAAGTTTATCATTAATGCTTATAGATATAGGTTTATGTTCAAGGGATGATACAGTTGTTTCTCTTTTAATAATGTTCCAAACACTTTTTATCTTATTATCTGAACTACTAATCTCATCGTTTATGGCCAAACGTTTAGCTTCTTTTACTACTTTGGTTAAAATTCTACAGTAAGTTTTGTAATGTTGTCTGAGAAGCATATTATCAGTATTCCTAACTTTTACATACAATTCCCTTTTATGTCTGCAAGATGTTTGATACCAACTGTAACCCAATTTTTGTTTAATCGTTTTTGACCAATTGGAGCTAGTTTTGTAGGGAGACACCTTTCGTAAATTTCCAAAAACCTTTGGTGAAAGTAATTGAATTTATTATTTACCCCTTTTAATTTATAAACAGTGCTCCAGTCCTCATTGAGAAGTTCATCATTTAATGTTTTTATTGAATTGTTCTTTAATGGCCTAACTCTGACAAATCCTTTCTTTTTGTTATTTTCATTTCCCACAATATCCAAAGTAATTATTTGAGCATTATGGTCTGACAAACCATTTTCCATTGGAATTGTTCCATTTATTTCTAATTTATTGTGTTCTACAAAAATGTTATCAATAATGGTACTACTATCTTTTTGTATTCTAGTTGGGAAATTTACAGTTTGATAGAGATTGAATGATCTAAGCATTCCTAGAAGATAATCTGTCTGGTTACATTCTACAGCAAAATTTATGTTGAAGTCTCCACAGAGGATAATTTCCCTTTTAGTTCGTGATAAATTTATTAGAACCGCTTCAAGTTTATTACAAAATTTACTGAAGTCTCCTGTGGGAGCCCTATAAACTGTCAGCACTATAAGATATTTGTTTTCTAATTCTAACTGTGTTGCACAACATTCAAAATCTTGTTCTATACAGTATTTACTTACATCTAATGATTTTGTTTCAGTATTTTCTGTTACATATATTGCTGCACCACCCATTCTCATCTCTGACCTGCAATAACATGAAGCTAATCTATATCCAACAAATGGGAGGAGACATATTTCAGAATTCTTCAGATGATGTTCTGTCAGACATACAGATATTTATGTTAATATTCAATGATTTTTGGGTTTCTTCTATAGATATTATCAACTCATCAAGTTTGCTTTGAGATACCCCTAATGTTCTGATGGAACAAAGCTATTTTAGACTGACATTCTTTATTTTTGACTGTAATATCATTATGTACATTTCTTAAATAACTCTTCCTACTCTTGACGTTTGGCCTAAAAAAGACTGAGTCCTACCACCAATTACCACTGGGATGGGGTTCACATCCAACCTGCCTCTCCTGATGCTACTGGCAATCAGTTGCGTTAGCTTCTGCTTGCCCCGAACATTCAGGTGGAGTCCATGGGAGGTATGGTCACTCCGTGTTATGCAAGAAACATCTATCAGACCAATGTGTGTTCGGTCAGCTTGACACAATGCACGCTTCAGATCTGCCTGTGTACGCTGTACATGACCACGCATCCAGGGTTGATCATAACGTTTGAAGAGGTCAACAAAACCAACATTGGTGTGAGTGGTGTTTTTAGCAATGTTGTCAATGTCTGTTTCAACACAATAATTGAGATTTCTGGACAGACTATTTCCAGGACCCCCAACAATAATTATATGATCCTCTTTAGTAAGATCTTTCCCCAGGGTGAATGACCGGTCGTGTTGGGATAAGCGGTGACGCTCTGGCCTCTCATTTGGGAGGACACAGGTTCGAATCCTCGTCTGGCCATCCAGATTTGGGGTTTGCAAAGTTTCCCCAAATCACTCCACGAGAATACTGTTGTATGCTGGTATTTATTTATGTAATTATAGTTAAGTAATTCCAAACAGAGTAACGCAGAAAAATTCTTGCTTCATTAAATAATTAGCATTTTAAACCGCCGTAGGTATCAAATCGCAATGCTGTAAAGCACATAAGGTGATTGTCTACAGGAACTACTAACAGCATTGTAGAATATGGAAAAAACGGTAATTTACGAACTCTCTGTTTCTAACCCAGATTCTCAACGAACTTTGTTTACTAGTACCAGTTATATAAGAATTTATGTTTGTCCTATGATAGTAATCTGGTTGTAAATTTTTGAGTGACAATGGCCGTTTAAGTTTTTACAAATCTAATATTTAGTTCTATGCGATCTCCTCTCATGTTTTTACATAAAATTTTTGTTTTCCTTGACGACGGTGCATAATAATTAAAGTTGTTGGAGAAATAATTCCCACAATAAGTTATTTTTTTCTGAAATGCGATGTTAGTTCTATTGTAAAATAATTATTTTCGAAACATATGTGCAGTTTGAGAAAGGACATACGACGTGATTTCGACGAAACTAGGAACCAGCATAGCTAGCAGCAAAATTAAGAGTCGATTTGTACTGCGTGTAATAAAAGCTCATAGCCAGAGGGGTAATGTGGCAAAGCAGTAACATGCGTTTCTTCGCCAAGGTCAAGAAAATCGGAATTGAAATATTCCTACGTTAAGGAAAGGTCCAGGCGAGTGTGGAGCACAAGTACGATCTCTGCCTCATAAGCCAGTCGTCACCAGATCGAATCTCGCTACCGGCAACCTTTTTTTTATATTTTTTATTATGAGATAATGAGATGCTTGAGGAAGATAAAATGTTACCAACGTGCACACTGTAGGTCATTCCTCCAAAGTGCACTCCACTCGTTCAGTATTTAGACGTGTTCATTTACAAGCATATTTAATCCAGCAAGCCCGTCGGATCAGTTCCAGACAAAACTGAATATAAATCCAATCGATGGTCCACTACAAGTTGTCTTCTCCGATTTTTTTCCTGATATTATAATATACGTGTGGTTGTAGGAACGAATACTTTCCAGGCATATGACTGCAATGTAGTCTTTACTGGTGTACTGCCTGATTGGTTTTTTTTTTTGTGTCGCGGCCTCAACGGCCATGTTTGTGTAGTCCCGCAACCTTGGTTGCCCTACTACTACGTGTCGCTATTTTGGGATTGTGGGATATTTTGGGGACACTTTTTATTTCAAGGGCTAGCTCCACCGTCTTCTTCAGGTGTGGAGACATCTGCACTGTTCGGCTGACCCACAGATCCTGGATGGTTCGCTTTTTTTATGTTTCCTCTTCCTTATATCGATGTCCACGTCCAGCGACTACGTGGCCTCGACGATGGCTTACTATGAGTCAGGGTTGCTGCCAGTGGGCGTGGCTATGGTTCTTGTTCCGGCCCGAGCTAATATGGAGACCTCTATGGCGGCAGCTGGACGGAAGTACATCTTTCTCTGCGGTTATTTCCCAGGGCTGGTTTCCATGCCTCACTAAGACATAGACCACTGTCTCTGTTGAATGTGTTGACCAGTCGAATTTCGATCGCTTCTTTGATAACAGATTCCCAAAAATGTGAAGTTCTAGCCAGTATCCTGACGTTATTGAACTCTGAGGCCATTGTCGTACACGTGCTCGGCGATCGCTAATTTGCTACACTGTCCTAGGCGGAGGTGGTGTTTATGTTCTTCACACTGGTTTTCTATAGTGAGGATAGTTTGACCGATGTAGGTCTTTCCACACTCGCACGGTATGCTATAAATCGCCGGAACTCTTAGGCCAAGATCATCCTTGACTGATTGGAGGTAGTCCCGTATTTTGGCTGATGGTCGGTAGAAATATTTTATTCCATGCCGTGCGAGGATTCTGCCAATTGTCCCAGAGGTGTTTCCGGCGAATGACACGAATGACAGAAAGGCGGTGGCCTTGGGCGTTTCTTCCTATTGGACTGGAATTTTCCCCGGCTTACGTTCAATTGACCTTTCTATCTGCCTCTCGTTTTTTTTTTTTTTTTTTTTTTTTGCGTGGTGTTGAATGGCGGAGTTTAACGAGGTTACCCCAACGGATCGTGCCCCCCCCCCCCCCCTGGTGCGGACATTTATGTCCCATCGGTTGGGGAGAAGGAAGCTCAAAACGTGTTTCTAGATAAGCTAAGACGGATTAGAGGTGAGCTGGAGGAATTAATGTTTTCTGAAGGAAACAAGATTAATAACTCCACCAAGCGATTTCTTCTTGAAAAATTCTCGGCGTGTGAGAACATCATTGTGCAGCAATCGCTGGAATGTACTGCATTAAAGGCTAAGGTTAATACTCTATAGGCTTTTGTAAATCGATCCTATGGCGGTACGACGTCGCCGGCTTTGGCCCTGTTAAGCTATTCTTCGCGGAAACACTGAAGAAGAAGAACCCAAGCGCCACTACGCGGGCTCATCTGTCGCGGAAAAAAAACAATGTTGTGATTCTCAAGGCCACCGGCTCTGATACTCCAGTAGAACACGTGCGTTCCTTAGTGGAGAAAGCGGTCAATACTGAGTTTCAGCGTGTCAAGATCAGTAGACTGAGGGCTGTCAGGGACAAAGGTTTCGCCGTTGAGCTCCCTCGTGTGGAAGATCTTCAGCTGATCAAAGAGTCATCAGTCCTGAGTGATGTTGGTTTGGTGGCTCGTTCCCCCCAACTGAGGCAGCCAACTGCAATTATTTACGGTGTTCCCCGTGATATGACTGAGGAATCCCTAAAAATATGAGATTTACGATAGGAACTTAAGGGACAAGGACGTCTCCATTGAAGAGGTCCGCGATGGTTTCAAGGTTGCTTTCAAAAGGGTGACCTTTCCAAAATTACTGTAAATGTGGTTGTTGCCACGACTCCAAAACTGTGGAAGTTGGCCACGGAGACAGGAAAGATATACGTTGAGTGGAATGCACGCTTTTTTTTACAATTTGATTCCTCCCAGCTGAAGGCAGGGAGATGGGCTGCTGGAGAGTCACGAAGTCTCTTTTCAGCCTATCTAATTTACGGGGAGGGAAATGGGATGGAAGGTTGGCCGTGGCCTTGTTGAAAACCATCCCAACATTCACATTGAGTGACTGGGGAAAACCACGGAAAACCCCAGTCACGATGGCCGAACCGGGTTTGACCCCGGTCCTCCCGAATGATATGTAGGACGGTGAAATCGTCGCCGTCCTCATATCACGGTCGTAATGCACTCAATATCAGGAACTATTTGAGGCCTTTGAGGCGCTACAAATGTCACACCTTTGGACACAAGGCTAGTGACTGTAAGCGTACGGTTCTCTGCAGATATTGTGCTCAAGAGGGGCATGACTTCAAGGATTGTCCGGCGAAGCAGGAAAAACCCAAGTGCGCCAACTGCAGTCTCCGGAACAAATCCCCTGTGGACCACTCTGTCACAAGCCCAAATTGCCCTGGGTATTCTCGTGCTCTCCAGCTGCTGTCTGATGTGACCGATTATGGCCAGTAGAGTGCCTCATGGTGACCGTAGAAGCCTCTTTGCGGGACTTAGCTTCATTCAAGTGAATGGGAAAAAAACTGAGGCTGTTAATCCACAGCTAGTGATCAAGATGGAGGAAGAGGAGGTGGATGTTCTTTTAATTCAGGAGTCTCACTGTGAGGAGGGCAAGGTTGTTCGTTACCCAAATACATATCGGATTGTGAGTTGCCGGAGTGACCGACCGATGGCCGCAATGGTAGTAAGGAACCATGGCGTGACTGTTACTAAGCTTGTCAACCTTACCTCGTCCCACTTGGCCTGCACTTGCATCTCTGCCGGCCTAGAACAGGCTTACGTTGTTAGTGCGTACTTCTAATATTGCCATCCTATAGAGCCCTACCTGGACAGGTTAGACGCTATCATCAGCAGTTTGCGGGGCAAAAACCTCATCATTGGAGTCGACGCAAACGCGGCTTCTTCCCTGTGGCACTCGAAGGAGACGAATGTCAGAGGAGAAGTTATGAGGGGTTTCATAGGCGTTCACAATATGCGGGTATTGAATTCTCCCGGAAATCCAACTACCTACTCTTCATGGTCTAGTGAAACGAACATCGACATAACCATATGTTCTCCCGCTGCTGCCCTCAAAATATCGTCCTGTAAGGTGAAAGAGGAGTGGACTACAAGTGACCACCGCTGTATTACTTTTAAGTATGGTTGCAACGCTGAGCCTCATCTTGCCTTCCAGCCGGGTCGGTTTAGGACGTCCAAGGCTAACTGGTCTAAGTTTGGTGATGTGCTGAGGAATCGTGTGGTGCAGATGGCCCAGGAGTTCTCGGATGGGGACGCGGCGTTCAAGGCAGCGCTTCTGCAGGAAGCCATTTTTGAGAGCTGTTTACAGAGCATTCCAAGGAGTGGTTGTAAAGTTAGCTCGGTTCCTTGGTGGAGCGACAAGTTGGCAAGGCGACGACGCGCGACGATCTCCCTCCAACGGGAAATGCAAAGACTGAGGAGTCTAAACCAAACCTTGGAGCTGGAGGAGGCCAGGCGGAGATATGCGAAAAGCCGCAACCTTTACACTAAGGAAATTCGCCGAGCCAAGGCGGCGAACTTTGAGAACACTGTGAATCAAGCCGGAAACGCCTATCCCTGGGATCTTTTGAGGAAATTGAGCAAGAATATTCTTCCCATCTATCAAGAGGGCGGATGGATCCTACACCCTGACGTGGCAAGAATCTGCAGAGGGGCTGCTGGCAGTCTTGGTTACGGATGATTGCCCTGATGGGGAACTGGACGACCTGCGACGGGTCAGGGCGGAGAATGCACTTTATAGTGGCGTCTCCAATGAGGTTCCGTTCACTTTTGAGGAGATCAAGTCTGCCGTCTTTTCGTCGAGGAAGAAGTCAGCGCCGGGCCCGGATCTGATTGAGAACGCTGTGATCATGAAGTCCTTTGAGGTGGTTCCATCTAGCTTTCTGGAGACAATGAATGCTTGCTTGTCAGCGGGGATATTTCCTGAACCATTGAAGATAATCAGCAAGGGCAAGGGCAAACCACGCGCAGAAAGAGAAAAGAGAGGATCGTTTACAGATTCGAAAAGGCTTCAAAAGAATGTTTTAGAGCGTATTTGAGGCATAATTACCACACCTTCTTAGTAGCAGGAGGTACCGTTGAAGAGAGGTGGCATCAATTCCTACATATACTCGGGGAAAGTATGAACTTGCATATACCGAAACGGACAATCAGGGAAGGGAGTGATCCCCCATGGTATACACGGGATGTTAAAAGGTTACTCCAAAAGCAAAGGAAGATACATGCACGATCAAAAAGGACGATGCATCGGACTGATTTAGAAAAGTTAGAGGAGATAAGGGGACATGTTAAGAATGCGATGCGTGCGGCCTTTAATGACTTTCGTTGCAATTCTCTCTCTAAGAGCCTCGCTGAAAACCCTAAAATATTTTGGTCGTATATAAAAAAAAGTTAGTTGTAGTGGAAACAATAAGCCAGTTCTAATAAAAGACGGACGGGAGGTTGAAGAAAGCCGCGACAAGGCTATCGTATTTAACACCGAATTCAAAAATTAATTCACGCAAGAAAACGTGGAAAACATCCCCACTTTACCACATCGTGTGGAATTAGAGATGGATCCGATAGAAATTGATAGCGTAGGAATTGTAAAGCAATTAAAACTCTTGAAGTGGGGTAAACCGCCGGGTCCCGATGGTATACCGGTAAGAGTATTTTCTGAATACGCGGAGGATATTGAACCATTTCTGTCAGATATATTCCGTAAATCACTAGAAGAGAGAAAAGTACCTTCTAGCTGGAAAATAGCCCAGGTAATTCCCGGTTTTAAGAAAGGAGATAGGAGTGATCCTAGGAATTATCGACCCATATCTCTAACATCGGTCTGCAGCAGAATTCTGGAACATGCCATATACTCGAACATATTGAAGTTTCTAGATGAGAACGAGTTACTTACACCGTGTCAACACGGATTTCGGATGAAGAGATCGTGTCAAACACAATTGGCCCTATTTTCCCACGACATAATGAAAGTTATCGTGCAGGTTCGCAAGTTGATGCAGTTTTTTTGGATTTTCAGAAAGCTTTTGATTCTGTGCCACACAACCGACTTTTAGCAAAGATTCGAGCTTACGGTATTTCGGCTCAGATTTGCGAATGGATACGTGATTTTCTAACTGGTCGATCACAGTATGTCGTTGTTGACGCGGAAGCCTCTTCAAAGATAAATGTTACTTCGGGCGTTCCTCAAGGAAGTGTAATAGGTCCACTTCTTTTCTTAATATTTATAAACGATCTAGGTGACAACGTCAAATGCAGGTTGCAATTGTTTGCCGACGATGCGGTTATCTAAAGGGAAATAAGGTGCTTCGACGATTGCTTAGAAATTCAGCGTGATTTGGATGCTATTTTCGATTGGTGCCGTAAATGGCAGCTTACACTTAATTGCAAAAAGTGCAAGGCAATGCAGATACGTAACAAGAAGAATCAGTTTGTTCACGAGTACAAAATAAACAATTCACCTGTTGACACGGTTGATTCCTTGAAGTATCTGGGGGTGATAGTACAAAGCAACATGAAATGGGACATGCACATAACTTCAGTCGTAGGCAAGGCTAATTCTAAATTACGATTCATAGGTCGTATTTTGAGGAATTGTAATGCTCAAACAAAGGAGATAGCGTATAAAACACTAGTGCGTCCGCATCTGGATTACTGTTGTGGCGTTTGGGATCCGTATCGCAAGGTTCTGATTGACTCAGTTGAGAGGGTGCAGAGGAGAGCCGCTAGATTCGTGACTTGTTGTTACAGCCCTTATGAAAGCGTCACAGAATTGATACATAGATTGGGTTGGGATAGTTTGGAAGACAGACGACGTAACTTGCGTTCGAATTTATTGGAGACTATGAGAAAAAAATTAAATTTCGAGTATAATGAAATACTTCTTCCGCCAACCTATTTAGGTCGCAATGACCGGAGGGATAAGATTAGAGAAATAAGATGCCGTACTGATACTTATATGTATTCCTTCTTTCCTCGCACTATTCGGGATTGGAATGGGTCGGTTTAGGATTGGTGCTTAGCACCCTCTGCCACCCACAATGTTTGTGATTTGCAGAGTATGGATGTAGATGTAGATATAGATGAAACCAAGGGATGCTGCCAAGTCGTACCACCCCCTATGCCTGCTTCCGGGCTTGGATAAGGTACTGGAGCTGCTAATAGTTGGACGCCTCGTTGCTATGTGCCAAGAACAAAATCCGTTATCCGAGCTTCAATATGCTTTCCGGGCTGGACGCTCCACGGAGGATGCAGTAAACAAATTAATAGGGCATGCGGACTCGGATGAAGACTGTGTGCTGTACATCTTCATCGATATAAGCGGTACCTTCGACAACTTATGCTATCTTGGACAGAATTGTAGCATGGATCGTGGCAAACAAGATGAAAACCGAATCGTCCAAGACTACTGCGATGCTGCTGAAGGGGAAGCTAAAGCAGGTCCGGCCCCCTACGCTCCGGGAAAAACAATGGGAAGATCATGCTTTGTGATGAAGTACGTTATCTGGGGGTGGTGGTTGACTGCCGCCTCGGCTCTCTATCACATCACAACACCCTGAGGAAGAAGACGGATGCGGTGATCGACGGTTTGATTCCGCTTGTGGGACGCAAGTGGGGCCTTAATAGAAGAACTCTGGAGATACTATACAGAACGGTCATAGTGCCAAGCGCACCCTCGACGCGATCCAGCGGTGATATCTGTTGTTGATCACTCAGGCCTGTCGAACCGCCCCCACGGAGGCACTCCACGTATTGAGCGGCACCCTTCCACTCGATTTGGAGGTTGTTAAGTCAACCTTTATGTATCATTAGAGGAAAGGCAATGACATTTGCATTTATGGACTTAGAACAGGACCATTTCTTCGTGAACCCAAGAGTGGCCCTGCTCCGATTGTGGACCACCTAATGCAATCGTGGCAATGGCGCTAGGATGCATCTGAAAAAGGAAGGGAAGCCAATCGGTGGATCCCGGACATCAAGAAGTATAAACAACGCCTAAAACCGTCCTTCACCTTCTCTTATTAGCTGGCTATTATAATAACTGGTCATGGTCTGCTGAAGAAGCTTGCAGAGCTATATATAGTAAACGAACCAAAGGTGCCACTGCGGAGAAACTGAGGACGTAGATCACGTGCTGTACCATTGCACTGCGTATGATTGCCATCGGCGACATTTAATTCTGCAGCTAAATGAAGTTGACCTGGGGGACAAAGACGCTGTGCTGACATCTGAAAATGGTTTAGAGGATCTGAAAACTTATGCTGCGCTAGTGTTTGCCACTAGGATGCATCTCACGATGTAAAGATGACTGGTAACAATTTTACCCCTTAAATCAGTCAGAGTTCTTTACAGACTGCTGCCGGAAGAGCTCACCGTTGTATTAACATCAATGTGGGGTGAGAAGTTGGTCTACAATATTAATTTAAAGTAGCAAAAAGCGTATAATTCGCGAAATGAGCCAATTATTTCGTACGCATCCGCTAGCAAACGCAGCAGTTTGTGAATTACCAAATGTTTTCAGTGCACTTCCTTGGACAAATAGTTTTTTTTTAAAAATTATTTTCTTGGAAAGTACAGCCAACCAACGTTTCACCCGACGTTTGAATTTTAACATCAGCACCCACAGAATATCGCTATCGCGAAAAGGCCATATTAGTTTGTTTTTTTTCGCCTGCTTACAAAACATCACTAAAACCACAAAGGTGAGTATGTGAAATTATCTCTTCATCTATTGAACCCTCATCGTGTTTTGTTTTTGTTTTAAAAGTAGTATTCAGTGCGCGTTAAGCAGCTTTCGATATTAATGATAAGTGAAAATAAGATTTTTTAAGCTAGCATACTGTCAGCGTTGACGACATCTCGTGTCACCGACAACACTAATTTAGTTATAAATTTTTCCATATGTTTCCAAAATAAGTTTAAATATAATAATAAAAGAGCAACATGTCTTAATAGCACACCACAAAATTAACTAACTTCAAAAATCTGCAATTAAAGCTATCTTTAACGTTTTGTTTGAAAACAGTAACTTTTTATGTTCTGTAGGGACACTAATTTCTCTTAAATGTTTTAAAAAACTAAAATGAAGTACATTCAATGTCTGCACAACTCTTTTATTACCGAAATATAATCCATATTTTCGTTTGTAAAATGAATATGTTAAAATATATCACTTTTTTGTGAGGTGGGTGAGTCTCAATTTTGGATATTAATGTGACTATACAACCTACAGGGTATAGGACTGTGTAAGCAGATGTGTAGGAAGAGTTGAAAAAGTTATGGGAAGAAATACAGTGATGTGCAATTCATATCGTTCGGATACATATGAGCATGATAGTACACACACTGATCAGCCAAAACATTATGACCACCTACTTACCAACATATTGGTCCACGTATCGAACGCAATACAGCAGCGATTCGGTGTAGTATGGATTCTACAAGTCCTTGGTAGGTTTCCAGAGGTATCTGATACCAGATTTCCACGCACATGTCAAGAAAGTCACTTAAATTATGGGCCAGCGGTTTGTGGTCCCGGGTGCTTCGAACGAGCATCTCGGAAACTGAGAGGCTGGTCGGCTGTTCACGTAGCACTGTAGTGAGAATTTGTGGAAAGTGTTTGAAGGACAGTGAAACCACGAGTAGGCGACAATGTGGTGGACACCCACTACACATCACAGAACGTGGAGGTCGGAGGCTTGTCCGTTCTGTAAAGGAGGATAGGGGGTAATCTGTGGCAGAAACGCGATTCTTGTGCTCTGAAACCTGTACTTTTTCCGTCAGATCTGCCACAGATCACCACCTATCCTACTTCACAGAGCGGGCAAGCCTGCGACCTCCACGTTCTGTAATGTGGCTTGGGTTTCCACCACATTGTCGCCTACTCATGGTTTCACTGTCCTTCAAACACTTTCCATAGATGTTCACTAATGTAGCACGTGAACAGCCGAACAGACTCTCTATTTCCGAGATGCTCGTTCCCAGGTTCCGAGACCTCAAACCGCAGGTCCGTAATTTAAGGGAATCTCATGACCTGAGCGTAGAAATCTGGTGTCAGATACCTCTGGAAGTCTACGAAGGACTTGTAGAATCCATGCTATGTCGAATCGCTGATGCATTGCGTTCGAAAGGTGGACCAATATGCTAGTGAGTAGGTGGTCATCAGTGTACATGCGAAATCTTTGTCTTCACTCTTTAAACAAATTATCACTTCTCTGATATAGGGGTTTGATCGTCCAAGAATACTGTTGATTTTACTGTTCCAACATTCCACAATGTTCGTAGTACAGAGTCGCCAATGTAGCAAGTCCACAATTTAGGAGGAATTTCTTCATTCTGCAGCCGGTGTGCTACGAAATAATCAAAGAATTAAGACAAATTCGGATTTTCGGAATCCTGTGACCGTGTCTCGATCTAGAGGTCAGGGTTCCGAGTGGTTGTTGGCCTATCTGTGGACGTTGTGAGTGGCGTGACTAACCTTCGTGTTTCTAGGCCTCTTCTACGTCTTCTGCTCTTCCGTGAAGCTCTTCGTCTTGCGGGCTACTAATTGTAGTAATTTATCAGGATATGTGACACCACTCCGTTATACGGTCGGAGAACCGAGGATAGGGTAGGCTAGGACTGGTTTAGCATTAGCTGATATAAACTATCCTATTAGAATGAGAAGTCGGCTAACTCGTAGTGAGTTCCTTTAATGGCCACTAAAAACTGTGCATTTACAGTCGATAATGTGTCCTGCAAGCGTCTTTAAGCTAAATTACTTCTGATGGATTGAATGACTATGACGCGAGACATGGCAGCTTTGTTGGAAGGCATTAGCGCTAGGCGAGGTGACGAGAGTCGGAGCGATCGATTAGCTAACCCATATTGACTGGATGAAGTATACACGAAGAATGAGAGAGAGTAATGCTACTTATGTTCCGAAGTGAACATGTATTTGCGTCACAGCTGACCGGAACCAACCAGCCGAAGATGACTTTTATCGAACAACAAGCCGTGCTGAATTGCGTCTGTCTTCACCGATCAGAACCGTTGCAAGTAAGTTTCACAAAATACAGCAAATATTACGAAAATTGCTATTTTCTCTTGATCAAACCCTTAGGTCCAAAACGACCTTCACAGTCTTCATTTTTGCGGAGGGTTAGTGCATCACGCTTCTTAACGTGCAGTCTAAATTCGTCAGTACTCAAAGGCTAACCTAATGTCATGTAATTTTCTCCTCAGATATTTTTTCATGTGGAAGTAATAGCCATTAATTAACACGGATGGGAAAAAGTTCTCTAGGTGCAGATATTGCACTTCCTTCAAAATCAATGTTGATTCTGGAGCTGTATGTAGACCCGCCAGTGTGACACCCCCGCGTACCGGCAGTCCTGACTGAAACCATCAACGGTGATGCCGGGACGGTCCAAAATCTCCGCCTCATAGACACAATACTTATCACACATAGAACATAGTTACACATTTCGCAGATAGATGGCAACACTTTATTTCCTCGATTAGTATGTAGTACTACCAGGTACTAGGTATAAAATGCTTGGCGTCAGCAAGGACATGCGACCGTATTAAAACCAAAGATCCAAATTTGACCATGACAATGATGAATAAAACTCACCAAAAGAACCGACCCCTAATGTTGAGAAAAATGTGGTGAAGAACAGAAAGATGTAGGATATGACAAAATAATCGAATATACGTTGCTTTCTTCTTGTTTGTCAACAGAGCAAACACAGTTGGATACACGATAGTTTCCTTCTTCAGGCGCGTTCCCACGGCCCGTGGTAGGCAGTACGCGCCTTTCATCTTTTACCGCCTGGCGGTGGGTCGCGGCGCTCCGTCCCTGTTAGCATATGCGTTCCCTACCATGCGCCGTGGGAACGGAGCTTTAAGGCTTCCTAAGCAACATGGATACGGGCAAATTACTTATGGCAACTTTTAAATGTCCAATGCATGAAGACATCTTGCTATCTCGTCAGGCACTCTTTTTCCTTCTGCCCAATAAGAATTATCATTCGCTCTCCCAAGCTGTCATTTTTCTTTCATCTGAAGCATTTCACTATATAACACAACTTTATCTCGGCTCTTCGGTTCCTTTCCGTTTTCACGAGCTTTTGTTCTCTGTCAATGTTAGTTCCTTTTGGTAGTCACCTGGTGGGGTATTTCGGGAACAAAATCGTAGCAAGCGTGGTGGGTGTGCACTAACGCTCTGGCATCATGTTCGGGAGGACGCCGGTTCGAATCCCCGTCCGACCATCCAACTTTGGGTTTACCGTGACTTCCCCAAATCACTCGCCAGAATGCTTCCTTCAAAAAATCAATGGTTGAATTCCTTCCCATTCCTTGCTCCAAGTCCTTTCCCGTTTCTAATGACCACGACGTCGATAAATAATATCTATATATATATATATATATATATATATATATATATATATATATATATAGAAATGGAGGTGTCATCTTTTGCGCATCCTCTTCTTTGCATGACTGATTCTTTTCGCAACTTCTAAGTGGTTTGTGTCCGGTGTATGACATGAATATTAAAGTCGCATCAAAACTTCCCAATTTTTCATCTTTTAGACCTTTCGTTGTAACACCGCCATAACGTTAGCCCATCTCCTTTCCTTCTAGATATATTCCCGATACGCATAGCCATTATAACGTACTGCAGCTATACCCTTATTCATTGTCAACACTTACATGACGACACGACAAGTGGAACTGCTTTTAACAATGACACGAAAGTAATATGGGAGCTTCTATAAACTACGTGGCTAGGCCTGGAGGGGAGGGGAGAAAGCTACGCTGGGCTGTATGGGGGCGGAGGGTTTCCGAGCCAAACCACCTAATATTATTTTTTACAGAATAAGGTACAGAACACACAACAACATGTAAATACGAATTTCCGTCATTTAATTGTCTCCGTATATAATTGACGATAGTTTGACGAAATTACTGTCTTTTGTAATCAGTAGAGAAAAAGGCTACGTGCCACAAGGGTGGGTTGGGGGGCGGGGGTGCAGAGGTAAAAACCACGTCAGGCTAGGGGGGGGGCTCACACAGGCCAAAATGGAGCGTAATTTATGGACACTCCTTAAGAGCCTAAAAGGGTGTAGGATACACAGGGAAGAATTTTTTTTTTTTAGAATTTACGCTGTATGTATTGTTCTCAAGTAAAGGTAACCGAGGTTCGGTATGACAGTAGCAATCCATCATGCTTAAGTTGTGCGCTTATCTTTACTAATATTATAAATGCGAATGTAAATTTTTGTCATTAGAGGCGGAAAAAACCAAGGGCAAGGAACGAGAAGAAATTCGGCTATGGGCTTTTGAAGGAACCCTCCCGGCATATGCTTGGAAAGATTTGGGGAAAACACAAATCTGGATGGCTGGACGGGGATTCGAACCGGTGTCCTCCCGAATGGGAGGCCAGAGTGTTAACCGCTCACTCACCACGCTCGATTTAAGATACTTTTTTCTGGATAAATAACATAGTGACAGACAGACTGACAAGTGGCTTGCTTTCCTTCACCTTCTCCGCGCCAACAATGCCATATACATATATTTACTTTTCTTTATGTAATATCGATTGCTAAGGATTTGTCTCTCTTCTAGTTAATTTTTGTATGATCTGTTTATATATACATAATTTATTTTAAAAAAAATGATGTTACAAGTGTAAGACGAAAAAGTAGATTATCTATCGGTGGACAGTGTTATGAATACTGCAGAACTTAGCACATATCACACAGAGTTCCTTAACTCTCTCAAGTTACAATTAGTGCCTTCTTATCAATTAAGATTAAAAGTAGGGGTTCCCTACTACTGATGCAACGGCACACGCCTGCAAATAACAAAATAATAAAAGTAATAAAAGCTGTGATCACGACAGGAATGGCTAAATGTGATTCCTCAAATCCAATAATTCCGACATACCAATCATTCCACTTTAAATTACTACAGTTTCCATTAAAATTAACCTTTGCGATGATTATCAATAAAGTCCAGAGACAGACTCTGAAAGTAGCAGGGTTACTTTTAGAAAAGACGTGTTTTCCGGTGGGCAGTTGTATGTACAGTTTCCAAACCGAGCGTATTGGGTGAACGGTTAGCGTTCCGGCTTCGCATTCGGGAGGACGCGGGTTCGAATCCCCGTCCAGCCATCCAGATTTGGGTTTTCCATGGTTTCCACAAATCACTCCAGGCGAATGCCGGGATGATTCTTCTAAAAGGCCATGGCCAAATTCCTTCCCGTTCCTATCCCCCAATCCCATCCCGCCTCTAATGACCCCGACGTCGACGAGGCGTAAAACGGTTTCCATATACATATAAAATAATAACCCTGTACCCTTGAGCTGGGGTGTGTGCGCGCGTGCGCGCCCTGGCTGCCAGGCAGTCAGTCGGCAGTCGCGGCGGGACTGCGCAGTGGTGAGTACACTCTCTCTGTAATCTCCACTACAAACGTACGTAGTTTTTGAATAATACATTAAATTCTTTTAACCATTTTTTGTTCGATTGTGATGGGAGGCCAGCTAATCTGATGGGTTACTAAACAGACTGACAGAGCGAAAAATTATAGAGGATGTTAACGATTTTTTTAAACTGCTTAACGTCTCTTAACAGCGACGTTTTTAGATACGGGAAAGGATGGGGAGCAAGGAATGGGTAGGAATTCGGCCATGGCTTTTTGAAGGAAGCATCCAAGCATTGCCTGGAGTGATTTGGAGAAACCATGGAAAACCCGAATCTGGATGCCTGCACGGGGATCCCGAATGAGAGGCCAGAGCATTAACCGATCACCCACTATGCTTCGTAGACACGTCGAGGGCTGATTTTAACTAATCTGAGAGTTGCTAACCTGGTGTATTTTAAGATCAAACAACGGCGTATTTTGCTCCCTCATGCCTTATAACTGGTTGAGGGAAGCATTTATATTTGCACTCGTAGTAAGTAGTAAGCTTTTATTAGTGTTTTGTCGGCAACAGGAAACTAGATGGCTGTAGCAGGTGGATACGCCTTTCTAATTACAAGCTGCACAGTACTTACCTGTCGTTGCTTATGGGATGTTTCTCTGTTCACCCTGACCCATCCCACGAATGGATCGATCCGATAGCCCACGGCGGGAAAACATTGGGCACCAACAGAAGGGTTATAAGACATGAAAAATCGCAGTTGGTGACTGATGAAGGATTCGAATGTTTTATGATGGGATACGAGCTCTGAATTTTCCAGCTGTGGGATAGACCGGTTAGCTCCCCCAACGCTAAAAATAACAAACTCAGTTGTATGAATTTTGTTTCAGCTCATGTTAGGGTCACAGAAAACCAACGAGCGGTCTGCCACTAGAAGGGGCTACGACTTTATGTCTCAGTAAAGCCAACTTAATTTCTGTTTTACACGATTTTCAGAAACAAGTGTGGATGACTGCTGGAATATGTTATGATAACAATCTTAACCTATATATTAATCACCGAAGGGTAATTATCAACTTAAATATTGTTTTGTTTCTAACTTCAGTTTCTTTAAATCTGATTTCCTGTAGTATATTTGTTGCATCTTTACCAAAACATTTTCGTTTGTAATTGTGCAGAAGTTTAGTAGCGTATTCTGATTTCTACTTTGTGTGTACTTTTTAGCTTCTAAAATAGCGCCATTCAAAAAATATCCTGACAAAACTTTAGGTATTTTCTTCAGATAAAGGCGATTAATGAAGTAAACATGGTATCGGATTTTCGAATTTGTTCTGAAATCGTCGTATACACTTGAAAATCGAATAGAATGGAACAGATCGTGTCTAATGTCTTTAGAAAGCTGTATTAATCTTAACGACTATCAAAACTAATTTAGAACATAACTATACTTCCTCCTTAATAATTTTTATGTTCCCGACGAAGCATAAACCTTATATTTCAGATCTGGGTACACGTCTAAATTGGTTTAGTTGATTAGTAATTTTTCTTTGTATCAACTACGCTGCAAATATAGCAACAATATTTCAACTTTGAGTTTGAAAGTGTATTTACTGTCCAGTAAGTTTGGAATATCGGATGTTTAAGACGATAAATGAATTTTCTACTAACAGAATTTGGCAGCTATTCATGAAAACACCCATAGTAAACACGTTCTTTTCTTTCGAGCGTTCGTCACGTTTTTGACGATACGTTTGCATCGTATTAGACAAGACTCCTAGTGTACTTTTTAAACTTTATTTTAGGCTTCCTAAGGCCATACAGCCAGCTGAAGAATGAGTTTAGTTAATGCAGTGCTTTCAGTTTCTCCATGTGAATATTATCTTTCAAGTAATTCTAGACGCTCCAGAGGACGGACATGACAAGCACACTCACACACAACACTTAAACACTACATTGGAGCTGTAACTCTTAGATTTCATACATATGAAAAATCTGAATTTAAAATAAGGTTTATCAAAAATACACTCAGAATTATCGGAGTTGCATGATTTATGGTAGAATAGATGCGGTAATAGCGTGGTGGGTGGCGCCGGTTCGAATCCGTGTACGGGCATCCAGATTTGGTTTTCCATGGTTTCCCCAAATCACTCGAGGTGAATGCCGGGATGCTTCCATGGCCGAATTCCTTCTCGTTCCTTGTCCACAGTTCTATCCCTCTTCTAATGACCAAGATAAGTAAAAAAAAAAGTGTATGATACAACAATGCTATACTTTTTTCTGTTTAGCAATACTTTTTTGATTTCCTTTGAGAACATCACATACTTTACCTGTATAACTGTATAATGTAACAAAAGTAGTTATACAGAAATAAGTTACCTTGCCACTGAGTACACATCTTATTAACACAAAAAATACCCTGTATCGATGCTTTTACCAGATATGCATAAAATGTTTCAGTCTTGTTTGGCACATAAGGTTATTTTAGGAAGTAAACAGAGACTGTAAAACAAACATTATAAATGTGTATTATTTGTATTAAAGCTCTAGAATATGTATAAATTCGACATTTATACATTTGAAAATATCTTGCGTTAAAAACTTTCGTATTTTAGCAGCCATCATAATGATAACAGACATCTTCAGGGGAGTTCAGGCTCAATTCCCCTGCAGATAACCTCAGACTGGAGCCGAAACGTTGGGATTAATAACCAAATGACCAAGCGTCATAGTCCTTGAAGAAATTTTATCAACAAAATAACTTGCGTTCTTTACGAATGTTGTATTTTTTCCTAGTGCTATGACGTAGTTCCGAGGATTGACAGTATTGTTCTGATGTGAACCAAGCCTAACGGGTGAGTGATATAGGTATCAAATTGCGATCCAGATACGGTCTTTCTTCGTTTCCCGAAATCACTTCAGACAAATGTCGGGATTGTTCCTTCTTAAAACCCATGGTTCATTTGAAAGCTTATAATCTGTGACATACGCTGTTATTCTACGTGACCGTGGAACGTTTGAAGAGATGATGCATCTCAGATGACCAACCCTTTACGATGTACCCGCAAAAGATCACGCTACAACGCAGATAAACGCTACACTCTTTAGATTCTGTTAATATTGTTTTTGACTATGTAGGTTTGTTACATATTTTTTCACTTTTCTGAAACAGAATACGTTAAAATACACGGAATACGTTAATCAAACCACTACATCAAAAAGTAACACTCGAATAAGCTTAACGAAATTGTCGCATTACAAACGTGTTTTCTTTTTCTTTTTTAAATGTTCAGTTACCTGGATTAAGGTTTTAATGCGATGAGCCCCTCGATATTGCAGAGTAGACGTTCTATTTAAACTCCTCCGTTTTCGAAACATTTGTCAAAGTAGAAGAGCACCCAATAGCTCAATATAAACCAACATCAAAACCGTTGAATCTGTGGTAATGGATTATCCATAACCTTATGGAATGAGTACCATTCGAAGACAAATAAATCGTTACTACAGACTGTTGTAATTATTGGAAATTCGGATGTTTTTCCATTCGTACTTCATATGAAGCTGTAACGCTAAAATATTTACAGGTTGCCTTAATAGTGCAAACAACCTCACTCCTGGTGAGCCGAGTTTACAGACAAAGTAAAACATCACATTTCCTAATGCTGGATGTAACAGTATTTGAAGTTTTAACATGATCTACTGAATACTTTAGCATAAGATAAAAATATGTAGACAATATTCTTTTTTTTTTTACTTTATTCACAGTAATTTCTAGCAACACTGAGTGGTCACGGCTGGATTTTAACAGGTTTGTAACCTGATGTTTACGTTTGGAAATGCTTGCTTCACTCCGTTGTTCGGATCTTGCCAGTAAATGTCATAAACAATTCGTTCAGCAAACTGTTTGACAATATAGAGAAAATAAACAAACAGAAATAGATTCCTGTAGTGTACGTGATGGGGGTCCTGAAAATAAAGGACTGTCGACAGAGGTTCTCTCAACGACTTAATAATTTTTTCTCAGCGAAATAACGTTTCGAAATTACTATCTTTCACTTCATGCTGTTCTACGAATGACGTAATCTTTTTTCTTTAGAAGGGCTTTACGGCTCGTCGACCTCAAGGTCATTGGAACCTGGTGGAAGGAACTTAAACGAATTCGGCCATAGCCTTATGGAGACCAAAGTGCCCATACCAACGTTTGCCTGGTATGATTTCAGCAATTACTGAAAACGATGTAACATTAATCCAATTAGTTAGCTTCATTTGACCGTAGAAATACATGGTACTTTTTTAAGTTGAGAAATTATTATACAGGATGATTCATAATTTCGTAAATTTGCTGTGCAATAGCCATTACAAATACAGGATCTCGTTCCTTACAGAAGCGCGATATATGCATCTTTGGTGCCACGACAGAAGTGAATCCTGTACTGAAGTTCCTACCACGCATGTCCCAATATTTATGGCCGATGATTATTTCTCGTATTTGTGCTAAATCACGTGAAAATGGAGGTACAGACTCGCACTTATTGAACTGTAAGACGCAGGACGATTTCTCTTCAGCACTGAACGTCGTATTGTTTTAACTGCGCTCTGGTGGCTAAATCAGGTAATGAGCTAAGTCGCCTATTATAAACAAACTTGCAGAGATTCCGTATGTATGGCTGTCGCTGCACAATAAAGTCCGAATTCCCAGACGAACTTATGAATCGCTCAGTACAACTATATATATATATATATATGTGGGAGCTGTTATTTTGTTATCATTGCTTGGGGAGCGTCCATAAACTACGTGGATTGGTCTAGAGTGGGAAAGGGGTAGGCTGGAAGGCTGGAAGGCTACGCTGCGCTACGTGGGGGAGAGGCTAAATTCCGATATTTTTTTTCAACTTATGACTATACGCTCACCCACTATGCTCGGCAGGAAATCCCGAGCCAGGGAACGTAGCTTTCCATTCATATAATTTTTCACAGTTAAAATGAGGTACAGAATACACAACACCATGTGAATATTTATTCCATTCATTTAATTATCTCCGTATGTAATTTACAATAGTCTGACAACAGAAAACAGTACAAAATGTCCTCTGGGATCAAAAGGGAAAAATGCTACGTGCTACTTTGGGGGTGGGGGGGGGGAAGGGGGAGGGAATAGAGGCAAAAACCACGTCGGGCTACGTGGGGGAGGAGTGTTCACAGAAGGCCAAAATGGGGCTACGTGGTTTATGCACGCTCCCTTGGTGCGTCACGTTATGTCTGTTACTTAGCAACATAGGGTTGTCGTATATTTTTTTTATAAAACTCTCCAAAGAGTTTGTTCATGTTCTGTATTTGGCTAAAATGCAAATTCTCAGAATTTTTTGAACTGAACGTTTTATCTAGAAATTATATCATCATGAATTTAATGATTCTCATCGCACTGATGAACGACACATAACATAAGACATGAAGCTTTTTATTGAACGTTCGAAACGTCATTTAATTTAGAACTGGTGTGTCCGAGATAAACGGTAAATAAAAATCTTAAGATTTAGTGGGCAGAAACTGAAATTGCCTGCTTTGCAAAGTGTTTGTGTGATTAATGTTTGGGCCCCGTCTTGCGTTTCTTCCACAGCGGGCAAGTTGAGTCTGCCCACTTCACCGGTCGAGTCTTGTCCACGCTTGTCCGTAGCTCGTCCGTGGTTGGACGTGTTCCTACCGTCTTTACTCTCCTTTAACATTTTCTCGTGCTGTCGATGTTCAAAAATTTTCGTAATCCTGAGTAGGACGAAATTTTAAAAATATTTTAAAATGACACAATCTACATTTCACGGTTGGAAGAGGGGTTGAATAAAAAAAGTTATTTTAGGCAATCAATAATGCCAAAACGACGTTTGGTCGTGCAGAACCTGGAATTTCCGTACTTCCCCTATAACCTTTCCTGCATACACCAGCCGAGACAGCAACGTCAACGTCAAAAAGTGAACCACACGAAGTTCGGTGACCGATGTGTGTGTGCGGTGATGTGTCAGGATTGGCTGACCTTTATTAAGTTTCTTATATGTTTTAATGAAGTGGTTGTCCCTCATTAAACTGTCGTTTGGTGATAAAGCATCAGGCTTCCAGAAAAGCGATTGTAGTCTTTAAAACCTCATAAATATTTTACTAAAATAAAAACAAATAAATACATACTTCTTAATTTATTTCCACTATCGAAAAATCAGAAGAACTTTGGTTTTACGGCCGCATGTCCTTGCTTTATACCACGTCAAGTGTTGCAGTCTGTGTGTGACAAGTAAGATCTCGCGGCATTGGTGTTAACAAATTTTCAAGGCATATGTTTGAAAAATAGTAATTTAAAGTGCTAACAAATTAAATAATAAACGTGTGTTAATTAAATTAATAAATCAAATTTAATGTTAAATTATAAAAATTAACATTTAAAAATATTTTAATTGGTAAAACGACATTAAATTTTTCTATCCTGTCTTAAGAATATTGTGTGCGTTACATTTTTTTAAATCTAAACCAATTTTTAAATAAAGAATCAAAAATGCAAAATATTCAATTTTAGGTCATATTATGTACCTTACAATAAATCACACCACTTTGAAAACATGATATGCATAATGGCCAAGTCCCAAGAGTTTTTTTAAAAAATTTCTATTATCATGGGTAAAGGATGTATAACACCGGAAGAAAGCATTCCATTTTACAAATTGAAGTGAATATACTCTATAAAGTGTCGAATTGGCTCAGAATAAGATCTCATAACTTTTTGTCACTGAACAAGCACGAGACTTGGTCTATTTTTACCCGACTTCAAAAAAAGGATGAGGTTCTCAATTGGTCTGATTTTTTTTTTTATGCATGTTCAGCGATATCTTTGCCAATTTTGAACCGACTTAAACGAAATTTTTTTAGTGGATAGGGTATACCTCAAAAGTGGTCCCATATGAATTTCATTGAGAAATCACCCATCTACCCTTTTACACCTCTTAATTTTTATACAACACATTTTTTATCCGATTTCGATGGATCTTTGGACATGTATAGTAAAAAATAAGGAGAAAAATAGTGTCAACTTTTAGTTTGAAAAAAACAGAACCCCTCTCCCCCTATCCACCCCCTTAAATTTTTAATCAATGTTCTTTATACAAAGCTCCAATCGACACCATTTAACTGATCTCCACTGAAGTTGGCAATTACAAGTAGTTTTTCAAGGAGAAGGTTTATGACCAAAAAAAGAAAAAACCACGCATCTCCCTATTTACACCCCTTTATTTCATACAATCCTATATTTCTTATCTGATTTTGATTTAACTAGCACATGTACACATTAAAATAAAGATAAATATCCTGTCACCATTTGGTCTGCCTAAGCTCAACCCCTCTCCCTTCTTCCATCCCCTTAATTTTTTTTTAACTGCTTTACGTCTCTCAACAGCGAGGTCTTTAGAGACGGGAAAGGATGGGGGCAAGGAATGGGAAGGAATTTGGCCATGGCCTTTTTAAGGAAGCATCCTGGAATTTACCTGGAGTGATTTGGGAAACCATGGAAAACCCAAATCTGGATGCCCGGACGGGGATTCGAACCGCCGTCCTCCCGAATGCGAGGCCAGAACGCTATCCGTTACACCACCACGCTCGGTTTAATTTTTGTCAACGTTCTTTACATAAAGCTATAGTCGACACCGTTTGACCGATTACCATGAAAGTTGGTACTTTAATATATATTTTCAGGAAAAAGGTTTCTCAACAAAAAATCCAAAAACCACCCCCTCTCTCCATTAAACAGCTTAATTTTTATACAAACCCACAGTTTATATCCGGTTTAGATAGAACTTAGCACACTTTTACTATAAAACAAAGAGAAAAATAAACTTTTGGTTTGCAAAAACTGAACCCCTCTCGCCGTTTCCAGCCCCTTCATTTTTGTTAATTTTCTTTTTAAATAGCTACAGTCGACACCATTTAGCCGATCTTTATTAAAGTTGGCACATATATATATATATATATATATACTATGGAGAAGATTTATGACCAAAAAATCCAAAAACTACCATATCTCCCGTTTTACACCCCTTAATTTTTTTACAGACCTATATTTTCATCCTATTTCGGTGACACTTCGCATACGTATACTTTAAAACAAAGAAAAAAAGAAAAGTACTGTCCACATTACTTTCACAAAACCGCAAACCCTATCCCCCTTTCTACCCCTTTAATTACTTTCAATGTTGTTTATATAAAGCAATAGTTTCTATCTGATTTTGAAGGATCTATGCACATGTACATTTCAAAACAAACAGAAAAATACTGTCTATATTTGGTTTAGAGAAGCCAAATCTCTCTCCCCACTTCCCATCCCCTTAATCTATACAAAGCTACAGTTTCTATCCGATTCTGAAGGAAATTTGCAAATGTATACTTTAAAATATACAGAACTATTGTGTTTAAATTTGGTTGCAGAAGCCCAACCCCTCTTCCCTTTTACTTCCACCCCTCCTAATTTCCAATGTTCTTAATACATACCCGCAGTTTTTATCAGATTTCGATGGAACGCTGCACATGTATACTTAAAAATAAAGAGAAACGTAGTATCTACATTCTGTTTACAAAACCCTACCGTTCACTCCCTTACTCCATTTAATTTTTGCAAACGTTCTTTACACAAAGCTACAGTTTTTATCTGGTTTCGAAGGAACTTTGCGCATGTTTACATTAAAACAAAGAGAAAAATACTGTCCACACTAGTTTTACAAAAACCAAACTACTCTTTGCCTCTACACCCCTTAAATGTTTTTTTATATATACCTACATTTTGTATCTGATATCGACAGAAATTTACGCACGTACACTTTGAGTCAATCAGAAAATTCCGTCTACATTCGGTATACAAAAGCCCAATCTCTCTTGTCCTTTACTCCTACCCCTTTTAATTTCCAGTGTTCTTTATAAAGATCTACAGTTTTAAATCCCGTTAAAATTAACTAAGCTATTTTTAAGTCATCGCAGAATATTTATAAAATAAATGTGTCCTAATGTTTCAACATGTTACCTCAGATTTCAACTTGGACCCCAAACTATCACGTTGTGAAAACCAATTAAAAATCTATATTTTCTGTGTAATGCCGGAACAAACAGGTATATTCCAGAGACAGATTTGTGTCTGTAGTATCTGGTATTTATTAATGCCCAGATGTTACATGTTTCGATTATCGAGCGGCAGCTTAAACTGATGTTAAATTAGGTCGAAAGACAGCCTGGACCAAAATATAACCTGAGATTCCTTAACACAGCATCCAATTCACCTCGTTCTGGAAGTTGTTGGGGTATATAAAGATAGATTTTTTTTTTTTTTTTTTTTTTTTTTTTAGAGCAAGAGCTTTAAGTACTGAGCTACCCAGGAAGTTCGCTAAATGGGAACTGCTGCGGCATATTTAAATACAAAACAAACTATAAAACCACTAAAAATTTAAAAATAAAATAATTGTTTGAAAAAATAAAAACCTCCTTAAACAAGCACACTAAAATCTTTAAAATAATTTTATACCTTCCTTAGAAGAAAGTAAATTTAAATGGACAATATTTTATATTATTGTTATTGAAATTTTTACATTAATTAGTTATTTTTGGAGTCGGTGCCAGCCAAAGCAAGAAAACCAAAAAGATAAAAACAATAATGGATAACAATAATACATAAAAAATCATGTTACTACTTACCTACAATTAATTTTAGAAACATGTTTCAACAAAACTGAAACATACAGATGATACGCCAATAATATACTAACTGTAAAGTGTTTACTGCATGATACAGCCTACCAACTGACACTGCAGCGCCAGAGATATGCCTGGATGACCAACAAGGCCGAGCCACAGATTAAAATACTGTCTGATTTGTTTCCCCAAACTGTCTCCTGCAATAACAATATCTGCCTCACTACATGCTGTAAAATATTTGGAATTTTCGTTTGTAGTCCCCGTTTCGCCACTAACACCAAATGAAGTTCAGTAATTCGATCTTCGCGATGTGACAGCTGGCACCGACTCCAAAAATAACTAGTTAATGTAAAAATTTAAATTAAAGTAGTGTAAAATATTGTCCATTTAGATTTACTTTCTTCTAAGCAAGGTATAAAATTATTTTAAAATTTTTAATGTGCTTTTTTTGAAGGAGGATTTTATGTTTTTTAATCAATTATTTTATTATAAGAATTGTTTTTGTGGGATTCATAATTATGTCTCCCGATTTCTTTATTGATCTTATAGTTAATTCATTGTTATTAAAAGAAACTACTCACCAAGGTGTAAACTGTCAAGTATTTCAGTTTTACTTTAATGACTTTTTTAGAGTGGAAATTAATTTTTTATGTTAGAAAAGAAACTTTCTCGGCGTATAATTGCAATGAAGTCCTCACGGGTGTATAGCCGAATTGCGTTGTAATAACAAGAAATTTCACACGTGAGGAAGACGGTGGAAGCATCCGTCGAACAACACAACTCGGCGATACAGCCGTGAAGGCTTCATTATAACAAGGAGTTGAAAGGGCGCGTGCTATTCACTCAAAAATAATGTATTGTGGTGATTGACCAAATCATTCCAAGAGGGATTAATCGAAGTCCAAAGCGGCACATGTATGCATGCGGCTTTCCTCAAAGAAAACGTGTTTCAAACGCATTGGGGCGGCGGTCGAAACAACAATAATTCAAAGGATATACTATTGCCTTTAGATAACTTCTAAATAAATAGGTATACAATCGTTAAAATTACGGTAACGTTAGTTTCGTATTCACGAATAATCAAATTTTCTGCCGCAAGTACAGGAAGTTGTCACTTTTACTTTATCTGCAAATACAGATGACGTTTGCGACACATAAAAAATAATTATTATATAGTAAGAAAATCGTACTAAATACGCAACATAACTCAAAATATAGAAATGTGTACTCATAACAAACGTAAGTTCTAATGAATACGTAAAAGTGGATCTATTTACTTAAGAATGACGAAGGTTGACAAAAGCAAACGTTTGTTCACACGAATCAAATGCCAAGTGGAAGGGTACAGGCAAACAGTGCAATACATACGATAGAGAACGAGTGGGGCAGCGAGTCACGCAGACTGACACTCGTTTCGCCGCATAGAACCCTACATACTCTCGATAGAGGACAGCTCTGGGTAACTCACTGTCCTCTCCCCGACACAAAGTACCCTTTATTGCAATGTTCGTTCACAAGCTCATGTATTATTGTTTCCCTCGACGGAAAAAAAGTCAACTGTCTGATCTCTCCAGCAGGAAACAAACCAGTATCTCTTTCTGCTTGCAACAGCCAACTCTCCAGATACAATCTTGTCTGTTACACTCCGATCATAAATCAACTTTCATAACATAGGTATTACTGCCAAGCCTTGGATTTGCCATTTTACTTAAATGGGACCAATAATAACATATACATTCGAGCCTAGGCCAACCGAAATGATCTTGTGGGCCGCTTTGGAAATGCATCATAACTCCGCGGGCCGCATATAATATTATAATTATATCCCTATATTAGATTTAGATCTACTGCAGACTTTATTTGGAGTGAAAAATTGAAACATAATGAGCTATTATTATTGTGTTCACTACTATTCTACTTGTAAACATAGATAATATAATAATAATGATACTAAACACACATTTTAAAGAAATATATAACACTAAAAATGAAATATAAAAATACATAAATGAAATAATTAAAAAGTATTTATTTTACAAGTGCGATATTTATTTCTCCACTCTTTCACGTAGCTTTTGCAAATCGACCTCAGTTTGGGTATTTGAACATCGTAATTGGTGTTGCAGGTTAGCGTGTTTCATCATCCAGTACTATGATCTTAATTTTTATCTTATACAGCCGATATAACGTAGATTTCAATTTGATTACCATTTCCTTGCGTATGTAATCATGTAGATGCACTGACTTGTTAACGATACTTTGTTTGTGAATCACATTAAATCCGCAGTCATCGCTCCTTAGACTTGACAATTGTTTTAAAATTTCAGAAACATCCACAGATTCATTGACCAACAATCAACAAATAGCCTCGTTGAATATTACGGTGAATAAGCGAGATCACTGACTGGACTTAACAGGTACAATCTTTGAGGTTTTGGTGGATTAGCGAAACCGTCGGTTTTGGAAAGCAGGAAATATTTTTGTCACAGTTCGAAGATCGTTTGCATCTGGTACACTCATCAAACTAGAGAATGATTCGTCAGTGAAGTGTTGCTGAAATAAATCACATTCTTGTTGGTCACTTTGGTTTTTCTCATATGCCATAAACGCGGCGTTCATTACAGTCATGACGAACGGTCGATGAGTGTGCTAGTGGTGTCATATGTTCCCATAGAATGTTGGGAAAGTCCTAAGGCTAGCCACAGGTATGGTCTGACTAAATCTGTGTCAGCCGGTCGCAGCTGGTATGCGTTATAATGTGGCCCAAGGAGATGTAAGCTCTTTAGGTCTAAGTAATTGGTACGATTTTGGTTTTGTGTTTAGCCGCTCTATTATTCCATGTCTGTTAAAGTGATTTCTGCATGTACTTTGAACCTATATAAGTGTACTCATCAAAAAATTTATCACTGAAATATTCTCTCTAGCCTGGGATTCTGGAGTTCACGGGTTCAAATTCTCGTCCGGGCGTCCAGATTTCGGTTTTCCACGGTTATCCGAAATTACTCCAGGCGAATACTGGGATGATTTCCTCAAAAAGCCATGACCTATTTCCTTCCCGTTCTTTTTCCCCACCTCTAATGGCCTCGACATCGAAGAGGCATAAGTATGTTGGGCGAACGTATGATAACGCAAGTATAAAGCTGCGGTGGATATGCGTAACACTTCAACGACCTTGTAATCTGAAAAGAAGCACTTCGATTAAACGTACTTAACTGTTTATTGGTGGATGGTTTACATTTACGTGTCATAAGAAATAATCGAGATGTGTGGTTGTAACTCTAAACTCTGCCAGAAAAGTAGTTTAAATAACCTGTATTGTTTTCAGCAACTTTTCTCCGTAGAATACTTAGTGGTCACCCAAAAAAAGGAACTTTCATTCTTTCATGTATAACATCAATTAAATTATATTGATTTCATCACCAATAACCAGTAAAATAAAGCCCAATTAAGCGTTACACGCAATAACTGTTGTTTTGTGTAGGTTCCTATATATTAGAAAATGAGTTGCCTCCTCATAAATGCTTCTCACACATTCATTTGCTTTCTTATAATTTTTTCATAGATTTTATTTTTTCTGCAAGATCGGATTTGGGATTTCTCTCGTCAGCAACGATGCTGCTTCGGGAAAGTTGTGATTGTATTTGGACTTTATTCTTGCAGTCTTTCGGTTCATGATTTTCCTATTTTCTTGAGGGCAATTGCCTGTTTTTTACGTAGCAGGGTTACACAAATAAGTTCTTAATTGCCCCAAATTGGCGTCGAAGACCCACTTGTAGAAATTGGATACAGAAAGGACTCTACCCTCGGAATGTGCCAACGCTTACATTTTTGTTTTGGGTATCAGTTCGTTATAACGTGATACAGAGAACCGTGTCCATCTGATTTTAGACATTGTTCTTCTGGTTGTTTACAGAAAACCATATTTAAAACATGAATCCACGTATTTGACACATCCTCAAGATGATTTGGGTGTTGCTGTAAAATTGTGCATATGAACTCGCCTCATGCATTAGGTTTTTTAATCTCCAAGTGGTCAAATGTAGAACTATCATTTGTGGAAATACATGACTCAGTTACTGTGGTAGGCAATGCTTGGTGGTGTAGCATATTACATCTCGACTTAACAGCTCAGCCCATATCGATTACTGAGAAACGACGGGGCTGGGGTTGCAGCGGTGGGAACTCTACTGAAATACATTCGCAACAAGATTTAACTTTCGCAAATGTTATGGCTCTACGTATATTCTGTTTCAGGTAGTAGCAAGATGAAAATGATCTACTCATTTCAGTCGAAGGCAAAATTGCCAAATTACAATATTTTTGTATAAATGAACACAATCTATACTTATAATAAAACTGTTTTCAGGAAAAAATCAATACATTTGGGATATTTGAAAAAAAATGGTTGGGGATACTATTAATAAGGTACACAGAAGGAATCAACAGTTGTTTTTTTCTTCAAGATCTCTTCTGTCTCTCAGAAAATTGAGATTGTTGGATTCATTCAAAAACTGCTGATCGTTCTAGATTTACGCCTCATCGACGTCGAGGTCATTAGAAGTGGGGGAGGGAATATGTCAACGAAAGAATTAGAGAAATTTGTTTATGGCCTTTTTTGAAGTAACCATCCCGGTATTCACCTGAAGAGATTTTGGGAAAACATGGAAAACTCAAATCTGGATGGCTGGAAGGGGATTCGAATCCTCGTCCTCCCGAATGCGAGGCCAGAGCGTTAACCGCTCACCCCCCTCGGCTGTTTCAGGTACTGCAGGTAAATACAGTACGATTCATTTTGAAAAGCGGAGAAATTAAATAATACTAATAATGTCAGTTTTTTGTTGAACGCGACTGGCGCAAAAACTAATGGTCATATTTTCATGGGGTTTCGATTAACTTGGAATTTTATAATCCAAAGTTTGAAAATCTAATGATCAGTTATTTCATCAATCATTATTTTGTATATACACTTGCTAACATGACCGTAATCGAAGGACTCAACAGAATTATTAAAAACGCACTATCGAATGTATTTAACCTGCGTGGGAAACATCGCTGATCAGAAATACTTGCAAGCGTCATTTCTGAAAACAATATTAGACGATAAAGAACTATAAATATCTCCTTTTTATAGCCGAATTAAGAGATGTGTAAAGTCCGAGATCATGTTAGCATCAGCAGATTTATTAGGCAGTTTGATAAAGAATATCTACTGAACTGGTCAACAGGAAGATTTACTTTAAGAAAAGTACGAAGCCTGTTAATAACTTTTTTCAGTACTATCAGGGTAATATTGCAGATGAGTTTTGCCATTATAATTTACAATTAATGAAACATCGCAGCACGTCAGAGAAGAAAAATAAAGAATTTGGAAAGTGGTTAGATATTGACAAACGACACAACTACAGGTTAAATGCAAGGTATTTTTTTTATTTTATTGACATTCGGTTTTGTAACCATACAGTCATCAGGGTTGTTACATGATTCTTATTAGTTAATTGTTTACAGATTTGACTATACTAATTACAATCTTGTATGAACAATTTATCGTTATGCTTATGCTATACTGTATTGATTACAATTTTCAATCAAGCTTATCTAGTCATTATTACAATCTATCAAGTATAAATCCACCTTGTTGCAGCAATTGTTACAATTCCTTTTGTTGATATTTTCCTGTAGAACTGGATGGACAATGCCAACCTGGTGTTAGTGGTTCTGAGGTTTTTTTTTTTTTTTTTTTTTTACGAATTATGTTTATTTGGTAAAACCTTAATTCATTTATCAGACTCTGGTTTTAACATTCTTCCCAGTGTTCAGATCTGATTGACTCGTCTTGTGTGTTTGACATTTTGCTTTTCGTTTATGGGGCCTTAAAGGACTATATCTTCAGTTTTTAGGAATTTGGTAAGGCTGTCGTACACAGCTCTGTTATCACTAGATAGGAGCTGGATCAGGTTAGTGGGGAGTGGGATTCCTTGATCATAGTATCCTGAGACCGTTTGAATGATGTAGTTGGTGTCTCGTATTAAACGCAATCTGAACAATCGCAGAGGGGAGATTCCCTCAGGCAAAGTCGAAAAAGGTGACTAGAAAATCTTCCATGGTTGAAACGCAATCTGGAGATCATTGTTGTTAGCCGTCTACTTGTGACCCATTTATAGAACCACGGTTTGGTCGGAATGGTTGGTTGGATGCTCCCATAGTGCGAAGCTTTGGTGGTTAGGGATTGGCTCCATTCTTCTTGCCACTTTGGCTCGTTTTTTGATTGTGTGAACTATATCTGAAGTTGAAAGGTTCCGCTCGTCTTTAAATCCTTTGATGCTAGCTTGTTTTGCTAAAGTATCCACACGTTCATTGTATTTTATACCTCTATGGGCTGGTATCCATACCAGTTAGGTAGTGATTCCTCGTTCTCTGCTGTATTTTATTTGTTTTCTAATTTCTAAGATTGTCCTTGGAAGGTGATAATTCCACGTGTTGTTGAACAGGCATTTTAAGACACTCATGGAATCAGTTAGTATGACGATTTGTTCCAGTGGATCGTTTGGCTGTACTTGACCGCCTCCAGTATGGCTTTCGCTTCCGCTGAAAAGATCGATGTTTCCTCCTGTAACGAGAAATGCGCTGAGTGACCCGTGCTTGGACAGAAGTAAGCTGCTCCTACTCGGATGTGTTTGAGCCGTCTGTGTATATTGTAGTTATGTTTTCCCCCTTCTCCGCGAGGAGTCTACTTAGGTTCTGATTCAAGCTGGGGTTTCCGTCTTCTTTTAAGAAGTGGATGTGGATTGCTTCGAATCGGATTTCGTATGGATCTTGGAAGATGGGGTGAATATAATATGAAGCTATTTTGTCTTTATATTTAGTCCAACGTTTGTAAGCGTTAAGCAGTGGGAGTTTAAGTTGTCTCCTTCCTTCGTTCGCTAGTGCTTGCATCCTCTCGAGTCGATGGTGGAACGGGTGCGTTTTGAGTGTCAATTTCTCCATTAAAAATTTTTCATCCAGAAATGCTCGTCGTATGTGGAGTGGCGGTTCTCCAACCTCCACTAATAAGGCGTTCGTTGGTGTCGAGCGTATTGCTCCGAGACATGAGGGAAGCTGCTTGTAGCCTATCTAGATTGTTGAGGGCGTTTTTCCTAGCGTATTCCAAGAGCGATCTAATTAGTGCTCGGTAAAGTAGCAGGAGTGTTTTAGGGTGGGACCCCCACCAAGTGCCCGAGACCATTCTAATTATGTTTAATCAAGTGTTCAATTTTGCTATCAACTGGTCTATATGTTGGGTCCAGTTAAGGCGGCTGTCCAGTAACATTCCTAGGAATTGTCCTTGTTTCTTTAGTGGCAGTTTATATGGGCGTATTTGAATAATGTCAGAGTCGTAGACGATTCTTCTTTTTGAGAAAAAGACAACCGATGACTTTTTGGGAGAAAGATCGAACCATTGATGTGTAGCCAATTGATGAGGAATGGATTCTGTCTATTCCAGGGGAAGAGTCGGAGGATCGTTTTAAAGCTTGCTGCAGTTCCATCATGGTCAATGGCGTGCATAGTTGGTGATCAGATGTTTCCTGAGGTGCTAGATCAAAAGTGGAGTCCTCCTCCTGGACTGTGGGAGGGGCGATTTTGTCTGCAATGTCTTCTAGGATTGATGTACTGATTTCAGGAGAACCGTTTTTGAATCCATTATCCTTCAGCTTTCTCACTGTGGACCAAATAGAGTAGATATTCGAATCCTTCCCCACTGTTTCGCAGTATTGGATCTACTTTTGGCGTTTTTTAGTTTTGAGCGTTCTTTTTGTTCGTGCATTGATTTGTAGGTAGGCTAAATAATGTTGAAGATTTTCTATAAGCACTCAGAGTGAGTCGTCTTTGAGCTATTGCTTTCGAGCATGTTGGATTCCACCATATTGGTGGGCGGTTTTTCATTGCGTTCTGATAACCTTTTCGTTCTATAGATTTGTTTGCTGCCTCTGAAATGACTTTTGTCAATCTTTATATATAAAGATGAATGTATGTTTGTTTGTTTGTTGGTTGTTGTTTGTTTGTTCTTCATACAAATCCACAGTTTTCATCTGATCTCGATGAAACTTTGCACACTTATCCTTTGAAACAAGGAGAAAAATACTGTCTACATTTGGTTGAAAAATTATCTGTATAAATAACACATGTTGTCTCATAACTTCGAAATACGGCGATAGACAGACACGTTGGATATGGTCGTCTCCGTACCGTGTTTCCGTATAGTGGACTGGCAGCTTAGTGGTTAGTGCATTCCGCTGCAAGCGGTCGGTGAGTGTAGACGTGTGAGTTAGCTGCCTGCACTGACCAGTGGTGTACTTCACGTTTATGTGAATCAGTTAGAATTAACCAACAGGATATTCTTCGATATTCATTGAGTGTGATCATCTGTTTGGTGCTTTGCACACCTCAGTCTTGAGGTGTGCTACCTTTACAACAGTGGCATCTCTTCGTGGCGGTAACGCCTAGCGTCCGCCGGTGTTGTTAGTGTGAAGATATACTGTAAGTACTATGGCTTCAGCAGTACGCAAAAATACATTGAAATTTGATTTTGATAAGTCATATGCTCGACCCGCAGCGTATGAGGTCCATGAGTTTATTTTTCTTGATTGTGGCATTAACGAAAAAGATGTAGTCGGTTTGCAGTATGATTTTATAGGCATTTGCTGCTATGTTAAGCTGATAAACTCGGAAATATGTGAGGAAGTTTTGAAGAAAACCGAAGGGACCTTGAAATTCAAACATTCGGATGGCAACGTGGGAACTGTGGCTGTTACCAACGCTGGCTTTGGCTTAAGATCAGTCAGAATTTACAACCTTCCCTTTGAAGCGGACAACAGTTCGATTATCAATTCGTTGGCAAAATACGGGAGAGTAATCCAAATATCTAAAGAATCGTGGAGCAACAAATTCAGATTCCAGACGGACAATGGTGTTAGAAATGTACGCATTTATTTAGAAAGGGACATACCATCATATGTCGTGATTGCAGGTTGCAAGGCTTTCATCTCTTATCCTGGACAGCCAAAAACATGTGCCATTTGCGGCTCTATTGACCACATGCGAAATGAATGCAATAAACGAAGACCGTTACAACTACCTTTGAGCCAGCGGCAAAACAAGCAACTCTGTATATCTTATGCGGAAGTGGCAAGCGGAGAAATTCTTGCCCCTCCGGACGACACCGACGAGAAGGAAATCTTGCAAACTACAACCAAACTTGGCCACGTCCACTGGCAGCAAGGAAGAAACAGGAACAGGTAAAGACGAAGTTGAGGAGCTCAAAAGGAAACAAACAGATGAACTTGGACAACTTATAAGTGTCAACCAGGAAAATGTCCGCAAGGCAATGCAAACAATGGAAAGCGAAAAAGACGACGGAAGACTGCGCGAAAATCTCAACATCGATAGTAAATCAAGTAACGATGGGGAAGCAACTGGCGATACTACAGCTACAACAGAAACAACAGCAACTGTGGAAAGAGAGCCCACGAAACAAAAAGATGGCAACCTAACAGTACCATCCCAAGTCACCGCTGTCACTAGGTGTAAACTAGCACCTAAGAATCCAACAAAAATTGTCCCATTGGAAATGGATGTTACTGAAGACGCCGACGAAAACAGCTACGCCGCAAGAAACCCAATTGACAGTAAAGAAACGCGGAAGCGCAAGTCGCGCGAACAAACGGACGATCCGGCAAGGAAATACAAAGATAAATTAAAAGATGTAAATCAGAATAGCATGGCCAAGAAGGAGGAAGAAGGAAGCAATACGGCAACATGTTTACAAAATTTTTGCAGTAAGGAAGAACACAGCACAGCAGAACTATCAGATATGGAAACCTGATGAGAATAATAAGAATACTGAGAAAAACCTTTCAAAAAAAACATCAACAGAAAACAGATTGGGCCGACCTTGTGAACGAATAAATAATCAACCAATATGCAGACCTACAAAATAGCTACAATAAATGCAGCCAGAATCACCTCTGACATCAAACTAAAATGCTTAAAAGACTACCTATACGCTGCTGACATAGACATAGCGTTAATACAAGAGGTTAACACTACGAAGATAGGCACTATATATGGCTACGAATCTTTGATAAATATAGGAAATGAAGCTGGCACTGCCATCCTTCTCAAGGAAGGAATACGATACGAGGAGCAGACGATACTTATGAGTGGAAGAGGCATTTCAGCAGTAGTTCAAGGTGTTAGAATCATCAATATTTATGCACCTACCGGCTCACAAGGAAGAGCAGAACGGGCGGCCTTCTTCTCCCACGACGTTGTGAAGCTAATAACAGGTACAAAAAGACCAATCATAATGGGAGGGGATTTTAACTGTGTGCTGCTCAAAGAGGACCAAACCCCCAACTACAATTTCTGCAACGAGCTCCAGCTACTAACAACTAACTTATCACTTGTGGATTCATGGAATGTACTCAAGCCAAATAGAATTGCCTACACCCACACAAGCAGCAACTCAGCCAGCAGAATTGACAGGGTGTATGTAGCGGAAGAAATAAAGGACAAGATAAGCAACTGCGAGATGTGGCCACTCAGTTTCAGTGACCACAGCGCCTACCACATAAAGATAAAACTAGAGAGACAGCAAGTTACGAGAGGAAAGGGACTTTGGAAACTCAACATCCAACATCTCAAGGAGGAAGAGCTAAGGGAACAGATAAAAGACGCATGGGACAAATGCACCAACCAACAACACAAGTACACGTCTCTCATCGACTGGTGGACAAGATGCGCCAAACCACGACTCAGATCAACCGCCATAACGTACGCCAAGGAAAAATCAGTGTGGAGCAAAAAGACTAAGGAGTTTTATTTCCACTGCTTAAGAGAGCTATACCAAAAGCCAACTCATCTAGCAAACAACAACATTGCGATTAAAAAAATGAAGGCCAAAATCACAAATGCAACTCGGAAAGAAATGCAAGGCTGCGAAGTAAGAGCTAGAATTACTTCAGTGGTGCAAGAGGAGGAAGTTTCGTTATACCATATGATTAGGGAAATTAGGCGAGGGAAACGGAAACTATGCACACAAATTAGAGACGACAACGGACGTATACTTAGGGAACAGCGTGAAATAATTAATCACATCAAGGAGTCGTACAGGAAGCTATACTCACTGGAAGCTAAGGACATGTCGCAGCTGCATAATGTACAACACTACGTCAAGAAAACAATAACTTATCAAGATAACATCAACCTAGAAAGTGGCTTTACTGATGATGAAATAACAGAAGCAGTAAGAAAGTCACCCCGGAACAAATCACCGGGGAAAGATGGTCTGCCGGTGGAATTTTACATTCAGTTTTGGGATATAATAGGAATAAAATTGATACAAGTATATAATGAGATCAAACAAGTCGAACAATTGCCAGTTGAATTCACCGAAGGCATCGTAATCATGATCCCAAAGAAAGGGAAACCCAACACATGTATAGCGAACATGCGCCCACTGACACTGCTAAATTCTGACTTTAAAATATTCACAAGGTCCATTAACGCCAGAATGAAACCTTTACTGCACAAGATCCTAGGCCCTTATCAAAAGAGCTGCATGCAAGGTAAAACAATAACGGAGGCAGCTGCTGAATATAGAGATCTGATATACTTAACATGGGCCAGCAATACTAAATCAGCACTTGCAGCTCTTGATTTCGACAAAGCATATGACAGGGTCTGCCACGAATTTCTCCTAGCAAACTTATACAAAATGGGTTTCAGTGATCCCTTTGTCGCAACAATAAGGAAATGCGTAGCCAACACGCGGTCAAGCATCCTAATAAACGGGCAACTCACAAGTCCAATTCCAATAGAGAAAGGCATCAGACAGGGATGTCCGCTGTCAATGACCTTATTCTGCATATCTATAGAGCCACTTCTTCAACAGCTTCACCACAGACTGCCTGGATTAACAATTTTTGGCAACAAATTTGTATGCCGAGCCTACGCTGATGATGTAAGCATAATAATCAACAACGGAGAGGAAATAACAGAAGCTCGCAACATAATTCAACTATACTCTGAAGTAAGCGGAGCCAAACTAAACAAAGACAAATCCAAAATATTATTGCTAGGTAAAAAGAAAGCAAGAATCGGAAACAAATGGATACAAACCACGACAAAATGTAAGGTCCTTGGAATTGACTTAACAACAAACCCAAACGGAATGGTGGCAGCCAACTGGAAGGCAAATCTCAACACAATAAGAGCCTTGCTGCGAGAAAACACAACAAGAGCCCTCAGCTTGTTGCAGAAGGTGAGACTGGTCAACACCTATATATTAAGCAAGATATATTATACGGCAAGCATACTACCGGTACCGCACAACATAGCATCCAGAATCGAAGCAGCTATATGCTGGTACATCTGGAGGGGAAATGTATTTAAAGTACCTTTTAGCACCTGCCCCTTGCCTTGCAACAAGGGAGGACTCGGAGTTGTAGACGTCCAGAAAAAATGTACGGCCATCTTCTTAGCAAGCACAGAGGTAATACTTGAGAACCAATGTAGCAGCCTTACGAAAACCCTTTTTTCGTCATTAAAGCCACCCAGCACAGTGGCACCCGTTGATGTAAGCTATATCAACAAAATTTTACAACACGTACGAAAGTACTATATTGAAAAGAGTTACATCGGAGACATAAACGGAAAAACGAAAGAGGTCTACAAAGCTTTAATGAACAATTGCAAGCACAGCGAAATAGAATCCAAGCACCCACGACTCGAATGGGGAAAAATTTGGCTAAACATACACAACAGAACTCTAGACCTAAAAACTAGGTCACTTTGGTATCTAGTGGTAACCGAAAAAATAAGAACAAGAGAAAAATTAAACAAAATTCACCTCAGCCCAACACCTCTATGCCCAGAATGCAATTTAAATGATACAATACAACACCGGCTGATTTGCGGTGAAAGAATAAATATATGGAAATGGGTAAAGACAAAAATCGCAACCGTAAACAGAACGAGCCCAAACAATATTGAATTAGAATACTTATTAAAACCTCAACTGTGGCCATACCCGGAGCCTAAAAGGAACAGCACAATTTGGATACTTGGCCAATACCTACAATTTGCTCTAACCGAAAAAAAACCTACCCTAGACGAATTTAAGTATAAAATCATAGAAAACCACAACAATATCAAAAAACTAAAGAATTACAAGGAGACCTTCCAAAATTACCTAAATGTAGTGCTTCAACTATAAAAAAAAGAAAAAAATCAATTCGAATAACCTAAAAAAAAAAAAAGTGGTTAAAGCGCTTGCTTACGAACGTCGCGGTCTCCGGTTCAAATCTCCGTGGATGCTAAGATTTTTAAAAATTGTTTTTCATCGTAAGAGTCAGCCCTGGGCCGTAGGTTATTCGGATTGAATGTTAAACTGTAGATATTAGAAAGTTAGGGGTGCAATGCGAGGAAAATCGTAGGTAGTCTTGCAATGTTGTAGGTGTACACTTTTTTACGTTATAATGATCACTCAGGTGTTGTTCGCAGTCAATGTGTGAGTGTGAACTACATTAATATTATTATAAATACGGAAGTAAGTCTCTGTCTTTTTGTTACGTTTTGACGACTAAATGGCTATATCGTTGTGATGCAATTTTATAAGGAAATCTGTATGAAGGGCACAGGATATTTTTTCCAGTATGATTAACAGTTGTAGTCACTGAAATTTTGAGATCTTATCGAATAGTGACAGAAATATGTTGGAAATTGATTCTCTTCAAGACACAGGTTCGACGGTACAATGATATAGTGATAGCTTTCCTGTCATATTATTCTGACTCGATATTGTTTGTGACCAATCCTTCGTTAGCAACTTTCTATATTTAATTCTGGCAAAAAAATTCTTAATCCATGCGTACGAAGTCGCGGGTACGGGCTAGTTTCTTATAAGTATCATTTCCCGTGGCTTGATCTTCCTCAATTCGTCTCCTGTATTGGGCTCAATCGGCTTTATTGATGTTCCACCTTATTGTTGGATGGGCTGGAGTTTCTTTGGTAAATGGGCACCCGATATTTAGGAGTATCGAATAGTGATCCGATCCTAATGAATCTTGTAGTACTCTCCATGTAGCTGTGGTAACCAGAATAGGGGAGCAGAGAGTTACGTCCACCGCTGAGTCGGGTCTTACTGGTGAGGGAACCATTATTGGGTTTCCGTCGTTTATTATTACCAGATTGTTGTCTTCTGCCATATCCTTAACTATGGTTCCCCTCGCGTCGTTATAGTGACAGCCCCAGCTCTGATTATGTGCGTTGAAGTCACCAGCCAAAATCATTGGTGAATTGATTCAGCTGATAAGATTAGTCCAATCATTTAGAGTGATTTTTGTTTATGGGCAGCAGTAAATGGAAATGATGATGACCGATGTCTGGGTGGAGCGTATCCGAACTGCTGAAATGGTAATTTGCTCGAATTGAGGACAATCGGTTCGTGAGGATCGTTCTGATGTACCATTATCGATACTCCTCTTTTCCGTCCAGTCTATCATTTCTGTACAGCTTGTTGGAATTGAAGGTGACTTCTTTGTATAGTTTGAACCACGTTTCTGATAATATGGCTATATCAATGTTGTTTTGAGTGAGTGTTGAAGTTAGGCTTTCTCTATTAGCCCATATTGATCTTCCGTTCCATTGTAAGATACTTAGATGTCGGAATGTTGTTGTTTTTCTTGGTTACTTTTCTTGTTATTATGTTAAGGGGCTCCTATTATTTCCGTTGTCTGGTTGAGTTCTTCCAGGTTGAGGTTGAAATTCTATTGTATGTTGTTCCTGGGTCATTGCGGGGCACTAATGAACGTTCATTAATGTGTTGGAAACTTTTTTTTTTTTTTAATTTTTTTTTTTTACAGTTTAACGTCCCTTTTTAACAACGTGGTCTTTAGAGACGGGAAAGGATGGGGGCAAGGAATGGGAAGGAATTCGGCCATGGCCTTTTGAAGGAAGCATCCCGGCATTCACCTGGAGTGATTTGGGGGAAACCATGGAAAACCCAAATCTGGATGCCCGGACGCGGATTCGAACCGCCGTCCTCCCGAATGCGAGGGTGTTGGAAACAAAGTCTCTGATGTTGTGTGGTAAGTTACCGGAGAATGTCATTTCTAAGATAACTGTGGTCAAGATTTGTATCTTTTCTACTAGATATTCGTTCGCTATTGGGGCATTTTGGCTGTAAGGGTTGTTAGTAATTGGAAATGCTGGTAGGGGTGGTACCCTCATAAAAAGCTCTTGGGGGACCTGAATGGTATTTCTATGGGTGGTTCGTTGTATGCCCCTGGGTGACCTGTTAGGATCTTTATCTCTGCTGTCTATTCTGATCGTTGGTTTCTGTTGGTTGGGTAGCGGACCTCTTTGTTGTTCTGCTCGACTTTGCACTTTAAGAGGAGCCGTTGGTGGTAGATTCAGGGTGTTCTGTACTGTGAATGGAGCTTTTATACCTTGATTTGAAGCTCTGATCATAGGAGGGTTAGTGCCTTGATTATAAGTTGTTTTCTCTCTATTCTGTGTCAAATGTTCAGCTGTTAGTGTAGCCTAAGTATTTTGTTCAATGCTTGCTAGTGTAAGGGACGCAGTTTTATTATATTAAAATCTTGTATTTTACTTGGTCAGTCTGAACGAAGGCGTACGTGCGGTAAAAATCTGAACGGAAATACTGCCTTTAGCTCAGCAGAAATCTTACGCGTCTGTCAGAATCGCAGGCGTAGCTAAGATCACTTTGCAGCAAACAACTTGTAATTATCCCCATTCGTGTCTGATCTGTGAGAGCGACAAGTCCCTCCTTGGGTCAATATTGATCGAGAGTCTAGCTGTTGCGCTCATAGCGATCACTTCCGTGTTCCGGAGCTTAGCCAGTCTCGTAAACAGTCAAGTGAACTTACAGTCCGTCAGTGCAGTGAAGTGTGAATAAAATTTGAATTGCCTGAAGATATAGGCTTCAATTCCTAGCATCTTCTGAAAGCCTGGGCCGTGCCCTGACAATGGAAGAACCCCCAGACACGGGGCAAATAATCAACGCGGCTCTGCAGCCGTGTTATTTTCCAGAAACAGCGTCTTCAGCCCCGACGATGATGCACTTCCAACAAGGTATCCAGCCACAGCCATCTCATCTTCATCCGCTCAACTACCCAGGTAACGACGCTGCTTCTGCAAGCTGCACCTCGATCGCAATGTTGAACAATGTAAATTCGGAAGAAAGAACTGTTAAACGGTCTCGCATAGAGGGAAACCCTACTGAGCTACCGAACGAGGAAATGTCCACTGTAACGTTAAACAATCCAGTGAGTGTGCCCCAGGAGTTAGCTTCCATGTCAACAGTGGTGTTTTACCCAACTACTTCAGTCGCAGAATTAGATCATCAATATGATAGCCGTGATCCAACCCAAAAAACATTAAACGAGGGTATGGGCATGGATATAACAAGTATTCCTGGATCGTGAAGGAGTTAAAAGTATATTATCGATCAATCGGAATCCTACTAACCAAAATAGTATACCCCAGGTGCCAAGCCCCAACTTAAATTCCAATAAAGACAGAAGTAAGTATAACCGATACAGTCGCACAGACACGGGTCCATACTTCGTCTTTGTAGAAAGTGTTGATAAAAATACTGGCAGACTTCACCCCATGTCAATAGGGAAACTTCTTTATACACATAGCCCAGCACATAAGCATAACATCATCAATATCATAGCGGCCGGAAGATATAGGTTAAAAATCGAAACCAATTCAGCAGACTCTGCTAACTTGTTGGTTCAATCTACAGTTTTCAAGGACAGAAACCTAGAAGCATTCATTCCAAATATTTTAATAAACAAACAAGGTATTATCAGGGACGTAGACACCTCCCTGTCAGAAGAAGAAATCCTACAGGCGATAGAAAGCCCCCATCCAGTTATCGCAGTTAAACGGTTTACCAAGAAGAACTCATACCAAAATAAAGATAGGAGAATACCGATACCAATATGCATGATCACCTTTAGATCACAATCCCTTCCGGACCACATAGCAATCTTTGGAGCACGTTGCCCAGTCGAACCTCATGTCCCACAAATTCTCGTCTGTGATAATTGTATACATTTTGGCCATCGTATAACTCAATGCCGTAGCCCTCCCCGTTGCAATAAGTGCGGAGGCCCACTTACTATGGAGACGTGTACCAGCACAGCTGATCCACAATGTGTGCATTGTCACGGTCCTCATTTATCCAATGACAGAATATGTCCCGTAATAGTTAAACAACAAAAAGCACGTGAGGCAGCGGCCCATAATAAAGCCTCTCCCACGCCGAACTGGTATCCCACCCATCGTCATACATATTCGCAGGCAGCCAGCGCCGCTCCGCTGTATTACGACGAAAAGCAATTCCCCCCGCTCTCTCCAATGGCAGTGCAGCCACTCAGTTTAGCCTCAACAAATGCATTCCAAAACTGTCCTATAATCCCTATCCAACAAAATCAAGAGTCACGTTACCAAAGTAAAGCACTCTCTCCAAACCAACCGAAATATACTACTACTACCGTAGGCCGCAACAAGCAAAGGCCAGCAACCTCAAAAGAACAAAAGTCCCAATACCCTCCTGTTTATCAAAGAATGTATGTACCCCATCATATACCAATAACACCTATCACACAGAATCCCTACCCTCCTCAACCCAAGGATAAGGAAAAGTCCCTCTCACCCGAAAAAGTAACACTCATAGAGAAGATATTGCAAATGGTTATGAAGATGATTCAAGAATTTCCAGTAGCTCCATCTGATACTTCCCAACTCGACCCATTTCGTCACCTTCTTACCAACCTAGCAGGAACAAATTAAAGAACCGAATAATCTCTGTAAAACTAGTTAATTGTAAGGATTATACTCATTGTAATGTCAAAAAAAACAACTATAAGGAACTAACAATAATGTATATTTCACTGTATCATTTGTAATTATGTCTGAGCAAGTTTAATTAAACATAATGTGTCAAACCCCTTTAGGGGATAAACAAAAATGTTCCTTTCTGAGTAATCAGTTTACCTTGTTCTATCCTTTATATTTTACTAATCATGTCAAGTCTTGCTCTCTTACCTATATGTAAAATGTTTATATATGTATGTACAATTGGATGATGGTTGTATAGTGCTTAGGCGCCTAAAGCCAAATAAATAAATAAAAAATAAAAAATATTGATCGAACCGCTAGTACCTGTCAAACTTCTCGTAATTTACATGTCGTAGAATAATTACTACAACATACCCTAGTTTGCTGGAATTACGTTGCGTGGAGTCGCAGATGTATTTTCTTGTAACAGAATTAGTACAATGTTGCAATAAACATCAAGTATAGCGACTTCAGTATTTTATTAGACAAGTTTAAAGCCCGTATGGTTCTCCGTTCCCATCGAAGCCCAAAAACAATTTATTTAGGTTTCAAACAAGTACAGAAGACTAACAGTGTGGCGCAAGAAGAAATACGTCGCAAGCCTTACCCATAATGAAGAGATTAATCTAACCAAGCACAGACTATATACACAACAGCCCTCCGACAAAAGATGGTAAGATGTTCCTTCGTAAGTTCTTTTCCTGTTTATCTGTTGTTATTTTTGGCATTGAGGGCAGGTGTGATCAGTGGAGAGATGGGGCCCGTCACAGTGGACACAAGTAGGGGGTCCGTGATTTTTACATTCTTTGAACGTGTGGTTTCCAGAGCAATGACTACATCTAGGTTGGCTCCGGCATTGTTTACTATTATGACCGTACCTTAAACATTGGAAACATTGAAGGACTGAGGGGATGTAAGGTTCTACTGGTCACCTTACTCCGTGATCACATATTCCGGACGTCGCTGCGATTTGAAGGTAATTGAACAAACTGGAACGGGTCTTCTCTATCGGTATCACTTGTATTTTTGGTGAATCGTCTTATTCGAACTACTTGCATTTCACATCTTATCACTTCCATTATTACCTGTTCAGTTAGTAGAATGTCTACATTCCTTACAATACCTTGGCGGGTAGTTAGGGAAATTGGAATATATGCTTCCATTTTGTGCATAGGGAAAATTTTGCTCTGTGCGAGAGCTTTAGCATTGGGGTCAGAAATTGTCTCGATTTTAATACGGTTTCTGCCTGACTTAGTAATGTTCACTATGCTTTTGGTTACTAATTCACCTTCTTGGTGGATCAGCTTGCCGACTGCCATAGGATGTAGTCTACCAATGTTGCTCACTTTGCTTTCTACAAAGATGATATACGGGCCGGGGTCTTACCACTCATATTTGTTCGCTGTTTTTACCACTGGGCCAGCGCTTGGTCGTTGATCACTTACCGCAGTCTGTCCTGTAGTAGTGCTGCTTCCTGTTGTAGGTGCTGCTGGTGTTGTTTTCTGCCGACTTCCACCCTTGGAAGTTTTTCTGCGTTGTCGTCTGGTGTTGTTAGTTCGACGTCTCGGAGCAGGCGTTTGTTCGACTGTTTTTGTATCGGCATTTCTTCTTCTGGTGTTGGTAGCACTTTTGTGGAGTTGTCTAAGTTTAACACTGTGTTCAACGCTTCACCGACTACCACTCCAATGTTTGAGACTATACTGTTCTCGTTAACTTCACTACCGATTGGAAGGCCGATTTGGCCCCCTTGGCCATAGTCTCCACCGAACATGGTGGAGATTATGTTATCTGCAGGACTTAACTTGCAGCTGTTGCACTGTTAGAGAAAATTAGTAATCACACTTAGGGTCCCGTAGAAATATTTCAACCTGTTGCTAATATATTTTCCGATGAACTTAATGTGGCGCACTCAACTGTAAAAAAGATTCAATCGCTGACTCGCTTCGGAATGATGTTGCCGGTACGGCGATCAGGAAGTGACTGTGCAAGGTATTTAATTAATTTATGACAGATGTACAATCTATAGATGACCGCGTAGCGCAGGCGCTAGAATGTATCTGTAGCCTGGACGACCGGGGTTCGATATCCTACAGGGCCGAGCATTTTCATCGAAGTTGAACGTTTGGAACGGCTCCACAGGCCCACCCAGCCTGCCACGCAATGAGTACCGTAGAAGAAACTCCGCGGGAATAAAATCTATGGAGCGTGGTGCTGACCGCACTCAGAATTTTCTAGCGCCGAAGGTTCAAATGGGAGTATGGAGCCTTCACCTTGTGAATTCTGCAGAGAAACAGCAGTGAGCCAAGGAAGCCCTGTAGGAAAACATACATAATTTACGTTAGTATCATTGCAAACATTAAAGACTAGGTTATCCGGGTGGCCACTCAACACAATAACCGCGTGAGCGAAGAAACAATAGAGAGTACTGTACCATTATCTCGTATAAACATTTTGGAAAAGAGAGGAAATGTTAACATTAAAAGATCTGCAACGTTAATTTTTCATAAATTATGACAAAGATTGCATTTTTAATGGCTTTACGCTTCGTCGACGTCATTAGAGGTGGAAAGGACCGAGACAAGGAATAAGCAGCAATTTGGCCATGGCCTTTTGAAGGAAGCATCCTGGCATTGGCCTGGAGTGATTTGGGGAAACAGAAATCTGGATGGTCGAACGGGAATTGGAAACTGCGCCGTTTGGAATGCGAGGCCAGAGCATTACCACTCACCCAACACGCTCGATGCAAATTTTGTATTTGTTTCTATTTTTAAATAGCTGTTAATGAGTCAGGCGCGTTTTTATTCCAGTTGATTAAACTAAAATGAGCAGGTGATAAAGTTTTTCTTTGAAAAAAAAAAAAGATCTTTTCCTGAAGTTTTTTTTTTTTTTTTTTTTTTTAATGGCATTCGGCAACGGAGGCCATACAGCCAGCTCAATGTGTATTTTTTCCAATGTATGGACGCCACAGGACGGACAGGACATTCACACAGACACACAACACTTAACATCCATGCCCGCGGCCGGATTCGAACCGGCGGCCTTGGGCACGCGGAGCTAGCACTCTAGCCCCTACGCTACCGAGGCCGGCTTCCTGAAGTTATGTAACACTTACGTAAATTTTCCATCCAGTCCGCTATACATATAAATGGTTAGATAACACTACTGATGTCAGTATATATATGCCTGGCAAAAATTAGGTAAGTATTAACATTCTTTTCAGATTACCTGAAAACACTATGATGGTGTGTGATTTCACGGTGCCGTCAAATAAAATAAACACAACAATTTCTGCGGATATAACACTTCAAATTTCGACTTTCATGTGGTTAAAAACTATTGACCAATAAGAGGAATTTTCTTTCACCTGTCAACCATGTCATAGGTAATGGACCGCGAGTGGTGGGTGAGTGGCCTCTCATTCGGGAGGACGCAGGTTCGAATCCCCGACCGGGCATCCAGAGTTGGGTTTTCCATGGTTTCCCCAAATCACTCCAGGCCAATGCCGGGATGCTTCCTTCAAAAGGCCATGGCCGAATTCCTTCCCGTTCCTTGCCCCAGTCCCATCCCACCCCTAATGACCTCGACGAGGCATAAAGCCATAAGTAAAAAAATAATTTGAAACCATGGGCAATGTTATTTAGGGCAACGAAAGCTTACAACCAAGTGCCAAGTGCAACATTCGCTAATTTATCTGACTGGTGACTGCAGATTTTTTTTTTTTTTTTCATTCACCGCGTGACTAAGAACAACAATTTTTCTTTAGTTTGTGTTCTGTATAGCTTTGGTGGATTTTGTTTTGTGGTAATTTGTTTTTTACGATATAATATACGCGTATACTGTGTTAAAGAAAACGGCCGGTTGGCATTGAACGTATGAGCGTAATGCCACTAGCGCCTTTGGAAGTGTGACTGTAACTGCTTCCTTAGTGACGGGCGGATTTGGTGCTACTAGTTTCAATTTTTAACAATAAATGTCAAGTAACATATAAATCACATCTGCAGTGATCGGAAGCAACTAGTACAAATTTCTGTTCCAGTTTTTCATGTTTTTATCACATCTCACGTCAATGCAAATCTTTACTCTTAAGAGAAAACATTCTCTATACAAATTTTATGTTTGTTTGCACTCCTTACAAAACAGAAACACACACCGACATAACTTCAGCGCACCTGCTCGTTCTCAGAACAGACCGTAAAAAATATTCATATTGAAAGTACTAAATAATGAATACTGTTATCGGGATCAGAGGCGCACTTGTTGTTTGGAATTGATTTTACGAGTTACTTCCAAGAAAGTCTTGGAATGGGATGGATTTTCCATTGACTACAATGTTTTCTGCATTCTGTGAGTTGTTTATAGTACCGAAAAATGAAATAAAGCAGCTTCATTGGAGACACTCGCAGCCCAGTGTATCATACGACCTGGAAAGTCGTACCGTTAATCGGTGAAATATATATGGTTGGTGTTTCTTTTAGTTCATGCAGTATATAATGTTCGTTATCTAACTAGGGAATTAAAGTATCTATACCATAATAAATGGATAGAAATGCTAACCACATTCATTTTGTTTTAGAAATTATTTTGCATTTACCTTAATAATTTTTGGTCTACCCAGATCCCTACCAGTAAAGGGTGGTACAGGACCTCATGGAGAACCCAAATTACGTATCATTATTGTTCTGTGCAATTTAAAATAAAGTCTTACAACACGTTAACCGTCGTATGTTTTTTTTTTTTTTTTTTGGCCTTGCTGACGACTAGAGTAAATGTGTTGTTTATTAGGCAGAGGTTGGAGACTTGATGATTGCCGGAAACAGCCTAAAAATCTCCAACGATCCTGGTCCTGGTGTACCTCCCCGATCCAGTATGGCGGTGCCATGACGCGTGCAGCCATGTTGGCGGGTATCGTATGCATTTTAATCAAAAAAATGTTTTCTTTTCCTTTAAACTATGTGTGTTAAGTAGAGTCCTGGGAAGGAAGACTTTTTTTTAACGGAAATTACATCATAATAGCCTCTGTTATACGGAGAGACAACTAAAACAACTAATTTTAGTTATAAGGTTGGTTCATAAAGTAACGAGCCGGAGGCCTATGAACAGAAACCAGTGCCTGTATTTCAGAAGAATTGGTCCTGGCTGTTGAGGCACTTGTCCCACTGCGACACAAGGCGGTGCATGGCTGTCTCGTGGGGCTGTGATGTGAACCAGTTCCGCACGTTCTGCTTGACGGCGTCGTCCGAGGTGAATCGTTTGCCCCTCAGAGCCTTTGAACCTCCCACTTGAAATTCTGTACGAGTGGTCAAAGGTTTGCGAATAACGCTGGGCATTCACTGCTGTCTCGGTAAAAGAAGAACGCCAGCATAACCTTTCCTACACATGTGTGGATGGCCTTGGATTTTGTTGGTGGTGGTGACCCTCGATGCTTCCACTGGAGACTTTGTCGTATTGATTCTGGTTCGAAGTGACGACACCAAGACTCATCTCCAGCCAGCACTCGGGTCAGGAACTCATTCCCTTCCCTGGAATAGCACTGCAGATGTTCAAGACAGTGGGTCATTCGACATGCTTCCTGTTATGATTGAAGATGTGGGGCACCCTTTGGGCGCACACTTTGCGCCAGTTCAGTCTTTCCGTCATGATGATGTGAACACTTCCAGCGCTCAATCCTACCTCGGCGGCTGCGGCTTTCACTGTAACTCGGCGGTCCTTCGTATCGAGTCCACAACCAGCTGGGCGATGTCATCGGTAATGCGATGTGGTGTTTCAGAGCGTGCACCATTGGCTAACGACACCCGTCCTTCCTTGAAGCGCTTGTGCCACGCCTTGAAACTTGCAAGGAAGATGCAGTGTTCACCTTATACTTGTGATATTCTTCGGCGAACGTCCGTTCCCATTGCTCCTTCTGCTGTCAAAAAACGAACAACATCTCTTTGCTCTTCTTTTGACGCCTCCATTTCACTGCTTACAACACGAATGGGCGCTGTACGACTGACGCATGCTCCTGCTAGCTTTGTAGTCACGTGACTTGCACTCGTGACCCTCTAGCGGCGGGCATGTAGACTTCCGCGCTCTTGTCGGAAACCCTCTTTGTTACTGACGCAACGATATTACCATTCTGTCACCCGTTTGAACATTCCACAATCCGGCTCGTTTCTTTTTCAACGTTCCTTATGCATCTGAATTTCCCGCACAGACGAGCATACCTGTTAGAACGAAATTGACATTTACGAAGATCGTAGCACCATATCCAACTAACATGATCAGAATATTTGAAAAGACGATCTCTGAAAAAATTCACTTTCATTACAAAGTCCTCATTACACATTCAGAGGATATCCTTGATGGGCTCATCTGAAGTACTTATCCTACAATTACTTGATGAAAGATAAAAAGTAAATATACAAATAAATAAATTAAAAACATTGTCCACTTAAGTTAGCAGATGAGATTGCGTACTTTAGAGCAGCTATTCAACTTACTTACATATGACTTTACGCCTCGTCGACGTCGAGGTAATTAGAAGCAAGATGGGATTGGGGACAAGGAAAGTAGTAAATAAACGTATGTTCTGCAATGATCAAAGGATGCCGCCGTTACAAGCCCCGCCCCCTCCCCAACCTCCTGCGACCAAGGCGCCGCCGTTCTATTACCTGTGGGAATTGATGGCTGCCAATTTCCGTCAGAGGGATATAAACGATGCTATTACTTACCTGCGGCCGCCCGCTGCCTTGTAATTAACATTTCTGTGAGGCTATTACCTACCTGCGGCCGCTCACTGCTTTGTAATTAACATTTCTGCCGACACTATTACCTGTCTGCGGGCCGCACGCAGCCTTTTAATTAAAAGTTCTCCCTAGGCTATTACAAACCAGTGTATTTAATGATTGACGTTCCAGACTGGAGCTCCTTCAAGGCCCCCCCGGCTAGCCCTTCCTGGATAACGGTTATGCTAATTACCCTTCACCCGGCTGGCGGGCCACCCACATGGCCACGTGGTTGGCCCGCGCCGTCCTGGCGACTGGTTATGCTAATTAACCACCTCCATGCCTCAATCGGTTTACCGCCCTCCACAAATACTATGGACCAACCTATTAGCATGCGCCGGTCCCTGACAGGGGTCTGCGCTACTTTATAGAAGGCAGACTAATCATGATTTTGTACTTAATTCAGTCTAAAATTCTCAATTCCCTTCGTTTTTCTATACAATGGACTTAAAATGGTATTTATTAACAATTTAATCGATTTTGTCAAAAGTATTGATTAATCACGATATTGTACTGAACTGCAGACTATTATTCACATTTTCCCCCGTTTTTATATACAATGGTCTTAAAATGGTAATTATTCACAATTTCATTGATTTTGTCAAAAGTATTGATTAATCACGATTTTGTACTAAAATGCAGTCCAATATTCACATTTTCCTCCGTTTTCTATAAAATGGTCTTAAAATATTAAATATTCCCAATTTCATCGATTTTGTCAAAAAATTTATTAATCACGATTTTGTACAGATATGCAGTCTAATATTCGCGTTTTCCTCCGTTTTTCTATACAGTGGTCTTAAAATAGTAATTATTCGCAAATTTATAGTTACTATTGAAATACTTAGTATATTTTCGTAAAGTGTGGTCAACGGTTCAAAAACTCCGTCGGTTTAATACAGCGGGAAGGAATTCTGCAAGTTGAAGAAGGGAAATGGTGAAACCTACGTTTCGGTTCATTCATCCTTACTCTTCCGAGAGGTACCTCCAGGCTTCACGTCCCCATCGAAGGTAGTTTACTAGAATTCAATCAGCTTAGTTTTGCGTGACGCAGGATACAGTTATTTATAAATAATATAATATAATATAAGGAAAAGGTTCCAAAGTTCTGCACTTGTTGGAGAGAGTGATGAGGGGATGTACGGGAGAAGTAAAGGAATTGGGTTACAGACCATTGCTCGAATATGGTAGCGTAGTATGGGACCCTCATTTTATATATCAAATATAGGAGTTGGAGAAGGTGCAAAAAAGGGCTGCTAGATTTGTTTCTGGAAATTATCGCAGAATGCAATCAGTGACGGATATGATAAAGGAGCTGGAATGGGATTCATTGCAAGACAGGAGGAGGATGAGGAGGGTCATGGGAGTGTACAGGCCATATACTGGCGATGAGGCATGGAAATATATTGCAATAGGTATGAAAAGTAGTTCATGGAAGGGAAAAGATGACCATGACCACAAGCTGGCACTCGATTTCAGGCACAAGGGTGTGGGAAGATTCTCTTTTTTAGGTAAGGGTGTCAGGGATTGGAATGAGTTACCAAGAGAAATGATGAACAATTTATCGAAAACTTTGAAAGAATTTAAAGATAAAATTTGTAGAGGGCAAATGTAGGTGGGTGCAGGATAGGGGGAAGATGGGTGTGTAGGGAAATTGCCACCGGAGCCTGTGCTCCATTGCAATTAAATTAAATTAAATGTGTTGTTTGAATTGTGCTCGAATGGTACACAGATTAATGATAGTGTGTATGTTCAGCCTAGAGCCTTAATTCTTTATTGTTATATGCAATGGGAGACGAAGAAGGGAGAGATTGAAACCTGGTGCCAGCCATTCAGGTCTACTCTTCTGAAAGATACCAGCTAGGGTTAACGTCCCCGTTCATTGGTCGAATCACTATCAGAAGTGTGGTATGCCTTCATTCTATACACTCTGTGGAGAGGCTGAACCCAAACTAAGTATCAGAAGAAAAATTAAATGAAATACCAATATCATACTCTCGAGTACTTGTTGAAATGTGAAGTGATAGTAGTAGTGAGTACCCGAATAAGTAGCTGATTTCGGCTTACGGAATGCGGTGAGCAGTTGTAAGTGTAAACTGTATATTTCTAACGTCAAAGTAGGTGGCAGTGATCAAACTCGGCTGCATTATTTTCCGTGTTATGTTTCCTGTTTGATTAAAAACACAGAACTATCGAGGTCATTAGAGGTGGGATGAGACTGGAGACTTTGAACGGGAAGGAATTTGACCATGCCTTTTGAAGGAAGCATCCCAGCATTCACCTGGAGTAATTTGGGGAAACCATGGAAAACCCAAATCTGGATGCCCGGATTAAGATTTGAACCCGCGTCCTCCCGAATACGAGACCAGTACGTTAACGTTCATCCACCACGCTCGGTGTAGTATGAAAACTATGAATCATAGTATACTCGATTACAAATACATACCCACACACCAATTTCAGTTGGAAGTAACGAGTACATCGCCTGATTTGAAGTGCCAAATCGTTACTCACAAATTCATTTCGTAACTCACATACCATATGTCATAGAGATGCCAGTTTGATTTTCCATAGCCGTTTGAGGCAATTTTTTTCTTGTATTTTTGCCTGGGAGTCCTCGAATAGTTATTCATATTCAAAAGTAACAGAGTTTCGATTTGCCATGCGCTCCGTCTATGTCGTGGTTAACTAGCCTACAGTATTGCGTTTCGGCATGGGAAGAGAAGCCCTTAAACACTTTAGTTTTTGTAGATAGGTGATTTGTGCTACTCTTTTCAGCCAAATGTGCAAAAATTCTCTCATTTTACTCTGATTTCAAAATCCCTACGGTCGCAGTAGAGCAATTCAACTAAGATAGTGCTCACTAAGTTGTACATGGCAGATTCGTGAAATTTTTCATCAGTCCTAGTGTATGAGTCTGTTCCAAAAGTCTAAAAGGGTCTCGTGCACAACCCCCAAAGGGTACATAGTGATCAACGCGATGTGGACAGTTCTTATCCCAACACAAGGCGGTACAGAGCACAGTTATTGGGAAAATAGAAGAATTCATATTTCCTGCAGAAACAGCGGTTACAGGTGCATATTGTATGGGATTGGTACATATATAAAGCTTTCATGCGTCACATTAACGTTGAAAGTGGTGTGACACTGCAATTTTGTCGTACCTTGTGTTATTTCCAGTTAGTTTCGAACATATCAGGAGGGCACAGTAACAAATCCAACTGTAAACGTTTTTTATTCGCTGAAAGATGACCGTATGTGTATCCATCTTTTACTCTCAGACAATCTGGGAACCAATATTTTATTTTTCGCTTCTTCACGTTAAAGTGTATAGTCTGGGGAAATGCATCGACAGTTTTACTATTTTAGAGTCATTTGTTCCATCGTGGCATTCGCTTGGAGTGATTTGGGGAAACCATGGAAAACCGAAATCAGGATGGCCGGATGGAGATTCGAACCAGCGTTCTCCCGAATGCGAGGCCAGAGCTTTACCGCTTACCCAACACGCTCGGTGAAACCCTGAAATAATTCGCAACTGTCTGCGTATTATCTGTTATTCAACAGAATAAATTTACTAGATAAAGATATTACGCAAATTTTTTAGCTCTTGATTTTCGCTAAATCAGTATTGCCAGGTGTGACTCACATTTCAATAACTAATTTTCATCAGAGTGTTTCTTTTCTCAGACATTAATCTTTGAAAAAACAACAGTCGACAGCGCTCTTGTCTGCGGAGACAGACGAAATAAGTGGACAGTTTATTAGCGAAAGGATATATGGAGGAAGGCTTCACACTTTAAGTTAAGAATTTTACCAATAAATTAGATAAATTTCTCAGTACACCCATATAAAGAGCGGTTTGGAGAACGAAGAGCAGTGAATGTTCTAAACTTTGAAACTAATGATATAAACCCGCCAGTGTGGCTCAGTATGCTGTTAGTATCAAGTGAACTAACCAATTGCTCTTTTAAACGATACACACATAAATATGAGGGTCGATCAGCAAGAAAGGAAAGTTTGACTGTAGTAGAAAACATGGTAGTGAAATTAAATTTACTAAAATATTCCACTCATTTTTGTTCATACAGTGATTATTATTTACGTTAAACATTTATCATAATTCAAAACTATTCCCTGGGCGATATGTTAATGTTTATGACTTCTAACTGGAGGTAGAAAGGCCCCCGGTTCGAATCTCTGTTCAGCGGGGATTTTCGTAGGCCCTTACGTCCCTGAATACTTCCGCTGCTCGGATTCCACGTTAAACTGAAGGTCTCTTTTACCCGGTAGGATTTCCGTGTTAGGTAAGGTAAGGTGGAAGGGGACTGGCCATCCTACCTCCAATACCAAGATAAGTATATCTCCTTCGGGAGGGGCCAACCAACATTCGCTATGTTTGTATACGTCCAGTTTATGTTATCAGTCAGTCACCACTTTTTTCCAACTCATCATCACTGCTAATATACGTACCACCCAAAGGGTTTTTCAAGTGTAGAAACAATCGTTGGGAGCCAAACAGGTTCTTGGATGAATGTACGCAGACGAAGTGTTTATGAGTCCACTTCTTATGACAGTGGTGAACCACTACAACACGCCTCGCCCCAGCTGGGGATGCCTCTGTTTATTGTTGCGTCTCTCTGCACCATTAAGTACTCACAAGTTTTTGTTTTGTTTTGATGGGATTCTGCTACGATGCTATTTCATTGATGGACGTTTAATTTCAGATGTAGGACAAATCCGTGGCTCATCATCAGTGCTGAAAAATTCATCCTCCTCCTGGTAATAATAATAATAATTTTAATGTTGGCGATTGTTTGGAATTAGCGTTGTTTGAATTTAGAAATTAGTATAGCGATAAAACGCGTTCAGCTGGGACGCTGATTCAAGTGTCATTGTAAAGAGCTCTCGAAGCACTACTGAGAGCTAAAGTGAAATGATAAAAATATTCGTCTGAATATAAGAAAAGCTCAATATACTATTGAAAATTACAATAAATCAAAATGTCGTCTCATATGAGTCGCAGATATGCTCGAAATTACAGAAAAACAGAAAATTCAAATTAAAAGAAAGCTCGCGTCAAAATATCGCAAGAAACGTAAAAAGTCCAGGGCCTAACAAATGCGAGAGCTACGACATTGTCAAAAAGAAAATCCAACATGCACTCAAACTAGTCCGAGGACGCCACAAGCAAAACAAATGCTGCAGCACGATGAACTCGTATGAACATGCGCTACTCGTTTGACTTAGGCCATACACTCCAACGTATTTTAAAAAAAATTAAATCCTTTCTATTATTATTATAATTGATTAATTGTGATCGATCTCATGCCCCTGTGGCAATTTCCCTACATATCTGCTTATAATTCATACACATTTTCACTTTAAAATACTTCAGTCTGAGGTATATGATTCATCACTGCCTTACTTAACTTGTCACATGTAGAAATGCCTTATGCTTGAGATCAAATGCCAATTTATTGTCGTGGTCCTCTACCTGCCTTCTATTCTCCAACTATTTCCAACCAACTCTTTTATGATTTAATCACGACATTTACACGAAAATTTTATGGGGCTGACCCGAACTGTGCCTTTCTGAATTTTTTTCCCGTGATCCCAAGATGAAATTCGAGGAACCTATCTACCAAACATCCAAGGTAACCTATAGCAATTTCATGAAGGAGATATCCAAATATTTGAAGGAAGAAATTATGAAGTGTTTCTAATGGTCTCTGGTCCTACGCCATTGACCTGAATCCGTTGATTCTGTCGAGGACCGTATACCTGTTGCTGTGCACAAACAATTCTACGTTAAAAGATCTCGCGCACAGCCTTTTCTCGAACATTATCGACCAAACAAAATCAGGGAGGACAAATAAAACGATGTAGCGTTGGGCTTAAGTCCAATCTCAGGAAATGCCCAATAAAAACAAAACACAGAAGATTTAGCGAATGGTTCACAAGGGCTCACAGGATTTTCAACAATAATGCCGACGATTTGAATCCAGCAAAAGAAATTGTTGGAAGGAACTGGAGAAGATGAGAAGAGCTGGTTCACCACGATCCCGTGCTGATGTATCATCACTCTCGAAGATCCTACCATTCTAAAATTAAACTTTTTTGCCATTTAAGGACCCATAAATAATAAACTCGAAATACATATTCATTATTCATACTCGCAAATGAATGAATGCCTTGAATGAACGTGAAAGAACTATCTCACTCCATTTTTTTAAGAGTTTGTAACAGAAGAGACATATTTTCAGCGTACATCAAAATTATTTCGATAAAGATTATTGGATAGCAGTAGCATGAGGCATTATTCTTCTTTTCAATTGGTTTTATTATTATTATTCAAAGCACTTTGAACAAACCATAAATCATTTTCTCTTATAAGTTTAAATCGTTTTTGTACATTTTCAATTAGTATTTCTAATTATAGTGCATTCAGTGAACAGAGGTCTGCTTGGAGGGGTAGGCAACGGGATGGGGTGGTGAGGTGAGGAGCAAGACAAGGGGAACGTGACCTTGAACAGCCAGTTGAGGCTGAACAGAGTATAGTATATTGTTATTTGGTAAATTAAAAATTTTCAACTCCTCATCACTGATAATTAGAGACCAGATTGTATATATTTGCATGTTTGCGTATGCATTTTCATATTAATCCCATTTTAATCGGTTATTGCATATTTTACCTGAAAACTAGTGATGGTGCATATTTTCACTACATTTACAAACTTTTCGGTGTTGCCTAAGTAATAAATAAAATCTTACGTTGTAGCCGGCAAAACCTACTAGCAGCACAGCTCTTAGCAGTCGTGCGCCTATTGTCTTGATAGATAATACTATTTTGAGGCAAAGTAAACGGACTCAAGGGAGATAAAGACGGACAATTCCGTTCTGCGTCGCGCTCGCCTACCTACTAGATAATTTGGGCATGCTATTGTTCGCTGGCTCATTTCATGTTTAATTTTTCTTTATTTGTACAAAGTTTAATATATACCATGCCTCCCGAAAAAAGTGGTATTTCCATGGATAGTGACAATACTGGAACATTTAAATACGACAGAAACGTTTTGTATTATAGACTTTGCAAGAAAAATATTTCGCGTACAATAAAGTTTCAAATTGCCCGACATGTTAAGACAAATCTTGCAAAAGAAAGGCCCACGACAGTAACTTTTAACAGCCGCAAGTAATAGTAGCAGCAAAGGCAAACTTAAGCATGGAGCTATGTGAAGCATTAAGATTCCTCTTCACAAACTTAAAAATCCTGCCTTCAAAGATTTTCTGCAAAAACATTGCTTGAATCAAAATAAAACACATGAATAAACATTTCGTAAAAATTACATAACAACGATTTACCTAGATGTTCAAGAAATACGCAATGGACTCGTGGATAGCATTATTTGGATTTCAGCTGACGAAACTGCAAACAATTGTGGTCGTTGCATTGCAAATTTAAGTGTCGCTGCATTAAAACTACAGCCTCCTTCCTTTTCTGGTGGCTTGCAATGAACTTGAAAAATCAGTTCATTCTACGATCGCCTGATTTGTTAATGAGGATTTTAAAAAAGTATTTCCTGAATCAGCTGCAGGCGAAGTTTTATATTTCTCTCAGATGCTACTCCCTATATGATCAAGGTAGCCAGTGGCGAATCCAGGATGTTGGGGCTTGACTAGGGCTTAGGATCTCATGCCAACATTTGATTTCAGTTTGCCGCCCTTAAAAGAACAATAGAGCTAAAAACATTCTCCAGCATTACAATGTCGGGGTTGGACCTAGATGGGGAGGAGCCTCTGCCTCCAAGTACGTATTTTATCCCAATTTTACTCATGTGACATGCTTATGCTTTGCTCACGGAGTACGACGACTCGCTGAAGAACTGCGATCCACGTTTGGAAATGTAAATAGACTGATTTCATCAACAAAGAAAGCGTTTCTCGTAATGCCTATAACAAAAATTGCCAAATTTGTTTACCTCCGGAACCAGCGGTAACTGAATGGGCGACGTGGGTTGAAGCTGTACTGTTTTACAGTGAACATTTCGAGGCCATTAAAGGTGTAGCAAATGGCTTTGATAGTGGAGAGGCTATGACAATTTGTCAGTAGAAGGAAACATTTAACAATTCTAGTATTAAAACCCTAGCTGTGATTAGCATTCCTTATCTGCTAGTGTTGAAAAGCTTGAAACTCAAGGTTTGACTGAATCTATTCAGGTAATGAATAAAATCCCCATTACCAGAGGTATTCTTGTGTAAACTTAAAGTGAAGTTTGTAAATATTTTGAACAATAACCCAGACTTTGAACCTTTCTGTGAAATTGATAGTTTTAGTAATGGGACGGGTGAACTTTTTCCAAACACAATGACTGCTAACACAGCAACCAATTTTAAATACTGCCCATTTACATCAGTGAATGTAGAACAATCCATTTCCTCTTATAAAAATATTTGCATATTTTTATACTTTTTGAGACTTTTCATGCATATTTTAAGCATTTTTTTCATATTTGCATGCATATTTCTAAATTTTTATGCTGCATATAATCTGGTTTCTACTGATAATATATGTGCTACTTGAAAAGTTTTTCAATCGCTGGCAACCGAAAAGTCTCTTGGATTGATGTCCGCATACAGAGTGTTTATGAGTAGCATCCGAAGAGTGGCGTAATTACACTGTTGAAGCCCGTGGCAAATTCTTTGGATGAGGCAAACCGGGGTACCAATCTTATGGGTGACATTTTTTTTTAGCTCGGGCAGCGTCAATGGGCGCGGTCTGTTTGAAGGCGGCCACGGGCCGGGGGCCCCCTCCGGCTGGGGACCTGTGGCATTTTCCCCGTCCTGCCACCGTATTCTTGCAATGTCAAGGTTCTCGAATGTGCTTCTGAATTGTTGCCCCACGTTTCATACACTGTGTTTGGAACGCAAGCAGTGTAGTTGATCATGAGTCATACTTAAGTCCCAATTGATAAGATCGTGTCTGAAGATTTTTTTCATTATCAGCTCGTCTTTGAGTTGCTACTTGCCACACTTAATTACAGGCATCAAAATCAAAACTGAAGGATATGAATAACTCAAACCATTAAGAGGAACAAAAGTTAATAAGCAGATTGGCTGAAAGAGACCTGTTAATTTCTGATGCAGGATGCTTATTATTCTCGACGATTAGCGGTTCGGAATCAAAAATATAAAACGACGATTCTCCCTCTGTTCCAAGTTGTGTAGCTGAGGGGAAACAGGGTGGTATTGTCGCTACGCTGTCTGTACATCTGAAACACATTCAAATTTGCACATGTCATGTGTTTCGCTGACACAAATTTTTGTAATTTTTTTTTATTTCCAGTGGAGTACACTACAAGCAAAGGAGGTACAATATATTTTTTTTCTGCACGAATGTGTAGGGTAACGTTGTTTGGAGCACTAACATATTATTTCCAGTTCTCTTCATTGAAAAATAAAACGAGAGCGACCATCGAATTTGTCAATTTTGTTATCGGGCTTATTCAAACACGCTATTACCTAAGAAATTAACATTTGTCTCCAACATCTGCTATATCCTTAATTTAAAAATCAAACTATAAAAATACTTACTTACATCTAATATAGTTTGTAAGTTGCGAGCGAACCAAATGAAAGTGTTTAATTTGCAGCTACATTGCTTAATATTAATATTATTTAATTGAAAGTTTACCTAGTTCAGGGTACCTTGCATCTTAATGACTGACACAGATCTGTAATAAATTCGACTGGAACTAGCAGAATGAGCAGCAACGTGGCGTGGTTTTGGTGGGTCGTGGAGTGAATTACACTACCTAACCTATGTCATTGCCATCTGATCTATCTGAGAACCTCATAGTACGAGGCTTCACTGGTACTTGACTAATTTATTATAATTGTTTAATTGCGATGGAGCTTATGCCCGCTAAAAAAAATTCTAAAAACTACTTTTGTACTGCGCGAATTTTTACTTTACTTTCATCGTTTTAGATATTTGCTCAGAATCTCCTCGATAATTTATTTCGGCATGGTGCGACCAATGGCAACTTACACTAAATAGCCAAAGTCCAAGGCAATGCGCATAACTAACAAAAGAATCCGTTTGTTCGGAAATACAAAGTAATCAGTTTAGTGATTGATATGGCCAGTTCCGTGAAGTATTCGGGCGTAACAGTACAAAGCAACATGAAATGGGACTTCCACTTTAATTCAGTCGTAAGTAGAGCTAATTCAATGCTGCGATTCATAGGTCGACCTTTGAAAAATTATAATGTACGAACAAAGGAGATAGCGTGCTAAACTCTCGTGCGTCCACATTTGGACTACTGTTGTTCCATTTAGGACCCGTTTCATAGAGAGCTGATTGACAGTATAGAGAAAGTACAGAGAAGAGCCGCTCGATTCGTGACTGCTTGCTACAGTCCTTATGAAAGCGTCACAGAATTAATTCGTAGATTGGGCTGGGATACTCTGGTAGACAGATGACGTCGGTTTCGTTTGAACATGTTTATAAACATGTGTACATTCACTTTCATTACACTTCGTCCACCTAATTATTTGGGTCACGATGACAGGAGAGAGAAGATTACAGAAGTAAGGGACTGTGCACAAACTACGTGACTCGGTCCAGGGGAGGGGAGGTTGACTGGAAGGCTACGCTGGGCTACGTGGAGGGAGGGGGGGGGGTTCCGAGCCAGGCCACGTAGCTTTCCTTTCATAACATTTTTCACAGTTAAAATGAGGAACAGAACTCATAACAGCATGTGTACATTTATTTCCCTCAGTTAATTATCTCCGCTTGTAATTTACAATAGTCTGACAAGAGAAAACAGTACAAAATGTCTTCTGGAATCAGAAAGAAAAAAAGCTAAGTGCTACGTGGGGGAGGAGGGGGGGGGGGTAGAGGCAAAAGCCACGTAGTGCTACGTGGGGGGGAGAGGGGGGTTCACAGGAGGGCAAAATGGAGCTACGTGGTTTATGCGCGCTCCCTAAGGGCCTTATTACACTAGGCGACTTGGCGGCGCAACCAGCCGCGGCTCTGGTGTCTCTGTTGGCGACGCAACCAGGATTCTGGTGGCGCCGCCAGCCAGCCACTCGCACAACCGAGCAGTCTCTTTGCTGTTATCCTCGCATTGTACGCGAATTGTGTAATTGAATATGTCCAGTGAACTACAGAATGTCACTGTGGAAATGAGTGGAAGTAAAAGTGTAGAGAAGACAAATGGGTAAAACAAGAAGAATTTCTCATTTTCGTATCTTTCCCGGTAATATCAACCTTTTCTAAGTACAATGATTAAATGAAAGACGATTTAGACATTCTTAAGTAATTAAAAAACTTGTTGTCGTCTGAATACAGTTCATCAAAAAGAGTATAGATTCTCTTAGCAATAGAATATGATGTACATACATCTTTCTCTCCATTCGCCTTCCTTTTTCATTTTAATTATTTTTAATTAATTTAATTGCGATGGAGCTAACACTCCGGTAGCAATTTCCCTAGTCATCTAATTTCCCTAGTCATCTAATTTCCCCTTTATATATATATTTAAATTTTCTTTTATAGCTGGAATGTTAAATTCTTCCCCCATTTACTTTTCCGATTTTTAAATTTTAATTATAAAATCCTTAAGCTTTTTTTTAAATATATATATTCATCACTACACTTGGTAATTTGTTCCAATTCCTGACGAGCTTAACAACAAAAGAAAATTTTTTCCACTCCCTTATGCAAGAAATCGAGCCAAAGCTTGTGGTCATGGTCGCCTTTCTCCTTCCATGCACTATTCCTAATTCTTTTACCAATTTCCCTCCAAGTCCCATCACCAACATGTGCCCTGCACATTTACAGCACTCTCTTCACCCTCCTCCTTTCCTCCAATGAGTCCCAATCCAGCTTCTGTATCATATCAGTTACTGACTGGGTCCTGCGACAATTTCCACAAACAAATCTAGTTGCTCTTCTTTGCACACCTTCCAACTCCTGTATTTGATCTCCAAAATGTGGTCCCAAACTACAACACCATATTCAACAAATGATCTGACGAAAGTTTTGTAACCCAGCTCCCTAACTTCTCTGTTACGTCCTCTCATCACCCTCTTCAGAAAATGAAGGATTTTGTAACCTTTTTCTACCACCTGCCCAATGGAGTTTATCAAACGTTATGCAAAGAATTTACACTTCATCAAGCAAATCTGACCCCACTCTGTAATCATAATTAACCTTTAGATCTATTTATCTGTATATCTTATAAGCCGACTCTTCTTGGCATTTATCTTCATTCCATGCTGACCTACCCATTTAGATATTCTATCCAGATCATCCTGCAACTATTCAGTCTTCATCTGTTTTTATCCTATTGTATAACATTGTATCATTTGCAATATACCTAGATTCTGAGCGTAACACAGTTATTCATTAGAATAATGAACAGCAACTCCCATATTTACTTCCACTTCTCTTGATAATGTATTTCCTACTCTAACCATTTGCTTTCTGACTTTTAAAAATTCCTGTGCCCAGCAAGTAACTTTTTCATCCAATTCAATACATTTCAGTTTATTTAAAACCATTTTATCGCTCACTCTGTCAAATGCCTTAAAAAGATCTAGTGCCACACTATCAACTTGGCCTCCCATTTCCAATTCATTTGGAATATCTTGCATATAGCCCACTGTCTGAGATTCAAATGAATATCCTTTTAAAGCCATGTTGTCGATCTGAAAACTAGTTTCTTTCTTCACAGACATTTCTGATATTGTTGCATATCAATCTCTCCATCATTCTGCCTATCACTGATGACAAACTAATTGGACAGGAATTTTCACCATATTTTTAACCCTTCCTTTATGAACTGGTACTACTATCGGTCTTTTCCAATCCTCTGGTAAGCAGCAAGTCTCCAAACTCATTTTAAACAAAATTTTAAGGTAAGGTACAATATCGTATCCCACAATCTTTAATAAATCTGTAGTAATATTATCTACACCAGTTTTAGCTTTCTGAGTTACTTCGCAATTTCCTGAGAATTTATTTCAAATTTTGTAGGTTCGCCATTTATAATCTCCTCTGATTCATTCCCTCCCATCACAGGATCACTGTCCCTAGTTGTCTCACCAAACCTGTCACTCAGTATCTCTGCAATTTTAAAATTGTAAAGTAGGAAGGAGTATATGAACAGTAGACTGAACGCGTGGTGGCGAGTCTGGCGGCGCCGCTTGGCGGCCTAGTGTAATAAGCTACGTAAGATACAATGCCCCGCCACGACTCTCGGCCACCAGTGGTTGCCGGCCTGGTGGCCGGGCCCGGCAACCAGTCGGCCGCCAGTTTCTGGCGGCGCCACTGGCTGCCCTAGTGTAATAAGCTCCATAACACTCTATGCCCAGCGACGAGCAGAGCCACCAGTTGCCCGGCTGGTTGCGCCGCCAAGTCGCCTAGTGTAATAAGGCCCTAAGGTGCCGCAATGTTGTTCACGTGAATTCCTTCTTCCTTCACGCTATTCGGGATTGGAATGCACAGAGTAGAGATTAAGTTTGGTGCTGAGCACCCTCTGCCACCCACAATTTTGTGAATTGCAGAGCATGGATGTAGATGTAGGTAATTTATTCTAGTCCCTAACAATATGTTTTTGTTGAGTTGATCAGTTCGCCAGCAAGGCCAACGTATACAGTCCTCGATTAAACATAATGATTAATTAATATCCTAATAATATAGTTTAGTTGCTTGCCAAAAGATTTCAATAGGTCTAACTATTTGTGGTTCAGAAAACGAATCAAAAATTAAAGCTCATACCAAGCAGGATTTTCGATTCAGTGATTCGTTATAATGAACCATACACAAAAGGCGAACACCGGTATTGCCTACCTGCTTGGTACAGGAAGTTATGCTTCGGTAGCAGGGGTGTAGTATTTTCACAGAATCGCGTACTGTGTCAGTGGTTACATTCTGAAAATTTTCTTGTGCCAAGCGTAATGTTTTATGTATAGCTCTATGTTTCCAGTCCAGCATAAAAATAAAATTCATAGAAAAAGATAATACATTAATAACAAACCCTTTCAACGAGAGAAACGCTGTTAGGATTTTATCATATACTTTTTTTTTTTTAGGATGATCCGGTTCTCGAGAAGGCTGAATACATTTTATTTGTATCGTTTTTGGATGTTCCATTTGTTATAAATTAATGGCTTAGGGTGTCTTCGTTGAGATTGAGGAATTTAGAATTGCAACAAAAATAAAATGTCTGTTGGAAGCGTTATAGATATTTACATCTCTATATATAATAAAAGTCTTCGACAACGTATATTTAGAGCAAGTTATTGTGAAAAAATCCACATCACGAAATCCTTAACATTGCAAAATTAAAATATGCAAAACATATAAAGCTTTCGCATTTCAAAATGAGATACACTATACCCGTAAGTTCGAAGCACTACTCCCTTCAAAAACTACCTTACACTCATAACTATTAGGAACAGATATTTTATTACTCTTATCTAATGAAATAAAATCATAATTACACGGAAAATCTGTTATGGGTTTAATATCGTCTGATACGGCAACGGCAGTATTGTTGCTATCCTCACCCAGACTATTTGCACGAGTTAGTTCAGCGCTGCCAAATTCGGCACTCTGAAAACTGTCACTATTAATTTCAAAAGTTATGAAATCAGTATTTTCGAGTTTAACTCATCACAACGATACGAAATCCATGTCAAATGCAGAGTGATGTCGACTCTATCGAGTGAAAATAGTTCTACTGCGAATTAATTTGGAAGAATAAAAAAAATCCCAAATTGATGGTTCAGCGAATGAGCAACTTACGGCAAAGGACGAGGCATCGAGACGGTAAAGGACAGGAGCAAGGAACGAGTAGGAATTCGACCATGGCCTTTTGCAGTCACCTGGAGTGATCTGGGGAAACCACGGAAAACCCAAATCTGGATGGCCGGACGGGGATCCGAACCAGCGTCCTACCGAATGCGAGGCCAGAACGTTACCGCTCACCCTCCACGCTCGGTAAGAATTCTGCAGAATACAGATTGTAAGCAATGTAAGAAATGTGTTTGCTTTTAATATTATAATATATTAACCTATAGTTAGTAAAAGTATTTCAAATAATGCACTACTTTCGATCATAGTATTCACGAAATATCGGACCCTGAATTTTTTCTAACCTCAGAACCGTATGTGTTTTCTTCATCTTCTTTGGAGGGACGTATATAATATGCTCCTCGTCCTTAGTTCCATGTGTAAATTCTTCTTCGTTATTATCACCTCCTTCTGAAATGTGATTTCCACCCACATGAATGCGTTATAGGTTGTCTTCAGTTTCACTATTGAGGTTTTCGGAAATTTTATTTGAGCTATGTCGGTAATGTGTTCTTAATCTTTAGTATCATGTAAATGGTGATCGTCTTCAGCCTCGTCTGTTAGGTGATCATAATCAACGATTTCCACACTCGGCTTTATTATAAGGTTATTCTTTAACCCATATTTAGCATTTATCCTCAAACCTTTTTCGAAGACTGGTCTTAGCCCAGCACGCCTACATCTTGGTGTCTCGTGTAATGTGTATTTAAACTCCAAAGAATGTATTTTTCATCCCCATTTTTATATAAATTTTGTCGTTTGACCTCTTACTGTTTGGTTTTCGGTGTTCGTTCTCAGTTCTTCTTCTAAAGTTTTCTTTATCTACAGCTTCGTAAGAAACGCGTTATTCAACTTTCATATATAATACGGGTTTCGTACATACACTGAGATAAAACGTGGTACTTATATTCGTACACGTCCTCAGCATCGTTTATAACGTAAAGGTAACGTTCATTCTCAGCTTTCTCTGGTACCCGGGTTCCAATACCCGTCCGGCCATCCAATGGTTTCCCCAAATCACTCCAATGCGGGGAATTCCTTCCCATTCCTTGCCCCCAGTCCTTTCTCGCCTCTAATAACCTTGATGTCGCCGAGGCATAAAGCCAGTTTACAAAGTGGCATTGTTATTTAATCTCGTAAGGTAAACAATGTGAGCATGAGTCTGATCATTCTGTGTGAGGTATTATTGTTCAACTTCCTCCTTGTTGCCCTCTTCCTGCTTGTCTCCTTTGTTATATTTTACATTTGTAGCCTCGTCCCTAATAAGTTCTATGTTTTTTGGTCCTCGCCTTTAGCTTGGTCATCATTAATAGCCATAGCTCTCAGACAGTAAGATCTTTCCCTTTAACTTTGTTTTGGTATACTCATCGTTGATCCTTGCAAGCAGTCTCAGTCATTAGGCTTTATTTTATTTTCAGCCAACTTCTGCTGTTGTATTAGAGGGGGTTGGTGAGCTACCTAATTTAAGATTGTAATGAACAGCTGATAATCTGGGGCAATTGAAAATTAATTAAATTAATTCTATCAAATGAAAATGGTTTTTTAACAAAAATTTGCATAACAGCAACTGTAAATATAAATTTAATATAATCTGACCAGTTATGTATAGGTACTCAAGCAAATATTGTAAAACGGTGGTTCAAGTTAAATTAACAAAAATTGCAAAGTATTACATATGTTTTAATGACTAAGGTTGTCCATTTCGTCGGATAAAATCTAAATTTCTCACATCGTTTCGGATGGAGCGGGGAGCAATAGTCAAAGACGCACCAATTATTTCAGAAGCTAAGCTGCATCACTAGTTGCCAAGTCAATGTATCATTTATTTGTAACGTTATCTTCTTCAATGAGGTCAGCTACCTGTTTAAGAATTCTGCATTTGAAATCCAAACTCTCTTCGTTCGTAAGAAGTATGGATGAGGTGGATATCCAACACTCTTTTTCTGCAACGAAGATTTCCTCTCAAACTTATCCTTGTTGGAATAACATTGCTATCTATTGTGCTCTGGTATATTTTCAAAAGGAATTAAAATTGTTGTGGTGCCTACCATGAAAGTTGCCACTGCTCTTGTCAATAACCCTGAATTCATGCTTACTCGCATACCAGCGCTATTCACAGGCTTTTTTAAACTCTTTGACCTGGTCGTTAAGGTTTATTACGACTTGTTTAAAGGGTACGATTATATTTTTGCTGTCTCTAGTCAACGTTTTCGGTATCTTGTTATATTTGTGACACAAGTAGAAGAAATCGACTAACTGCTGTCAACCAATACAAATGTAATATCGTCTATAATTGTAATTTTCACACACGCCTTCAAACACAGACACTGAATTTAATTGAGCATCCTACCGTAGAGGTAAACTTTGGTTATTCATAAATCTCAAATATTGAATTTATTTGATGTGCTTGAGTATTTCATCTAGTAATTGGTACTTTGGTCGGTACAACTATTTGGAAAACATATACAATTTTTCAGAACTAAGTCCATTGGAGTACTGCGGCAGTGAGAGCACAAGATTTCTTTTTCGCAGTTTGATAGACCACATCCGATTGCCGTTGTAGTGTCAGGGAACAGAGGGCCATCCTTTCGATTCCGCTGGGTGGCTTCAGCATCCACATTACTCACGGGTAATGTTGCACACTGTTTCACGACGTTGACGTGGTAATGGGAGTGTGCCTGTTATATAAATGCGCACAATCATGAAAAATCAGTCAGTTGTAACAATGCCTCTGACGAAGAAAAGTCTGGGTTTCTCAGCCATGGAAATCAAAACTATACCGCTTAAGGCATATATATAATTTTTTTGGCCTGGGTACAAATTAAAAAAGTTTCTGAAACTTGGAAAGACGCGTATAAATCCACTAGTACAGCCTGTAGGGAGCATGATGTCGCTTATCCACAGATTGTGGATACAACTACTGCAGATCGTATACTTGCGGAGAAGGCTTTGAAAGGAATGAAAACGAAAGGTGCAAAATTTGGTGAGCGCACTGCAGCTTTCCTACTTAACAGTAATAAGTATACTAAAGTAAATCAGGTGCCGACATTAAAAACAACGTTTTGGCTGGATTTTCGGTTTCCGGTGCTCTTGCAGGAGGAGTCACTAAATTCTCAGAGCTGTCAAAGAAGTTAAAGAATCCAAAAAGCACTTAAATGAATAGAAACTACGCTGCGAAACCATGAAAGGAATTGCAACCAGAAAAAATGTCTGTTTGTAACACATTTCTCTTCCAGAAACAGTTCAGACTTGAGCTGTAATTACATTCCACCTATAGAGTTGACTCAGAACCTGTATCCAATCGGCTTCAACTCGATTACATATATAGGCAAGTCGAACTGTAAATACTGATAATTTTTTTTATTTTTGGTTCTGTCTTTACTCCTCGTTGACGTCGAGGTCATTAGAGGCGGGAAGGAACTGGACGGAATTTGGCCATTGCCTTTTTGAAGGAACCATTATTCGCCTGGAATGATTAGGAGAAACCATGGAAAACCCAAATGGTTGGACAGGGATTCGAACCCAAATTCTCCCTAATTCGAGGTCAGACTATTACTGCTCACCTACCACGCTCGGTCACTGACGACTTGACAAAATATTTGACTCAAAGAATTAGTAACGAAGAATGATTACAGCAAACAACAATTTGCTCTTAAGTGCACTATAAACACCAGAGGATATTATAATGATTAATAATTTCGGCCATTGATTGACAGAATTTCGATTTGATGCATATGGCCGACTGTTGTGGCTACCTTAACCTAACCCAGTAATCCTACCGGGTATACGGGACATACAGTTTAACGTGTTATCCAAATCACGGAAGCATTCTGACACTTTCACATTACACAGACAATTTATCATCAAGATGCTCTTATGGATGATGGATCATGTGCATGTCGGTCACAGAGAGAAACTTGTTTTGCTTAAAACTGTTGACTACTCGAATATCTCAGTCGGAACTTTTTATTTTCAAGGAACTATACACTTATAAAACACATGTCTTAGTCCTAAAGGGTTCCAATCAGCTTGTAGAACGGGACCTATATGAAACAATACGAACCCAGAAACCGTTGAAGTAATTGAAGAACTGTTAACCTTCCTGGAATTCAAAAAGTAACGTTCTGATTTGATAGGAAGTATATCCACGACAGCCACGTTAACGTTTGATAAAGCTATAACTATAATGTGCGCGATATATCAACACAAATTATTACAAAAATGAGTATGTACCTTTGGCTTCTAAGCTGTAAATTACAGCCAAATGTTCATCATTTCGAAATTTGAATTTGATATGACAATTATGGCGGACATAAATGTGAAATACCATGGTACACGTAAATTGTGTTTTCTGCTTATCTGTCAATATAAGAGGGATATACCCTTTATAATAATATTAACATCTTATGCCAGTTCGACGAATTCGCCTGCTAACCGTTTCTCGAGTGTTTTATCTGAGAACAAGTTGAATTGGGACAGATGAGAGTCGTATGCGAAAACAACCTGATATGACGCAGCAAATGCGGTGTATTTCTGGATATCGGTTGTATGAGAGGCGGTGAGATGGATCTATCAGTAATCAGCATATTCTAAGAAAATTTTTCAAATCCTCAGAAACTATGTTGGTACGAAAAATCCTTCAAGGTCTTATCTTCAGCATCGGGTAGATCTATTCTGATGGCATCGACCCTCGAGCAATCAATGACTATGCGGTCCTAGTGAGCTTTTCGTGCAGATATTTAGGACATGTGTATAAAACTTCCATTAGTTAATGAAGCTCTAAGTAGCCACTATATATTACATATCCAGCAGTAATGGTGTTCACCATTACCGTCTATAATCATTGAAATGTCTATATTCTACGGTGTTTGTCTGCATTGTGATGTAGCGTCTCAAAGCTATTTTCTTATCTTTACTAATATATTCCAGATCAAACACATTTATTGAATAGTCTGGATACCACCAAAATTTTAATCAATCTGACAGTTTCCCGGGAAACTCACCATCAGTGAAATCGAGAGGGTGTTTCGGGCATATTCTGATAAATACTAACTGGATTCGGTAAATTTTTGGACACCCGTTCGTGAAAGGCAAGAATTGTCCAGATAAAGCAATACTTGTCATTGTTTCGAACATTAACTGCAACCTCCTTTTTGTTGATGTCAAGTGGTAGATGTATAAACGAAAACCTTCAGTACAACGATTCAAATTTAACAATGTCTAGGTCCATGGAAATAATACGATGGAAGTTTTTGCCACTGCCATGTTCCTAAAATTCACTGAATTTAAGTATGAAATCTGACCTCACATTAATCCTATATCAATCAGTTAATCATATCAATGTTACTCTTAGTAAGAAAACACTAAAGGGCTGCTTTGAAAAGTTCAGACTTCGGAATTTTAAAGTCATTAACCACAACAACCTGAACCAACCTGATCCTTTACGGCTGGAGTAGACAGGTGAAGGCTATTTCACTGATTTTCTTACCTAATAGAATAAAACACAATTTAAATATGTTCTTTGCAATTGAGTGAATTTAGAAATATATGGGACTATAATCTGTTATGGGAGGCACTTTTCTTGGCCTCAAGGTTTAATCACATACCTCTCGACTCACCAATACGCATAGCCTGCTTCTGATAAGGCTGACTTGTTACAGCTTGTAGAGGCGGACGATAGTCGGCTTGATAACACGCAGCGATGTAGGTGGGTCACCACGCTGAGACGGCGGACAGTATACTATATACTAAGAAGGAGAACGTAGACCCTGCTGCTGAGGCAGTAGACAGTAGCAGGCTGGAGACCCATGTTGCGACTGGTAAGATAGTCACGCTCGGTATGCCAAAGGCGGTCGGTAGAGAAAACGTCTCCTCCTGGCTCTTGTCCCATTATGAAACGGTAGAGGCGGCAATTCCCGCCCGGCTGGTATTCCATGTTGAGTCAGTGAATGGACGTTGTCGGTTTGTTGTGTTGACTGATACAACAGACGTGGCAGACATCCTCGCACGCCTAGTTATGGGGTTAGGCTCTACTTCTGTAGAGGCAAGCTCCCGCTGTGTCCATAATTGTGCAGCAGGTTGTTACTGGGCTGTGGCCGGTTATTTCACAATGTTGTGCCAGAAGCTGCAAGCTTTGGCTGATTCTAGTTCCATGATGCGTGTCCTGATTAGCCAAGTCGGTGATGTCGGCGTCTGCATCATATCTGCACGACTTTTTGAAATCATCCAGTTTCACGATTGCAACGCGATCTTTTAAGGTAAAGACATCTTGAGGTATTCGCTGGTACAGGTAAACTGCATTATTTCTCTGTTCTCTTTTCGGTGCAGGATCTTACGTAGACGTAGCGTCATATCGGCTACACGTGGCGAGGGCAACTTGTGCAGAATTAATCCTATATAGCGACGAGTGAGACTTGGGCTGTGGGAGAGTGCGTCACACTAACTAGACTAGGGAGGTGAAAACGTGTTAATTGTGTCTGAGAATGGTGGTAGTGTAGAAGACGCCGTTGAAGCTGTTGTCTGAGGAAACACAACGCACTTGGTGGGACACATTTGTGGCTACAGTTTCGCCAGTGTCTACGATGTGTTTTAACATGAAAATTATTTCAATAAGAGATAATGCAATGTACCCTATACGTGACGTAGGCGCCAAAACCGTTAAATTTGTGAAATTTTGTCCCTCTGTTCGACCACGCAAAAACAAACGGGTTACTGTGGAAAGTAGGGCCAGTAGAAAAAAAATGTTAATTCGGGTTGAAAATACGGCTAGCTGCTTGTTTGGCACTTATGCTTTAAGGAGTAGTGTACCCGAAAGCAGTAAAATTTATAACCAGGTTGTAATTCGCGCCGAAACATACATTACTGCCTAAGCGTTAATAGACATCTTGAGCCACATGTGACGTTGTTATGGTCAGAATTTGGCGTGGCAGCTGTTTTCTTTACTCAAAATCTACGAAGCATCATGGAATATTAGAAGTCATTCTGGTCCAGGCTGCTATTCAACCTAAACAAAACAAGATTAGGCACGTTGGTGACTTAGCGGTTATAGACGTATCGAGCCGCCTGTGACGTCATTATAGTTAGAATTCGGTATGGCAGCCACCTTATTCACTCAAAAACCATGCTACACAATGGAATATTAGTCTTCATGAAGGTCCAGGCTGCATTTAAACCTAACCACACCCTCCGCTAATAGAGCTTGATAATCAACATTTGTACTGCATGCGGAAGAGCACATTCAAGGTAAAGATGGTTGCTTCATGCTGGCTAATACCGCACGTAACTCGACGATTTGCATTGTATTACACCTGTCTTACCTGTTTTGTTGACATCGGGTACACTTTTTCTTGAATACTAATGCCTAAGGAATGCGTTAATCACATTTTCATCCCGAAATAGCAGTTTTTTCTACTGGCCGTACTTTGCACAGCACCCAACAAACGATTTCAGCCAAACTATACAGTGTGATAGCTTATGTCACGTTACATATACAAGCTGAGAAATAAAAAAAAATCCTCATGTTTAATTTTGTCGTAATAGCATCTATCCATTTAATATTGTCTTCCACAATCATTCTCGCAATGCTAATGTTTACCACGATTAGCCCTACATACGCGGTAGCGGTGTGTTTAAATACTAAAGTATTACATAAGAACGACGGCTTTGAGAATTTATGAAATGCTCTCAGGTAACTAGCTGAGTTAACGAAGTGACATCACACGATACTTGACAGTAACTGTGATCGCTGAAATATCGTGTGATAACACTTCCTTAACTCTGCTAGTTACCCGAGGTTATTTCATAAACTATAATATTGCTTGCAGAAAAGCTGTATGAACAGCACCAGTGGGTAATCCACAAACGCAAAATAATCCAATTTAATGGTAGTTTTGAGTGGTGTAAACAAATGAAGGAGAATAGGAGATCCAAGATATGGGAAAAAAGCTGTACTGCTCCTCTGCTTTATCCTATCTGTGTATCACGCCATGTTTAGTAGAGATAGTGGTTAAAGAGATTTAAAAACTTACAGTCCTCCCCGTTTTCTCACCGGTTGGGGTGAGAGTGGCAGTATCTGATCTTACTTAAGGTTTATCTAACGTGAGTCGGACGCTAACAGTTCCTCAGAGGCCATAAATTCCACAAATCTTCAGCCATAACTGTGTCGCATTTCTATAACCACGATTAGCTTAATTTTTCTCATTTTATAACACGTGAATAAATGCAAATCGAAAGGACCTTAAAGTGCTGAGGCGATTTTCAGTGGAGGTATTGCGTAATCCGATACTGACAATCCGATCTTTGTTTATATTATAAAAATTTAGCAGAAATATTGAAAAGGGATTGTATTACATTTGAAGGTAAGTATATACTCAATTCATACCACTATGTGCGTATCTACCACACGTAATCAGTCCACAATTAATTGTTTTTCACAGCACATTGTTTCTTACCTTATAATATTTTTTTGCTGAATACACAAACAACTGTGAACTATACCTACCTATTAACTGAAACTGCGAATTTCTCAGATAGTTGATGAATTTTCAGCAATATTAATCCGAAATTAAATAGTGAATAATTTGAATACGAGCATGCATAATCTATTCAAAAATAAAAAAAATAATAGCCACCCATTTGGGGCTAACGAGGTACGATGCAATATGGTATGCGGTAAACGCGTCCGGACACGAAAATTCTGGTTTTGTAACTGGCCAATTGCAGCCGGCCTTTGACCTCCGATAAGAGGTAATCCCGGTTATTTGGTTAAAATAAAAACAGAGCGTGAGACCCTCAAGTGGCTCTACTCTAAATCTTTTATAATTAATATGAAAGTAAGATGTATAATAATATTGAATAACTTATAATTCACCATAACTTAAAATACACTGATCAGCCTAAACATTATGACCACCTACTTACTAGCATTTTGGGCCATCGAACGCAATACAGCAGTGATACGACGCAGTATGGATTCTACAAGTCCTTGTTGGCTTCCAGAGGTATCTGAAACCATATTTCCATGAACAGGTTACGAAATTCCCTTAAATTACGGGCCAGAGGTTTTTGGGTGCGGCGTCTGTTAACGAGCATCTCGGAAACGGAGAGGCTGGTCGTCCGTTCATGTGTTACTGTAGTCTGAGCATCTATGGGAAGTGTTTGAAGGACGGTGAAACCACGAGTAGGCGACAATGTGGTGGACACTCACGCCACATCACAGAACGTGGAGGTCGGAGGCTTGCTCGCTCTGTAAAGCAGGATAGGGGGTGATCTGTGGCAGATCTGATGGGAGAGTACAATTCTAGTGCTTCCAGAAGTGTTTCACAGCACAAGAATCGCCTTCTTTACAGAGCGGACAAGCCTCCGACCTCCAAGTTCTGTGATGTGGCGTGGGTGTCCACCACATTGTCTCCTACTCGTTGTTTCACCGTCCTTCAACCACTTTCCATTGATGCTCACTACAGTAGCACGCGAACAGCCGACCAGCCTCTACGTTTCCGAGATGCTAGTTCGCAGTCGCCGGGCCCGCAGTCCGCTGGCCGTAATTTAAGGGAATTTCGTGACATGTGCGTGGAAATCTGGTATCAGATACCTCTGCAAGCCTACCATGGACTTTTAGAATCCATGCTGCGCCGAATCGCTGCTGTATTGCGTGCGGAAGGTGGACCAATATGCTAGTAAGTATGTGGTCATAATGTTTTGACTGATCAGTGTATATCAAAAAGAAGTATATCGCTCTGTGCTTAAACTCACATACAATCTCTGTTTAACAAACGAAACTTGTCTTAAAATTGGAAACTCTTAAATAGTAATCACCCACGAGTATTAATGATAGATTTATTTCACTCTCGCGCCGTTGATTTAAGTCCAGAACTGGTATTGCGGTGAAGCTTAAAAGTTGGTAGTAGGGTAGACGAGTTCATAAATAGCAAATATTAATAATAAGAAATCATTACTCAAGGTTTCAATCTTAAACGTGAGTTAGCAATTTCAGCTTAACGTCTAATGGCCCAACATATCATTTTCACCATTATCATTATCATTAGAGAGGAAAAAAAAATTATCCGTGGCCTGCATTAACATATTTCTTTAAACATGTCCTGATATCATTTTGCAGGTGTTTCTTCGGGAAAATCAATTAACAATGGACTGGGATGATTTATCCACACAGGTACAGACAGGGCCGTAAGGAAATTAGTGCTGAGTGAGCGTGAGGCAGAGGAAATCAATACAGAGGGAGAGGAAGGGCGTAGTCCCGCTCTGACTCACCTAATTGTTTGCGGTTACAAACTAATTTCAGCAGTCTCCAGTGCTTTTATTCCCTACTAACCCAAAATCGCAAATTCTGTACATTTTGGGCGAAACAATCGACATTAAATATTTATCACCAACATTTTTCATATATAAGAGACGACGAAAAATTTAATTTAGAATACAACAGATATAATTTTTCTAAATTATTGTAGTAGCACAAAGCTGGATTAATTGGATTCGGATGTGAGAGGTTTGAACTTCAAATACCACTCTGGCTATGCAAATTCCTTTTTTTTCCCATGGTTTCTCGAAATCGATTCAGACATGTTCCAGGATAATTCCTCAACATAAGCCGTGGGCAATTCTCTTCTGAGTATTATGTTACCAGGTCCTGTTACCCTCAAAGTCAGCAACACTTGAAGTCTTAGAAACAAAATGGGAAGAGTTCAAGGAAATGATAAGAAAGGGTGAAGAAATGTTTATTCCAAAACAGAGAATAAAGAGAACTACAGAACCTTCATACTATAAAAGGGAGGTGATGAAGTTAAAGAGATTGGTGAAACGAGAACATAACATAGTTAAGAAATAGCAGGGCAATAGGGAGGTCATGAAACAACTGACAAAGGAATTAATAATGTCAAAGAAACTGGTTAATGATGAGTTTCTGAAGAATATTATTGGTGCAGGGGCACCTCTAACTGATGCATCTAGAAATTTGTATAGCTATATCAGGAAACTGAGGGGAAGAGAGGTATTGAGACAATTATAGATAAGGATGGAGAAAAAGTAATGGAGGATTTGTAAAAGGCAGACTTATTGAGTAACTGGTTCAGTGAGTCCATTAGGGACAATAATTCAGGGGTTATATCAGGAAACGAGCCTATCCACACAGTTGGAGGGGAGCAGATTAGGCGCTAATAACCTCGATGTTGATGCGCCCTAAAGCCCAAAAACAACAACAACAACCACGGGAGCAGATTAGAAAATTTGAAATTAAATATGAAGATATCATGAAAGAACTGAGGTATCTAAAAAAGCATAAAGGGGCTGGTGTTGATAATATCACTACAGATGTCTTAAAGCTAGTAGGATGGGACCTTACCTTGAAACATTATTTAAATTGATTCTGGATACTTGTTGTTTACCAGATGACTGGAAAAGTGCCATAGTAGTACCGGTCCATAAAGGAGGGGTGACTAACAGGGATGAAAACTATAGGCCAATCAGCTTGACATCAGTGATAGGCAAATTAATGGAGAGATTAATATGCAACCATATTAGAGGTGTCTGTGAGGAAATTAAATGGTTTTCAAGTCGGCAACATGGCTTTAGACAAGGATATTCCTGTAAATCTCAGTTAGTAAGATATATGCAAGATATTTCTGATGAAATGGACAGGGAGGTCAAGTTGATAGTGTGGCACTAGATCTTTCAAAGGCCTTTTACAGAGTAAGTCATAAAATGGTGCTAAATAAGGTAAAAACTATTAGAGCTAATAAAAAGGTGAGTTGCTGGGTGGAAGAATTACTAAAAGGTAGAAAGCAAAAAATTAGGGTAGGAAATTCAATATCAAAAGATGTATAAGTGAACATGGGAGTCCCACAGGAAAGTGTATTGGGACCATTGTTATTCGTTATTCTAATGAATGATTGTGTTAATGGTTTACTGTCAGAAATTAGATTGTTTGCAGATGACATGATGTTATATAAAAGGATCAAAACAATAGAAGACTATAAACAGCTGCATAGTGATCTAGATAGGATAACTAGCTGGGTGAATCAACATGGGATGAAGATAAATGCAAAGAAGAGTCAACGTATTAGGTACAAAGATAAAAATCTAAAGGTTGATTATGATTATAAAGTGGGGAAGGAACTACTTATTGAAGACTCGAAATGTAAATACCTTGGCATCTCATTTGATAGCAAACTTAATTTGGCAGGACACATTGGACAGGTAGTAGGGAAAGAGTTCAAAATCCTTCACCTGTTGGAAAGAGTGATGAGGGGATGCACTAGAGAAGTAAGGGAGATGGGGTAAAAAACTTTGGTCAGACCACTGCTGAAATATCGTGGTGTAGTTTGGGATCCACATTTTTGGTATCAAATACAGGAGTTGGAGGGGGTGCAGAGGAGGGCTGCCAGGTTTGTCTCTGGAAATTACCGCAAAACACAATCGGTAACTAATATGATAAAGGAACTGGAGTGGGAGTCATTGGAGAATAGAAGGAGGGTAAAGAGAGTCATGGGAGTGTACAAAGCCTATACTGGTGATGAAGCTTGGAAAGATATTGTTGGGAAAATTAAGAGAGGTGCTTGGAAGGGTGAGGTTGACCATGACCACAAGCTGGCACTTGATTTCAGGCATAAGGGTGTGGAAAATTTTTTTTTCGTAGGAAAGGGAGTGAGGGACTGGAATAAATTGCCAAGAGAAGTGAAGAATAACTTACCGGAAACACTGAAAGAATTTAAAGTAAAAATTAGTAAAGGGCAAAAGTAGGTTAGAGGGGAAAAGGGAGGGGGTGTATGGAGATTGCCACCGGAGCGGGCACTCCATCGCAATTTGATCAATTATTATTATTATAACTTATTTCTCAAGAAGTTATTAAGTGAACTGCACAAACTGGTAGCTACTACAAGGCCGTCTGTATTATGGGGGGGGGGGGGGAGGGAATAAAAACATAAACGTAAACTGCCTCATAAATTACGAAACTTAAGCTCAATGTCATATACGTTCATAAATTTCGTAGCTTTAACATGGAATCCTATTAACAATACGAGTACACAAGTTAATATAATGTGAATGAATTTATTTTAATATAAGAAGATGTGTACTAATAGCAAAGAGTAAACACTTCAAGAGGACGAAAAAGTGTTGTACATAAAAGGACTGGTTGTTACAGAAGAAACGTCAACGAAGGTTAGGTTAGTTCTTATATGTAACTAGTCTATAAATTCTTTCTGACTAATAAATAAAGATCATAAAAAAATATTTCATTTGAACGGTTTATGAAAAAGCTGCTAATTAAATGCTTAGATCTGTTTTTGTAGGCATAAATAATCAGAAATCTTGTCCTAAACCTTAACAAAATGGCTAATTGAATTTAATGGTTTCTGGACAAATAAATGCAATTTATCTTATAAACGGAGAGAATTTTCAATAAAGAATTGGAAAGAACTTTGAAACTCTACAACGACATACCAAACTTTCATTATTTTGTCATGCTATGGAGCGCATGTAACCACTAATTTGCATTGTCCTTTTTATCTTCCCAAGGTCTCCTCGTCCTTTTGCTCTGGGCTTGACGTCTCTCTTGTGTCCATGCATTTCTGAGATTCAGATTTTTTGCTGTTGGAATCTATGCCAACATATGTGAAGCATTATCTGTCTGTATGTCAGGGGTCTGGGTTTCTACAAGCCAGCGTGCTTTGTTTGTCGGGGCCCGTTGATGATGTGGAAGCTTTTCTTGGTCAGTGGTGACGACGACGAACAGAGCAATTTCTGTTTTAACTTTGCAGGCTGTTGGGGAGAAGGGTTTCTCGATTGACATTTCCATAAGTCATTTCAAGTGTAGTTTCGTTTATTTGGGTGTGTCATTTTTGTCGCTCATAAGTTTTCAGTTGTTTGTAAATATTGACAATGGTTTTGTATCGATCGAAGGTATCATAATATTGCCCTAGGTTAGCAATGAAGGGTTTCTAGACTTTGTAGCAGCTCTGTAGAAAGATTTAGTCATCCATTCTTGCTATTTGTCCTTTAGAATTGCTTACATCTTTCCCTTGCGACTGAGGTGAATCGTTCGGTCAGGGAATACAGTTCTTCTGAGAAAAATAAATAAATAAACAAATACTGGTTCCTGTATTTTCAGTGAGTGCATATGCAAGAGGTAAAACTTCTAGGTATTTTTCTATTGTAACAAGGAAAAAATAATAAAGACCGTGTAACATTACGGTGGTTTATTTAGGGATTTATTTGAGCGTTTTTGGGCCATATTGGGCACTTTTAGAGTGTGTCGCAATTATTGTAGAATCGCGAGAGGAAAAAGGTGCACCATCAGTGTTTACTGGCTTCAGGCGCGGTAGCGTCATATTGAATGCTATAAGTAGTGGTGCGAGAACGATATTGTAAATAGGTCCCTTGTAAATATTTCCAACATAATTCTCCCACCATTAGTTTTAGTAAATCACATTTTAGATACCAAATTCAAATCAAGACACATGATATTTTTCCAGTCCAAATTAAGTAAAATAGATATGTGACACAGGATATTCCTGGCTCACGCCCATACATCTGACAGTCCTGTCCTGTCCTGGAGCGTGGCAGACCACCGCCGAACGAGTGTGGGAGCATATGTTTCTGCCCACAGGAAGAGGAAAGTTGTGCAAGGAATCTTCAATTGTAGTGAAACATTATTAGTTTCTTTCGTGGTTTAGTAATTGAATTCTGATCAACGTTTATGGGGAGTAAGTTATTTGGCCCAGTTCCACTCGAGCAGTCGAGGAAGCAACACCGTTTTTCCTTAAGCGAGAGTGGATAGCGCGCGCAGTCCAGTGAATAATACCCAGTACTGTGTTTAAACACATTCAACTTAGTGATACAGTTACATCTACCAATAAGTGCAAGTGAATAGTGAGTGCTATGGAAAGCGGGATCTACGGGGAGGCTGGTGACCCACCGTACGTCCGTACAGCCTGCCTGTCGACCAGCAGGATGCACCAGCAGAAACCCTACAGTCGGCGATGATGAACGCTTTACACGTTCTTCACACCAACACACCAGACCTGGACATGGAGATATGTAACCCGGAGACGCACAAGCGGCGCAATGAAGAAAGCAATGGAAGTAACGACAAGCGAAAAGCCTTGGAATCACACAACGTGAGTAAGCCAACGGAATGCTCTTTGATTAATGCCATGTATGGGGTTGACGCAGTCAACAACCTAGAAACTCCAAGTCAGATAATCCTGTCGTCAGTGCAAGGCAAGATAAATGACACGCGGTCAGAAAAAGTAACCACCATGTTAGCATCCGGCCCCCACTCGACCGAAAATAATGTGTCTCGCGTACCTGCACATGTACACAACAAGGCAAACCGCTACAAAGTAGATTCCCCAGGACCATATTACATATACGTGGAGGGATTAGGAAAGAATATTGGAAACCTACATCCCATGGCTTTAGGGAAAATAATATTTGGAAATTGCCCAGAACACAGCAAACTTATCAAAAACATAGTTGCACAAGGGAAAAACAAATAAAAATAGATCTCGCGACACCACAGGCCGCTAACAGCCTCATAGATTCGCCAGTATTCCCCACACGACAACTCGCAGCATATATTCCGGCACATGTAGTGACTAGACAAGGAGTAATAAGGAATGTAGACACAAGTATTGGGGAGGACGAATTAACCAGCGTTCTCGAATCATCAGTGTCGGTAATTAGAATTAGAAGAATGACAAAAAGAGTGATAATAGATAATGAAGCAAAATTAATCCCATTACGAACCTGTGTAGTGACTTTTGACTCTCAAACTTTACCGGAGTATGTATCTGTATACGGAATGCGTTGTCAAGTATCTCCGTACATAGCAACAGTCCGTCAGTGCTATAACTGTTTGAGATTTGGACATTTAAGTAGACAGTGCAAGTCACAAACAAGATGCACAAAATGTGGAGAAAAATTTAAAAACACACTGCACTAACCCAAAACCAAACTGCGTACATTGCCACAAAGAACATGAAGCCACGGACAAATCATGCCCAGTGTTTAACAAGCGGATTAAAATAAACGAGCTATCAGCAAAATTAAATATAACTTTCAAAGAAGCAGAAAACATGATCACACAGAAAACATACGCGGAAACGGCAACTTCAGCCACGCAGATCCAGGAAAGATCAACCTTCCCTGCACTACCCAACCCGCAGCGGAAGTTTACTGTCCACAGACGCGCTCGCTCGCCTCCACCAGCGGCAACAACAACTCGAATCAGACCGCCAGTATATTACCAACAGCAACAACTACCATTAGGGCCCATACAACGTAATCCGTACTCTCCCCAGGCAAGAGAAACATCACAACAGGTTACAACAACATCTAACATAAACCAACGCCCAGCACACACGGGATACCAGGAAGATAACACAGTTGAAAAAATATTTAGCATCATTATGCAAATAATTAATGGAATTCAGGGCCCACAGCCCCCCACTATAGATTCCGCCGCAATAATAGAAATGATTAAAGAATATTTCAAATAAGTAGATCGAAAGGAAGCTTTTCAAACCCACCTGCAAGAAAATGGAGGAATTTCAGATACTACAATGGAATGCACGATCAGCCTTAGCAAACAAGGAATCACTACTTCAAGAACTAGCAGCACAACGAATTGCAGTAGCGGCCCTCAGTGAAACGTGGTTTCGTAAAATAGCATATTTCCAGGGATACTATGTTCTCCAAGAGGACCGTACAGACGGCTATGGAGGAACAGCATTACTAATTAAAACAACCTTAAAATTTCGAGCGGTAGACATAGATCTTTCTAACATCCAGCACTTTCAAGCCATCGCTGCTCAGATTGCGTTACCAAATTACAACCTCACGGTCGTCTCTATTTACTGTCCTCCACGCACTAAGCCTGATCCGCAGGAGTGGTACAGCCTACTCAAACAACTAGAACCACCGTATATCCTCTGCGGCGACTTCAACGCCCATAGCAGAGTTTGGGGATGCGAATATGAGGACCAGCCGGGCAAAGCAGTGAGGGAACTAATGGATGAATATAACCTGATCCTCCTCAACGACGGTTCACCCACATTAATGCCAAGGCCAGGATACAGACCCTCAGCGGTCGATTTAACCTTAGTATCTCCATCCATATCAACAGACTTCCAGTGGCGCACTGTCCCTTACCCATTAGGTTCGGATCACTTCGCTATCATCATCTCCTACCTCGCTCCAGTAAGACAGCCGGAAACCCACCCTAAAAGCAAATGGAACATAAGAAAAGCAGATTGGTGTCGCTACACGCAAATCATAGACACACTACTACATACGTGCACTCAGAACGCCTCACCAGCAGAAAACTATGAATCCTTCATCTCATTAATCAACTACGCAGCGACATTAACGATACCCGAAAGCCGTATACACGCGAAGAAGCCAACACCACCTACTCCGTGGTGGACCCCAGAATCATCCAAAATGATCGCCAAAAGACGACTTGCGTTCAAAAATTACAAACAACTATCTACACGGGAGTCATACATAGAATACAAGAAAATCGAAGCACAAGCAAAACGTTTCTTTAAACAGCAGAAACAAAACAGCTGGAGAAGGTACTGTGCTAAAATATCCAAGGACACCCCCATTAGTGAAGTATGGACCATGATCCGGAAAATGAAGAAGAAACCCGCTCCCTCATCAACTATCACCTGTGATGTGGAAGATATCGCCAAGATATTTGCCCCTCCATCCGTCATCCTACCTCCACTTGCGAATATTATAGAACCAGAAGAACATGACAACGTCCATAACATATTCCAAAGACCTTTTTCGCTACGCGAACTAGATAGAGCCCTAGACTCATGCAGGGACACCGCACCGGGATATGACAATATACATTACGCCATGTTGCGACACCTGCCCCAAAAAGCAAAAACCCACCTCCTACGTTTAATACAACAACTATGGCCATCAGACAAACTCCCAAAAACATGGACTACACATGTAATTGTGCCAATACTGAAACCAGGAAAGGACCCTACGGAACCACTGTCGTACCGCCCAATAGTATTACTATCATGTGTATATAAAACAGCTGAACGTCTATGGAAACACCGCATGGAATGGTGGCTGGAACAGTCTAAACAACTGCCAGAAACACAATTCGGCTTCCGGAAATCCTGTAGCACCATGGATAGCCTAGCTATACTGACCACTGACATCGAACGATCCATTAACAATCACGGATACCTACTAGGACTCTTTCTGGACATCTCGAGCGCATATGATAATGTAGAGCTGCCCATACTCATGAGAAAACTACAAAAGATGGGCCTCCCGACCCCTCTACTGCAAGGCATATACTCCTCCTTCCATCATCGCACGATATATGTTCGCATGAAGAACAACTTATTACATGGACCATTCACCGTAAATCGAGGTATACCGCAGGGCTCCATACTCAGTCCATTATTATACATCATATACACCAGAGAACTAGAATCATTACTGGGACCGCAGATAAAGACCCTTCAGTACGCTGACGACGTCTGTGTATATGTCTACTGCGCATGTTTCTGGACGGCACTCAAGTGGATCTCGGAAGCAGTGAAAAAATTAACCAGTTGGCTTCATCAGCACGGTCTGACCTTATCCCCCAAAAGTCATCAGTAGTGGTTTTCACACGCAGACGAAGCCCACAATTGCCCAATCATATCCGCTTGGGCCACTATATATTTCCAGTACGCGCAACGGTTAAGTTCTTGGGTATCATTTTAGACAGCAAACTTTCCTGGATTGCGCATGTGGACCATATAACAGCCAGAACGAGCAGCGCCATGAACATACTCCGCGCAGTAGCACACACCTGGTGGGGAGCAGAGCCTGCAACTTGTCTCCTGCTATATAAAACACTGATACGATCACGCATAGAATATGGAAGCATCGTCTTTGGAAACGCGCCGCAACAACAATTACGGAAATTAAACCAGTTACAGTACCAGGCCCTCCGCATCTGCATAGGCGCCATGAAAAATTCGCCCACGAACGCCATTCTCATCGAAACCATGGAACCGCCACTAGAACTCCGACGACAGTACCTCGCAGAGAAATACCTACTCCAACGACTCTCCTTTTCACAACATCCCCTAATACCGAAGTTGCAGATACTAAGCAATAGCATGGGACCCTTCGGCGAATCTCGCCCCTCTCGATGCCCGCTCTTAATCTACAGTTACTATAAACTCAGATTCACAGGCCGCTAATAACGAAGGATTTAACCTTACCAATATTCGCAAAACCCTACGAATGTTCGGTTCCATCACTGCAAACTTATGCACTACCATCCCATCTCAACGATAAATCAGTCTCACGGCTATTATCAACGATGTGGGGGGACTTCATCCAGATCTACACAGACGGATCCAAAACAGAACGTAACGCAGGATTCGCTTACTACTGCCCGGCCAACAACCACGGAGCATCCTTTTCACTACCACCCGAAGCTTCAAACTACACGGCTGAAATATTAGCAATCAAGGAAGCCATCCAGTACGGAACAGGACAACATTTCAAGAAAATCCTTATACTAACGGACTCCAGAAGCACATTACAGCGGCTCCAGAACCCTCAGTTGAACCTCAATAGCAACAGATACATCATGGACATTATAGAAATGATAATTTCATCTACAGAACAAGACATCAAACTCATGTGGGTAAAAGGACACTCAGGTATTACCTACAACGAGTTAGTAGACTCCCTCGCCAAACGTGGATCCACGGAGGGCTCGCTATTAGCCTTGCCGCTACCATACACAGACTTCCTCCCCGGGTGAAACAAAAAATGAACCAGGACTTTCAAGAATTTTGGACCAGAACATCACAGCTCAAAGGAAAACACTACGCGGCCATCCAACCAGTAATACCAAAACAAGTCTGGTATAAAGACTTCCACGGGAAACGACAACTCATAACATCAATAATCCGGATGAGATTGGGACATTGCTCTATCCCCAGCTATCTCCATAAAGTGGGAGTAATAGAATCCCCCCTGTGTGACGCAGATAAGGAAGACGAGGCAGACCTGAACCACATTCTTTAAATGCAGCAAATATTCCACTCACAACCAAAACCTTCAATCCAAACTACTAGCCTTACAGGTTCCGCTGCCGACATCGATTCCAACCCTCCTTGCGACGGGCCAGCCGACGATCTATAGAAGCCTTGTAAATTTCTTACGCGAGGCGCAAATTAATATATAGGTGAAACCAATACAAATAAACGGACATAAGTCACCAGAACTTTATAAATGAAATACCATATGTCAAATTTAGTTTTATATAATATAGGCAAGAGCAAAACTAAAACAAAAAAGATAATATAATACAACTGTAATTTATCAGTTATGAACGTTTTGTAAATAACAGGTAAATACTAAAGCAACATGCAAATAAAATGCAATCATGATGTATAATATGTAATAGGTTTTTGACATGAATGATACTGTATATAAAATTAAACAAAACAGTCAACAAGTATAAGTGGTAAGGTGTAAATTACAAACAATAAGTAAATAATAGGTAAATACACAGATGATACGTAAATAATAAGCAAACAATATGTAAATATGTAAAAAACATAAGATATGTAACATTTCAGATATGAAGAAATATTATATTTGTAAAATAAAACAAAATAGATAAAAAGGTAAAATTTATAATAAATTAGTTATAAACTATGTGTAAATAGTAGGTAAATATATTAAATATGTAACATGTCACAATGCACCAAATAATTGTAATATGCAAAACGATGTTATGAGGGCTGGTGTAATGGTCCTGCGACCAAAAACCAAATAAAGAAATAAAAAAACAAAGTTATTTGGAAAAGTGTTGGTTAAGAGTCGTAAGTCCCTTAGAAGGTTGCAAAGGGCTCAGAATAATTGTCTGCAGACCCATGGATTAAACTCAGTGTTTTGGTTTGAAAGGGCGGCGACTGTTTAAAGTGTTTTGAGGGCCATACAAACTCCCGAACTAGAGAAGGGTCACCCAAGCGATTGAAATATTTAAATTTGTGTTTGTTTCACGATCAGAAAAATAGATTTCCATGGAGAAGTTTTTGTTTCAGTTGGGTTGATATGTCAAGTTGCGCAATAGGCTGATATAGTGTCGAAAATGTGTGTAGGTGAACGCTAATGAAGGTAGACATAAATTTGAAGGGAACAATCATTTCAATACGCTTCCGTAACTTACAGCTAAGAATTTTTCGGACCTTACTGTTGAAACTGTAAATAACAGTAAATTTAAAATGTGGTGTTAAATTTTTTTGGAACTTTGTTGCAGTGGGAAATCTTCTGACAATTATCTTTACATTTACATATCGGTCGGTGGCGGGATAGAAGGAAAGGATAATTTAATATAAAGTATGAGTCTATTATAAACTAATTGTTGGTTTTTTGTCAGTAGTTATGGAAACCTTTATTATTTCTGGAGTGATAATCAGAATTGCAGGAGGCTGAAGTTCTCTCTAAAGTTTAGGTAACATCGCTGCCACCGATATAAGTTAAGAAAGTGTCTTGTAGATTTGGGAGAGTGGACTTGTAATAGTAAAAGTAATCTTATAACCCCCTATATTTATTCAAGGTCGCATCTCCATACCTTTTTTTTTTTTTTTTAATGGCATTTGGCAACGGAGGCCAAACAGCCAGCTCAATGTAATTATAATTGCTTTTAAGTGTGTAAGTCGTCATCCAGTATTTATTGTATTTCTCCAATGTATGGACGCCACAGCTACGCTACCGAAGCCGGCTGATCATCTCCATACCTGCGGACCACCCAAATGAAATTAGAAAAACGAACTGTACTAACCGACCGAACGATTCGCAAGGAAAAGATATATACAATTCTGAAGGACATATAGCACGGATGGATGACTAATAAGTGAATTTGCGTTAGTATTCTGGGCTCGTGGAGTCGAATGGCCAATAGGATCACACAAAGATCATAACGCATCATGGAACTTTCTGGAACAGCGTTTCTCTAAGTTTTTCTACACGAAGACCAGTAAACTGGCAAAAAAAAAAAAAAAAAAAAAAAAAAAAAAAAAAAAAAAAAAAAAAAAAAAAATTAAGCTGCGGACGACTTACTTGTATGGATCTAGTTTTTTGCCTATTACCTGCTACCCATATCATTATTATCTGGGACAGTTATTAAGCTGACCCGACTCTTAATATTTAGTAACCAAATGAATAATAATGTTACTATAAACTGGATGCTACACTATACCACTGACCTGCATGCACTAAATAAAATAAGACAGTAGACATTAAACGTTTTATTTTGTTATGTCACTGCTATAATGTTACTAATCCTACCACGTACCGCGGTTCCTCACACCTATCACAAGACCCTCAGAAAACAGTCATTAATATAATCTTTAAACGAACGGCTTTCTTTTTTATGCCAACTGGAAATGAGAAAATTTTTGTAGTAACAATGCTGTACTATCCTCATCCTGGATATTTTGGATTGTTGCCTGCTAATTGAAATGTTTGTGGCGTTTAAAGGGTTAGAATTGTAGTTTATAGTCGCCTCATAAATACGGTGTCTGAATTTGTATTATTCTTCTCGCGGACCAGCTGAATCAACTGCGAAACGCAGGTTGATAAACGCTGCTCTAGAGTACCTAACTGTTGAAAGCAAAATAAGTAATTATTGCTAAATCAAATAAATTTACGGAACCAACTTACAAAAGGGAAATAAAATTATCCCGGAAATGTATAGCTTATACGGCGTGTATTAAGGTTTACTACGCCGTTCTGCTACAACGGGTGCACACAATTTCCGTCGACGGGTATTATGTTTGTAGCGGATTGCTGGGGGCAGATTAACTGCTTACCTTGCACGATTTATTATCTCCACCTTCCACTACTTTATGCAAAGCACATATATGAATTTCAAGAAACAGAGGTGAAACCATTACTTCTGTTATTAATATTTAAAAAGATCCTAAAATATTGGTTTATTGGGTACTCATTACTGCATACAGACGGAGGTATATTTACCATTAATCTTAAACATCTGTCTATGCAAAATAAAATTCAACACAATACCTCGTCTTACAAGTGCAACATAGCAAACAAACATTTATCGTTAATTGAAGTTAAGAAATTGCAATACAGGTACATTACAAAGAGTTGCAAATTCCATATGCAACTGTGGCAAAACCTCTCTTGTACATAACGAGAGCGATCCTTGTATGACAATGATAACAAGAAAACCCCAGACTTAACTGGATTACATAGGGCGCCAGGGAGTTAATTTGATCCCACAAATAATAATTATCGAAAGTTTCCAAACATGGAAGTCAGTCTTTCAGTTCAAACTTATAAACGAAATCCAAAAAACACTCGGCTTTTAGACACAACTAGCTCAGGAATTAATGTCCGGCGGCATAAGAACTCTCACCCATAAGACCGTTAAAGGGCTGTCTCAGTGATTTGTCAGAGTACACACTGTTTCTGGACGTATAATTACCGTGTCTGTCTGGCTGCACGAATCGTCGTAACAAGAGCGCTATCGTCTCTCAAACAGCGCACCTGTCCATGTATGGTAAGGCACTGGTCACGTCAAACAGCACAAATGACAACCTCGACGGGAATTGGCACTCAATCACCCAAGCTTCCAGAATGGAACCCTCAATACTGCTCTGGCAAGCAGTAGCCAGGGCGATCGTCCCAGCACAAGTGACCTCTTCTCCCCTCTCAGAGCTCGTCTCTCCTTCTCCTCGGCGAGTATCATGAAAAACACAAAATTTGTAATATTTCCAACCACGTGAGGAAATAAAAGCATCGGATTGGCTCCGCAAAAGTATCCCCTATCACCGGCTAATACATTGGCTCTCATTTGCTAAGAGTCTTCGGGTTTTGTCGGGATTGTTCGGGAGGCTATGCAGAAATCAATTTTCTCACGACACCAAGCGAACGCCCATTGAAGGATTCCATCCGCAAAAATTCCCAGCGTCCAGACTTTCTCACAGGTATCCGTGCCAGAGATAATCCCCTTATTGTCTCGAACCACGGGACACTTCCGGCTGAGTCAGACTGTCGCCCACGCTAACACGACCCTTGGCTCAAGAAAAGAATATCTATTTATTTCCAATGTTTCTCATATCAAACAATAATGAATTTAAATTGTACGAGATGACCCATCTAGTCATCTTGTTACATGTTTAAACCAGTTGCTTATTCATTAATGACAGTTTGTTCTTTCACCGCTAAAATCTGATTTCTGGAGTCGATTCTAGTTAAGATATTGATTTTAAAAAAATTAATAAAAACTGCCTTCGAAACAAGTACACTAAAAATTTTACAATAACTTTATATCTTGCTTAGAAGAAAATAAATCTAAATTAGCAATATTTTACATTACTGTTATTGAAATTTTTATAATAATTAGTTATTTTTGGAGTAAGCTGCTGTAACATCTGGGAATTAATACATACCACATACACAAATCTGTTTCTGGAATATATCTGTTTGTTTGGGCATCACAAAGAAAATATAGATTTTTAATTGGTTTTCACAATTTGAAATCTTGGTATCCAAGATAAAATCTGAGGTACATATTGAGACATTAGGAAACATTTATTTT